>CM045460.1:27445851-28045851 GCA_024666655.1 Dascyllus trimaculatus
AACTCGTGGCAACAGGTGTGTAAAATCCAGCACCTGGACATGCAGACTGCTTCTGCAAACATCTGTGAAAGAATGGGTCGCTCTCAGCAGCTCAGTGAATTCAATGTGCAGTGGAGACGAGTTCTCTGGAGGGACCAGTCACGCTTCTCTGTCTGGCAATCTGATGGACCAGTCTGGGTTCGGTGGTTTCCATGAGAACGGTACTTCCCTGACTGCATTGTGCCAAGTGTAAAGTTTGGTGGAGGGGGGGTTATGGTGTGGGGTTGTTCTTCAGGGGCTGGGCTTGGCTCCTTAGTTCCAGTGAAAGGAACTCTTAATGCTTCAGCAGACCAAGACATTTCGGGCAATTTCATGCTCCCAACTTTGTGGGAACAGTTTGGGGATGGCCCCTTCCTGTTCCAACATGGCTGCCACCAGAGCACAAAGCAAGGTCAATAAAGACATGGATGATCCAGTCTGGTGTGGAGGAACTGGACTGACCTGCACAGAGTCCTGACCTCAACCTGATAGAACACCTTTGGGATGAATTAGAGTGGAGACTGAGAGCCAGGCCTTCTGGTCCAACATCAGTGTCTTACCTCACAAATGGTCAAAGATTCCTCTAAACACACTCCTAAACCTTGTGGAAAGCCTTCCCAGAAGAGTTGCGGCTGTTATAGCTGCAAAGGTTGGAACAACTCCATGTTAAACCCTATGGATTAAGAATGGGACATCATTGAAGTTCATGTATGTGTAAAGGCAGATGTCCCAGTACTTTTGGCAGTATAGTGTATTTAGGAATTGTTTTCAGCTGGTATTAAACATGTTTCATGCTGTCTGGAGACGAAGACGATGAAAGAAACTGCTGATCAGTCATGCAAGGGAAATGCTCGCTTTTTCTAAAAGGTGTTTTCATCTCCTGCTATGCCTCAAGCGAGCTAAACACGCACTTGTCGTTTTCTGATGCAATGCTTCACAAAAAGCAAAAATTTACTGCGATAACACAGTTAGTATTAGTATTGTGATTATTTTATTAGGGGGCAAAGAAATTGGACCGGTGCATCCCTCAAATAATAAAGGTACCCAACAACTCTAATGTAAGTAGAACAGGGCTCTGGAGTCTCAAGTGTTTGACATACCAAGGTAAAATTCCACTGATATCCTTATAAATATCCACATTTTATGCTATAAAAACTTCACGCAAATCAAAGATGGTTGAGCAGAAATCAGATTTATGATCTGAGATAAAATGACCCAGTAACAAAATCACCGTCCACCATATCCTGACATTGTGTCGTCAATGAAAGCCAACTGTAGGCAACCCAAACTTCATGAGGCTGCAGCTGTTTATGTTTGCCAAGACGGATAGAGATCTAACAGGATGCTGCACAGAAAACCAAAATGCTGCTAGGTAGTCTAATCCAAGCAGAACTGGAGTTGCAAAAAAGGGTTTTCCAAATGTAGCTGACAGTGCTCGAGATACTAATATAAAGTTTCACAGATGCCATTTTAAATATTCATGGATTTCGATTTCAAAAGCTTCAAGTGAATCAGAGATGGTTGAGAAGAGGACTCCTGATGATCTGAGATGGAATAACCCACATTATAACTGGGATCTGGACCTAAAAAAAAAGCAGGAGCAACAAGGAATCTGACACCCACTGCACAATCTGTGACGCTTCAGTGACGGGTTGCAAAGGTAATCATATTTCCCACTAAATGACTGCTTTCTACCAGCAAACACAATAAATGCACAGGTCTGAACAACATGCATAATCACAGTAATTTCAAGTGTCGAGCAGAAGATTGGATGATAAAAATAATGAAGCCTCGGTGCACGACATCCAATCACTGCGTTTAGCATTCAGCCTGGACGCGAGGGCACACCGTGTGGCTAAACGCGGCGGCGGCGGCTTCACCTCCCCGAGCATAAACATGAAAGATGGGCTCATTTGAGAGTTATCAGGCAGGCATCTCACCCACACAGCCGCTGATAGCTGCAATCAGCAGAAGAAGGAAGAAGGGGACTCGAGAGGGCAGCTCGTCAGCTCTGATAAGGCCTTTTGTGTCGCCTCTGATTGAGCTGGAATACTTAGAAGATGCACTGTAATGACAGTCATCTGGGCCGGTGCCTGCGCCGTCTGAGGATCGCGTCCGTTTGGTATTCATGCGTGCGATTCCTGAGAGGAGGTGGAGGCGAGGATGCGGCGGTGTTTGTGTAAGTCAAGAACTCGGCCCGGTAAATGTAAACACAACGCGGCTCATCGTCCACCATCAGGGCACAATCTAGTGTCACACTATGTTTAAAGTATGACGCAAATGTAGGCTCCAACCTACAGCGATTCACTGTGGTGACTTCAATACTGCTGTAAATGTGGTTCTTCTTCTGTCCTCTACTGAGAATTACTAGAAAATTACCTTCAGCCTTTAGTGGTGACCGTCTCTGCCTCTGTAGTTATAAAGCAGTGCAGTGAATTTCATATATTTCACTGCTGAGTGTGTGTTTGTGGGATTTTCTTCCTCCTCTGCCACTAATAACTGACGCTGCTTCAATTTAGAGCTGAAGCAATGAGTCGATTAACCACTTCTTGATTGTCAGAGCATTAATCTGGAGCTATTTAACCCAACTGTGGAGATTCTCTTTAGTAAAAATCCAAACAAAATGCACTTCTCATACATAAATACACTCACCGACCACTTTATGAGGTACTTGTTCAGTTGCTTATAGCTAATCAGCCAATCACATGGCAGCAACTCAATGCATTAAGGCATGTAGACGTGGTCAAGACAACCTGCTGAAGGTCAAACCAAGCATCACGATGGGGAAGAAAGGGGATTTAAGGGGCTTTAAATGTGGCATGGTTGTTGGTCTGAGTGTTTCAGAAACTGCTGATCTACTGGGATTTTCACCACAACCATCTCCAGGGTTTACAGAGGACGGTCCGAAGAAGAGGAAGCATCCAGTTTGTTGATGGTAGAGGTCAGAGGAGGATGGGCAGACTGGTTGGAGATGATAGAAAGGCAGCAGTAGCTCAACCAAGGAATGCAGAACACCATCTCTGAACCACAACAACCTTGGAGAAGATGGGCTCCAGCAGCAGAAGACCACACCGGGGGCCACTCCTGTCAGCTAAGAACAGGAAACTGAGGCTACAATTCACACAGGCTCACCACAACTGGACAATAGAAGATGGAAAAACGCTGCCTGGTCTGATGAGTCTCCATTTCAGCTGAACATTCAGATGGTTGGTCAGAACAACATGAAAGCATGGATCCATCCTGCCTTGGATCAACGGTTCAGGCTGCTGCTGGTGGTCTAATGGTGTGGGGGGTGTTTTCTTAGTACCAACTGGTTTAAACTCCACAGCCTACCTGAGTGTTGCTGCTGACCATGTCCATCCCTTTATGACCACAGTGGACCATCTTCTGATGCTACTTCCAGCAGGATAAAGCTCCATGTCTCAAAGCTCAGATCATCTCCAACTGGTTTCTGGAACATGACGATGAGTTCTCTGGACTCCAACGGCCTCCACAGCCACCAGATCTCAGTCCAGTAGAGCTCCTTTGGGATGTGGTGGAACGGGAGGTTGGCATCATGGATGTGCAGCCGACAAATCTGCAGCAACTGTGTGATGCTATCATGTCAATATGGACCAGAACCTCTGAGGAATGTTTCCAACACCTTGTTGAAAGTATGTCATGAAGAGTTAAGGCAGTTCTGACGGCAAAAGGGGGTCCAACCTTTTATAGTAGCAAGGTGGACCTAATAAAGTGGCCAGTGAGTGTATTTGCTGCTTGATAGTCAACCTAGCAAAAAACTGCAAAGTCAACGCTGAAGTGCGGAAAATTGCAGTTCCTCAAATGTCCACTAGAGGCTGGTCCAATCCCCACAGACGGCCATGTTAAAATGACCAACTTTACAGCAGAGATAAACAGATTTACAGCCTGGTACAAAGATCAGTTTTAAGCCTGGATGCACGGTCTGCCTCAGCTCCACCTATTCTTCTGTTGTTGTGATGTTTCTGGGCTGCAGCCAGTGGAAACTCGACATGTATCCGCCAGGCACAAATGTTTTCTTTTTTTTACGTTAAAACAGGAAAAGGCCTTCAACAACCACAAAGTCTAAAATATCAGTTTGCCTTGTAGCGCGAATCACCAACAGTCCCATGTGTTTCAAGTCTGCTTTGGGCATTATGTAGAAAAAACAAGATTACTTGTGTTTTAGCAACTTCCATCTATTTTTATTGTGCCGATGACGGACGCTTTCTGACTGGCAGCATGTCGTCGGTTTCCCAGAAAGCTCTTTGGCATCGTGGAGCTGTCGAAACGGAGCTGCGAGCGGTTACATCCACAGATGATCAGCAGCGTCCTGTTGTCTGATGTTGTCAAAGGAAACTGGCGTCTGAAGAGTTTCAGATCACGCCAATGAGTTCTCCATTTTTGTCATGGCAACCCAAAGAACCGTCTTACAAGTGTTAATTTAGTCCATTGAGGAGAAAGTGCATTAGTTTTAGTCCTTTGTTATTAGTTTTACTGACTAGAAATGATAGATTTTCGATTTGTTTTTGTGTTTTTAATCAGTATATCGTCTAAGATCTTTGAAGCCACAGCTGTTGCCATGTTTGTGTACGGTTACCATGGTTACAGGCGTCTCTCATCTGTGAGTGCGAGTTTAATGGAAAAGGCTCAGCGTCCTCAATAAATCCTGTTGTATTATCTTCCCCCGACTGGGCTCAGCTTGACAACAGAAATGGTTGAAAAAGATCAATTCGGTTATCAAACGTTATTGTTATCAGTGAACATCCTGAGAAAGTTTTAGGAGATCAACCGTCTTTAAGGCTTTAACTGACTCATTCCTTCATGAAAGATCCCCAAACTGAAAGTAACTTTAACCTCAGTGTTAATTTTGTCAGTGAAAACTTTGATGAAAAATAATGGTTGACCTGTTTTTGGGGGCGAAAATGAAACCTAACCTAAATATAAAGTCATACTTCAAGGCGGGAACTATAGCGAAATATTTTACCTAATTCATTAAAGAACAAAAATGAATAAACAATAACGGACAAATCAACTAAATACTGTTTTGCTAAAAAGTGTTGATTGCAGCTGTTGATTAAAGTTTGGTTCAGTTCAGGCCAGCTTCAGACTACGCGGAAGAAGATCAGCCCATATCATCCGTTGTGGATCGGACGTTTTCGTCTTCTCCTGAGTTTTTCCAGGTTGGCTTAATGATGTTGAGGGGATCTTCAAGCCAGGACAATTGAAGAACTTTTTACTTATGAAGTGCTTCTCTCGACAGGATATCTTGTTCGGAGGAGAGGCGTGGCCAATACTTCTCAGATAGGCTGTAGGTGCAGGGACTGCCGCAGGAGTTGGTAGTACCATATTTAAGCATCTGACCCACTTCATATTTAGGTGGGTGGCCGTGACTGATAAGTTCCTCTGGGAGTTTCTCTGTGGGTCGCCCATCTACCCGGGTGTAGCACCGTCCCAGGATTTCCTTGAGATGGTGGGTCCACCAAACCCAATATCTGCAAGGAGTTCATTTAGGTGGGACCATGAGGAAACCCCCTTATTAAGGCGAGGTGTAGGTTCCCGTCAACGAGACTCCCCACAGCTGGCACTTCATGGAACAGGTAGCACTGGGTTACATTTCACCAGTGGTAGGTAGAGTAACTGAACCTGAACAGACCAGTCAGGTTCAGTTAAAGTTTGGTAGATTCATCATTTTAACTTGTTGTACCGCTGCTAATTCAGATCTCCAGTTAGCCCGTGTTGTAACATGTAAAGCAGCAATGGCGAATACAGACTTACGAGCTAAATTAACCTACAATTTTTACAATGAGAAGCTGCAACAAAGCAAAACAAAGACAAACTACAAACATGGAGGCAGCAGCTGACTTTTTCAAAATGGGGAGCTAATATTAATCCAAGTCGTTGATGCTAATGGTTCAAATGTTTTTTTTTCGTCATAGCTTTCGTTGACGAAATTAAAAGGTCCTTCAACATTCAACATGTGACTTTCGTTGGAGACTCTGTGGGGTTTCTTGCAATCGGAAAACAACACAAAATACAGGTTTAATCACGTCAAACTCTTTACTCTTTGTATCCCTAAGGTTACATCAGGTGGAGGTGAAACATGGATGTAGTTTATATGGATGTTTGACTGCTCTGCTGCCTGTTGGAACTCACTTTCCCACATTCATGAGCTATTTTCTCCCAGTTCCAAGTCAGAACCCAGCTGCTGATCATGAGGCTCTGCTGGTGGGAGGAGAAATTTAAAAAAAAAAGCTAAGCCTGTAGCTGATTCTGGCCTTGGATTAAAAACCTGCGGGGGCAGAACGGAGGCCTCAGCTTGTCCCTCCGAGCTTCATCCTCAACAGACTGCAAATGAAGGGCAGAGCGGTGGGATTTGGGACGGAGGCTGTAATCATCTCAGAAATTAAAGTTGTAGAATGAGAAATGAAGAGATAAGTTTAATACACTTTAATGCTTAATAAGATCTACATTATTATACATGTGGTGAAAGAAAAGTACGTCTGTCTCCTGGAAACTGTTGGGTTCTTTGGACGTTACTTCTTTTTCTTGAACTAATTCAGAGTTACGATAAAGGTGACAAGCAGCGAAACTAAAATCAGAAAGGAAACTGGTCTCTGGAGAAAAGCTTTAAAACACAAATGAGGTCTTCTGGAGCATTTTGAGATCAGAATTTAACCAGAGAACGCCATCCTGTGCTGACTAACCCATCATTTCTGTTGAATTTTCATTGGAACAACCTGATTGTTTGACAAATTTCAATAGTTTCATTTGGCTTGTAAAGCTGGGAGACTATCTAGTAGCTGTCTTCACATTTTTAAAGCCTTTACCAAATACAAAACACAAAACAAATGGATTTTCACCATATGGGACCTCCAATATACTGTCAGAGAATATAGGAGTACCACTTCGCAAGAACACTGATAGCCAGACGCTGGTACCACTTCAGCATCCAGGGTTAAAGTGATGAACTGATGCTTCGTTCTCGCCGTACCTGCAGTCTCTTGAAGCAAGTCATTTGCACCGAGCAGCTTCTTCACGCCTTGTTGTGGTATCTGAAGTGTAATACTGGGGGGTTAAATGGCCCTACAAGGGCAGGAGGAGGCTGGACGACCATCGACTGTCACGTTGGAACGCCCTCAGAAGGACAGGAGCGGCGCATGGCTGGCAGTGTTTTCTTCATCTTGTGTTTTATAAGCATTTGCAAACCCTTGCTTCCCATAACTTGCTGATATTGATCTAAACCTCGCAGCCAGTTAAAGGTTTGACCTCGCTCATTAGAGCCATCGATCCTGGTCACAGCATTAAGAGAATCTTCCCGGCGGATGCTATGGATCGGACTAAGAAGCTGCTGTTTTCTCCTTGTTTGTGCAGATGCAGGTAACAGACCACAGCAAAGCTCCAGATCCTGTTGGAAACGACTATAAAGACAACTTTAGCAGACGCAGAGCTGCTCACAAAGGGACAATCAGCCAGTTTGCTTAAAATATGATCCGAGCAGCATATTCGGTTCAGTCTGGGACATTTTAGTCACGTATTTTACCCAAAACTACACTTATTCAAGGGTACTGAGCTTTCATTATGAGGAAGTTGGTGAAGGTCAGAAGATTAAATGGGAACTTTAAAACACAATTTGGCTTTAACTGATTACGAAGCCTCTTCTGCAGGACTTCCTAGTCTGTCAATCCATCATCTCAGTCCACGGCAGCATTATTGACATCTTTGTAATATTCAATCGAAGAGGAAAAAGCCTAAATTGGCATCACACTACAGAACAATCACAGGTTTGTAACAGATACTTCCCTTCACTTAAACAGCAGCTTTAAAGTCTCAGTAATACCCTAATTAGCTGATAACCTTGACGCACCCTCCTGTTAGCTGCACTGTTTTGAGATTTATCGAATGAAAGCAGAACAGAACCATTTATTTCACAGACTAAGATGTGTACGAAAGGTCACGCAATCAGTTCAAGAGTTTTTCCGAGCATAAAGGCGACACCAAGTGACGTGACAAAGGTTCCTAATCAAGGAGAGTTTCACGTTTTTAAATCTACGTATCCAAAAGACATGGGAGTCGCTGTTTGTTTTTTTTGTAGGGGAAGTCATTTCTTCATTGTTTTCAGGGGAAAGGAGGCATTAAGTGTTTTCACACAAATTGCAAAAGCTGTAAAAATGCAGCGGTTTAACCAGATAACTCTGAAATTAAGAGTCAAACCCCACAAAGGATTAACAAAACCCGTCTGTGTTTAACTCAACGCTGTGAAATAAGGCCAGCATGAGTCACAGGATGCAAATAAATCGATAAAGACGGAACAACATTCTTTCTCAAGGTTGTAACAAGTGAAGCAAGAGACAAAGACTCTTCAGAAGTCACTTCCATCCCTTTAATTCATTATAGTTCATGATATAAAAAGTTCACTTCGTGCTTTCCTGATTAATCCTTCTGCACGGTTCGGTCAATTCAATGCAAATACCCCATTTCAAGTTCATCCGGTGACCCCACAACTTACAACAAGGTACACTCACTCTGAAGTTGGACAAAATCCACACAAAATATCCTGAAGGTCGTATAAACAAACTCGAAAGAAGAGGAAATAGCAAAGCAAAGGTCATGGTGGCTTTTGCAACGTCAGGGTTTTATTCGTCTCTTGATGAAGTCAGATCCTTGAGAAGCTCGTGTTGCCCTCTTTCGGAGAAATAAGTTCTAGAAGGTTTTTTTCTTTACTAACCATCAACAACATTTCAGTTTGATTCAAATCTGGGCTTTAACTAGGCTGCTTCATATTATATGTCCTGTTTTTGAGGGAGTCCTTGGTAGATTCACTGTGTGTTTAGGATCTTTATTCCCTTGAAATGTCCACTTCCAATTCAACTTTCGTAAGAGTCACCTGCAGAGTTATAGGACAGTAAAATGCAGCTACACCTTAACCGGCGTACAACAACATACTGAACTGGAGAACTCAAAGTACTGGAAGTGAGGATAGTGAAGAGAACAAACCTCTGTTCAGTCTTTTAGATGGATGTCACCTGTCTGATCATCCTTTCCCACTAGTCTCTGCCTCTTTGTTCATGTGTTTCTGTCCCTTGAAAGCTTGGTTGTCATCTTCTATCAAACCCATCGAACCTGGACCTCCAGCGTGCACTGGGGCGGTTTGCAGCCGAGTGTGAAGCGACTGGGGTGAGGATCAGCACCTCCAAATCTGAGGCCATCATGGTTCTCGATCGCAAAAAGGTGGCTTGCCCTCTCTGGGTTGGTGGAGACACCCCGCCCCAGGTGGAGGAGTTTAAGTATCTCGGGATCTTGTTCTTGAGTGAGGGGAGGATGGAGCGTGAGGTTGACAGGCGGATCGGTGCAGCGTCTGCAGTCATGTGGTTGCTGTACCGGTCCGTCTTGGTGAAGAAGGAGCTAAGCCAAAAGGCGAGGCTCTGTATTTACCGGTTAATCTATGTTCCGAATCTCATCTATGGTCATGAACTTTGGGTCATGACCGAAAGAACGAGATCCTGAATACAAGCGGCTGAAATAAGTTTCCTCCCTTAGAGATCAGGTGAGGAGCTCGGTCACCAGGGAGGAGCTGCTACTTCTCCACATCGAGAGGGGTCAGTTGAGGTGGCTTGGACATCTGTTCTGGATGCCTTTGGGACGCCTCCCTAGGGAGATATTCCAGGGAGGAGGTCTCGGGTTAGACCTAGGACACGCTGGAGGGACTATGTCTCTCGGCTGGCCTGGGAACGCCTCGGGGTCCCACCGAAAGAGCTGGAGGAGGTGTCTGGGGCGAGGGAAGTCTGGGCCTCTCTGCTTAGACTGCTGCCTCCGTGACCCGGCCCCGGATAAGCAGAATATAATGGATGGAGGGTTTTAATGTTGTGGATAATCAGTGTACATTCACAGAAAGACTACTGCTGAAAAAGTACTCCATAAAAGCACCTTTTAAGTTTTCTATGTATATTTGGGAAGGACTAAAGGACTGCACTATGGACACAGTCTTCCTGTGTATAGACAAAGGCCTATTTTTCTGTGGCATTTTTCAAGTTGTGCAGCCTTTCGAACGGCGCAGGCTTCTAAAGAAACAAAAAGTGATTACCTGCCATGAAACGGTGAGTGGAAGAAAAGCCTGACCTCTTCATTATCTCAAAATGCCACAGTTCCTGTCATTCACAGATCCCTGCTCAATTGTGCCTTGGAGCCATCGCAGCATGGAGGAAACAGACTGCAGCGCCCGCCGCTACCATCTGCCAGCGAGCACCTGCCTGACACGGGTTAGCAGCTTTCACATTACGGGGCAGCTCTCGAGACTCATCGGCTTAAATATAGAAAAGTAAAAAATAAAGCAGGATCATTTGCCGGGGCGATCAGCTGAAACCACCGCCGAAAGTTTGCACGGACAAACTTCGAACATGTAGCTTATAGACCTTCTGACAGATACCGTCTTGGAGGAACACGACGGCCTGGTAGTCCTTCAAGAAAGTCATAAAGTCATCCCCAGACGATGGAAAATTCAAAATTAGATCTGCTTTGCCCAGCCTATTTATCATCTTTCCTCATATTTGACATGATCTGAAGACTGTGACCAAAGCATTAATCTTGTCGAAGCTAGATTGCTAATACTCACTGTACCGGGGTATCGGCCACTTCTCAATGTCTCGTCTGCAGCTGCTGCAAAAAACACCGAAATGAAAACATGTGAAACCTTATACGTGTGTTAGCATCCTTTAACTGGCTGTTTGTTAAATATCCCTGTTAGATTCAGATTTTAAGGTTCTTTTTCTTATAAAACCGAGCTTTGGATTGAGGCTAGTGGTTAAGGGAGATCGTACCTTTGCAGTGTCACCCCCGACTTCAAACAGTGTTCCTCCACTATAGGACATACATGTTTTCAGTGGCTTCTAGCTGGTCTGAATGAGTCTTAACTAGAGATGCACGATACTGCCAATTTCAACCCGTGGGAGCGGGAGCATGAGGGAGCAAGGGTGACACCGGAGTTGGCAGGTCCACGTACTAAAACCACTGCTGCGTACTAGAGCCTTTGCAACGCTTGGCAGTGCTTGGCGGCATACTACAGCCTCGGCAACGCTCGGCAACGGCCCCTGACAGCAGCGCCCAGCAGCGACGTGCACGACTATTCAAATATCAAAATTATTATCCCAATACCGCCACAACCAACCATTATTCTGATATTCCAATATTCGCGACCAACCCTAGTGAAATGTCTTCTTCTGACAGGGTAAAGAAAGGCCACTCTGGTCAGTGCCACGCCATGCTGCTTGTTTCTCTCTGCCCGCGCAGTCTGATGACATCACACACCTGCGACAGTATCGTCGAGGCGGGGAGGGGTTGAGGAGCCAGGCATGAGGACAAACCAAAACACACAGACCAACGGCAAAAACCAAGATTCCAAGTCTTTATTATTATTGGGTCATTTTATCAGTTGATTTTTTTTATTATCGGAATTATTGGAATGACGTCATATTTGCCAAAATTAACCAATAATTATCGAACACTGATATTATCATGCATCCCTAACAGAGTTAAAAATTCATTTAATTAATAGTTGCTTTTAATTCATGTTTGTTGTTATGTTAAGTATATTTTTAATTTTATCTCAATGAGTTATTTTTATTTGCCATTATTTTATTAATTTTGTAAATATAAATCGCTTTTCTGCACTCTGCTCTATTTGTGCCTCTCGGGCTTCTGTAGCTCCTCCCGGGCTTCCGTAGCGTCTCCCGGTTACCCCACACAGTAGCTGTGTTGCATGCTGTGGGGTAAGTTGTGGGATAACTCGATGCCGTGGTGTCATGTTGTTTTCTTTATATATTTAGCGTTTTATGTTGTAGTCTTCGGTGTATATTGTTTATCATTGTGTATTATTTGGCTGTCTAGCTGTATTGTGTTGTTTTAGTTGTTTTTAGAGGTTTTATAGTTGTTTTTGGTTACGCTATTTTTGGCGTGAGTTGTGAGAAATGGCGGAGCTCGGTTGTTTATTGTCTTCGTTTATATGTTCAGGAGCAGAGTGCAGAACGACATCAACATTCAGCAGAAGGATTTATGTGTTATTATGTCTTCTTCAGAATAAATGCTGAAAGAAAAATCAACTGGGCTGTCATCAATGACCTCATGCTCACAGGAGTGCACATCTGTTACACCTAGTCTTAACATTTTAATATGTCATTTGAGAAGTTGTTTTGCAAGTTGTCATCCAGTTTTGTCGTGTTTATTTAGTATTTTGTGTTCGTTTTGTTGCACAAATTGATTTTACAGGGTTGCTGGGCGCCTCGGAGTAGAAGAGCCAACTGAGGTGGTCCAGACATCTGATTAAGATGCCACCTGGGCGACTTTCTGTGGAAGTTTTCCAAGCACGTCCAACTGGAAGGAGACCCCAAGGTAGACCCAGAACTCGCTGGAGAGATTATATATCTCATCTGGCCTAGGAACCCCTTGGAATCCCCCCCAAGGAGGAAGTGGAAAGTCTTGCTGAGGAAAGGGACGTCTGGAAAGACCTGCTTAGTTTGTCGTCACCTCAGCATGTAGGAAAATAGAGAAAATGGATAGATTTGTGAAGTTTATCCTGTTTTCTGTATTTCTTTTCTGCACATATGTTGGTGTACTTTGGTCAACTCAGGCACAATATCAGAAACTTGTCTCTCAGTTCTGTATTTTAAAGCCGGCTCACTTCCAGCATTGAAATATACACTTCATTTTCACATTTACTTGTCATAAATCTCACTAATGAATAAAGGAATGTCTGTTTTTATGAATGAGGAACTTTTATTTGCATATCTTGTCAACCGTACATCCAACTTACATCAAACTTGGAGGAAGTCTGAGGTCATCTTGATGAGCAGTGGCCATTTTTCGCCATCTTACCTCTGCTAATGCTAACACGCCAGGGTCTGCACCAGTTTCACTTCCTGTACAACTTGAGGGTTTCTCCAGTGCTGATGTTCTTGATGTGTCTGTAGAGGAAACGGTACACTCGACACATGCTTTTATTTTCCTTTTCGGTGAGGATTATAATAACCTCACCTGGGGGCAAACTGGTGCAACGGTTAGCGACGTCGCCTCACAGCAGGAAGCCTCTGGTTTCAAACCTGCTGCTCGGCTGAAACCCCCCCATGTAGAGGCTGCATGTCCTCCCTGTGCAACACGGAAGCTTAATTGGTAATTTTAAACCGGTTGCAGGTGTGAATTTGAGCGTTCACGACTGCTTATTTCTTGGTTTTAGCCGTGTGACGGACTGATGACCTGTCCACGGTGAACCATGTTTATTTCTAATGTCAGCTGAGATTTTTAATTTAACCTTTATTTAACCAGGAAGAGGCTCACTGCAATTCAGAATCTGTTTTCCAAGTGTGTTCAGTCAAAACATGTAGCTAATTAACAGGTTCCTGACATAAAATTAATCAAATAAGCCATACATGAGGATTTAATAATGTCTTTACTGTATCATAAGCAATAATTTATTACTTTATAATAAGGCTGGTAAGAAGAAAACTCTCACAAACCAAAGAGCAAAGCAAAAGAGCTTCTGCATTTCCTGTGTTTGGTCTGTTGATGCTTTTGCTTCTTACTTCTCCCTGAGGCGGGTTTACACGGACAAAATTCAGTGTTTCCAAACAACGAGGAAGATTTATTTCTGATGAGAAAGAGATTATCCGAGCAGCAGAGCACTCCTCAGGGTCGCGAGCTGTGTGAGAACGCCGCAACGTTAATTAAGAGACAAAGGAAAAGTGTTTTGAAAGAGAGAGAGTGTGTGTGTGTGTGTGTGTGTGTGTGGCCGCAACAGGAGTTCAGGTGTGTGTTTGGGAAGTGTTCGGGTCCTGCAGAGAGGAAATGTCTTCCAATTAAGACTAAACTACAAAAGGTAATTGGGTTGGATTGAGATGACAGTATGATGCCTTCAGTGGTTAAAATATCACACATCTCTGATAAACATAGATGTTCAAATACAGCTTCATGGCTACTGATAAAACTGTTGGAGGTTAAATGAATGAACATCCATTTTCTACCCAGTTTTTTCAATCAAGTCCCAGCAGGTGAAGTCCCTCTACCTGGCAACACTTTCCATTTCTTCCTAGTGGATCCTGAGACGTTCCCAGGCCAGATGAGATGTAAAATCCCTCCAGCGACTTAAGGATCTACCCAGACGTCTCCTTCCAGTTGCCTGTAAAACCTCCGAAGGTTGGCGTCCAGGAAGCATCCGAAGCCACCTTAATTGTCTTCTTTCGACGCAAAGGTGCAGCATCTCTACTTCAAGCTCCGCCTACATTATGGCCATGCAGCCTTGTGGATGACTGAACCCATCAGATCTCTGAAGCTAAGCAGGGTTGGGCCTGGTCAGTACCTGGATGGGAGACCGTGAGGGAACACCAGGAAGCCTGGGTGGATGCAGAGTGAGAGTGAGTGGTTGGTGGTGGTCGGAGGGGCCGATGGAGCAGCCTGCCTGGCCTCCATCAGTCTACCCCAGGGCAGCTGTGGCTACATATGTAGATTAGCACCATGGAGTATGGAGTGAATGAATAATGCAATGTAAAGAGTCTTTGAGTGTGTAGAAAAGCGCTATGTAAAACTAATTATCCATGAACATGCACCGTTAAGTTAAAGGGGTGGTGGAGACTGTTGGTAAATTAACCAAAAACATGCATTTATTTTATATGATTAGGTTTGAAATAGTGCTGTCAAAAATATCGCGTTATTAACGCGTTAACGCAAATCAATTTTAACGGCGTCAATTTTTTTATCGCGAGATTAACGCGGGCGGGGGTAGGTGGGGCGGGGGCATGGTTGGCGAGGTCGAGGGCGAGGTGTTCGCCGTTGGAGTGTGACAGGATCTCCTGCTGGTGGTGGTACAGCAGCAATATTCTCGCTCGCCTTTCTGTCGGCTCCTTTTCTGCGTCCCGAACCGTGTGCCGCTAAAGCAGATGCTCCGCCAGGCGACGGCGGCCTGGGGTGCGCGCATGATGATTGACAAGACCAGAGTTATCTGTGTGTATTATCAGAGTGAACCGAGTTCTCATCGTAGCATATCTAGTCTGTAATACCACTTGATGGCCAAACACAGCTGACGCGAATTCTCCGCCTCCTCCTCATATAAAATGATAATTCAAGGGACATTTACAATAGATAAAAATGTGCGATTCATTTGCGATTAATCGCGAGTTAACTATGACATTCATGCGATTAATCGCGATTAAAAATTTTAATCGATTGACAGCACTAGTTTGAAACTATCTAGACACTTGGTATACTCCTGTGAAACTGTAGGTGTATTTCTATTATTAGTTATTGTGAATTATTGCATTGCATTTCTCAAATTAACCCTTTTTAGGTGTTAAAATGTCCAAAAATAGCCATAAATGTCTAATGTGATGTCTTTAAACGGTTTGATTGTAGGTCCAACCTGAAAATATTCTGCATTTATCTAAAACACAGACAATCCTCAGCTTAAAGAAGCAGGAAACAAGAAATGACTGTGTGTAGTTCATAATGTTTAATGCAGGGATGTTTCAGTGTTTGTAGACTAGGACACACTAAAAGGCTGCACTTGCTGCAGAACTAGCAGTTTTACCACTGTGGTTTAACGTGTTATTATGCTAATTTTTTACTATTTTGCACAACAGGAATATGACAATCAGAATTATTCTCATCATTTTTATCCCATGATGTGAGATGAGAAGTTAAAGGCTCATCATTGTCAAGTTCTACAGCAATGTGTCGACGTAGCGCCCAGTCGGAAATGAAGCGAAAACTAAAGCAGCATAATTTTTCATTTGTAAATCCTCTACAGTTCTCTCTGAAGAAAGTCACTGTCTAGTTAATATGAGTGAAGACCAAAGTGGGGAACCGACCAACCATCAGCACATTGAACACAGCGACGACTGGTCCCTGCATGACAGAGTGAAGCTGTTGCATTAAGAGAGTGTTGCACCGCGTCTTCCACGTTGCTAAGCTAACGGCACACTGTTTACATACTGGTCAGTTTAATCAGTCGATGGTGGTCGGTGTTAAGTGTTTAGCTGCCGCAGGGGAAACAAAACCCTGACGGCTGAAGATGAATCAGGAGCGTCTCGGAGCAGACGTCACTTTGACACCTGCAAGAGGAAATGATTTGCAGAAGCCTGACAGGAGAGTGTGTGAGAATGAAACTGAGGAATTAGCTGCACTGGAAAGCATGGACGAGCAACACAGATGTGGGATTTACATTAGCTTTCAATTTAGACTGTTATGTGAAGAAACTCCACAACAAAGAGGGTCGTGTTCTCGTCTGGACTGAGGAGAAGCTGGAATAACCTGCCCAGTCTGGTGAAACGTTCATAGGTAGTTACACAACAACACTGTCGTCCATTTGGAGTTGTGTTTTCAACTCCTTATAGTTTCCACCACCTCCTGAGGAAAATATCTCTTCAGCTACTAAATGTTCCACTACAGCATGTTCCCCAGAAAGCAAGGAGTGTTCCCCCAACATTCGCTAACGCTACCTACAAGTTCTAATAGAGGAAAAGTTCCATCTCATGTTCGAAGACAAATTTAAGAATATTTATTTGTCTTTGTTTAGGTTCAAAGTAAACCAGCGTAGACCGCTTTCACATTCAGGGGATGTTTGTGGGACGGTGTCAGATTATGACAGCAAAAGAAGAATCAACATTCAAAAGGTGTTTTCAAGATGTTCTCTAAGGCCACAGATGTTATTTCCTTTAATCCCTATTATTTCTTTCAATACTGCTTCTATTGCTTCTAGCGCTGTGTTGGCTTTCTAAGTCTTTATCTGTCCTTTAAGTTCTTATCGTTTTACGACTTGTCTGATGTATTTCCTTGCCTTGTGCTACACTCTGTCACCTGGATTTTGAAAAGTGTTCTATAAATAAACATCATTATTACTTATGTAAATGCCAGGGTGCCTCTAACTTGCATTCTCTCCAGCAGCCAGCAGGGGGCGACTCCATTGAAGTCCGATTCTATTGAAAAGCATGAGTACATGACCCTACTTCTGACCTGATCTGTTACCTCAGCAAACATCTTCCTAACAAGTTTATGGCCTCAACTGCTAGTTTAAAGTCTCCTTCAATACAGCATGAAGTTAATTTAGTAAATTATTGTCCCAGTTAGGGGAAACTAGTCGACAAAGTAGGGTATGTTTCAGGACGAGGAGGCCTTGAGATTGCTAAATTGCGACCAAACGGGTGTGTGTAGTGTCCTTACAGACGTCCAAATTCCAAACTCAAGAGTCAAAACGCTCAATGGGTAATGTGTCTGTGATTTAAAAGCTAAACAATGAATAGAAACTTGCTATAAACCACCTCCAGAAGTCCCGTGACAATGTCCTAACCAGTTAAAATGCAGGTGGTTGTAATGTTGTGGCCGATTGGTGACTTTAGTTTGATTTTCTGAGGAGTTAAACAACTGATTTATATTGTTAGAGAGTTGACTAGTTTTGCAAGTTATGTTCATGTTGCAAAGAGAAACTCTTGACTCTGAAACTTTACTTAACTTACTGGTTAATTATGCTCCTACTGGTTCTGAATCCACCTATTAAAAGCATTTCTTAAGTCGTGATTAGCAACAGCAAAACTCCAATGCCGTCTTTGCACTTTGTCATGTTGGTATCTCCTCCCAGCAGCTGTTGATTGATCATCGCCATCGACCCCAATCTGAACGGGGACCTCTGGGACTCCATCGGAACAATGTGCGAAGAAGACATAAAAAATGCCGTCTGGTTTGTGGCTTAGCCGAGGAGACCAAACGGCGCCCAGATGATCCAATATGTCATTTTTATCTGGCTGGGTCCAGGCTGCGGCGGCTGCAACCACCGCTGCATCAATCACCACATTTCTCCCGTCAATATAAATGCAAATCATACAATCTGGTGAGGCCGCGCGGATTATGACTTAGCAGTAGGCCGTCTGTGTAAAATGATGCTGTGAAAGGTCAGCGGCTCATTAAGTTCGGTGCGACCGGCGAGCCTGGAACGGGGAGCATGAGGGGATGAGCTGACTGGTCTGTAAAGAGCAACGGCACCGCGAGGCCCTTTTAAGATGTGCAGAGCCGGAGCTGCTGCAGAGGGATCAGCTGTACGATGTGTCACATCACTTACATTAAGGTGAGCCTAGAAAACTCCCTGACCTTCAGTCATTTGATTCTTTGTTTTTACACGTGGAAACTTCCATTTATTTTCCATCTTTTGTTCAACTTCCCTTTACTTTGGTTGTGAAACATTAATATTTCACAAAGACTCTTTCACAAGGGGAGGTGTTAGTGTGCATTATGGAGAACAGATAATTCAAATAACTAATAACTCCCACCGTGTGCATCCTGGAGTCCACTTGGACACACATGGATATTACAAATTAATATTTCATGATATTACTGAGCTTCGGACCCGTTCTCTAGTCACCCAGGGATGCAGCCACACAAACAAACACGGACAAAACGTCAGAACGGTACTACATTTTTATTAAATTCATTAATGCGTCTTGAAGCTGCTGTTTGTTTCATGCTGCATGAAGAAGAAGAGACCAGTCAGCACCGTGGTCCCCTCTGGTGTGGAGTTTTCGCCCGTTCTGGGAAACAGTGCAACATCCAGTGAATGGATTTGCATTAAACCTTGAGCAAATATTTAATGGCTGCCAGACGATGCCGGTTTTGAGCCAAGATGCAAGGTGATCCAAGAATTATGAAATTTAGTACAGATATTTATGCGACCCTGAGGATAAACTGGGAGACAGTTCGGGGACAGAGGAATTTTTTTGCGCAAGGCTAGATTTATCTTTGAATCCAGTTTATGATATCATCACTGAGGATTGTCATTGTGAACATACACTGATCAGCCACAACATCATGACCACTGACAGGTGAAGTGATCAACATGGATCATATTGGTACTATGTGGTGTTCTGATGGAAAACCTTAATGAGACTTAGACACCCCATTAAACATTGCCCCAGAACAAACACACTCCCTCATGCTGATGGAAATCCCAAATGTCACTGGAGGAAAATGCACCCCAACACATGGAAACAACATCAACCAATCAGGAACATGTGGAGGAACATGACAATGGTCCAACATGTTGATTTGACCTCCAAACTTCCTACACCCCATTCTGATCAAGCATCAACAGGATGCAGTGGAACAAGTTTGACTGACAGAGGCCCCACTGGACAAGCCAGAGTACCCAAAGGATCCAGTGCCAACGTCCTGGTTCCAGACCCCATAGGACACCCTGAGAGGTCCTCTTATGCCCAATGGTTCAGAGCATTTTGGACCACATAAGGGGGACCAACACATTACTAGGCAGGTGGTCATAGTGTTATGTCTGTTTGCTGTATAACTTATCTGATGTTCAGAAAAAATTGGAAAATAATGGTTTCAGTTTATTATCCTCTGGAGGAGTCCAGTCCATCCCTCCTATTTCCATGGACAGCTTTTGATTGTCAGGTGGGAATTTGTTCAAATTAGGGTCACTGTAACGATTCAAAACATGTTAACTCCAGAATTCATCCTCGAATTAAGACACAATTTCAAAGTAATGTCTAAAAAAAATCGATAAGATTAAATGAAATTATGACATTTTGTATCCAAAAGCCAAATCTGAAAGGACAAACCTCCAAAGTGCAGCCTGACTGGTTTGCAGGGACAAAAACAAGGCAGTATTTCTAATCTATTTGATGGTCAACGCTTCAGTAGCATTAATACTGATATGGACATCCATGGTGGCCTCAGAACTATGTCTAGTTTTCCGTGACTCTCTTCTCTTTTCTCTGGTGCCTAACTTTCCTTTAAATACCATCCGTCGTATCGTCAGGTTCCCCCTCAGGAAGAATCTTTTACACTCCATGAGCTGCTTCTGGCTCCACTCTCAGATCCAAATGTCAGGTTTGCTCGTGGATCCTGTCATATTTCAGAAGATAAAATATTTCTAAAATCCAGTGGGCAGATTCTCATGACATTCAGATGCAGTTCTTCCTGGAGGACGAACATTTTTGATCATAATAATGCGATCTTTCGTCCAGTGAAACCTCCTTGACAGACTTCTACAGGGAAGTACATCCAGACGGACGCCTCGCTCTTGGACTTAATCTAGTCGTGGCTAAACTCCAGCCTCAATCAAACAGTCCATTTGGATTGCAGACCTCGCTCCACTCCAGAGATAATTACCCTCATTATTCTATTGATCAAGTGGCACCTGAAAATCCCTTTAATGTTTTACCCTTTTTGTTTTTAGCCGCAGCACCAACACGCCTCTTGTGTTGTATAAGCAGAAAGTTCTCTAATGACTGCGTGGGCGGCGGAAAAACCAAATGTCTGCCTTTTGTCCATCTGCAGCCAAGAAAAACTCCACCTGCTGCTTAAAACATCAGCGCAGTCACCTGTTGTACATCCCAGGACTGTACTGTAGGACTACAACACATAACACGAAGGTATTCCACCAATATCACGCTGCAGCTCTGGTTATTTATTCATGGCGGCCCCTCCTCGGGCCCCACAGAGGCTCCGGTGGCTCGGCAGCCGTCCTCATTTGTTTTGCAAACTAATTCAGGGTTATCAGCAGCCAGAGCGATTAATTAGGCAATCGGTCGGGAGCAGAGGGAGTTTGTCACAGCGAGGTCACTGCATGAGGTGTCCATTATTCTCATCCCCCACTGAGGTAAACTTCTTACTGGCGTCGGTGAGAACAATACAGCGGCTGGAACGTCTCAACATTACTGTGCATTAAAAGGACTTTAATTCTTACTGACACTGAGACGTTTTGGTATTTTCCCTATATTAAAACAGTGCATAGTGATTCATCAGTTTATTATGTAGCTGTTTTACTGTATGGAAACCAACAGAGAGCTACTTATTGTAGTCCGGAACCAAGATTTATACCGATTTACCCTCACAGTCAGCAGCATCGACTTGGACACAGCTTATAGTGCAATCAAATACAGTTAAAGCTGGAGTAAGCAGTATTTTGGGGGGCATCATTGGCCAAATATTCCATACCAACCATTAATAGCAAATTAATACTGTCACTGAAATAACAGCAATTCAAGAAGTTGAAGTGGAAACTGGAATTCTTCTATAGTTTCACCAGTTTTAAGCCAATCACAGGGTTTTTCCCAGATCAGGTGGAGAGTATAAAGAGTATGGAGTCCGTAGTAGTAGGCCTAAGTGACACACTGGGCTACTAGATTTTTAGTTGGTTTACTTTGGGGCTTTTAAAACGGTGCATCAGGTGGGATGGAAAAACTGCAAGAGGAAGGCTTTATTTTCTTTTTTAAAGTGCAGGCTAGGGGTGTAACAATACACCGAACCAAACCTTTTGGTACATGCACTTTCGGTTCGGTACGGAGGTGTACCAGTGTACAGAATTGTTTTAATTGTGAACCTCGTAGTTCCCACAGTTGAGGCGGACCTTCTCCGTCTCACAGTTGAACAGTATTGCGGAACCAAAAACAAGTAGGAGTTTCCAGACGGACCGTTTTTTCTCCTGCCGGCGCTTCTGTGACGTATGGCTAGCCAATGGGATGGCTAATGCTAACAGCTGGAAGACGCTCCGCCGTGGTTAAAACCACCCGTCTGGGATCACTTGGGTTTCCTGGTAAAGTATGAAAAAGGAGTAAAACAAGTGGACCAGACCAAAGCCGTAAGGAGCTCCAAACGTGGGGAAAGTATGGTGTTTATTATTGGTCATAACTCTGGTTTTACTTGGCCGATCAACACGATTCAAAGACTGGTAGATAGTTTGGAATCCACACTTTGGACACAAGTTGAAACGGAGACGTTTTGCTGCGATGTCATCTTAAATCGGTCATGTCATTTTGATGCGCCGGCGTGTCCATCGAGTCCAGAGCATCCAGAGGGTTCCGTACCGAACCGAACCTTGACCTTCGTACTGAGGCACGTACTGAAACGAGATTTTTGTGTACCGTTACACCCCATAGTACAGACTTGTGAAGATTTCAGCCTAACGCAACTTTAAGGTACTTTACTTACTACATGATTGATGCAATCTGCAACAAAAACTGGTGCCAACTCTTAAAGAGGGAGTCAACGTTTCTAATATGATGCAGTTTTTGTCAAATGAATAAATATCCCCTCATGGTCTACTCGGTCTGTCAGCTCTGTGAATGGAAAACAAACTAAGTGGCTCGTGCCGATCCAAAGAACACTGTCCAGCATGTTCGGTGTTCATGCATGGGGAGGGATGGTGTCGGGTGGTATAACCAACAAGTATCGTAGACCATGTTCCACCCCTGAAAAATGGGAAGTAATCATGATAGAAGTAACCTCAAAAAGGACTTTTACTGGAGTCTGTTGGAACAATATCTGGAACTCTTTTACAAATACATCAAGTTACAAACGAAAAATATGAATGTCGACTTTTGAGCTCTTTAAAAACACCCAGAATTTTCTGCAGCTGACCAGCAGAGATGACCAGCTTCTCTGTGCTCCTGCTTTGTAATTTAACATAATGAACCTACTACTGGAACAAAGACTCAACATTATAATAATCATGCTTTTATCTGCAGAATATACACTGCAGGTACCCACTCATTAGAGGTTAAATGAGAACAGTGCTCTGTTGTTTTCAGTGTAATATAATGATTCCACTGGACTGGAAGCTCAGGCCACATTGTACAGGAATGTGCTGCTCTCTGCTGGTGGATAATATGAACTACAGACACCCGAAGGCTTGAAAACTAAGCATATACATTTCACATGCACTGAAAACAACTTGTTTTGAGCAAGCAAACAGCAAGCAAACAGCAAGCATTATGGTATTAATAAACTGATATACAACACTGGAAGGTTTGGCACATGCTGTTACTATACTGCCTCTTTCAAACCCATCCCCATTAATTTGGCCGTGTTAATCGAACAAGCACAAATACTGAAGTCTAAAGTCACAGATTTAACAAAACTTGTCTGAAAATATTCATGTTCAAGCATGCAGTGCAAGTTTTCTGTCACGTTCTGCTAAGCAAAACTGTGGCATGAGGAACAGGACTTATAAGTAAAATCCTTATTGAACAGCAAAGTTTTAAGGATCAATAACTTTAAACCCTTACAGCATGAAAAAGTCACTGCAACATGTTAGGTTATTTGCACATCAGGGCTATAACACATTTAAAATACACACAATACTACAAAACTCAATCCATCCATCTTCTACCGCTTATCCGGGGCCGGTCTATGCAGAGAGGCCCAGACTTCCCTCGCCCCAGACTCCTCCTCCAGCTCTTCTGGTGGGACCCCGAGGTGTTCCCAGGCCAGCCGAGAGACATAGTCCCTCCAGCGTGTCCTAGGTCTACCCCGAGGCCTCCTCCTGGTGGGACATGCCAGGAACACCTCCCCAGGGAGGCGTCCAGGAGGCATCAGATGTCCAAGCCACCTCAACTGACTCCTCTCGATGTGGAGAAGTAGCGGCTCTACCCCGAGCTCCTCCCTGGTGACCGAGCGCCTCACCCGATCTCTAAGGGTGCACCCAGCCACCCTGCGGAGGAAACTCATTTCAGCCACTTGTATCTGGGACCTCGTTCTTTCAGTCATGACCCAAAGCTCATGACCATAGGTCTTTGCGGTCGCTGTACCGGTCCGTCGTAGTGAAGAAGGAGCTAAGCTAAAAGGCGAAGCTCTCCATTTAATCTATGTTCCAACTCTCACCTGTGGTCATGGTCATGAACAAAACTCAATGTATGTGTTAAATTTAAGGAATGAAGCTGCTGAACTGCCCTTTAAACCTCTTTATAACAGAAATCACCTTGTGGTCCAGTTCGATGTCTCACATTCAACTCATTGTTCACTGACCTTCAGGTTCTAACTTGTGTTTTAATGTTTATGCATCAATTCCAATCCCTCTTTTTGGGCTTAATTCAATTTAGTTTTAATCTGAGGTATGAAACAAAACTGTAAAATCCAATTTCTCTAGGATTTACTTCTGTGTTCATACTGAGTTAAGTTTTCAGGAGAGATTTAAGGCTTGTTCAGAACTAGTTCGTGTGACGTATTCTCCGACCACAAAGGAAATAAAACATCTTCAAAGTTGCTCCAAGTGACATGCCAGTAGAAATAGTACTGAAGCCATCACGTACGAATAAAAATGTCTGACCTTTGAGTCTCCTGAACAGGACTGTGACCAAGGATTCTCCGGTACAGCAATCCTTTAGAGTCCTGTGGATTGACGGGCACAAGGAGCCGCTGACTGAATGTATTGACTGACGGAACAGGAGGTGGAGGTGATTCCTGGGACACCGTCAGATCAGATGTCACAGAGGAATTCTCTTGTCAGACTTGGACAACAAATGAAGCCCAAAAGAACCATATTTTAGTGTTTTTATCAAGGGATGAAAGCCGTCATCCAGGGAAATCTCCACACCGAACCGCAGAGAAATCGATAAAAAAGTTCTAGTCGAGCTAAAGACGACGTCTCTGTTCTTTTCTCCAATAAAACACAAACTCTGCAATGATCCATAACCAAGTTTCCTACTTTTGCTAAACTTTCCACTCCACAGCTGAAGAGGGCGTCCTTAATTCCAGCGCCGCATGCCCCACTCGGTTCCCTGTCATTTGGCTTCACCTCCAGACTCTTCTAATCAGTCACCTACAGTCTCAATCAGCCAGACGCAGGACTGCTATCCACGGGGAGCAGAAAGCAACGCAACGGGGCGACAATCTGTGGAGATGCACTGACTCACGGTGATGAGGGTCATCCCGCAAGCTCTGCAAGCGTCTATGTAAATTCTTTCTATCCATCCAACCGCACTTCGGTGTTCGTCTCTGCAGGTTTGAGCTGATGCAGAGGCCTGAAATCTGGTTTATAATCTGTAGATGGACTGGAAAACGTGATGATATGGATGATATTCGCTAAGAAACCTCTTCTATCAATCTACAGTGTTGTGTTTACAGGATAGTTCTTCTTATAATGGGGCAGATTCCCTCTAAGGTGTCAAGATATTAGATCCAATTTAAAGCCTTAAAACCTAATTTCATTAAAAAAACAACAACATAAAACTACAACATAGGATGGATGTATAGATGAACCTGTTCTAGTTGGTATTCTAGTATGACCGACTACACCTGGTCGGGTTTTGCAGTATACAGGCCAACATGCTTTTCTGATTCACATCCCTATTATTTGTATGTTGCGCCCAGCCTAGGGGTTGCTTGAACGTCACATGAAAAGCCATCCTCCACCTGTTCCAAGCAGGCACACCGCGAGCGTTTGACCAAGAAATAATGAATTTATTTACAACAATATAACTGCGACCGAGAAAAGGCGACTGAAAGCAAAACAGTGGTAAAGTGTCTAAATAACTTCGGAGTGAGTAAAGGCCAAAATGACAAACAAAAACCCAAACTGTACTCCCGGTTAGCTTCCATCCATCCATTACCTATACACCGCTTAATCCTCTGTAGGGTCGCGAGGGGACTGGAGCCTATCCCAGTCGACTTAGGGCGAAGGCAGGGGACACCCTGAACAGGTCGCCAGTCTATCACAGGGCATAGAGACAAACAAGAACACTCTCATTCACACATACGGACAATTTAGAATCATCAGTTAACCTCAGCATGTTTTTGGACTGTGGGAGGAAGCTGGAGAACCCGGTGAAAACCCACGCTGCACAGGGAGAACATGCAAACTCCACACAGAAAGATCCCAGGCGTCCTCACCAGGACGTGAATCTAGCTGTTAGGCGACGCTGCTAAACACTGAGCCACCGTGCAGCCTCCCGATTAACAAACTCTGACAACACAAAAAGAAGTTCTTAGCTCCCTGACTAACTTAAAACAGGAGAAAACGGGTGAACAAAAAGTGGCCAAAACTTTACCACGACTCCAAACTACACTGTGTACACGCTGTTCACAAATGTGCCGGTTGACGCAGGCGAAGGATGGAACGCCCCCCTGCCCCTCTCTTCTGCCTGGCGACGCCTAATAAGCCGGTTCCGCGGTAGAGCGACCAATCACGAGCCGACCCGTCACCCTCGGCAGTCAATCCCGTAGCAGATTCACAGTGCACCCTCAACGGCAGTCGGCAACCTGGTGACGTACAGCCGTGCACATAGAAGGAAACACACAATATATATATATATAACCAAACAACAACAGTCGGAACATTGTACTAGTCTGCTGTGCAACATGTGCAACAGGAGGAGATCCCGGGGTAAAACCTAGAACTCACTGGTGGGATTACATATAGCTAGATGTTATAAATGCACACCAGCCTCTCAAACAAATCCACACAACTCACATCAGTCACTCTCACTGTCTTATGTTCAGTCATTCAAAACTCGATCACTCACACTCTTTCGTGATCGTCTGGTCACCTTAAGAACTCTTCAACGAACCCATAAAGTGTGGATGCGTTAACCAAACTTGCCACACCCAAGCATATACACCACCTCTTCTTTATGACTCTTTAGAGTGTATCTATTATTAAACCAAACAGCTATTGAAATAAAGCTCCACTCCCACACAGCAGTATATCCACCTTAGCAGCTGTCTCTACAGGCGTGTCCTGCTTCACCACAATAACTCTGGTTGATGTCACAATCCCACACACTTTATCCTTGCGATACACAACAAGGAGAACGCTAACACCTTGTGTTTCGAAACCAAACTTACTCAATCTGTCTGGTTTGGACACTGAGCCATTGGGATGTTCAACAATACAGCACGTTAAACTGAGCTCCACGCAGTCAGGAATCATCTAAATGCAGCTTTAGGACACTGAAAACACGGATAATTAATAAAAAAAACACATCTTAAGACACATTTTTTAAAAATAGGGGGTCTTAAATGCATTTTTTATTCTCCTGTTTGTTTTGATCTGCTGTCATACGAGCAGAGAAGTTGAGGTTTGATGCCTTGACAGAGTTATTCCAGTTCATCCTCATTCACTATCTGGGACATCGGTGGTCTTGACAGAAGTGCCGACTTAGTGGAGTCACAGAGGAAACGTCAGGAGATCAACCAGGTAATCAGGATTCATCCTCTGGGGATCAGGAACGTCAGTGCAGCGTTGTGGAATGCCTACGACGAACTGATGAGGCTGTGATGCTACCAATAGTTTCCATGAGCAGCGGTTTTGGAGCTCAGCATGGCGGCTGCATCATCATAGCAGTGCTGGACTCCTGCTGACCTCTAGTAATCTAAAAATTAGCAAACAAGTGGCACATGAGTAGAGCTGAGGCAGGCCACGGACACTGGAGCAACCGCGCACTTAATTATGCATGACTTCAAGCTTTAATCAAATTTAAACAGGTGACGTATATAAATCTTTACCCTCCTTACAGGTGTCTTAAAGGGGGTAATTAGCTCTAGAGACCAATCTCTGTTTCTATTCCAGGCTGTAAACATGTTTATTTCTGCTGTAAAGTTGTTCATTTTAACATGGAGCTCGATGGCGGTTTGACTCACTCTAGTGGCTATTTGAGGAACTGCATTTTTTAGGCATTTAACCTGTTAGCTTCATTTTTCGGGGGCTCCTGCTTGATGACTACGAATAAAAGAAACAAAAGACAGGCAGCTTGGGAGCTCGTCAGAATTAAACGGACAGAAAACAGAAGAAAAGTCACGTCACTTTGTCCACAGAGCTGCATAATTCTACCTCTTTTGGTGTAAAGCAGTTGAACGATTATCATTATTGCATGTCACGGACTCAGTTTGACTACATGTTGCTTTACTATCATGCATTTTAAATCTCTTTGCTGGTTAAGGAGCCCAAAGCCATATTCTAAATGCATGTACTGCTCTCTGCTGGTATATATATTAATAATTACAGGTCAAATTTTACTCTTTATTTATTCTCAATCTACATATTTATGTATAAATGTGTATAAATCACTGGGAAAATATCTGGCACAAGAATTTCTTTCAAAGTTGATGAAGTCATACCTTCGTAAAGCACCTGTGGGAATACTGTAGTGATACCTGGTAGTTTAGTTTACCACAGAATTAGGATCCAGTCATTCTAAGAATAAACCTTAAATAACTGTTGTCACCTCCAACCCGACTTCTTGCGGTCTTTAATCATTACTTCACTAATACAGCCTCGCGCCGTGACCGGGCCGCCCTCCGGGGTTCAGGCTGTGACTCAGTCATTGTGAAGCCTCGCCTCCAGGCTCTTATAATCAGTCACCTACAGTCACCGGCAGCCAAACACACTACAGCAGCCCACAGGGAGCACAGAGCCGCCGCTTCTCCACCGCTTCTAAAGGGATTTACAGTCAAGAGGAAACAATCATGAGGGTCGGTCTGCAAACGCTGATAACGTGTAAGTAAACGCCAGCATCCAGGGCGCCTGGTTTTATTCCTAAGAGAGAATTTAAATATCTGAATGAGGTCAAACAGGAAGGTAGCTGTCAGTGGAAGAAAGTTAAAGAAGAAATCTGCTGTGTAACCACCATTAGAGGAAAGCTGGTTTGTGATTTTAATGTCTGATTTAGTGAGTTATTTCTGCTGGTTTTAACTGTGTGTTTTCCTTCTTCTGAGCTCTAGTCATCACCGAGCTTTATTGAAACATGTGGGCACTGATGGAGCTCTTACGTCACAGGATTGCGTCTTGTCAGCTTTGTTGTGCTTGAAAGAGTGAGACTTCCCCAGGACGGATCTGAAAACTTCATTCATTTCCTCAAACGGCTGCATTTAAAGCGCGATGAAAGTCAAACCATGAGCCGTGTCAGATCTCTGCTTCTTCCTGAAACGCTGTTGACAAAACTCTGCCTCTTGTCGTAATAAACCGCACAGAACTGCTGCACCAAGCTTCGTTTGCTCTGATGCAAATGGAGCTTTAAAGCGCAGCTCTAATAAAGGATGAGGCTGTTATTTAGTATTTTTCTCTTCGATAAATCCTGTTGAACGACCCAAACCAATCCTTCTGAAGATACAAATCCTGAAAAGCAGCTTCCAAATATGTAGTTTCATCTTTAAATAGATTCAGGAAGTCCAAATATTGCTCAAGATGGAGGAAATGTTTGGTTTGAGGGTTATTTTAAGCTGCGTTTTTTTGCTTCAATGACTGTTTACAAGTCATATTTTTGTCTTTTTATAAGATTTGTTGATGAATATTGTGTATCACCTTCCTGAGTAGTTGACATACAAATGCATATTTGAAACTTTATTTCAAATGCCAAGTCATGATACCTGCTGCAGGCTTTGAAAATGGATAGAGGATGTATCTATGTCGACGTATTCATACTACCAATAGGTACATGTAGGTCTTATGGAGATGAACACATTGCCCCACATATCAAACACACTAACTGCTGTGTCCTGCAAAAAGTGCAAAGTCACAGCCTTTCAGATACAGATTAGGTTGTAGCAGCGTGTCAGTGATTAATCCTGAGGACAGAAGGCGGACGTGGTGCGGGAATCTAAAATCTCCAGAAGCCCCGTGCTGTGGGAATCATCAATAAAAACCCTGTACAAAATGAAAGCACCTCCACAGTGGTGCAGCAACGACTTCAGTTACACCGTTTTCAATCAGAAGTGTTGTCTTAAGACAGTGCGTACAATACCCCAGACGTCTGAAAGGACGCTCGCAGGCTTTGGCGGATGGCGTCACAAGCAGCATCACAAATGCAGAAAACACCAATTAGCCTTAAGCCCCGTGTGACGCCCTAAAAGTCTTTACCTTTGTCACCCTGCCTCTAAATTACACACCGCTAATATCCCAGTTTTAGCAACCAGCAGCCTTCCCACTGTTACTCTGAGCAATCACTGTCATGTCCCCATCAAGAGTTTCCTTGCTTGATCTCCAGATGTTACCTCAATCTTCTAAATTCCTGTCATTAATCGGAACAGACGAAAGAAATGCTTTTGCCCTTTTCAAAACAAACAAATCTTTTATCCTTAAATTGCTACCACTCACAGTTTAAATATTCATCGTCGTCTAACATGTCGTCCTCTGCTCTTCCCTTCTGTGGAGTCCCCCAAGGATCGATCCATGGACCACTGCTGTTTTGATCATATATTTTACCTTAAGGTCACTTGCTATGCCGATGATGCACAGCTTTACTTCTCAGTTTAACCTAATGTCTTTAATAGCCTTACCAAACTGCATGACAAGATGCCTTAACATTTCGGCCATGTAGCAAAACTTAGCATGAGTGATTGTTTTACTGAGGCGCAACAATCAATACCTTGCTTTAAGAATCTTGGTATTCTTTATTCTTTTGAACCTTGTTATTAGTCTAATTCAGCTGAGAAACTGAGCTGAAATCAGCCAAAAACATTGGAATTTCTGGTTCATATCTTTATCTTTTTCCATTCAAACTGCAGTAACACCTCCTTTCTTTTGAGTTAATCCCTCTAGTCGTGGTTGAAAATGCAGCCGCTAAGCTTGTTGTTGGTTCCACGTCGCCACGATTGCCTCCCTTGACGGGCCTCCAGTGAAATGGAGTCAACATAAAAATTTTAGCATTAGCATCCAAAGCCTTGCATGACGTGACCTTGTCCCTTTTTTTACATCCAGAAGTGATTTTGTGCTTTTACAGTTGCATCTCCTAAACTTTGGAACTGCATTCCCCATTCAATCAGACCTGCTGAATCTCTGTGTGTTTTTTTAAACAGCTGCTGAAAAGTTAGTTCTGCGGCTTTTAGCCTTCCTGTAAACTCTTCTGGGAAAGATGTAGGTTCAACTGTACTAAAAATAAATCAGTGTCGTGTATTAACATGACTCTTAAATTCCATCCGCCCACATGCTGCTAATTTCATTGTTTGTCTATTTTGACAGTTATTTGAGTTCAAGGCACTGAATTCTGTGATTTTTGCTGGACAATTACTGAGTTACTTGGGTGCAAATTTGGACCATGACGTTGTTTTTAACTGCCACATTTAGTGTTGTCCTGCTTCCTGGCTGTCTGCCCAAAGCTTAGCATGGTTTGTTTTTACCTAACTGTATCTGCTGCTAGCTTAGCATTGGTTATATTTAGCCAGGCGACTACTTTTTTCCACACTATCGTTACATCCTGTCTGAAATAACAGGCTAACAATTGCATAACTAGATTTTTCAGTACAGTGTTTTGTTATTTTGATTAACCGTTGGTCAAGATGTTCATTGAGATGAATGTCATACATCCTAGGAAACAGCTGATTATCATTTGACTGGTAGATGTCCAGATCTTTCAAACTCACTGCTCCGGATTTGTAGTGCGGATTTCGTCTTAGAACCCTGTTGTTTCCAAGCCCCAGTGGACTTTTTGTAAGTTCCTCATGCTGAGCAAACTGACCTTAATGAGTAAAATCAGTGGAGTGGCTCTGCAAGATAAAAACACATCCGTAAATAAAACAAATTAGTTGCACTGGTGAATAATAATTCGACTATGGTCTACGAGCTGACAAGAGGATCGAGAATGGGTGCTTGCTTATGTGCGGTATGTACTGGAATGCAGTGCAGGAAATAAACATGAAAACATCTTTTGTCTTGAAATACAGGTCTGCTGTTATATTCGTCATCCTCCTTCGCAGCCACCATTTCTCCTGGAGCACCTTCAACGACGTCAGATGCTGCCAGCACCTTGACCACAACTCTGGATTCCGCTTCCCCACCGGCGCCGTCAGCTACTACCGCCAGTCTAACCGGCAGTACGTCTGTGAAACCGACTTCAGGGCCTCCGACAACAGATAAACCACATACAAGTAGTACAGTTAGCATCACCAGCCCCATCGCAACCCAAACAGACGTCACAACCACCGATACCCAAACCGATACAATCAGCACAACCCCCGGGACGACTCAAACTAGCGACGCCACCACCAAGGCATCCAGCACAGCCCCCGGCACTACTCAAACCAGCGACGCCACCAGTAAGGCATCCAGCACAGCCCCCGGGACGACTCAAACCAGCGACGCCACCACCAAGGCATCCAGCACAGCCCCCGGCACTACTCAAACCAGCGACGCCACCAGTAAGGCATCCAGCACAGCCCCCGGGACGACTCAAACCAGCGACGCCACCAGCAAGGCATCCAGCACAGCCCCCGGCACTACTCAAACCAGCGACGCCACCAGCAAGACATCCAGCACAGCCCCCGGGACGACTCAAACCAGCGACGCCACCAGCAAGGCATCCAGCACAGCCCCCGGGACGACTCAAACCAGCGACACCACCAAAATCAGCCAAACCAGCGAGGCAGCCAGTGCCAGCCCCGGCCCTTCCATCGACACTACTCAAAGCACTGGCAGCACCAGTGCAAAAACAACTGATGCCACCAGTGACACCAGCAGCACTCAAGCCGCCGGCACAACCAGTGCCACCAGAGCCACCTCCAGTACCACTCAGACACACGAGGGACAGAAGCCCAACGCTCTGAGCCCAGGTACTGTATTGCATGTCTGACCAATGTCAAATATCTTGTACAGAAGACTGGTTTGTATGCTTAGACGCTATTTTTTACACTTTAAAAGACCCATTTTTAAATAGTAACAATTTAATACATGTTTAATACGTTACAAGACTTCAAATCTGAAGTCGCACTAGTGATTCTGTGAGACTATACTGGCACTGGAGCACCTAAAAGCTAACATGCTAATGTTTAGCGGGTGTAGTTACTGTATTTACTCTGTTCGCCTTTACTTAAAAAGATGGTAAAGTGTAGAATAAGTTTGGTTGTGCAAGTACCGCATCAGTCATGCCCTCAAATATTGGTTAGTAATCTGAGATTTGTCAAAACATAAGTGAATAATTGCCTTCTTGGTGTAACATTTGAAGGAAACTGAGTTAAAACAAGGTCTCCAAAGAAGGACCTTTGCATGAGTTGTGTCCGGACCCGAACCGTACCATTTCGACCAAAAAGGTTAACACACTTAACTTCTGGTAAATGCAGATTGTTTATCACTGGACTCACCTTTAATATTTAACCGTCTGTCACTCTGATGGGCCAGTAACTCATTAACTTTTCTATAAAAGCATAGTCAAAACATACGGCCAGTAAAGTGCACGCAGTGGCGTCTGACCTAAATCTGAAGTGAAACACTCCAACTGTGAACGCCTGCAGATGTGTCAAACACACAGCTGATCTGAAGGAAACCAGCAACCTTCAGATGATCACAGCTCTCTGGTTTAAGAGGTCAGATGTAATCACGCTGGTCTGTTCTCTCTGACTTGTGTAAACGCTGTTAGATCTGCAGTTAATATGTGAACAAAAAGGTTTCCTCTCACACTTCCTCGCTTACTTTGCTGTCAAGGTTTAACCAGTCGAATGAGTTAAAACCAGCAGCCCGCCATTTCCCTGTTTGTTCTGTCATCGACAAAAACACCAGCATGTTTTTTTTAATTGATATTCAGTTATTCTTACTGTGTTGTTCACAGTAGCAGTTTGACAGCAGCTCAGTGTTTGTGAAGATGAAGTCAGTACAATATTAAGTCTAAACACAAGCACACAGAAGAAGAGAAAGACTAAAAATCTCTTCACACTTATTCATTCTTACTACTTTGATGGCATCCACAAGGCTTTATTGGTCTTTTGCAAGAGATTGAAGCCCTGAAAACTCTAGGTATTGTTTCCCCCCCCCCCTTCTGTGAATGTGTTTGAACTCTGCCCCCTGTGTTTGCGGGAACCATAACTTCCTTCCCATCACAAGTGAGTGTTTCAACTGATAACACATGACTCAGGATCTTTATGGTGTTTCTCTGGACTGTAGTTTTTGATTATTTCTGGGAAACGTGGGTTGAAAACAAGGAAAGAAAGAAACTGTTAGACGTTGGGAATCACCTTGTGACCCAAATAGGCCGAAGAACTGACAAACTGACTTCAAATACGACATTTCCTTCATTGTCTTGGGTATCATCTAATATATGATTGGTTTGATTGATTACAAACAACATAATAAAGCTGAGAGTGCAGTTTAGCTGTATAGGAAGGGGGTTACGGTTAGGAATGTGTTGAGACCGGGTTGACGCAGCCTTCGAGTCTTGTTTTTATTGGAACAAGCCTGGTTACTGGGTTCATTCCTGACCTGCGATGAACAACTCATCAAAATTGGGCCAATTGAGTGCTCCAACATCAGAACAGAACCAAGTGATCCTTAACATAGTTGGTATAGACATGACAGTTTGCTACCTGTTGTAGTTTCCCCATTGGAACTGACCAGATATAAATCAGGGACATTTCAGTACATAGCCTGTGCCCTAAACAAGACATTGAGTTTAACAGACTCAAGTTGAACTTGTAGAATATCTGGCTTTGCTTTGTTAATGAACGTAAGACATTGATTTGGAATACGAGGGAAAAACCTGCTTGATATTGTAAAAGTTTGACGTCACTTTACAAGATCTGATTGCTTTTCTATCACAAGGAAGAAGTTCTTTGATTGACTCCAGTAAAATCTAAGATTGCAGTAGTTTCTGTGTCCTACAAAAGGCAATGCAAACCTCTTACACTCCACTCAGATGGTTTTTTGTTCCACAGTGAGTTCAAGACTGAAAACAGTTCATTTTTTGTTTCAATTAAGATCCTAAACTTTGTTCTGGCATCCGCCTACAGTTGACTTACAGTTTGACCTTAAAGAAAGGTGTTGCTTCCTTTTCGAGTGGGCGTTTATTGATTGATTTTGTGCGTCTTAAGGTTTCACTGGACCTCCGCAATGTGTTTGATCCAGTTTCTCGCGAGGAGATTACTAATTAATGCTGAAGCTCAAAGGTGAGTCAGTTTGGCTGCTGGAAGAGGAAGTTATCTTCAGGTCAGAGTACGCTGTGACGCAAAGCAGCCAACAAGTGTTGTGTGATAGGTGAAGAGATTAACCAGGGGAGAGATTGAAGTACAATCATACAATGTGGGTCGGATCAATCGTTCATCTGTGTGGTGTGTTTAGATGACCTGAAACCTACTGAAGCACTTTCATAGCACAAGCAGATCATGACTTTGAAATGGTAAATGATCTGCACTTATATAGCACCTCTCTACCTTAGTGGTATCCAAAGGGCTTTACAATGTGTTTCGCATTCACACACCAATGGCAACAGAGCTTCCATGCAAGGTGCCTGCATGGCATTGGGAGCAACTTGGGGTTGAGTGTCTTGCCCAAGGACACTTAAGCATGCGGAGGGGCCAGGGATCGAACCGCCAACCTTGCGATCAGTGGACAACCCGCTGTACCAACTGAGCCACAGCCACCCTAAAGAGATAAAGAATGATTCTGAGAAGTTTTGGACGTGTTCTAGATTTGATTTATTCTGCCTTGTCCGCAGTGTGGCTCAGCTGATCGCTTAGCTTATCTTGACCTCGGCTTTGAAGAACCCTTTGACTTTTGGTCCGTCACTGTCATCAGGCCAAAATTTTAATTTGTCTAGTTCTTTAGTTTGTGACCAAATACCTGCAAAACCACTGACTTTCACATCAACCTCAGCTGTACATAGTGATTAATGTGAAGGCAAATTTATAGTTTCCGCATTCCAAAATGAAGACAAGTAAGGACTTTGAAAGACAGCGGACACAAACACAGTTCCATTGATTCTCATATCAAATATATATATAGAGAGAGACCTGTGGATGTTTCTGAAAGGCTGGTTGTGACATTGTGGCTTTTACAGAATAGAACAGCTTGTTAAAGATCGGACCCTAGCATCGTGTCCGGTTATTCCTGAGGTGTGCACAGTGGACGGACACAGCACAGGATTTCTGGAGAATTTAGAATTTCCTACTGTGTTTTGACACCATCGGTAGAATGTGCAAACCACCTCCAGTGTCTGGCTGCAGCCACTTCAATTACAACTCTTTTGATAATGAATTTTAAAAGAACTGAATGACCACGAACCCCTTTCTGAGTACAGTCCACAGTCCAAATGATCATACCTGGTGAGCACCAACATTTATTTTAGCATTGCCTCCTTGAGCATTTAGCAACATTAGCATTTGACTAGCCTGCCAGTGCTGCTAGCATGGCTCTACACTTGTGTTCTTCTTTTAACCCAAAAAGTGTCTCCAGAATCATGAGAGGTGATGGGCAACAAGCAGTGCTGGACAGGAATACATTACAGAAACCATGCTAGTGATGAGTTATTGTATTGTACTAAGGGGGGTTACAGGTACTCCAAGCTGCTAGCATCACTGTAGACGAACTTAAGTCTTGTTCCAGCATGAAAACTGAAGGTAAAGGCTAATAACAAAAGGACCAAAGAGGTTTTCCAACTTTTGGTTCTTGTAAAGGTGGAGTTTAAAATCATCTTTGACAAAGCTGAGCTATAAAAGATAAGTAACGAAGAAGGTAATGCATTAATGCTTAGTAATGTGTACTGGAAGTTATTATGCAACATGAAAAGAACCTGTGGAAGGACTTCAGAAAGGAACCATTCATATTGTTGCATGTGGTATCCATACCATGAGGACATACTATTATCATTATATTTGGCGTTTGACCATCTTTCTCATATATCCACTGCTGTTCATGGCTCAGACTTTGTTATACTCAACATACGGTGACGTAAGTGGTATATTTTCCACTGTGCAGAGGATTGTGGGTTGCTGACTTGCATCCTGCAAAATAACACCCAATGTAGTCGGACATCGTGATATTTTTTGGCTTACTGCATTTGAGCATTTCTCATTTTTCATGCATACTATATAGTTTGTAAGTATTGGAACGTACTCTTACTGTGTCTTTCTTTCTCTGTTCGTCTCTCCAGGAAGTGTTGTAGTTATTGTTATAGCCTTCCTCGCGATGGCCGTCCTCGTGCTGGGAGGACTGTACTACTACAAGATCAGGTGAGTCTAGGGCTAATTTAAAAACGTCGTATTAAAACATCACATTTTTACTGAGAAACTCTTAACAGTGGACTTCAGAGAGGCTCTAAAATGGTTCAGTACATCTGGTTTTTATTTGACTATGAGGCTACCGTCATCTAGTTTGTGTTTAGTGAAGCTAATTTGGTGGACTACCTTTTCATATCTTTCGTTTTTCCTCGCATCAACTTGTCCTTTTTGCCGTTTTGTCCATTTCTCCTTCCAGACGGACATCCTACGGGCGTCTAATGGACAGCAACGACTACGGCAACTTGGGGAACTTCAGCAACCCCATGTACGACCACTGAAACTTAACCTCAGATCCCAGGAAAACCTATAGTCCTCAATCTGCAGACGGAGCCATTCTGATCACGACGGCATGCGAGTGACGAGTTCAGGACGGTCGGATTTTGTGAGACTCAGTTGGGTCGTTTGAGCGCACTCGGATGCAGAATGCAAAACAAAATGCGTCGTTTCTCTTGATCTTTGCTCAAGTAGCCTGATTTTTTATTGGAAGTTAAGCCACGACTTTTACTCAGGTCGCTTTTCAAACAGCTCTGATGGTTTGTAATCAGATTCCAAGTGGACCAGTGTTGTTTTTTTAAGCATAAATGTGAGAACTAAGACTTGACAGTGTCCGAGATTGAACTAATCCATTTCATGTTAAGTGTGTAAAAGGGTGTGTTTTCATGATAGGCATAAAACACAGACAGAGACTGACCTTTTAGAAGGAAACCCCACAGTATTCTTGTATCCATCCTGCTCAAGTGGTCTGGACCAAAGCACTGAAACCTCACCAGCTCCAGGAGCCACAGTCTAACAAAACAGGTGATTTTGAAATGGCATCTCAAATCTCATTTGCATTAAATGCGGCCTTAATAAAACCTGAGGTGGAGACCTGCCTCTCTGTCATCCCTGATCAGTTCTATTTATAAGTGAGTTTTATATTCTTGAATGTCATTGGTGTACAATTTCTTCATGTCTCTGTGTGATTCTGAGATCTGCAGCTCAGTCAGGCTGCAGTTTTGATTGTAATTTTCCTTTTCTGCTGTTTCCGAGTGACGAGATTTAATGCTTTTTATCGTGTGATGTGATCGTAAGTGTGATTAAATCATTTGTGCAATAAAAGTGAGGAAACTGGTTACCGTGATGGTGCCTTTCTATGCTTTTTGGTCAACTTTGGCAACAACTACAGGGTGTATAGCCATGAAACTCTGCGCAGACGTTCAAGGCACCCAGGATAAATAAAGCCCACTGCCTTCACGGTCACCTGATTTTCATTTAGCATCATCCCGTCAAAATCCCATGTTCGGTGCTAATAAGCAAATTGCACCTTGAATTTAGAATTTCTATTAGTATTCGGAGCAGTTTTGAGATGTTCAGAAGTTTTGCGTTCAAAAAGTCAAGGTTTTGTGCTTTTATACATGGAAATGACTGATACCCCAAATGCACAACATCCCAATCTTCTCTAATTTGTAAATGAGACTTTTAAAACAAGTCAAATGCAAGTAGAACCTTGTAATCTTGTAAGCAACGTCACAAAGAAGCAGAAACTTATTGGTCCTCTTGTGTGCATTTGAAACACTGATTGGTTCACAAGTAGAACCTAATAGAACTAAAGGGTTTGACTTTGAAGGTAGAATCTTGGTGTTTTCTAAATTAAAAAAAAGTCCAAAAAGGCCTCTAATGGTCAGAGAAGATTGCATCTGAGAAAAACGTCACATAGAACTTCACAATTCAAAGGTGGTGAGAGGTTAGCATGCCAAGCTCAAGAGGTGACCATGGTAGGTAAACATCAGCTTTGCTTGTTGGCATAGTCAATGTGAGAATGTTAGCATGCTAAAGTTAGCATTTATCTCTTTTAACTACAGGTGGTCCTTTTTTTACAAACAAGATCCGTTCCTATGGCGTGTCATAAGACTTTATACTTAAATTATACCAACTTAAGCCTATCCTGCGGCCAATGTTTGACGGTGTTTCTCCCTTTTCACAGCGCTTTACAAGGTCTAATTCTACTTCCATGGTGATGGCTTTCCTTTGCGTCGAAGCGCTGCCATCAGAAGAGTTTACCTTATGCTTAGGAGCCATAAGAAAGGCCAATAATTACAGTAAAAATGTTTATTCCACATCTGCAGTCATAACAAAGGACAATGGATCTCAGTCAACCGTCATCTTGTGGGCAACAGCGTGTGCTCTGTCCTGAAACATGGCATCAAATTAGCAATAGCTAGCTACGCGGCGGATTTTTTTTTTACAACGATAAAACACATAAAAACATACAGTCAACTTCAAAAAAACATGGCGAATTGATTCTGGAACATGTAACGAATAAGTGAAGCCAGCTAAACTTCTACACTTTTAAAAACATAGTTAGCACCGTTTGCCCCACATTAACAAACACTTTACCTCGTCATAAATCCTCCGCTGCTCTGAGGATTACCCATAATCCTTTGCTACAACTAGCAGTGCCGGGAAATTTTTCTGACAGCAAGTGGGGTAGTTGTCCCATTTAGCTGGATTTAATATGAACTTTTTAACTATGTTACATATATGTAAGGCTTTATAAACCCTCCCCACACTGTTCTTAACCTTTCCCAAACTCTTGTAAACACTGGCTTCCATCACCGCCAATCAATCAGACCGACTAGCTCAAGAGGAAGCGGTCATAGCTGTGTTTTCCATATGTGCGTCTGTTCATCTGCTGTGCGCTACGTGTTTTATATACAATTTTAAAATCCGTGATACAGCGAGACCGTGAAAAGTGAACCATATATGGCGAGGGATTACTGTACACAAAATAGCAAAAACTAAAAGCAGGTTGACACGCAGCAATCAACAATGGTGAACTCAGTGACGCTTTCTTCTTCGTTGGTATGCTGTATCGTATTATTTACAAACCAAACCGCTTATGTCCAAACTAGGCTTTTTACGTATTTTATGGGAGTCATTCGTAACCTCGAAACGTCGTAACATGAGACCCTCGTAAACCGAGGACCTCCTGTACACCCACGCAAGGTTGCTAGCATTGCCGTAGCAGCAACGTTAGCTTAGCAATGAAGCAGAAGTAGAGCCCAAACAGCAGCATTACCTCCACTGAACTGAGATGCATGATGTTTGTCACTAACACCCCCAACTAATCTGTATCCTGGGACTGGATCAAATTATGGGCACAATCCCACTGCGTGATACTACCAAGTACAAAATACAAAGTCCATGGATTAAACATTATTAATCAGATAATATAAAGTATCTAGATGGAGGTTGTGTGTTAATAGCAGCTGTAAATGCAACCTTAGGCTTGTTCAAACCCTCTCAGTCCAGGGTTTGGGCCCCACATGGAAGCTGCTAGATTGTGAAGATGGAGCCATTGGATATTTGCAATCATATGAAGGTGGTACTAGAGCAAAAGTCATGAGCTTAATAATGCAAAAAGCTCCAAAGAGGATGAACTTGTCTGGTCTGCTTAAGATTTTCTGTGAACAGGTGAGAGTCTGGCTGATAGCAGCGCCAAACCAAAGGCCAGAGGTCACCAAACACATCAGAATTTCAGTCAACAGCCACAAGAAGAGGAAGAAAATCCAGGTTTGTCTTCCTCAAAGTTATTTTCATTTTGTTTGTCATCAACTAGAACATCAACTGATGAGAAATTTTACAACTGAAGAAGAAGAAGAAGCACCAAACTCTGCTTATATCACTGTAAAATATCATGTTTGGACTTTGAACAGTGGACTTTCAGCACATCCAATATCATTTTCATGCATTTTATAGACCAACTGATTTAAAATATGGACAAATACATAGATTAATCATAGATATTTACATTTTTAAACCAAGGTGCTTATCCGACAGTAATGGATTGAACAGTGTTATTACCCTCGTGATATAAATAATGAAAAAGAAGGTTAATTATTTAGAAGCACCTCCATTTAGAGCTCCCTCTATGCATGTACGACAACCGTACATACAGCTCTGTAATAGAAACGTTAAATCAGAACTGAATAAACCCCTCAAACCCTCCTGCAGACATCTAAATACCACGGTGGCTGTAATTATGTGCAGCAAATAAAATGATGCAACAACAACATGTGAAACACACACAGCGCACGCAGGGGTTCGGCTCAGGGCTTCATCTCAGCGCCTCGATCGGCTGCAGAGCTTTCATCACTGGAGGCTTTAATAACAGTCCTGTCATCGCTGCCCTCCCATCCCAACCGCTTCCATTCTTCCCTCTTGTTTCCCCTGAAATGCTCCTCTGCTGCCCACGTTCTCTCCTGACATAACCCAACCAGCTCCCCTGTCAGGTTTCTGTCCTCCAAACTCCTCTCTCAGTTTCTAACAAGGCCCCGTTTTGTAACCGATTTAACATGTATATAAACTACATTATTTGTTGTTCTGCCCAGATATTCTCATGTGAATGACTGGACAGCTGATGAACCTTAGAGTGTAGATAATGACATTTTATCAGAAGCAGACTTTAATATTGACTTTATATTGCAATGTGCTTATTTTCCCAGAATTCCTTAAATTTAGGCAAGGTAAATTTATATAATAGATTATGTAAGGTTTTATTCTTTATATTTATTAATAATTAATCAGGTAAATTCGTATTGTGTAACGTCACACATTTTTTTTGTTAATAAAATTTGTGACTATGATCTCAGAAATTCGCTTTTTCAGATTCAGCTTTCTCTATTTTTCCACCTGCAATGAAAGCAGTACGTAATTGTAGAAATACCACTTATTCAGCATTATGATGGTTACAACATTTGCCAAAATTAAATTATTCAGGTGAATTTGTATTACAGTGATCCCTCGTCTATCGCGGGTGTTAGTTTCTAGAACCCTCCCGCGACAGAAGAAACCCGCAAAGCAGCGACCTTATGTTTATTTTATTATTTCTCTATCTTTTAAGGCTTTATAACCCTTCCCCACACTCTTATAAACACTTCCTGTGCTCTTAAACACTTTCTACGCTTTTAAACCTGCATCATTTTAACAACATATAAAGTTCTATAAGGGTACAGCCGCGTAGTTTCTCCCTTCTTTTAGTACGTCGAGGAGTTCCACCTTTTCTGCGATGGTTAGCATCTTCCTCTGGGGCTTGGGTTCGGTGCCAGAAGTCTTAGAAGGCGCAGAACGTTTAATCGACATCGTAGGGCTTCAAATAAATTCTATTTATTATGAAAATTTCACGAAAACACGACATCGCAGAGCAACACTACGCGCAGCGATCAGACGTCGATGTGAAACGAACAAGGACGCTGAACACTGCTATACATGGGAGGAGGAGACTGATGCTACCATAGACATATATACGTAGACGCCGCATTGACTGTGGAGGGACGTGCCTAAAGCTCCGCCATCTTGGTACAGGGCTAGCAGAGGGGGGAGTGAATGTAAGTCTATGGAGGTAAGAGGTACTCCACAATCTTAAAGTAGAATTATTCACTGAATTTTCGACCGATTTCCAAACGGTTTGGTTTGTTAAAAACGTCACACATTTAGCTTTGACACAGGATGCTTGGATGCTTTTGTTCTATTTATGTCTGCCTGTCCGTCCTCCATGTCTGACATTTGTAACAAACAATATATGTTGACAACTGATCGATTTATGATCACTTTTATAGTGCAGACATGTCATTCCTCTATAGACGTAATGCACTGTAGGGGCGAGTGGCACTGTACCAAGATGGCCGCCGCGTAGGCACGTCGGCTCCAATCGGCAGCGGCAGTCAACGCGGAGTCTACGTATATATGTCTATGGATGCTACGGTCGCTGAGCCAATCAGCACCCAGTGCTCTGGTTGGTATAGTAACTGTATAAAATTTAAAAATCCACAGTACAGTGAGACTGCGAAAAGTGAGCTGCGATATGGCGAGGGACTACTGTATATGCAGGGATGGGAATCGAAAACCGGTTCTTGTTGAGAACCGGTTCCCAGTGTTTCAATTCCTTGGAATCATTCGCCAATTTTGCAAACAATCCCCTTGTCGATTCCAGTGGCCGTGAATGATGTCGCCACCCAAGGTGCGTATCTTACGCAGGCTACACAACGTGCGTGGTGACGTCATTCACCAGTGCAGCCAGCAGGAAACATGGCAGCCGAGCGGCACAAAAGTTTGAAAGTTTGGTTTCATTTCACGTGAAACGATGACAACAGGACAACTTGGAATACTTGCAATGTGGATATTTAACCAAAGGGAGGAAATGCGACCAATATGCAGAAACATTTTCACACAGCATGAGATAACTTTGAGTGAGTGTCGCGTTTTCGATCCGCTCCGGAGTGAATCTCAACCCAGCAGCAGCGGCAACGTTAGCACGTCAATGAGAATCGATGTAGAATCAAATCATCAAGCAGAATCGAAAATGGAATCTGAATCGTAAAAATTTTATCAATTCCCATCTGTAGTTATAGGTTATAGGTTTTTTGCTGATAAATTTGTGACTTTAATATATAATATTGTGCATTCTTAACCTGACTAATTTAAATATTTAGTTCAATTTACATAAAGCTGTAGTGTCTTAACCTTAATATGTAAACTTGTACCATGAATCTTTTTTCTCTCACACCCTTTTGCTTATTATAAATTTGCTTTGTCATTAACAGTAACTTCACTGCATCTCAAATCAAGATATATGCATCTTATTTCAAAAGTGTCCTTTAATATACACATTTTGACGTTACACAATCAAATCTAAGCTGCAGATTTTGTAGTAACTACACATGTATTGCTCCCTTACTCGACGTATAAAGTAACAGATAAGTACCTCAGCAGTGTACTTAAATACATGTAGTTACTTCCCTCCCTCCCTCCCATCGCTTCACCTCCTCCCTGCTTGTCGTCGTCACTGGGCAGCAGCAGTAATAACAGAGGGAGCAGATTGTTGAGCTGCACTGTTATTATCAGGCCTTAAATACTCTCAGAGAGTGTGTGGATGCTTTATAATTACACTGAAGGAAGGGCGGAGCCATTATTTACATTGAAAACATCTGGACGGCCGGAGAGCTACGTTATATATGCAGCACACCGAGCTAAAATTATCATGTGGATGTCAACACTGGAGCAAATACAGCCTTAAACATGAACCGCAACCTGTCACCGACGCCGTTATCGAGACAGATCATCTTCAGAGCAGTTCTGTGTCAGTAAACTGAGATTGCACCAGCTCGGACTGGCTGGATGACAGGGGAAGCAGCGGCGACGCTCAGAGATAACTGAAAATCAGCTTCACTCACTCGCCTCATTGAGCAGAGGCGGTTTCAGACTTTGAGAAACAGGAAGAAGCCTTTTCCTCTCACGCTTCAGTTCGAAACCACAGACTGACAACAAGCAGCGTGAAAATACAGCAGAGGATTCACCATTTAAGACCACTTCTACTCCTCTAAACAAAGTCTGACTTTGAGCTTACTTTTATAAATATGATTCATGAGTGTGGGTTTGAACAAGACTCTCTAGAAGCTCTGTGTAACGTGTGATTAATGTTCAACATGATTTGCATGTGGTTTGTGAAGGGAACTGGTGCAATCTGAGCTCTGCTCCGATACCTTGAAAACCACCAACCAGTTCGTGTTCCTCCACACACAGACACCAGGTCTGCTAACGGAACGGAAACCATCGGCTGAGCTCTGCAACGACGTTTGTTATGTATAGACATGTCTGGTAATGTCGGGGAAAGGAGAGAAAATAGAGCAGCTGCATGCATTTTGGCGGCTAAAGTGTCTTTTGGCGGGCAGACCTGGGTAATCTCCAAATTTAAGCATCTATGTAAGCAGTGATGTGGCGACCAACTAGTCAAACAGCTGGAAAACACCTCTGGGGAATTTTTTTTAGAAGAAGTGAAACTGGTTTTGCTTTGATGTGGCGTTTTCAGTACATTTTACATGCAGCGAACACATACCTCCACACAAACATCACATCTAATGTCACTGAAACAACAGTTTGGGGAACCTCAAAGTGACGGAGCGACGCCTGCGAGTTGCACTGCCGGATATACTTTTCTCACATCATCCACCAAAACACACAATTCCCAGTTCACCAGCACTGAAATACCAGTTTACCTTCCAACATGTGAGTGCTGCTGAAATGCTCGCTGCTCCGTTAGCCCCTCCACCACCCTGACATCCACCTGTAGGCTCCAAGGCATAGACATATATACGTAGACGCCGCGTTGACTGCCGCTGCCGATTGGAGCCGACGTGCCTACGCGGCGGCCATCTTGGTACAGTGCCACTCGCCCCTACAGTGCATTACGTCTGTAGAGGAATGACATGTCTGCACTATGAAAGTGATCATAAATCCATCAGTTGTCAACATATATTGTTTGTTACAAACGTCAGACATGGAGGACGGACAGGCAGACATAAATAGAACAAAAGCATCCTGTGTCAAAGCTAAATGTGTGACGTTTTTAACAAACCAAACCGTTTGGAAATCAATCGAAAATTCAGTGAATAATTCTACTTTAAGATTGTGGAGTACCTCTTACCTCCATAGACTTACATTCACTCCCCCCTCTGCTAGCCCTGTACCAAGATGGCGGAGCTTTAGGCACGTCCCTCCACAGTCAATGCGGCGTCTATGTATATATGTCTATGGTGCAAGGTGGAAGATATTTTCTTATCACTCCCCAACATCTATATGTAAACATACCTATGAGGAACTATTTTCTGCTGCTTTAGTAAAATAGTTTGACCGTTGTGAAGACGGTTGCTCTTTATTAAAGCACTTTTCCTGCTCGTAACGGACATCCTCATGCTCTTAGGCAGCACATCGGTCACTAACAGCTGCAACAATATTACCACGTCTAAAAGAAACTCATCAGTTCTTGCTCCGTCTCATGATATCTTAAAGACACACTCAAACCAACTCTTCACTGAAGCCGACACTCACGCTGACAACTGGTATCTCACTCGTGAAGCTGCCCTCCTCGTTAAATGGGATTTATCATCTTAACTGCCTCAACTGCTGCGACTATGACACATGCAGGAGAGAACCATGGACACTGGCAAAGGAAGGTCAGTGTTTACGGTTAAGGACTCGCCAACAAACGAAAGAAAGTGTGTTTGTTCACCAGTTGGTTTAGATTGAAATAACTCAACTAGTAAAGGGAGTGCTATGAAAGACTTTACTGCCACCATGAGGTTTGTGCTTCAGAGTAAAATATCCTCAACTGTTTCATAGATTGCCTTAAAGTTAGCAGCTGTAGATCTTCAGGTAGGCGGGTCCAAGGCTACTCCCTTTATTAAAATGCTCAAACATGGCATTGGTCTCAAATAATTCAAAAAGTAATCTCATGGAAAAAGTTATGGCCTCATCGGTCGCCACGCTGCTTGACCCCCCGACTCAAAGAAGTGGCATTTTGCAAACAGGGACACAGTCAAGCTGCAGCTGAACGATTCATTTGGGAGTGTGCAAATGAAATATCAAGTCAGGCGCCAGCGGTCTCGACTCCTGTGGTGCCTTCACCAAGAGCAGGGCCATCCGACCAAGAGGACTTCAACCTCTGGGCCCTATTGGACAATCAGCGTCACTGTGGAGGTGCAGAGGCAGTGTGTTTTGTACATCCCTACGTGCTTGTAAAAAAACAAAGATTTTTTTCTCCAGTCACTAATGTTTCTTTTTTTTCCATCCTTACGTATTTGAAGGAGCCACACCTAGGACGACCTGAAGACCCTCTGAAGTACTGATGACAAGGAAAGCAGTGAACCCCCAACTTATTTAAACTACTGCTGAAGTATCCAAGTACACCTGCATCCTCTGTCCCTTATGAGAGAATCTTTTCAAAGGCTGGGGAAATTGTCAGTCAGAATAGAAGCCAAAAAATCCTATTTCTAAATAAAAATCTGTGAAAATAAATAAGTACAGTGTGACACAAATTAATATGCTGGTCTAGCTCCACAGGGTTTGTATGGAGGTAGTAGTTTTTCCTCTCACTTTTGGTGCAGGATCTAGTCCAGCCAATTATCAAATGGCTTTATATTTTTGTCTAATATTTGCTTTTATTGCTATAAAAATGAGACAGGAGCCACATCGCTGAAGGTTGGGTACAACATCAAATCTGCTCATGAACATGCAGCTATAAATGAGTTTTACTGCACAGATTTGGGGTTGAAGCAGTGACGTCTTGTGCTGGTGCTTCGGTCAAATTATGAAACGCCTGCTGTAATTCCATTCTGCCACCAGATGTCACTGTTGCTCCTCACAGTGAAGCCCCAGAGCTTCGAATCATCTCCGGTAGAAAAAGAAAGAAAGCCTCAGTGCTTCATGAGGCTTCATGAGGCTTCATTCGCCTGTCACTACAGAAGTCATCACCTGAGTTTCTTCCTTGTGGAGGCCATCTTGTTCTGGAGGCTAAAGAGGAAACGCGCCCTCTAGAGCAGCGCTTTCATTGGTTCAACGAGTAGGTGGGACCTCAAATGTGATTGGCTAAGCCCCCTGCTCCCTGTATAGAGGAGCGTACTGGGAGAGAAGTGAGGGAATGGTTGGTTCAGAGAGCAGCACTGGCAACTGCTGGATGCAGTCTGTGAAAATTTTCTTGTAAGTTATTTCTTTCTCTTGTCTTGTTTGAAATTTGCAAATGAACAGCTTCCCATTTGTTTTTACCAGCATGATATCTGTCCTCCACATGCTTCCTACACCCCTCCTCGCAACACGGCATGAATAAACATGTTTACAGCCTGGTACGAAGAACTGTTTTGGTCTCCGTGGCTCATTTTCACATTCATAACAAGAGTTTTATATTACTCACCTGTTTAAATTCTATTGCGGCTGAAATGTATGCATAATTAGGGGTGTGGTTGCTTTACGTGACACGTGAACGCCATCGCTGGACAGTTTATGACCCACCTGAGCTCTTAGACTTTCACACCACTCTTCAAGGAAACCCCGGGGTTCAGCCATCTTCATATACAGTTCATGGTGCATTCAGATTTTGCTGTGTTGCTGCCTTTTACAGCCGTACAGTGACGTTCTTCACACTAGAAACGGTAGCTTACAGTGTTGATACTAGATTGCAAACATTAGTATCAGAGTTTCAGTTTGTTCTGTGGAGTATCTTGTGTTTAGTGAGATGAATATCAAGTGTTGGTGAACAGTGCGTCTGCTTTCCATCCTCATGTAGGCAGTGTGTGGCGTTTCTCCTAATCTATCCACCTTAAGTTGCAGTTGCACGTCACCTTTGCTACCACTAGATGTCACTAATCACCAGTGTTTGTAATTGATCCGCTGCAACACTGAAGGCACCTCAGATAAATGCAAAGTGCTGGGAGTGTGTGTTCATGCTCTTCTATCTAATCTATCTTTGTAATGACCATATATGTACTTTTACATGCTGCGAGGAGGTGAACTTTGGAAAATGAATAGCCAAAGAAACTTTGTCAAACTGCAGTGGGCATTTTTGGGCTTGCTGTACTTCCAGTCATGGTTGTGCCGTTTCCATACAGGTGCAAGACTTTATAATCGAGTGGAAAAAGCCCACAGCGACTGAAAATGGAGCCAAAACACTTAACTGCTTGAGGTTCGGAGGGTTAATCCTGTCGAGCCAAAAAACACGAGAAGGAATAAGACAAACATGTGCATGTCCAAGCTTGGTACTGACGTTGAGTATAGTTGAGATTAATTAAAAGCTTTTCTCCAATCAGCCAACAAAATGTCAAATACATTTTTACCATGTTACAAATTTGATGGTCTCTTGATTTTGACGGTATTGTATGGGGAGATCTAGCGCATTACTCTTTACAGTAAAGTATTAGTCAAGGAGAAGAAAAAAACCCTTCATTATTCACGAATACATTTTTACAGTATTGTGATATATTGTTTACGTATATCCTAGTTTTGGTCAGAGCACAGGGTCAACCATGGTACGACGCCTCTGGAGCAGGAAGGATTAAGGGCCTTGCTCAAGGGCCCAACAATGGCCGCAATGGGGGTTTGATCCTCTGACCTTCTGATCAGCAGCCTGGGGTCTTAACAGTTGTGACACCACTGCCCCCAACCTATGATTTTACATTTTATGCCTCGGCTGAAGACGAAAATGCATCACGATGCAATTTGACAGACAGACAACCAACAGGAGTAACGCGACATGTGACGTAGTGGCGCTCCTCTAGACAATCCTTGTATCAGACTTGGATAAACTGTTGGAAGTGGCCAGGTGAAGTGACAAGACAACTCCCAAATGTAAATTCTGGATTAAAACGGGTCAAATAACCAGCAGCTTTGGACTTTGACAGTTGTTTTTGCGAGGTTTTATCTTTTAAAGTGTAAACATGTTTACTGCAGCATGCATTTGTTCATGGAATGCATTGGTTTTATACAGCGCTTTTCTAGACACTCAAAGACTCTTTACATTGCATTATTCATTCACTCCATACTCCACGGTGGTAAACTATGTATGTAGCCACAGCTGTCCTGGGGTAGACTGATGGAGGCCAGGCTGCCAGTCTGACCACCACCAACCACTCACTCTCACACTGCATCCACCCATGGAGTCACTAGAACACGCTCATAATATTGACTTTATCAACAAATAGAGACTACTCCTTACATAACAGCACCTCTCAGGCATTTCTTGTTTGTTTTTTTTTTCCCTTTTGAGAAGTGTTGCAACATATTAAAAGCAGCCAAATTCATGAAACCATCAGGCACAAGCTCAGACCACTAATTAGAATTAATTAAAAACCTTCAAACAAGCCGTACTTCATGTGCACTTGTGTCATGTGTGGTGCTTATCTGCAAGTCCTGACAGCAGAGTTTTGCACCTAATGAACCTGGTTTATTTATGATACACAGCTTTGTCTCCAAAGACCTGGGCCCGTATTCACAAAGCGTCTTAGAGTCCTCCAAGAGAGCTCCTAACTTAGCCTTAAAACTCCCAGCAAGGAATCTGAGCTTAAGAGTGATTCAGGAAGTTTCTGAGAGCAACTCTGAGCAAGGAGGGAACAGAAACTTTGATCTTAGTGAGGAGGTGTGGTCGACCCCGTTGTTAGGTGTGACACAGTCTAAAGGCTGTGATTGGTTGGTACAAAAAGGGGGAAAGAAAAGAAAAATGCGCTCCTCGTAATGAATGGACAGTAAAATCAACCGATCATATAACTTGGACTGTTTTCAGAAATATGTTATCTTGACATTAATTTTATGCCATAATGATGAAACTTGGAAAAATTAAATTAGTTGTGACACAGCTTCAAATGTTTGAACGTACCTCATTAAAATGCCGATTCTATTGATTTGCTTATTGTTATGTTTACTGTCCATGCTGGTCATTTTACTACTTAATGTGTTTGATATTAATGGTGGACTCAGACTCAGCTGTCAGCAGGTCCTGTGATGCTGTGAGAAGCTCTGGTACGAGCTGCAATCCCAAGGAAAGGAGATTGAAATTAATAAATTGGGCAACGATACGAGGCTGTGAAAGACCGAACTGGTCTGACTGGTCTGACTGGTCTCTGTGCTGACAGATGGTTGTGACAGACCCAAGTCATCACTGCTACATTGGTGCATTTTACCTGTTGTCAGGTATCAATGTTGTGATGACTTTCATCTCAGGAGTTTTTACGTTACTGCACTGGGTGGGACAGTAAACTCATCCCTGATGAGGTCAACCACAAACATAATCCCTGCATCATCGAGCCGATAGCGTGTTATTAAATCACTGTCATTAAACGTACGGAGAACATCTCTCCTTCCTCTCAGTCTTTCCACCATCTTTGTCTGTTTAAGACACTCTTAGGCTTCTTAAAAGTCCTCCTCCCTCCTCCTAACAGTTTCTCACCTTAGCAGCTCTCTTAAGGCCTGAGACGCTTTGTGAATAACTTTTATCTTACCAAGGGGAAATTCTAAGAAAAATCTTAGAACTCGAGAAATTCTGAGATTTTTCTAAGAATGACGTCACTAAGAGCTGCTTTTAGCCTCAGGATGCTTTGTGAATAATGGGCCCTGAGCTTTAGTTGCTCTATGGTCGGTGGTGAGCAAATAAATCAAAGGACATTAGATCATTTGAACCTCTTCACACCTTACAGGCTGGAAAATACCCGACCAGTAAACACATGGAGGCAGTAACTATGTTTCTTCCAGTTTCCCCACATAAATCTTCCAATTTTCCTCACAACATCAGTGACTTTCCATGGTCGTCTAAACCAGCAAATAGAATCTTGCCCTGCAGCACCATGACTGGACTGAACCAACCGACTGAGTCATTGTTTTTCAGACGCACCACCAACATTACTAATGATGACGAGAACACACACCCCACTAGCTTTAAAAGATGTCCTATTAGTTCAGTTACAAGAGGCAGGCTGGATGGTAGATGGGTCAATGGAAACAGGGCTGCCACAATGCAAAAAAAGCACTTGTATTATTTACTTTCATTTGCATGAGTTACTGTATAGACTGCTGTTTCCTCCATAACAATAAATAAAGTTTAATCTGAGTAGTGTGGAGTAAAGTGAGAATTTAGTTGTTGATCTTTTATTAGCATCAGATTAAGATGTTCATCCTAGAAACTTCTACATTGAACAAGTGATCGACTGTTTCCTAGAATATTAGTGCAAGTTACCCATTAAAAGGATCAAACACAATGACAGAGGTACCTAAAAATCCAGAGTCCTGTAAACCGCAGCAGGTCTGCATCGACGGCAACTATTAACCTCACCGTTTACTGAGTGTCATGACTTGGTGCTACCAACATAACCTGCTATCACTACCTTTTAACTTCATTTCCATGGAGACATTTCACACTTCTTGTAGCTCCAACCAGTGAACCATTAAGACATACCAGAGACGCTATCATAATAATAAATCATGTTTCTTTCTTTAAAAACTGGAGCCAAAAGGTACCAGTTGGGGCTAAATCAGGACTTTTAACAGTGATTGATCCTCTGATCTGAGGTTTGACGTGCAGAATAAAGGATTAAATGCCGGACCATGTAGAGATTTAAAACCAAGAATCTTAAAATTGTATTCTGTACCAATTGGGCAGCCCGTTATGTGCTCCCTATTTTGAGTTTTTAAAATCAGCTGCAACCAGGCAATTGCTGCTTCATTTAGGCTTGAGAATAGTGAGTTTCAGTAGTCTGGGTAGCAGGAAATAAAGGTGTGGAGAAGCTGTTAGGGAGCATTGGTTTGATCTTGGTAATATTTCTAATTTGAAGGTGGTAGGATTGAAGTAGAGGTTTTGATTGGAACCAACAAGTTCCGTCTGAGTGCTTTGTGTCCATTGGTGGTCCAAGGTGATATTGCTAGAAATGTTAGAGCTAATCCGAGAACCCAAATGTAGAAACACAGACCAGGTTGAGTGTACTGGAGTAGAGTTGTGGCACAGTTAATACAATGAGGCTGAGGCAGGTTGGCAGCTTAACAGTAGCTGGTTGTTGCAAGAGCAGGCAGAAGACGTGGTTTTTGCCTAGAAAAGCCCGGCAGTGAGGAAACCCAGCAAGAGTTTCAGGGGTGGCGGGAGGTAAAGCAAACAGTATCGCATCAGTTTTCACGGGAAATCTCAAGAATGTGGCTCAAACCAGACTCCCTGTACAGCAGAGTCTACGACCTGGCAGAGAGCGGAGGTCTGAGCTGGGCTTTTATGCTGGAGGTGGGTGACAGGAAACAGGTGAGCTGACCTCCTGCACAGCTGGATGCACTTCTACAATTAACCCAGCTACTCATTGACCAAGCTAGAGAGGCTTCCAACTTAGCAGAAGCAGAGGGTATGACAAGAAATATGGTTGGGACCAGGACCTTCGTAGGTCATAGGAGGTTAGAATCCATCCAGTTCTTAATAACAGTCAGGTAGCACTGCAGAGAACATCATTGTCTTTGGATTTCCTTAGCTTTTAACTCTGTTTTATCTCCAAACATCCCTGTCCTTGAGTGCCTCTGGTTGTTTTCCATCCTCCCTTTGCAAGTTTCCCTCCTCTTTTGATTAGTGTCACCTGTTCCTCGTATCCCACCTGAGTCTTGTCTCCCCAATCAGCTACATATAAACAGTCCTGCACCTCCCCTCACGTTGTTTCTTGTCTGCTTCCAGTTTGTACATTTTGGGGTTTTCTGCACCCTTTTTATAGAACAATTACAACAAACTCATGTATTTATCATCGACATAAACGGCGCCGCTTGCACATTTAAATCGGTCACTTCCCCAAACAGAATGCAGAAGAAAGCAGAATCATGCCTGTTAATGTGTGTTGACTCAGCAGAGATGATATTAGATGGAAAAAAGCAGATCTGCAGAATTCCTTCACATTTCGTTGTCACCTGGTGCTTGAATTTTGTATTTTACTGCAGACATGGCTTCTTAAACTGATGCAGTAAAAGATCAAATTCAACAAAATGCATGAAAAGAAGTGTTTGGTGCTTTAAAGTTCCTTTAAGTTGGACTCCAGACCTCTCACTTAATGCGTATCCCCAATTGTTCAATGAATTAAATCTCATCATATAAAGTTCTAATACAATCCAAGGTCTATCAACTTGTTTAAAGACCTTGTTACAGCCTCCGTATAGTGTTTTTTATATACTAGAAGCCACATCATGAGCAAAACACACAGTAAATACCACGGACAAACACTTCCACCTTGAAACTGCAGCATACCAAGGGTGGCCTTAAAAACAAAGATTTAGATTTTCGAGGTTTTCTTCGTAACAAACCTACAGAACCAATCCTGTCGGCATGCCTAGCAGGGCTTTCTGGACAATTATTCTGCATCATATGAATGGAAGAGCTACTCCACTATTACAACTTGCCATTGCATTAAACTGTGCTTGAGCAGCAGAGAGATGGATGAAGATAGAGGCAGGGGTTTCGTAGAGTTAAATCCAAGTCATTTTAAGGCTAGAGGGGATTATTTTCATCAAGAAAATTCTAAACATGTAAGTTTCTAGGGGTGAAATCAGTGACCGGAGGGGGACTTTAACCAATCATCCAATGAGAAAGGAAGAGAAGAAGAGCAAAAACAAATTGTAGAGATGCTGTGTTGTTAGCGGATTAAAACCCCGAACATGAATGGATGTGAGAACAACATCTAGGGGTTCTGTTTCTTCATGAATTTAAAGCAAAACAGCCTCAGACTACATATTAACAAAGGCGCACTCGAATTCTGACCATATTTCTGTTTCCGGTCGTCTCTATATACGCAGATGATACACTTATATTCACATGAATGTTCACTGCAAACGACTGAACAAACACCGCTTTAAATGAGGTACAAGTTGTAAAAACAAGGAGTTTGTTTGTTTGAATGCTAAAATGTCTTCTGTATATATTTACCCCAAAACACAAAAGACAATGATTGTGAGATATTAATAGAAAATGCTAATAATGCTAGAGATGGCCTGCAGTTCAAGCCCTGTTTGATTCCCATAATTTTAGTTCAGTCACGTAACAAAGTGTTTTTCTCTACAGATTTTCCTTCTTTGGAATAAATGTGATATGAGGATGTGCAGTCGGTCAGATTTTGTCATTTTAAAACAGGAACGACTTTTCTATTGTAACATATTTTGTCACTGTCTTGACGTAAAGTGTCACTTCTCCGAGGAAATGCTGCAACGCTCACCTTCAGCAAAACAACAGTGGAAGACTCTTGTGAAGTGACCAAATAAAGGCTCCGTCCACGTTTAACATTTCTACAACTGTTTACTTCATGCCTCTTAGTTTAAAGCCTTAATTCCTGGACATGACCACTGGGATTGTGGGTGGCTGTCGCTAATCATTCGCCAGAATTTGGATTTTCCCCGAAACCCACAGGTTAAACTATAATTAATGCGACTGAAGCTGAATCCAGTTTTATTATGGAGCCTGACTCAGAGCAGTGTTTGTCCACTGACTTGTGCTGGATGTGTGGCTTCATCTACAGTAGGAAGTGGGTTTGTGTGTCATGCAGCGTCTGTGTGGCGGGTATTTTTTGCCGTTTTTGTGTTTTACCAGGAATTCAGACTGGACATCATTGCAACGTCATGCTACAGGAAGGTTTTTGACTGTCATCATAAATAAAAATGAATAGAACCTTCGTGACGTTAGCTTCCTGCACAGCAGTTTTAACCCGCCTCTCAAGCCAGTCTATTAATCATGCTTAACTTTAAGCCTTAATACAAATTAAACAGGTGAGTTACATAAAAATTCCTCCCTTGTACAGGTATCATAAAAGGGGAAATTACCTGTAGAGAGCAAAACAGTTTTTTGTTCCAGGCGGTAAGCATGTTTATTTCTGCTGTGAAGTTGGACGTTTTAACATGGAGGTCTATGGCGATTGGATTTCAGAGTCTGCCTCAAGTGGCCATTTGAGGAACTGCAGTTTTATTCAGTTTTCCACACCAACACTGTTGTGATATGTTTCACTGATTTAACAAATCCATGATGAACATGAGTTATTTTTTTTAAAATTTCTCATTGCAGTTTTGTAACTTTAAATTTAACTCTCTCAGATCCACAGAACAGCTGCTGTTAGCTCTCAAGATGTTTTCAGTGGCTTTTGGTAGGTCTTAACTGTACTAATTTTTAGTATTTTATATTTATTTTATCCTTAATTTATCACGTATTGTCCTGTTTTGCCTCATTTTAACATTTATACCATTTTATTATCTTTTATAATTTGTCTTCTGTTGCCGCCTGACTGTTAACATCTACAGCACTTTGATCAACACAGTTTGTTTTAAGCAAGCTTTAGAAACAAACCTGACTTTTAATTATTATTTAAATATGTGGTGATCCAGTATTTGTAGCACACCAGTGTTTCCGGTGCCAAACATTTAGCATAGCGTGAAAACTCTGCCCACAGTGCCAGTGCAAACATGGGGATGTTAGCATATTTACCGTGGTTACCATCTCGGCTAGCACGTTAGCACTAATTAGCACGGAACATAAATTTTGCAGATGTGCGGCAGTGTTTTTACCAGATGACATTTAATAATGCTCTGAGAAGAAATGGTTTTGTTCTGATGGTTGTTTCTCACGGGGGTCTTCAGGTACCCTGCAGTCCTTGCATGTTAAATATGTTGCAGGAGATGCAGTAAATGTTAGCATTAGCCATCTTTTCTTGCAACACGATGCATTACACTGGAAATTGGATAAAACAGATGAGCACTTTCGGCCTTCTATTGAAGAAAAGTTCGTGAGAGACGGCCCACGAAGCAGGCGCAATGGAATTAGCTCATGAGATTGAATGGCTCAGTTCAAGTTAAGCATATTTAATGCTTGTGACATATCCAGCAAAATCTGCATTATCTTTGAAAACACCCACTAAAACACAGGCTGTCTCTAATTTGCCGTGACTTTCAGAAACAGACGCTGTATTATCATTGATTATAATGTGCATGAATGCTGGATTGGGTGAGTTATTGGTTGTTTGAAGGAAGACAAATCTGGTTTCCATGGTTCTATTTGAGGTTTACAAGTGATTCTGCGTGAGGCCTCAAAAATCTCCGGACCCTTTCCTCATGTGAAACCTTCCCATCATTCATCTCAATCAGGATCCACGCTGAGGCGGTTGAGTGGTTTTCACAGGGAGCAGAGAGAGGAAGAGACGGGGGGGAAAGTTTCAGTGCGATGAAGTAACACGGTGGTGAAACACTCAGACGCAGAGCTCTGATCAAAGCGTGTCTTCATCCTGTCTCTGCTGCAACATTCCACCGACGTCTCATCACTCCCGGACTCCATGTTCGCTCCTTTCTCTGCAAAGTCACGCAGGCCTCTGTTGTCACTTCTCAGTCGAAACCACGTCTAATTTAGATTCAGCCTTTCATACAGCGTCACAGAAAACAATGCAGATACCAGACGATTCTGCAAAACCTTGAATAACATCGAATGTGATCAATATTTGAACTACAGTTTGGTAAACGTTCTGAAGACAACCCAGAACCTTATTGCAAGAGCATACTAACCTGCAGTAACATGTGAAATGCCATATTTTGTGATTTTGACACGTGTTTCTAATATTTTATCCCTTCCATTCGTTATTATTATTCACTGAGCTTAAAGCTACTTAAGGTGAAACTAGAAATACCACATCATGACTGTGTATCTCCGTCAACCAGCAGTTTACATCTGCGTATGTCCAGACTCCGCCTCCACAGTTCCACTGGCACATGACCCCATGACCCCACCCACTGCAACCCTGGAAGGTTCGCATTCATAAACTTTTTTTTTACCTGGCGAAATTTACATTTATTGCCCCTCTGGCACTCTCCCTTCAGGAAGTCTCTGCAGACTGGAACCTCTCCACGGCTATGGAGGTGATCCATGGGGGACGGACCCAGTCGTGCAGCAACTTTCCCTCTTAGTCTGAGGGGTAATTCTCCAGTATATTTCTCCAGTGTAATTTCTTTGCATCATGTTGAATCGCATCGTCTTGCATTGTGTAAAATTGAGTCTCCATCAAATCAATATCAAATTGTATCGAATCGGGAACAGGGGTGAATCGTATCGCATCGTATCGTCAGGGGCTTCAATGCATCGCTAACATATCGTATCGTTGGTAGTGTATCGAGGATCACATGCTTATTTCAGATGTTTCCTCTATTTGTTCTAAATGTGACGCTGCTGACATTCCCACTTTCGGTCGTCTGTAATTCAAAAACAAACAGTAAATATTCAAACGCATGATCTTTGAGGTGTGTCTGTAGCTCACGTCTAAAGTCTTATTGGACCTGTTGTTTCACTTGAACTTGCCATTTCAGAAAAATCCTGTTAAGTAATAGGTCCTGAGTACATAGTTGTGGTACTGACTTGGAACCAGAGCGTCTGTTTTGGTGATGTTCCTAATGTGCGGTGAAAACTTTGATGTTTGTTTAGAGAAATTAAAACAGAATCCAATCCCTGCATGTGTTTGCATGTTTGGCCAATTACGCCGATCCATTGCAGCAGACAGTTCTTCTGATATGGAAAACAACAAACACACCTTCTACCCGTCAGCGCTGAACGTTCAAGATTGGTGCCACCAATTCAGTACCCAACCGAATGTGAAATGTGATCTCAATCTCTGCTTGTGTTCTCAAGGTACAACCTTAAATGCTGGACAGAAAGGTGTTTTTTCAGAATATTATGAGGCTGTAGTGAAGCTGACCTTTATTAAAATACAATAATAAGAACTTCTTTTATATTGTGCCTTTTTAAAACAGAGTGCTTTACAGACAGGACGAAAATGAAAAGAAGGATACTCAGGATTGAACAAGTGGAGGCTGGTCAGTCCAAACGTGGTAAGAAATATAAAGAAAATTCAAAATAAATGAGTACAACGACACCAGATAGAACAATAAAGTATCAAGTAAGGGAGGGAGCTCGTGGAATAAAAGAAAAAATAAGGTAAAGCCATATACATAAGGCTAAAAATGATATTAATAGTAATAGTAATTAAATAAAATAATACATAAATAAGTAAATAAAGGGTAAAGGAGACTAAAATGAACAATGAATTTAATATTTTTTTTTAAAAATGCAATAAGATGATAAAAATAGACGACACAAATAATAAAATAAAATTTAAATAAATAAAATTGACCTTTCACTGCCAAAATTTAATGAGTTCATACTTGAATCCAACTGAGTATTTGTTTTAAATTTGAAGAAATTCCCTCGAGTTGTTCCTGAGATATTCAAGCGAATGGGACTAACTTACAGACAAATATATTAAAAGGGGAAGAAGTGGATGTGAGAAGAACTTTATGGGGTTCTTTTTCTTCATGCATTTAAAGCAAAACATCTTCAGACTACATGTTAACGAAGCCGCACTTTAATTCTGAGCCTGTTTGTGTTTCCGCTCTTCTCTATATATGCAGACGACACACTTATATTCACATGAATGTTCACTGCAAACTACAATGACTGAACCAGCATCGCTTCAATAAGGTTCAAGTTGTAAAAACAGGGAGTTTGTTGCTGGATGCTAAAATATCTTCTGTGTATATTCACCCCCAAAAAAGTTGTCAGAACTCAATAAATAACTTTGCCACTGATGCGGCGTTTAGCTGATACTCTAAGTGTGTGGTAAACCTCCACTCCAGCTACGGGAAATCCAGCATTACCCAATCCTCAGCCCTGGTCTTCCTGCCCATCGAGGCCCTGCCCAGCCCAGCCTCTCTGCCCAGGCAGCATATATGAGCAGCAGCCTGCATGGAGCTCAGTCTGAAGGGAAGCACAGTGACCACAGCTGCACAGAATCCCATTTATTTTATACCGGATTTAACAGAACTCATCAAAAACTGCAGATCTGCTGCCACAGACTGGTAAGACTTTATATATTTTTAAATAGAATACCAAGTTTGTTGGTGTTTTAATTTATATCTTCTATTATATTAACCCAAGGTTCTTATAAGCAGTTTACCAAATAAGTAAATACCTCTTTAATTTAAATTATATCAACTCTGGATTGTAAATCTGATTCTCTCACAGTGTCTTCTTGTCGATTATGCAACTGTGTTTTTGTTTGTGGCTTCCCTCCATCACAGACGGCAACAATCGGAAATGGAGCTTCTGCAAACCGCCCTCGTCATCACCCTCCTTACAATAACGTCCGCTAAGCCGGTAAGCTGACCACAATAACACTGCAGACTTCCCCTGCCTTCCTCCCTCAGTGCTCCTTATCTCAGTCCGTGCATCAGTGTTATTGCTGCTGTGTTTGCGGTGATGCAAAATAACACACTGCATTGATTCAAATACTGTTCTTACCTGCAGTTTTGACGTACTTGTACTTGCATGTTATACAACTTTACACAGCGTGAGTTTGCGTACTGGTATCCACTATATTTATATGGCATTTTTAGCTACTAGTTAGCTTGATGTTGCAAGACTTCATACCAAAAAGAAGCTCAGAAAATTCAATACATTAGTGCATGTGACAAGCTACTGTTCAGTTGTGGTGTGTTGTCACAGATAGGAGTTATCTGAGGCTTTTTATCTTTAGTAGTTCCGGAGACATTGTTGCGTCAGGTTGCGAAAAAGTTCTTTTGTGTGTAAACAGGCGAATCAGCATCAGCACAACTTAACTAAATGCAACAAAGTCCATAAATGTCCAATGCCATTGTTGTTAAAAAGATATACTTCTACAATACTTGGCACCAACAGTATGTAAAAATTGTGCTTTGTTGGAAAACTTCTGAGGTTTACTTGGTTTCCCTCCACAGATTGGTTGGCGCGACCATCATGACGCCGACATCCCCGACAAAGACTGGACTCAGGGGCTGCAGGACCGGCACAACTGGTCCTTCTACCAGCTCAGGGGATATCGCAGCGACAGCGACTCCAGCGAATCTTCGGAAACCGAATCGTCCGAGTCCTCTGAGGAGATTATCGTCGAACAGACCACGCCGGCTGAGACCACCGTCGCTGTGACGACCGCCATTGTAGAGGAGGGAAGTACGGTCGCTCCCGAGCCGGACACGATGGCCACAAACGGACCGACCCCGATGGAAGGGACGCAACAGCCGGGGTCCCCGTCCACACCCGTCGACGTCACGTCGCCTTGTACTAGCAGTCAATGTGTTATATACGAGATCCCAACAGTGGCTCCCATCACAGACAACAGAGGAGACAACTGAGCAACTGTCACCCAACAACTAACCACTTCCTGTTAAAGAGTTGTCCTTTTCCAGCCCTGTCTCCACAAAATTACGTTTCTATACAACTAAACTCCATTATCAATTCTGTCTTGAAGGGAGGGTAATTTTAAAAAAAAATAAACTTAACGTTTGACCTGTTAAGTGGTAGGAAAGAAGACCAGTTTGAAAGAGCAACAAAGTCTGAGTTAGACGACATAAACCAGCAATCTGACTTCCACCTAGAAGACCAGAGGTTGTGTCCCATGATGGACGAGAGACTTTCAGAACTAGGAGTTGTTTGCTTTTGCTTTCTGGTTCAGTTCAGAGATCAAAACTAGATGGTTGCATTGATGAAAAGATCCCACTTTGCTGAACAGTTTTATGTGTTAGAAGCTTGGTTAAGGTTAGACACCAAAATAATTCGGTCAAGGTTTGGAAAAATGTTGTGCTTTGGGTTAAAATCCGACTCTTTCACTGCAAGTTTCCAAATGATTGGTTGGCTGAACAAGTCGACAGTGAAGCAGTAAAATAGAATATATGTTCCCTTCAAACCACCTATGAGAATGCAGTTTAGTTGCACAGGAATGTATTTTTGTCGTTGTGTTTTTGGGAGGCATTTTTGTGTCTGTTTGTGCCATAAATTCTTCTTTTTAAAGTTTTCTTCGATACCAAAGTCGTCCAGCGGTAGTTGTTGGTGCACTCACTGGTACACTGCAATCAGGAACTGCTAACAGCTAATACCACATGCTTTTCATGGCATTGATTTGCCAGTTTATGAACAAATAAAGGCTTAAAAGAGAAGACAAGGGAGTATTTGATGAGCCAGTGCTAAGGTTTGCTATTTCCTTTTTTGCTGTTGTCATATTATTTAAGGCAATAAGCCTGTATGTTGGCTTTAGCGGGATCTACCCGACTAGCAAAAACCTTTTTGACTCGATCATTTTAGCTAGTTCACACAATAAAATAAACCACAGGAGTGGGTCTTTAGGCAGAATAACCTCAGAAATTGGATTTTCTTGACTAAAATGTCCTGCTATAATAATTCATGTATACAGCGTAGCATGTGTTACTATGAAAACCTGTTTTTTCTTTAAAATTCAACATTTCATCAACATAAACATACATCACGACATATTATTGATAGTGTACTGTTGTTTTTCTAGCACTGTTTTTTGACCTGCAGTGTTTTAGCTGTTCAACGATGCTGCTTCAAGGCAACTTCCATAAACAACAAACCACTTGTGCAAATATATGTTGGTACAACATCGACAAATCTGTGGCGTGTTTGCATGTTTCCTGCACGTTTAGATGGGAAAACCTTGTTGAATCTCTTCCAGTGAGCAAAAATACCTTCCTCGGGATTTGCTGAAGCATAAGGCCTCATTAAAACAATTAATCTGACCAGTAAAAGAAGCGAGCTCCTTGTGTCTGAGGAATCCACAGTATGTAACCCACAGCAGTGTGTTTACAGGCTGTGGACTGTGGGTGCGTCCTGTTTGTCTTGTACCATCTTTGCCTGTTGTCTGTACATGCTGACGAAGACTGAGGTCTTGCCACAGCGGGTTGGCTTAATTACGGGTTATGAATTTATCTTTTGCTTAATTAAACACAGCGCAGAGAGCCAAAAAAAAAAACACAACACCTTCATGTTGTTGGTTTGTTGGTTGCTGGTATAAACTGTGTTGTACTCAAGTTTGTTAACTGGATCTGCTATGCATGACTCGATGTGTTGTATGTATAACAGCATTAAAGAGAAATAAACCATCTGGAAAGCAATGAAAATGTCGTATTTGTAAAATCATTTATGTCAGATTAGAGTTTGAAGACCATTGTGGAGATGAATCTAACTGCATTTTGTCTCCTTTTGTTCAGAGAATGGAGACAGCTATCGATATCAGGGTTAAATCTAAATCTTTTGTCATGATAAAATTGCAACCACATGGGGTCTAAATCCAATTGTTTGGAACCTGAAACAGATAGAAGACATTCGTACTCCTTTTCCACTGAGCTGGTTCCAGGTCTAGTTTGGAACCAGATCCTGACTTAGCTCCACTTCTTTGTGTTTCCACCAACTAAGCACCGACTCCAGGTTCTATAAACTGGAGCTCAGCAAGCACCAACTCTTTGCTGGTCCAGAGCTAAGCACCGAGTACGTCAGGGGCTGGGGGCGGGGTTATGGTGACCAACCATCAACGGTGGAAAGGGACACACAAGCGCTAATTAGTGTCCTTGTTCTCCAGGACGTCCCTGGTCCCATCACACATGTATTGGAATGACTCCTGGAAGTTTACCACAAACTGTTGACCTGAAATCCGCTACAGTTGTGTCCCACCAGTAGCGTGATCACGGATGTGTCCAGGCAACAGGAGGACCTCCGCCTCACAATCAGCCTTAAGACCATCTATAGAGATAAACATAGATATTATCATCAACTTACTGCTTTTGTTTAACTGCTATGTAATGGATGCAAGCGTAGTGGTTTTACGGTGACCCAATGGCTCCAACTTGGCTCCTTGTCAATGGAAAAGCAAACAGGTTCTTAGGAGGAACCAGATATGAACCAACTAAGTACCAGAACTAGGACCTGGTTCTTCTTGGTGGAAAAGGGGTATCAAAGGGTCAACTGGTAGAACAACATAGGCAGACAGATAAACAGGTGTTGTCATAATATAGCCATAAAAGCCCAATCAATAATAATATAAAACAGAATAATTGGCTTTCTGTAGTTCTCACATACTTCCTGTATGAGGTATGAAGATATGGTCCGATTATGGTGACGTTTAGTGTGTTTCTGACAGGCGTTTAAGATTTAAAAGGTGGTTTTGCTGCCCCCTTGTGGTTTTCTAGTCTCACTGTCCAGGTTTCTCTGTACCAGTCTGTGAGATTTCAAGCTGACTTTCTTTAAAATCTAGCTGCAGCAAGGCAAACTGTTCATTTGACCAGTGGCACTGATATTATTTGTAGAGAGAATTCGAATAAACTTAAATGAATTGATTTAATTGGTAACATACAACTGAGTGATGCATGAATCATATACTATGGCCTTCACAGACACCAGATCTCAACCCTTGATGTATACATATATTTTTACAGCTGCTGTAATGCCTGAATTTCCCCCACAGAGGTCAATAAAGTATCATCTTAGTTGGATCCACCAGAAGCCCATTGCAATGGTTTATCCCCATCTAGTGGTAAAAGTCATTTATTACAGTTTGAGGCCTTCGGACAGGTTTATGCTGCCTGGAAAACCACATGAAGACTACAAATCAATTTTATTTCAATATAAATGACAATATACACACCTTATGTGAAGTAATATGAGGAGGAATGTTCACATCTTTTGGTGGTTCATGGGTTGGGCTCCTTATTAAAAGGGATAATCTCAGTTTATGTTGAATATTTCCCTGTTTCAACTTCACAGTGCCTTTAAAAGCTGAAAGCCCCTTCTATAGATAAATGTTTTTCTTTGTTGGGTGTGGGAGATCTTGCCTGGCCTACACCTCACCTTTGGGATGAACTGGAACATAAATACCCTCCAACATCCGTACTGTTCCTCGCTAATATCCTGAGGTCTCGTGGAAAGTCTTCCTGGAAGAGCTCAGGCAGTTATAGCAGCAGATTAATGCTCGAGGTTCTGGAACAACATGTTCAACCAGCACTTATCCATGTAAAGGAGTAATAATATATGCTTCTTGTGGTGTGGTGGTGAGAAAATACAGCGCAATTGCTCACCTGTTAGAATTTTAAATGCTGGGAATTCAACGGTAATTTTTTGACCAGGAAACTTGGACAAACCCTAAGTGGCTTTCAAATGAGAGACTATCTGCCCCTAAAGGCAGCAGGAGAGACTGTGGTGGGTCCATCAAAGTCTTAAATGCTGTTTTGCTTTTCTTTCTCTTGACAGTTTAGCCTCTGATTTATTAATCTGTTCTTTATGTCTCATACCCCAGTGCAGAATTGCACAGCTCTCACTGTGACTCATGGATAACTGCAGTCATCACAATTATCCTGTTATCGTCCCATTATTGCGTTAGTTCTCTGCACAAGGGTTGAGTTTTGGCGTGTTTCCACTGGTGGATGAGCTGTTGGCAGAAGGTTTGGGATGATGCCGGGGTGAAGAAGAGGGCAGTAAAGATGGGCGTCAGCTTCTTCGGGATCAGGACGTCCTCCAACACCCAAAACATTTTCACAAACAGGGGCTGTAAAGTCTGGTTGAACAGTCTATCTTCCACATCTACAGACTGTTCAAGCTTTCCAACAAAGAATTGCTTAAAATCTACACTGTTAAGTTCTTTGGCATATCTGAATTTGACAGTGTTAGCCATAGATCGCATGTGAAAGATGGATGAAGTTATCTCACGCGTTGGTTTGTGGACTTTTGTTTCGAGGCTTCACGTTTGGAATTTGACTGTTGCGATCTTGTTTTGAAACCAGACGTGGCCATCGAAGGGATATCCTGCTTTATCATCTGTTTTTCTTTGAATGGGACCATGAATTACTAAACTGGCACCGTGCTGGAGTCAAAAAGTCCTGTAGAGAAATGTTTACTGAGGTAACAGATCAAACGAGAAAAGCACTCAGAGAGCTCATACCTCCACCAAGGAGCTTCAGTCCACCCCCAACACAATCTCCCAATTCACATATTTTCTATGGAACGTTACAGATACAAATGTAATTACATACAGTTCAAATGTCCTACCGACAATGCGGCCTTCACCCCATCCGACCTAATGAACAGGCGCGGCCTCTAGCGCGGCAGCTCCTAACAGCCTCCCAGCTTCTTAGACAACCGGAGATAAGAATGCCGGCCCAACCGTGCGTATGTCGCTCAGGAAGCAAAGAGAACTCCGTCATTGTCGCTGTCTGTCGCGTGGAGACCCAAAATGTCATGTGGTCACAGGGGGTTACCCCAAAAACAAGAGTGCCCCCTGGTGGCTTTTAGAGTAAACCACATTTAATTGTCCACCCGGTTACACTTACATTAAAAAAATTCCTGGATCCAGACGGTGATCCAGATCAGTCCCAAAATTTCATCATTTGTTCCTTGTCCCATTTCACGCACTTCCTGGAAATTTCATCCAAATCTGTCCATTACTTTTCAAGTTATTTTGAACACAAACAAAGAAACAAACAAACCAACGCCAGCCATCACATAACCTTCTTGGCGAAGGCAATGAAAAGTAGGTCATTTTTTCATAGACTTCTATACAATCAGTCTTCTTTCTGCAACCAGAGCCGTCGCCCCCCGGTGGCTGTTAGAGAGAATGCACGTTTAAGGCACTTCAACAATGCCTCCACATTTTCGACCTGGAGCCATTGATAAATAGCATTTCCATAAAGAGTGGGTCCACAGCAAGTAACTTAATACTACAGTCACAGTGGGACGTTTAACATCGATGCTGAAGCCCACTGTTCTTTTACTGGGTTCATTTCCATATCATACTCTTACATTTTGTTGGGTTTGTGAACAAAACCTTTAATCTATTCACTTCACAACTGTTAACTGGCTAAATGGTGACACCCAGCTAGCTAATCTCATTCGCGAGTGACTTCAGCTGAAATTTTCTGCTGTTTCCTTTTAAAGTTTAACAGGTCAAGCGACGTTTCTGGCTCACTCAGGGGCCGCTCTAAAGCATGGGACAGTGACATCCATGGCAACTAATTAAAAACTGCAGGTAATGCGACAGAGAAAATAATTAAATCTTTTATAAGACCTTAGTTTCAATATGAATGCACACAAATGACTAGTATGTGTCTTTGCAATCGAAAATCGACATGTGCAAAGAATATATTCGCTGCCTTTGGTCTTGCTCACATGATATGAGATCTTTTAAAGTGTCCGTCTATATTTTTGAACGAGGGATAATGAATAATATCATGCTCTGTCTGTGTGTGATTGAACATAAATCACAACAATTACTGTAACTTTAACTAACAGGAGATTTTGCTCTTGGTCGTTGGCAGCAGATCGTTTGGGTCCTGTGGGTTGCAGAATCAGGGTTTTTTATTTCACCGATGCTCGATCAGTTTCCAATCTTCTGTAGGCCGAGTCAAGACCATGGACTCTTGGTTGTGTTCCTTGAGCGGTGCAAATCTTCCTGCTGGGTGCCACAATGTTTAGGCGCATGGCAAAGTAACATCCACATGAATACCAAGACCCAAGACTTCCCCACTGAATTGGAACAAGATAAACGATATTATGTACGTCATCTATCAGTGGTTTTAATGTTACGGCTCGCCACTGTAAACATAATATTTAAATCTTTCTTTAGAGCGCATCCTTTCTATCTTAGTCCTGCACATTCTCAAACCAGAATGCGGCCCAAAATGTAACATACAACCACACGTCTGTTTTTTACTCTCTATTTCTTGAAATCTCTTGACATACTGATTCTTAGATCAGAAGCTCAAGTTGCGACAAGCGCAGCATCAGTCTCAGCACAGTTTATGTCTGTCTAGTCTTTCCACCTGAGGGGCTTCTTCTCTGCAGCAGTCTTGGGGCACCGACGATACGAAGCCTGTAATCAGTCTGGATTTATGTGTCTATACTGCGCTTGACAGAAGAGAAGACATAAATAAATGGGGCGATGAAGTCTAGACAAATACTAGGCACGACTAAACACTCTATTTCTGCTTATAAAGGGCCCTAGCAGGGCTGCACTGTGCACCAGACTTTGATTTAGATGCATAGTGTAGGTTTTGGCTCAAATTATAAGCATTAGTTGATACTAAATAATTGCTTTCAGTATCAAAAGTATAATGAAAGAGATTTTTAATGTGTATTGACGTATTATATGGCGTAAACAAACACTCTGCTGCAGAATTTTCCGCCCTCGTTCCACAGATATATCTGGAAACAACAGGTTACACGGATAACTGAATGCAGATGGCTATCCATGGAGCAAATGTTAGATTTATAGATGGAAGGACACGGAACTGTTAAGGATTCTTGCTAGGGGGTTGTTTGCTGGTTTGCTGTTGGGGTTTTTACAGGTACGACTGGGGATTGTGTGTATGTTGAAGTACAGCGCTAAAATGGAGGAGGTGAATAGATTTGATTAGGATTCAAGACTGGTGTTACGACCCAGCTGTCTAGGATGAGTTAGGAGTAAGAAAAACACAAAGATGGACGCTGTTTACCAGAGTGAAAGGTGGATGTTTTAACACAATACAAAAGTGAGGACAAAAAAAGGGTGCTACTCAATTAAAAGGAATGAATGGAACCATAAGAGGACTTACTCTTGAAGCAGGAGTAAGTCTTAACTACCTAACAACAACTACACCCCTATGAAAAACTGACAATGTTCTACTAAGACAAAAGGTTTTGATGGTCAAATTGTTCCTCTCTCGGCCCTTAACTCTCACATGAAACAAGCATCTCAACTAGATCCTATACAAGTTGACAAGTTCCAGTTCGCTTGATTGGAGGTTGGAAGCTGGTTTTGTCCAATCAGGTTTCAGCCCTGTAGAGGGTGGGCGGGACATCAAAGGCCGGGAAGATGATGGTGGCCAATCGGGGTGCAGGAAAGGGGGTCCGAGGTTATAAATAATCCAGGTCAACTTGTCAACTCACATCTTGGAAAGGGCATCCGCAAACAGGTTCTTTGAGTCCTTCTTGTGATGTATTTCTAAGTTGTAGTACTGCACCAATAGAGCCCAACGCATGAGACACTGATTGCGATTGTACATGTGAGAAAGGAACACGAGTCAGTATGAATGACGACGGCCAAAAACTAGACTCAATATATACGTCAAAGTGCTGAAGTGCAGGTAGCAGTGCTAGTGTTTCTTTTTCAATCGTGGTATACTTGATATGATGTTTGTTAGACTTACGTGAAAAGTAACAGACTGGATGATCATTCCGGACTCCCCATGAAGTCAACCTTCTCCTGTAGTATCCCACCATTACTAGAAACCGGTGCAGAACACGACTAGTGGTGGACGGGATACTCAAGGATGGAGGCTATCTTTGCCTCAACAGGCCGCGTCCGACCCTGACCTTCCTGTCAGGGTCTGTAACAACCAGAAATAATGGAAAATAGCGACATTTTGTGGTTTTATAAAGAGTTACATGGTGTATGTCTCAAGATACAATTGCCAGGCCAACCAGCAGAAATGTTGCCCTAAAAGCACGGTGGCTGATTGATCTATCCTTCTTCAAGAGCTGCACCACCGTTGGAACGCCTCTAAAATCACTAACTGTATCTTCCACATATTGCTGTATGTTACAGGCAAACAAAGGAGATAAAACATGTTAATTGAGATGCACTGGAAGGTATTTTTTTGGCATTTCGACTGAGCTAGGCCAGCTGTTTCCCCCACTTCCAGTCTTCATGCTAAACTAGATCAATCACCTTCTGTGCCATATGCATCACACAGATAGAATAAACTATCATTTGTTGGTTTGTGGACAGGCATTTTGAAGCTTTGAGTTTAGAATTTGTCCCTTGCTGCCTTGGTCTTTTGAAACTGAACCTAATGCCTAAGAGGTGGATATGATTTGCAAACTCAATGAACTACAAGGGAACCCCGCCCTGAAGCGTACCCTGTTTTATCATCTATTTTACTCTAAATGGGACCATAATTTACTAAATAATCATCACGCTGTATTCAACAAGTCTTAAAACAAGCAATTGAGGCCATAAACACGAGGAAACCGGTTACTGAGGTAAAAAAATCAAGTCAGAAGCCAGTTCATCTTCTCATTGACTTCTATAGAACCAGACTTCTTTAGCAACCGGAGGAGTCGCCCCCTGCTGGCTGTTAGAAAGAACGCAGGTTTAAGGCTCTATTGTGGAGGAAATGTCCATCTTTTACACTCACATTTTCTACTTCGGTCCAGTTTAATTAGTTTGGAGCAATTCCACAGACGCCATAAGGGAAAGGCTTGCCACTCGCCTCAACAGAAATCTGTGGGAGAACTATGGAGACAGTGGTTTTATGACGGATCCCTCCCCTACCTCTAAAAAGCCAGCAATCTGCTTTATACCTGCTAAACCAGGCAACATCCAGCCAATAATGTTGTTGCGCTGTTTCAGGTGGAGTTTGGTGGACCTGTGTGCATGTGTAGTAGAAGTATAGACCATGGAGAAGATGCTTTTTAAACTGTATTTTGGGGCAAAGTCAAATTTTGAGGTGTTTTTTAAAATCAGATTTGACTGATAATTCTATATATGCAGTTTTTATGTCCTGCTGACCGTTGACCCCATTTGTCCCATTCGTTTAGAAAGGAACCTGGTCTTGTCAGCCCAGAATAACTGACTGTGTTCAGCCATGTCTCTATGTATGTTCACAGATTCATCTTTGTGTCAGAAACAACCAGCATGTCTTTTTATGAAAAAGAACTTTATTAATATTTTAGAAATGGTACAATATGATACATTACAGTAAACAACATGGGACAAACAACATGTAGTGTAGGTAGGAACTGTGCAAAAACAAAACAGGACTGTGTTGTATGTATGTATGTGTGTGCTGCATCTACACCTGACTGAACCCTGTACGATGGTGAGCTTTCCCTTTATCCACACCAGCAGACTTTAATATTAGCTAGCAAGTAAGCTAAGCCACACTGGCAGCGAGTGTGCGGCTTCATGTCAAGTTTAAATTGTATTATGCTCAAAATGATTACAAGTATTTAAAAAAAATCTGCATTTCTCTGTCTTTATTTACTAAGCACAAAAAACATTGTAGGTTTGCAGTTATTATTAATGGTTGCATGCATTGTTGTGCTAGTGTAGATATCAGGACCTGTGGTTCTTTTCCAGTTTTGACCTTGAGCCCTGCAGTAACGGAGGGGAGGTCTGGAGGTCGGTAACCTCTCGTTACAGGTAGCAGTCGTCGTTTTCAACATCCTATGAAGTTATATCAACCTCATTTTCCCCTGCGGGATCAAACATGGGCTTCACCAGGACGACTAGACCACAGGATGAAGGAGTTATCGGTTTATTTAAATAACACCCAGAGGAAAACATTTCTGCTTCATAAAGATGCACAAACAATCCTGGAAACGTTGGTCGAGCACATTAGAATCAATAATATTTGGTTGTCCCTGTTTGATCCTGCAGTGGAATAAAGTTAAGGTTGGGGGGTCTTTGCACCTGGATGCAGCTCTTTATGTGACACAACTCCACTTCCTGGGTGGGAGGGGCTTATTTGGCGGTGATGACAGCGGGCATGTCGGTGGTGGCGTCGGTTCCTGCCGCCGCCTCCTCGTCCGAGTCGCTCTCGGAGCTGTCGCTCTCGTCCGAGTCGCTGTCGGCGGCTCCGGGCGTGGCCGTGGCCGTGGCCTCCTCGCTGCTCTGGCTCTCCTCGTCCTCGGACTCCTGGCTGGTGCTGGCGCTGTCGCTGGCGGAGCTGGCGCTCTCCTCCTCTTCCTCCTCCTCTTCCTCTGGGGTGCTGCTGCTTTCGCTCTCGCTGGTGGTGGATTCGCTGGTGCTGGCGCTCTCCTCCTCCTCCGGCAGGGCGGCCTGGCGGGGGCTGATGTCCTGAGATGTGCCGGAGGAGGTGTCCAGGCCCTGGCTCTCCACCTCGGGGGTGCTGGTGTCTTCCTCCAGGAGGTCAGAGTGGACCTGAAGAGCCTGGAGGTCACAGGAGAGATGAGAAGATTAGTTTATTTTGTTTGTCTGTAAGTCCACAGTGCATACAAAGTTGCACCAATTGAAGAAACAGGTGGAACATAGTCGTCTACATGGTGTTTACATTGTGGTGCATCTGCATTTTTAAAAGGTAGTTAAATAGAAGGACTGTGAAGGAACTTTATAGCCCTGACCATGAGTGAAATTACAAGAAACAAGGACCAGGAAGCCTTTGCTTGGGTTTTAATCCCAAATATTACCAAATATATTATTCATATCAACCCTATGTATCAATATGGATTGGTGTTTTTGGTTCCCAACATGCTAAACATATAAACCAATAACATTAGGCCACTTTAAGACGAAGGGGACATGGTTGAGTTTCCCATGGTTGCACTATTTAATATACTGCGGTAAAACTGCAGTTCTTTAATTAATAAATTGCCTGTATCTTAGCTAGTCTGTAGCTTAATTTGCAACTAATAGAAAAATGCATTTTCATCTATAGCTAAAGCATTGAAAGACCTTGAAGTGGCTTTATGAAGAGAATAAGTGAAAGAAGTGGCAGTTAAAGTGGATCTATCAGCTGAAGAGAAAGATCTGAACGGGTTCAAGAGTCAACTGAAGTTTATGCACTGAAAGGAGATGAGGTGACAGTGTTATCCATTGAAGTGTAATAGGAGGCAGAAAGTTTCAGTTTAACAGAGGAGTGACAGGAGTGTTGGCATAAAGTCATGAAGTGAAAAGTCCTTTTAGGATCTCGGTATGTATAGAATCTTGTAGAATGAAACAAGAGACGCAACAAGAAAGCAAAATATTTCTGATTAGCTACGTCTGTAAGCAGCACCTCTGGTCCACCATATTTCAAAAAGTACCCACATGTGCCGCTACATGAGAACTGACAACCAGGAAGAAGCACTTTAATGTACTTGCATCCTTCAGCATCTTAACACCAGATTGGATTTCTTATCAGCCTAAACTGACCTGTACCTTGTACACCTTCAGAGACTTCTCCACCTCGTTGCCGTCGGTCATGTCGTAGGCCATCTTCTTTCCTGCGCCGACAAACTCGTAGGACTTGTAAGGGACGGGGAGCTTGTGGTAGGATTTGTCCTCAACGTAGACGATGGACTTGTAGTCGCTGGGGTAGCCTCCCAGGCTGTCGCCTCGGGCCGGGTCGGTGATGATGGTGGGCTCGATGGGCTCGGCGGTGGTTTCAGGCAGGGGCTCGTCGGTCACGATGACGGGGATGATGGTGGCGGGAGCAGCGGTGGAGGACTCGCCCGACTCGGAGCTGTTGCTGGATTCCTCATCCTCCTCTTCCTCCTCGGTTTCCTGGAGATAGAGAGGCGACGTGTCAGAGGGTCGATGTGTAGAATTCAGGTTTTTCATGAGTGCATTTGACCAACATTTTAAAACTACAAGCTTTTCACTGTTAGCTAACGATTAACCCTGAAACGAATCTAAGAAACATGAGGTAAATATGCTGAGTTGTTCTGGAGAGCAAATAAGAAGGCACTTGGACCAGGTGTGTTTGTACTTACACTCTCCTCTGCTTCGTCGTCGTCGTCATCGTCGCTGTCTTCACTCGTCTTGCTGCTGACTGAAGCTGTGTCTGAGGTTGAAGCTGTATCTGTGCTGTCAGAACCGACCTCTGTTGGAGCCTCTTCCGCCGCCGCCTGCTGCAAAAAAAACCCCATTAAAAGCTGTGAAACTTCCAGACTGTCTGTTGAACACGATTAACAGTCCTGATTAATTATGAATAATGCGATTCTAACTGCTGATCTCTCACCTCGTCCTCGTCGGAGCTCTCTGCGCTCTCGTCTGACCCGGCTGCTGCTGCTGCTGCAACCTTCTGCAACATCACAGATGCAATAAATTAGATTAATCCTCCTTTAACACTTCACTGCTTCTTGACTGCTTCTTTATTCAAGCCTTAATGAAATCCAAGGCTGAGGATTATTTCGTGTTCGGATCTGAGCTGAATTCAAGCCAGAAAAGAAATATATTAAAGTTATTACTGGTATTTGAAAAAGGAAACTGTTGTGTAAAGATGTAAATGAGGTTTAGTCACTGATTACAAACCAATCAAGACTTTTGCAAGCAAAATACATGCAGTGCTGATAAAAATGCGACGCTCTGTTCTCAAAGATCAAGCTTGTGGACTGACGGAGAACATGCTTAAGCCCCTTTTGAATGGAGAACGAAGATTTCAGCTTCTCACATATGAAAATTTGCACAGTTTAAAGGTTCGGACTGTTGGTTGGTAAAACAAGCTTTGTGAATTTGGGTATTTGTGCCGAGCAGCTCCTATTAGAACTTTTACAATCAGTTGATCAATCAAAAAAAGAAGCAGCAGATCAATCCCCTTTACAGTAGATGTAAAACTTAACTCCACCACCTACAACAGTAAAATAAATACTACAGCAGTGGTTCTCATCTGGTCCAGCCTCAGGACCCACTATGTCTCTATTATTAATGGTCACAACCCAGATTGTTGAAGTTTGCTGTTCCTGTTGACAAATTAAGGTTTATTTAGGTGGAGTCTCAATGCATTTTGATATAATTTGGGAAAATGTTGACTTATTTTTTGCTAATTTTGGTGTATTTGGACGCTTTTGCCAAGTTTTGGGCATATTTTGGCCCATTTTGACAGATTCTGAACACATTTTGGTTCATTTTTGGGGTGTTTTAGCATAAATTTCTCCAATAAGCTGGCAGAGCCAAATCTAGAGGTTAATAGTGGGCAACTACTGGTGTCACCACCACTAAATATCCTGCCATTGAAAGCAACTGTGTCAATAAGAAACACGTCCTTTAAAATAAAAGACAATGCCACTACTTTTTTGGGGGGGCATGCTTCTGCGACCCTCTAAAAATGGCTTCGCGACCCACTTTTGGGTCCCGACCCACCAGTTGAGAACCACTGTACTACAGGAATCATGATCTAATTCTTAAATATAGAATAGTGTAACTTTTCTCAGTGTGTATTTTTGATATTTTATCCATGTTTTCTTGAGTATAACTGTTATAATGCAGGACTTTTGTTTGCAATGCAGTACGTATAAAAACACAACATCAAAAAATGGTTGATTTTAAATAGGTTTTGACTCCTGTTGAGTTTTTTGGTCATCAAAAACAAGATTTTGAATACAAATTTCACATTTATGAGTTTACTGCAACCCCCCCATACAGTGCAGACAAGAAGACTGTCAGGAGAAAATAAAGAAAAGACACAAGAGGAAGTCAATAAATGGATAAACTGAAGGAGTTTTTTACCTCTACGACTGCTGCACGAGCCTGAGGAGCCACCAGGGCCTGTTTCCTGAGGGCCGGAGGTGCTGGTCGTCTCACCTATGGGCAAAACAAACGTCATGGAGGTCTCGCTCTTTGTCGATCCCACCAACCGTAAACCCCCCAAACATCTCTCCAGATACTCACCACTTCTTCAGAGCTCTCTGAACTGCTGTCAGAGACTTTTCTCGCCTGAAAACACACAAAAACACACACAGAATGAGAAAAATGGACCCAAACCAACGCAAACGTCGACTGAAACTGATGGTGTGACGGACCAAAAATGAACTCACTGGCCGGCAGAGGACTGTGGCGAAGAGCAGGACAAAAACAACAGCCACTTTCATTGTGTCACAGTTTGGTGCCTGGACGGGAGACAAAACCAAAAACACGCAGGTTGAAGTCGCACAATAAAACATGGCAGCGCAGCACAATGAAACAATGGGACACAGCCGTGACACGCAGAGCTCCGCGGCGCCAAAACGCTCGTCTGGCGGCCATAACTTCACAGGAAACACAATGACTTGTCAAACTGGAGAGGAGCTCCGTCAATCAGAGGACGGATTCCTGCCTAAAAATGGAAGCTGCTGGGTCACATGACTGCTGGCTGGCCTCGGTATGTCACAGGAAGTCATTAGGGCCTTAATTACAGGCCCCGGAGAGCACTTATGCGCCTTCTGACGACTCAGTTTCGATACAGTAAAACATTTCGTCTGTCATCGCGGCGGGATAATCACATCGTTCTGGAATGTGGTTTCTTGAGCTATGAGTCGGGAGGTTTCTGGACGATGCCGCTCCAGGAGACGTGAGAAAATAACAGGTGTGATTCAGAAAGAGGTGGAATTAGCTTGGCTGGAGCAGCGTCGTTCAGAGTTACTACCATATGAGTTTACAAGCGGATCAGTCCTTCTGTAAGACACTTTCTAAGGACGTATGAACAGAGTCTAAACTGCCACTACTATTCTACATTCACAAGGCCTCGTAAAGGCCTCATTTGCATCCAGCTGCTGTCACATGTAGCATATCCAAGGTTGGGAATCAATAAAGTCCATGTTAGCTTAGCGTAGCATAGCTTAGCTTAAGGTTAACTGTACTGCTGCACCAATCTTTGCACCAATTTTTTAGCTTTTAGTTTGACGTTTGTGGACAGAAATCAGCAGAAATCATCTCCAATTCTGCACCAACAACAATCAGTATATTGAAAGAGGCAAAAGATGTCCAAAAAAATGACACTTGAAGGATATTTGCGCCATTATTCCCCACAAATTCCACTAACGATGTGTCTTTGCATCGCTTTCCTCCCTATTTGTGACACCTCATGACGTGAACCTTCAAAATGTTTTCTAAAACAGCTGTGCATTGCAGTTTTTCATGCAAAAACACCCAGACAGGAGTAAGTGGTGCATTTGTTGGGGACTATTTTGAGCTGCGGATTAATACGTATTTTAAACTCTAGTGAGGATTCAAAGTTGGCTTCAATGGAACCGATCCAGATTAAACTATAGTTCAAGTGGCTTCCCATTCGGCACACCCAGTGACATGAATCTTTAAATCCGGGTCGTAATTATGGAGTTCAGTTTTTCAAATCACTTTCTAAACAAGCTGGGCGTTGTAGTTTTTAATGAGGAGTAAATGGTGAATTCGTCGGGGACTATTTTCAGTTGCGGATTAATACACACTTGTACTCTAGTGAGGATTGAAGGCGAGTAAATATGGGAAAAATCCAATAATCATTTTGTTCTGTTTATGAGATTTGTTGACAGTAACTAAACTAGATTATACTTCTAACTTCTATCTCCTCACTGCAGGCGTTAAACCTCGTTAGCCGAAGCTTTAAACATGTATTTCTTCTTTCTTTTCCCCCCCTCCTGCTTTACTTTTTGTGCTCTGTGGGCGGATCGGTCTGAGTGGCTGCTTCTATCTTTAATGATGGACTCTTCCTATACTGTGTAATTCACAGGGTTATAACTGGAAAGCCACAGCGCAGCTAAAACATGACAGACGCCCATATGACGGGTGTGTTCTGGTACGTTTGTCTTCGCAGGGACCCGCTTCGTGTTCGTCCTTGAGAGTCATATTTCCCGTCCTGTCTTTATCTCAGTGAGTTCTCGTTTGCAGCATTAACACAACCTCACAATTACAGCAGCAGGAAGTGTAGCTGTGTGTGTTCTGGTGTTTCTGAGGCCTCCGATTTAGACCTTGAGGACATTTTAGTCTTTGTGTTGGAGGGTTGGGAGCTGGTTTTAGGGTTAATGTCAGATTAAGGTTTGAGGTTTGTCGTGTTGCTGTAGTGGTTTCAGGGAAATCTGCTTATTCGCTTCCTTGCCGGGAACCAGACAGGAGGTTTGATACCACGCCCTTATTTGAATGCTAAATCCGAAGCTAAAGCTAGCAGGGGGTTAGCTTAGCTTAGCATAAATGGTGGAAACAAGGGGGAAAAGTAGCAAAACACGTCAACCAGCACCTCCAAACTGTTTATATCTATATTATTAATGCAAATAAAAATGCAAAAGAAATGGGATGTAATGTGCACGACTGTTCTAATGCTGGGAGTGTTTACTTCCTGGATTCTTGTCCTCATTGTGAAGTTGCAAGGAATGCAAAATGCTGGATGATTTCTCCTTGCATTCATCTAAAAACTGCTAAACCTAAAAGCAGTTTTATTGAACTTCTAGCACCTCAAAGGCAAACCATGACCAACGAGCATCTTTGGAAGCGTTGGGCGTTTTAGAAAATGTCATGTTTTTTCCATGCAGTACCATCAGAATAGGCCCCTAACTCATTCTGCAGCAGGACAAGAAGCCCAAACGTACAGTCAGAGTCAGAAAGAACTGTAATGCAACAAACGTTATGGCCTCCACGGAGCTGGAATCTCAACATCATGGAGTGTTAATCAAGACAGAGAAGACACTGAGAAAGCCTAATTCCTCAGAAGATCTCAAAAACACTGGAGCAGCCTACCTTTAAAAACTGTCTGTTACTGATTTGATTTAGGTTTTTCCATTGAAAACACTATTTAAGAAGCTGACTGGTCATTTAAAAGCACTACAAGTCTTATGGTAAAGACACAGTTTGAAGGTAAAGAAGGAATTACGAAGACAACAGTTGGCAGCTAAGTTCACCAGGATGCCTCCAATTGTTCCTCCTATTATTCTGAAAGTGAACCAAGGCCTCTAACTGGCAGGTCAATCAGAGCATTTTAATCTGCTTGAGTTGTTGCTCGGATGCATTCAAACTGCAACTCTTTGACAGCTACAGGTGAAAGAAGACCTTAAAAGCAGCTGTATTGTATTTGCATTCAGAGCAGCGTTCGAATGAGCTTTACTCATTTTCTCTCATCAGAAGAAGAGAGAATTGAATCGTCAGTCGGAGGCAGGAGGGAGAAATAAGTCTGCTTCAAGCTTGGCTTTTAATTTGAAAACCCTGCTGGAGCCGACGACAAAAGAAGACTCGCAGCGTGTTTTTTGTGTGCTGTCGGTGTGGTTAGTCGGCGTTTGTCCTGGTGATGATGTGACACATAATCCAGAGGTTAGTTTCCTGCTGCCCACAGCTTCCTCTTCCTGCCCCTGGTGACACTGTGACACTAATCGGCCAATCAAACGCCCCCGTTTTGCCTCCGACCAATCGCGGGCCGCCTGTAAAGTCCTAAAAAAGAACTCCTAATTGGGCTGTAATAAACTGCAGAGGGTTTACAGCGGATGGCCCAGCCCTCCTGTGGGTTTAATGTGAGTTTAAGCTTTTATTTCTGATAATGTTGCATGAGGACGTCAGAATGAAGCTGCAGTTTGCATAATTCTCTATTATGTGGCATATTTATTGAGCTAAGCCACTAAAAAACATCACATTTGTCGCTTGAAAACATGTTAAAAGTTGATTTATTTGGGATTGGAGCTAAAATAATCAACAAAACAGCTGATTTTCTCTATTTGATGTTAAGTCTTAAGCATTTTGAGGAAGTTTTCAAAGCAAAATCATCATTTCTTTTACATTTCTGCAGTTAAGCATGATTTTTTTTCCACAGTTGAAAGAACAAATCTGCTAAGAACCTGCTCCACACGGCTTAAAGTAAACACTTAATTCCTAAAAACCTTCAGTCTGCTGCCACCTCGGGTCTATTTTGGATCCTGGCTGCAGAGATTTGGATACAAGGACGTGAGTGAGGTGCAGTTTTGAGGTCTGGTGCTCAAGTTTATCCTAAAAGTTGACGGATGGGGTTTGTGGTCGAGGCTGTGAGCAGGGAAGCCACGGTTTTCCTCACCGAAGTGTAAAAAACAGGGTCTTTTTTTGGTGCATGGATGTTAAAAACAAGGAAAAGTGGTGCCAATTAAAGGAAAAACAGCCCCTGAATTAAGGTGCATTTGGGTATTTGTGCTTCCAGCTACCTGTTTTTGAGATTTTCACACTGCAAGTTTATGAATTTAAGCTTAAAAATGCACATTTATCCAGCAGATTGCACTAACATGAACCTGATTTCCATCTTTCATCAAGGCTGCAGAGAAACAGCGTTAAATAAACAGTAAATACAACATTCAGTGAGTTCGTTCTGACCTGTTTTGCAGTCGGAGGAAGCTTCAGGAGTCGAGCAGGAACGCACAGACGTGGGTTTTTTGTCTTTTTAGTTTATCTCCTGGGGTTTCCCTGGATGCTGTTCGCTGCTCGGTGATGCTGCTGCTGACAGCCCCGCTCCCGGTTGGCTTATAAACCTTCCAGCCTCCGACGGCAGCCAATGGCGCGGCGGCTCGTGATGTCATGAGGTTAACCGCTCCGTGGTCCACCTCCCCTCGCTGTGCTCCCACTCTTCCTGTGGTCGGCGGTGGGCACAACACACACACACACACACACACACACAGAGACAACACACACACACACAATGCAAAGACAAATACATGGATGAAGACATGCAGACGTTTACGGCCCAGACAGAAGCATGTGAAGCACTTTTTTTTCCCCCCTCCTTCACACACTCAGACACACTCGCGCTCACCGTGTGTGGAGTTAATTTAAGGACATGTAGTGACTTGCTCTGGGGGGAAAAAACACTGCAGCATGTAGCGGTAGGTGGTATGACAGTGATTCAGCTTCCTCACAGACACAAGGAGAAAATCATCTGACTGAGGTCTCTCTGGATAATTGAGAATTTGTCTGCGACACCAGACTGATTCGTCTTGATCTGTCAAACAAAAGGGGGAGTTTTTTTTTGTCTGTGGATGTGTGTATGAATAGCTTTCTATGCAACAACCAGGCCAGACTAAAGATGTATTGAAACAAATAGGGGGGTTATTATACAACACAACTGTACCCCTTTGTGTAATAAGTTTAGGTCATGTAATTACACCAAAGCTTTCTTTAAGAACTCTTTGAAAGGATCCTGTGGTCTTGCTAACAAACTGTGGTTCCACTCGTCTTATTAGAGGTAAGAATGCACAGTCGCTCTGAGTGATTACTTTTACCCTGTGATTGAACATTTCTATCCAGATGGAAGTGACCTCTTCCAAGATGATAATGTCTCCATCCATAAGTAACAAGGAGCCAATGAGTGCTTTAATGAGTGTAAAAATGATCTTAATCGTATGTTATGATCTTCAAAGTCGATGGATCTCAGACAAACTGAACACTTATGGAAGATTTTGAACCAGTGCAGGAGTGGAGCTACGGGGTGACCTGGGGTGGCCACAGCCCATACAACCAATAGTGAAGGGTGGACTCATGAAACTGAGGTTATATCCAGTAACTTCTAGTTTTCTGGCAGGACTATTGTGCGGAACCATTTCTCTGTAGCAGTTGTTCTGATACAGATGCTTTTAAACAGCGCAACAAACCCCCAATCAACCTTGTACAATCATGTAGTTCTGACCAACCAGTAAATGTTCACACTGATTTTGTATTATTGTATGAATGTGAAGTCTGCTTGACTTCAGGTTAGCTTTTGATTTAGCTCTTGTACAGACTCTTAAAGACTGCAGGGATGATGTTAAAGAGCTCTGAAACCAAGTGGTACAAACAACTGAACAATATAATATTGACCACATGAAGTTAACTTTAACCACTTTATAAAGACTAGAAAAGCACTCAGAGAGCTCATACCTCCGCCAAGGAGCTTCAGTCCACCCCCAACACAATCTCCCAATTCACATATTTTGTATGGAACGTTACAGATACAAATGTAATTACATACAGTTCAAATGTCCTACCAACAATGCGGCCTTCACCCCATCCGACCTAATGAACAGGCGCGGCCTCTAGTGCGGCAGCTCCTAACAGCCTCCCAGCTTCTTAGACAACTGGAGATAAGAATGCCGGCCCAACCGTGCGTATGTCGCTCAGGAAGGAAAGAGAACTCTGTCACTGTTGCTGTTTGTCGCGTGGAGACCCAAAATGTACTGTGGTCACAGGGGGTTACCCCAAAAACAAGAGCGCCCTCTGGTGGCTTTTAGAGTAAACCGCATTTAATTGTCCATCCGGTTACACTTAAATTGGAGACGGTGATCCGGATCAGTCCCAAAAATTCATAATTTGTTCCTTTTCCCATTTCACACACTTCCTGAAAATTTCATCCAAATCCGTCTATGAGTTTTCCAGTTATTTTGAACACAAACAAACAAACAAACATCGGCTGTCACAAAATCTCCTTGGTGGAGGTAACCAGTTAATACATTCAACCAAACATAAAGGAAAACCAAGAAGGTTAAATGAAACATCTCACCTTGTTACACAATAAATAAAGAAATCGACTAAAGCCTGGAGCTACACGAGGGGGGACCAGGACGTAGTTGCTGGACTGAGGTAAAGGTTGCGAGTCACTGACCTGGACTTTTACCAAACAAGGTCACCACACCGACGTTTCTTGACATGAAGTTCATCAGCTCTCGGGGAAGGCCGCCGCAAAATTGCAGGTGTTTAAAACCCATCTCATAAGGTCCCTGCCATCGATAGAGATCAACAAAGATAACCAGAGGTCCAGGAAGAGCAGTAAAGGGTGTCGGGGCTCCGTTTACAAGGGATTTGATGGGCTGTTATGATATTTTAGAATGGACCAAAGTGGCGGACACATTGACGACTTCATCAAATGGAAAAAGATGAATGTTTACAAGGTGGTAGCTACTTTTCTTAGGAACAAATACATGCTTTATCGATAACATCTTCTATATACTTTGCACTTTCTTGTCGCTAACAGTGGTAATCGACCAGATTAAGGCTACATCCACACTAATACATTTCTGTTTTGCCTCATTTAAGCCTAGCACTACACTCCCATAATGTTTTAGGGAAACAGAAACCTAACAATCATTGCACTTTAGATTAGATTTAGCTAGTTATTGCTTGAATATGTTTCAGCAAACTCCAACTTTACAAAGACAGGCGTATTAACTTAATGTAAAATATATATATAAATGAGCTGGCAGCAGGTGGGCTGCATCCAGACAGGCAAACATTCTTTGAATACTCGTATGCTCATTGAGACGACAGAATCATTAAACCTGATTGACTTTGGCGGTGAAGTTTCTCCCAGATTCAGTCTGCAATTACAGTAAAATGTCTGAGTCTGTGCGTTGATGTCTGACACACTGACATACTGACTCTGTACTTATACACATATATCACATATACGTTTGCGTACAAGTGCGCTGAAGCGTAAACCGCAAACACAAACACCAGTTTTGAGATAGAGGAGCAGATGTAGAAATTTAAGCACGCGCACGTTTCTTTGAGTTTTTCCGTCGACACCCTTACTCCTTACACGTTGAGACTCTGACGGTACAGACATGTAGAACTCTGACAGTTTGATGAGCTCTGAGGCCTCCGAGTCACAAACGTACAATTAGACGACGGCTCGAATCAAAGCTCTCGTCTTCTGCCAGCAAACCGAGGTATGTCGCACATGAAAGGCAGCGGCAGCGCCCTCGTATGACCCCCAGGATCCATCGCTGTATGATAATTGAAGGTTATGGATCTTTAATGTGTATGTTTTTAAAGACGTCTCAATCGAAGAGTTGGGGTATTTGTCATCTGCAATAACCTGCAAGACCTTATATAAACTCTGGATTCGGGGAACAGACTGACTTCTTTCTTTTTTTTTAAAATTTCTTTCTCAAAAACATTTTCTATACGTTTGTTGTCAATGAATATGAGGATCACTGTCATCAGTCTTAGCCCTTGATTTTTCTTTGATAACCAAAAATGCTGTGTTATTTAATGAACAGGCGCGGCCTCTAGCGCGGCAGCTTCTAACAGCCTCCCAGCTTCTTAGACAACCGGAGATAAGAATGCCGGCCCAACAATGCGTATGTCGCTCAGGACTATACGACTATAAAAGGACACAATAGTCTTGTCCACACCGGTATCGACGTGCATCTTTTGTATAGGCTACATATAAAAGATGGCTGTAGCTTCAAGTCTTAAAAGTGAAGTTAATGCAGGAAGGACTGAGACCTGCATTCTCTCTAACAGCCACCAGGAGGCGACTCTTCTAGTTGCAAAATGACATGATGTCTTACTTGATTTGTTTCTTCAGTGGACATCTTCCCAGTGAGTTTATGGTCTCAATTGCTGGTTTGAAGTCTGATTTAATGCAGCAATATGTTTGTTTAGTAGATTATGGTCCCATTTAGAGTAAAAAAGACAGTAAAGCTGGGTATGATGTAGGGTGGGGTTAGGGTGTGCGTAGTGTCGTCGGATTCTTTATTCATGTCCACCACTCGCATGGTACGTCCAGTTTCAGAAGACCAAGATGGCGATGGGCAAACTCCAAACTTGAGGCTTCAAAGCAACCACTGGTCGACATCATGGGCATCCATCTTTTATATACAGTTTATGGGCTGTTGTGGTCCGATCATAAGTACAGATGTAAATGCGTCCAGTTAAACCACACTGAAAGGTGGTCTAGGAAGCACATGGCAGCATTATTTTAGTAGTGTGTATGGAAATGTTTCCTAGGCCACATTGAAGGATCAGCTTTTCAACTTATGTGTTCTGCATAAACAGAAGTACATACTCACTGACCTGCCAAACATGTCATATTAAAGGTGTCACATTGTTTTGTTTTTGTAATGGTTAGTTCGGCGTTATCATTTTATTGACCTCAATGCAATGACAGTAAAGACAATTCAATTCAATTCAATTCTGGGTCGAATTCTTACTGGCTTGTGTGGCTTTTATTTGAAATCTCTAAGTTTGCAACACCTGCAAAACAGAATAAAAATGGATTTTCACCACATTGGACCTCTAAATTGCTTGACCACAAAGTCTAAAAAGCCCACACAGATGTATGAGATATTTGACATTATCGTAGACAGTTTAGTTTACCTGGAACATTCCAGAGAACACACCCAGTCTGTATTGTTTTTTATTCTTCTTTTAGGCATGGGGAGAGCATTGCCACCTCCTGACAGCTAAAAACAACACATTTGGTCTTTGCAAACAGAAACGGTGTATGTGTTAATTTGAATGTAGAGATGTAGAGCAGGTAAACTCAAGACTCATGCAGAAACAAATTCTAAAGGCACCTACTGATGCCCACTTCTAATCAGATCAACCACGCTAATGTCAGGAGTGAACAGGACCTGAGTGTTTGTGTCAGTGTTTGTGTGTGATCCAGCATTTACTGGAAAAGGATTAAAATAGGAATTAAGCAGAATGAGACATGTCTGGGGAAAATGTGTCAGAACACGCTGGATAGAGTCTTTAGAGCAGCGTTCATCCTGGAACAGAAATGTTTAAGTGTCTGAGATCATCTCTTGTCTTCTGTTTACGTTTCATTGTCACTTATTACAGAGTTTCTTTAAAGGCATTGCATCCCAAGTCCATTTAATAAAGTATACAGTCAATTACTTTAATGTATAATTAGCATTCTCGGCACAAAGTCAAGCAGGTTTCCAGTGGGTGTTGGACTCCGTCAGGTTTGCCCCTTGTCTCCGATCCTATTTGTGACATTCATGGACCAAGATCTCAAGACGCAGCCGGAGTAAGGAGGGTGTCTGGTTTGGGGAGCTCAGGACGACGTGGTTCTGTTGGCTTCATCAAAGCATGACCCTTGAGTGGGAAGTCCAGGGCCATGGTCCTCTGAAACTGGCGGACTGCTCCCTCTGGGTTGGAGGGAGTTGCTGCCCCAAGCGAAGGAGTTTAAATATCTCAAGGTCTTGTTCACCGTTGCTGAAGACCCAATCTTGTGAGCAGGAATGTGGGTGTTGTAAAGAGTGAACTGAGCTGGAAGGCCTTCTATCTACAGTCCAACCCTCATCTATGGTCATGAGCTCTGGGTAGTAACTGAAAGAACGAGATCTCTGGTACAAACGTCTGAAATGAGCTTCCTGATTCCACCCTGTAGGCTGACAGGATGAGTCTAAAGGAGCCAGTTGAGGTGGTTCAGACATTTGGATGCCTCCTTGATGACTTCCTTTCTAGGTTTTCGAGCCACGTCCAGCTGGGAGCAGACCCAAGGTTCGATAGAGAACTTGATGGAGAGTTTATATATCTCATCTGGCCTGGGAATGCCTTGGTATCCCCAGGAGGAGTTGGAAAGTGATAGGGAGTTCTGGAATGACCTGTTTCACCTGCTGCCTTTGCAACCCAACCCCAGATAAGTGGAAGAAAGTCGATGGATGGTGTTCAAAACATGATTTTTTTCACAACCAACATTAAAATTTGTATCAAAATTCTGATTGCACCAAGAAATTATTGTATCCTGATGAAAACTGCAGTCATTTTTTCTACCAGTTGACTTGTTGAAGACTTGAAGTACGGCTCAATTAAACAGTCCTCTTTATGGCACTGACCAGTAGAGTACATCGAGCAGTTACGAGTCGAACTAAACAGAGCAGATTAGAAAGCTAAGCCGAGAGAAGCAATAAAGAAGAAACCAGTAACACCAAACAAAACGCAGAATGCCAACTCAGACAAAGTTCTGCAGCAACACAGAGGAGAAAAACATCTTTACAGTAAAAAGATCAAACGGGATGAGCGGAGGATGGACTGGTCTGGGACACTCCGTCTCCCATGAAGCCTCCTACAGTTTCCAACACTGGGAACAAAAACAAATCATCGTGGTGTGAACTGGTGGTGTGAAATGTTTATATGGAAAAGCACAAGGCTGTCGTTTCATAGTTCAATTAAAGTGTCCCAAAAAAAGGAACTAAGCTTTTTATAACTCGTGTATATGAGTTTGTACCTTTTGCCGTCTGATGGTGCACGAACACGTGTGAAGTATCTGTCTCAGTGTGACGTCTGCATGCAGTTTATTCACCTTTTATCTGCATTAATCACATGTATTTACACCGACAGTCTGCTGCTCCAACAATAAAAACTAACTCAACATCTAATCCGCAGTAGGACCGCAAAATAACACACTAACCTCAGCCCGTTTACTGCATTTATTGCCTCCAATTCTTCGAAGACATAAAACACAAGAACACAAGATAAGGAAAAGGAGGCAAAATGTAATAAAAAAGCCGAAAACATAACCAATATATTGAAAACCACATAATTACAGTCGATATTTGAAGGTTCAAAACAAAACAACCTTCGCATCTCTTCACTTTCGTTTACAACCACAAAGGCTGTGCACATGAGAACCAATGAAAAGTAACCCAACCACAACCTTCAGCCCACTCCAGCACTGTAAAATACAATAAATGGCTATAATGTGTTGTTGTCAACTGATCTACCCTTATCCTCACTTGTCCTGTCTATGTTTTGGTCCAAACTTTGTCAAGGACATCGGCTGTAAGGTGTGGAAACAGACACATGTTGAAATGAAACAACTGCACATAAACTGGGTCAATAACAGGAACATAATATTTTTACGTGAGCGTTTAATCCTGGTCTGGTCGTCACAGAGGGACAACAGTTTCAAAGGGAGGGACTCACATGCACCCACAAGATTGCATGGCTGGACTAGCTGAACCAGGAGTCATCTTTTTTAGATTTGCGCATGTAAAGTCACCAATTTGAATAAAAATAACCTGGTCAAATGCTACTTTGGGGTCAGCATGCAGTGTAAATTAGCAATGACAGCAAGTTTTGATGAGTGGCCTTTTTCATTTGGTACAGAAAAATGAAAACTTACATTCTTGCAGGATTTTAAGAATCGATCTTTATCCATTTATATCAATATTTCTTCGCGTCAGACTGTCAGGACTAAAACTGAGATTCATTTATAGTATTTTATTGCTATTGCAGAGGCTTACATACTGTACGAGCATGTGACGAATAAAAACTCCTAAATCTTGAATCTCTTAATCTCCATATGAGTTTTTTTTAAAAACCTAGAAGTGTATCAATATAGTGTATCTAATATAGTATATATACTGATACGTGTCCACAGAGGCCTTTTTAGATACACTGCTTTCCAACTTTGGACGTTTTGAAAAAATTGTAGTTGATCAACTGACATTTTCAAAACCTAGAAGATGCATCATGAGCAGGAAATGCAGTCAACGCCATGGATTGAAGCATTTCCACCTTGAAACTAGCCGTACAACTGAGCAGTGTCTCAATAGATGGTCCACAGGTGCTCTTTAACTCCCCACAGCTGTGCAAAATAGTGGCTGCTCTTGATCGGACAAACGCTTCCCTTGTAGGCTGTCTGTTCCAAAACATCAAAACCGTTCAAACATAGCAGCTCGCTAGGAAACGTTCACTTGATAAAGTTCACCAAAATATCTTTCTGAAAACATTTGAGGTGAGAAATAAGTCATGCAGTTGCTGACTCAGTTAGGTGAAAAATTTTTTGGGAGCTTCCAGAGTCGTCGGTTGGCAGCCGGACACCCCTGATTTGCATTAAGTAGCCGAGACGTGGGCACAAAAACTTGCCTACTGCAGCTTATTACAAAAAAGGTTTTCTCCGTTGCCACTGATTTTATACAAAAGATGGACACAGACTTGTGGACGACTGTTCTGAGGCCTTGAAGTTGGCGTTTGCTGTCACCATCTTGGCTTTTTGAAAATGGACGTGATGAACCTGTCATTCGCGAGGCAGCCCCGCCATAAAACATATCCTGCTTTATCGTCTCCTTTATTCTAAATGGGACCATAATTTACAAAATAAAAATCATACTGTATTGAAGCAGGTTTTAATGTAGCAATTGACACCATAAGCTCAGTAGGAAAATGTTTACCGAGGTAACAAATCGAGCGAGAAGTTCTATACAATCTGATTTCTTTTTGCGACCAGAGAAGTCGCCCCCTGCTGGTTGTTAGAAAGAATGCAGGCTACATCATTGACTTTATAAGTGGTCTGTGAGGCAGATATTTCCCCTAGGAGGTAGTAGAGACCTAAACACAACTTCAGATGAAGACGTTTAGGTCTTTTGTTAAGACAAGTGAAGACACTGCTGCAATTATCTGAACTCAAAGGCATAAATTACCGGATAAGTCGCTTAATTAGACGCTCAAACACCAAGATGGATAAGAGAAATGAGTGTGTCATATATTTAATTTTGCAGAGTTTGAGTTTGAAGCCTATAGTTTACTTGTTAGCACCAAAACAGCTCTTTTCATTCGTGCATTCGATTTTAAATAGTGTCGCTCTCAACACATAAACACACACACATCGCAAAGCTGATGTCATCGGTCATTTTGTACTCGCTGCTTATTGTAAAATGCATGCGCGGGGCCTCCGTCTCTGCGGTCGCCCCAGTGTGGAAATATTCCTTTTAATAGCGACCTCAGGATATTTGGATGTCCATGCAAATTGCTGCTAAACCTTTAATAGAAGCCCAGTCCATCAAGTCGTGTTATCATAAAAAATATACATATACGAGAGTGTTAATGGATCTGATGTGGTCTGGCTGCTGGTGGAGACGCAACAACTCCGGTTTCACACACACTCGACAACGCACGCACACTCACAGCTCGTGCAAACACACACACACAGAGCGCGGCAGATGCACAAACACACACACACTCTGCAGGCCATAAATGTGCTGGAACACTGGCTGGCAGACAGTGGAACAAGGCATAAATGAGAAGAGTGTGAAAGCCGCTATCATAAGGACTTTCCCAGACCGTGTGTGTGTGAGTAAATGTGTGTATTTTTTAAAATTTCCACGAGGACCAAATGTCCTCACAAGAACTGACAGAGAAGGAAAAGCCTCCTTCTTGCTGCAGCTCCTCTATTCTGCAGGTTTATCCAGTTTAGCAAAGCAGCAGCAGCTTAAACCTCTAAAAACTCTTCCCTTTGTGCCATAATTGCATTTTTATTAGCTTTTTCAATGCCATGTACCCTTGCTCCTGCTCTGATGTGCGGGGGTCCTTGCACCACTTGCTACTCTATGCACACAGTGGCAAGTTGTAGTATTGGAATAATCCAGCGTCACATGTTCAGAATTGATCCTGAAGGAGAGTAATGATACAGAAAGTACGAGGATTGGTTCCTCAGGTTTGTGATGTATGAAACCCTGGAAGTCTGAATCTGTGTTTTTGTCTTTGTTGCAGTGCCGTTTATAGACAGAAACGTTTCAATCCATGGCCTTGACTGTGTTTTTTTCTCATGATGCATCTTCTAGGTTTTGAAAAAACTCATGCGGACATGTGAAGATTCAAGAGATTCAAGATTTAGGGGTTTTTATTTGTCACATGCTCTACACAAGTCTCTGCGATAACAATGAAATATTATAAATGAATCTCATTTTTAGTCCTGACATCGGAAGCGAGGAAATATTGATATAAATGGATAAAGATTGATTCATAGTAGCCAGTCATCAAAACTTGCTGTCATTGCTAATTTACACTGCATGCTAACACCAAAGTAGCATTTGACAAGGTTATTTTTATTCAAGTTGGTGACTTTACATGCGCAAATCTAAAAAAGAAAAAATCAAAATCAAAAGTCAGCCGTGCAACATGAACTAAACACACCTAACGTGCACATTTACTGATCAACGACAGGAAAAAAGTTCTTTGTTCGCCCCCATTTTGGCAGATCGGGTCATGTCTTACTTAAAAATAAGAAGCAATGAACAGACAGATTTGCCCTCGGCCTGAGAATACCAACTACAACTTCAGGAATTCCAATCCAACTTTATTTATAAAGCACTTGAAAAACAACACAGTTGACCCAAAGTGCAGCACACGTCAATAACAACAGTACAGAGGCAAGAATAGTTACAATGGGGACAAAAGGGAAGACAAGTTAAAAATACAGATTTCGACCCTCTTTTAGCCCTGTTTGGTATTTACTCAGGGAACCACAAATTTTCCTCTGATATCCGTCGCATGTTGTCATTTACTTCTCTCTTGGCCAGGCGTGCTATTTTGCTCAGGTGGAAAGGTGCTGCCCTCCCAACCTACAACCAGTGGATATCAGATGTAGTGTCTTGCCTGAGTCTGGAAAAAATCAGGTACTCAGTTCAGAACCAAGGGGAGAAATTTGAAAAAGTATGGGGACCCTTTGTTAGATACCTTTCTAATCCCCACTGATTCTACTTACAACCATCCTTAGTTTACTTAATTTACCTACTGCAATGTCAGTTAGAGACTTAGAAGGGGAAGATAAAGATAAGGAAAGAGAAAAGAACTTGACATCCATCTTGCTGCTTTGAGGACTTATTACCAGTGTCATTCTCTGATCATGTTGGTTTTGCCAGAAATGTTTTACAGATTGAGCCATGACTTTTCTTGTGGTTTTTTTTTTGTTGTTGTTTTTTCTTTCTGTTCTTTTTTTTGGTTTGTTTTTTCCATTTTGGGGGATTTGAGCTGTGACTGTACAAATATTCTGCATTGAATTTGTGCTCACTATTACTTTTACTTTATACTAATGTGTAACGCACAAAGAAAATCTATACACTGTTAATCCTCCTGTTTGAAAATTCAATAAAAAAGATCATTGATTAAAAAAAATACAGATTTCACACTTGATTAAAAGCCAGAGTGAAAAATGTGTTTTAAGAGCTGACTTAAAATCAGAGGGTGACTCAACCTGTCCAAGGTCCAAGGGTAAATCATTCCACGACGTTGGGCCTGCAACTGAAAAAGAGCGGCCCCCTCTATGTTTCTTTTTAGTCTTAGGGACGACTAGCAAAGGCTGATCTGCTGACCTGAGGGAGCAGGTGGGGTTGGACGAGCTGGTAGGACTCGGACAATGAGGTGGAACTATCAGCAGGACATAAACAGCACTATACGGAGACGTTGTTGTCGTCGCTTTCTGAGTTTGGCGCATCCATCTAGAGGTGGATCTATGATGCAAGCATGTCAGAAGAAGAAGCGGACAGGGCGAAACAACGGTGACACGTAAACGGGGTTTTCAGATCTTTGCACTCTGGGACGTAGGTTCAGAAAGGATCGTTTTCAGACCCCCAAAACGCCGGCTTGGTGTGGACGATACACGGGTTGGATGGACTATATTTGCTGGGCTCGTCTTCGTGTGGATGTAGCCTTAATTTCCACACATCGGAAGAAGTTTTCTGCCCCAGGTGTGGTTAGATAACCTCCCAGGAACCTCTCATGAAGCATCTTGCAACTTGAAATCACAAGAGGCATTCCACATTTCACATTATCAGCATTTCACAGCGTCACATCCAGGTTAAAAAGCAATTCAAGTGCAACATGTAAACCCACCCTTATGTACTTCAAGAGCCTGTAACTCAACAAATAATTGTGGCTTCTTTGTCTGCCTTCAACCTCACACGGTCCTTTTTTTCTACATGACTCTTCTAATTAAGCGCGGACAGAAAATATAACTGTCATGAAAAAGCTGCACATCTTTTGAAACCATTGTTATTATAAATAGCAGGCGCTAAGAGTTGACCAGTATTAGTCAGGCAGGCCCACCTGGAAACTGTGTGTGTGTGTGTTATATAACCACACATACATAAAAACAATGAAAGTCATGTGATTCCAAGCATGCTGCTGTTTCCAGGAAGTGAGACGCTGCAGCCAAACCAGATACAGGAAGTGAACGGCTACCGAGTCACCGTGGAAACTGGGGGTGGGAGCTAAGAATACTGCAGATCTGTGTGTGTGTGTGTGTGTGTGTGTGTGTGTGTGTGTGTGTCATTTATTTGTGAATCTGCGGTCGGTATGAAAAGAATCGCATCAGGAAGTGATAAAAAAAAATCCAACTCAGAAGGCTTTTTATTTTTCTGTTTTTCAGCGACGTGTTCTGCTTCCAGCTGTTTGTCCCGCTGCTCCTCATATTGGTCTCGCTGCTTATTTTATATTTTATTTGGAACATGAAAACAACGTCTCCTTCAAAATCAAAAACAACACCTCCGGATTAAATGTTTCTTGGGTTTCGTCTTTGCTTGCTAAATTGACTTTGTTGTTCTTACTGAGCTGTGTGTTTGCGCTGCACAGATCCAACGGCTGGTTATTGTACGTGGCCGACAGGCAGCTCCAGCCACATAAAGCCAGGGTCTGTTTCACAATGTATTTATTTCCTGCGGCTTATCCAGACTCTTGTTTATGGAAGATGCAAAATTCAGGCGGGAGAGATCCAAACTGTGGCCGGTTTCGCCATCAGTCAGTAAAACAGAGAGGAATTAGGTCTGGAGCACTTGTTGTCGCTTGGCTGCATTATGAGAGTGAAATGATCTGGCTTCGTTTCGACTCCAAGGGAATTTTTCTTTTGGCAGAAACGGTGTTTTGCGAAAACTAGAGCGGCCAAGTCATTGCTTCTTGTTATTGCTTCGGGCACATTTGTTTCTTTCTTTCATTATATTACATGCATTTGGCAGACGGTTGTGTCTGAGGCAGATTACAGTAAGTGCTTTCAAACCACACGGCAGAATGAGACGGATGCTCCAAACTGGGACTGTTGGTAACCTAAAAGCACAATTCTTCATGTGTAAACACTTGACGTAAGTCGGTGGGGATTGTTGAGGTGGAGAGTGAAAGAGTGGGTTTTCAGTTTACAGTAGAAGAAGGCCGGTGATCCTGCTGTTTTGGTATCAGTGGGAAAGTCACTCCACCTTCATCTGAGATGGCTGTTAGTGAATGGTAAATGGTTTGCACTTATATAGCACCTTTTTCTACCTTAGTGGTATCCAAAGAGCTTTACAATGAGTTGTTTTGCATTCACACACCAATGGGCTGCCATGCAAGGCCCTAATCTACCATTGGGAGCAACTTGGGGTTCAGTGTCTTGCACAAAGGACACAACCAGCTCTACCACCTGAGCCACAGCAAAAAGGTGGAGCAAGAGCAGCGGTCAGGTCCAGGTTTGGCGGTAGGAAAGAGGAGTTTCTTGCATTGCCTATAGGCTAGAAGTAGAGTTTTAAACTTGGTTTATCAGCAACAAGAAGTCAGGGAAGTAAATGCAGGAGATAAATGGTTCGGGAGAACTTCAATTCAATTCAGTTTTATCTGGAGAGCACATATTTACAGCACATGTCATCACACGGTGCTTTACATGAGAAACAGAAACCCAACAATCCATAGTTGCATGTGGATTCCCTCTGAGCAGCAGTCAGCGACGGTGGGAAGTAACCCAAAAAACCCCTAGGATAGGGAGGGGGAAAGGAAACCTCCGACAGAACCAGGCTCAGGGAGGGCGGACATCTGCCTCGACCGGTTGGGTTGGGAGTGGGGATGAGGGGGAGGGGATAGCAGGAGAGGTTGGGGTGGGGATGGGAGGACAGCAGGTGGTGGAGCGTGTCAAGCACCTGAGTGGGACATTAAATGGTGATTTTTGGACCTCCATAACTTCTTAAGTACAGTATTTAGATGTGTGGAATTTTCAGCGATGGAAAAACACACCAATCAATCCAGGTGTCACAATCTAAAGCCTCAAATCTCAGTTTTGTTTCAGCACGATTGTTTTATAACCAACTCTGAGCATCACTATTATGGGATATATCATGGTTTGGTTGGTAAACTGCAGCAGTTTATGTTTATGTGCAGCAGTTTATGTTTATGTCACAAAAGAAACAAGAATTGGTGCCCTGGATGTGTTTTGTTTGGAGAAAACTTAATCTTTCTATCACCTGATTTTGAGAGTATCAGGTGGGAACTTTTGATTTATTTATATATAGAATGATCCAGATGGTACATTTAGAAAAATAAATAAATGAAAAAAAGAAAAAACTTGGCAGCAAAGGTGTCAAATTACACTTAAAAAACAACACGGACTAAATTAAAAACCTGTGTAATACTGTGATGTTCACAAACTTGTGGAAATAACAACAAATATTTGTATAATGTGGTATTTTTAGCAGATCGAAATACTAAAAAACAGAATAATTTTACTTTCAAACATTGTCAACACAGAATTGCCATTTGTAAAAATACTGATTTTTATCATAGATGTTATTAGAGTTTTGCTGCTTTTTATATACAGTAAATTAATGCTTTTTTTTTCTCTGATTTTACTAGTTATTATTTTCAGTTTAACTAAACAGGGAACATCTGTGAAACAACAGTAAATTGTTCAAAACATTGCAGTTAAAAGTGGTTTTTTTAACCTCATGGAGTGGCTGTAAATCATCTGTAGTTGCAAATAAACTAATGCTGAACCTCAAGCACAAACACTGTTGTATTTATTACCTACCCCTACACACCTATAAGTGCCAATTAAGACCACACTGTTTGTTCCTTTCACAAACATGTCAACAAACAAATAAGAAAGAATTTCGCTCCATAGCTTCAAACCATGGTTTCGGAAATTTAGAAGAGTTTAGCAGCGACTCTGGTTGTATCAGACGACCAAATATTAATGGTGAAGCTGTCAAAGTTGTGTTTTTGGAGCTGAAATGAACAGAAAAAAGAATGGTTTCATATGAATGTGGATGCTGAAATGTCTTTTTTATGCAAAAGCAGAGAACAAACTGAAGTGAACAACCACGAACACTACAGGTAATAAAGTTTAGACAGATGCTAGTATTTAACTGTCTTCTTCATAAACTTGGAGACACTTTCATTATGACTGTGCTGTAGCCGAAAACTCCAACCTGATAATCACAGTTCATTAAGTTCTGTCCAATTACAGCTCTACTAGAGCATCATGTGACTTCTGTTGACAAGCCCTGGTTTGGTTATTGATGGTGCTGGGAGCCTAAACAGGACACCAGCCACAAAGCCAACTTGGTTCAGACCAAAGAAAACAATCTTCACTGGATGGCAGAGGTTGTGGAGAAGCTGGTTTGGTGAAGGATTCAGAAGGATTGTGATGTGAGGAAACATGACTGGTGTTTTAGGCGTTTTTAAATTTGAGGGGAATCACAGGATTTAAACCGAAGTTTGAGAATTTACATGAAAGACGCTGCAGGTTCTGATCAAAGCTGCACAGACCATAAATATTTGAAAGTAAGGTATCGAAGCTTTGGCAAGGTAGTTATAGATAGAGCTTGTCTCAAAATTATTCTTTAGGTAGCTTATTCTGCTGGTAGAGTTCACATTTGTACTCAAAATTAATGCATCAGATAAAAACCTTACCTGTAAGTTTTGCATTATGAACCCTTGTTTTTTATGACAGGGGTCACAAGGCCTCACCTGGACACCCTGGACAGGTCGATAAAACAGTCCATCATAGGGCTAGCACAAAGAGACAAGAGACAGGCAACCTATGGCTAAGTTAGAATGACTAATTAACCTACCATGCATGTCTTTAGACTGTTGACAGAAACCGGAGGACCCAGAAAAAGTCCACAAAGGGTCAGGGAGAACCTCCACGAAAAGACCTGAGAGCCACTGTACTGCAAAGTCACTGTTAATATAAGGAATATTATTTGGAAATGCTTCCAAACCATGCTAGAAGCAAGACCTAGTGCTACGAGCTAAATGCTAACATCTGCATTTCAACCCACTGCGACAATGCTAACATGCTAATGTTTAGCAGTTGCAATGTCTACTTTGTTCGTCATCTTAAAGTATTAGCATGCTAACATCAGCACTAATCTCAACATAAAGCTGAGGCTGATGGGAATATTGGTAGTTTTGCCGGTGTTTGGTCAAAACCCAACAGGACTGGACAGATTTACATTTCTGTTGCAGCCAGAGGAAAAGTTCAGAATCGCCAAACTCATCACATTCCAATGTCTGTTCCAAATTTCATGACAAAAGAACCACAAATTGAAGAACAACATCGTCAAAACCACCAACAGGTTGTGAATTTTAGGTTGTCTTTTGATTTCCTGGACAAAATTTATCAAAAAGCTCTTGAGATATCTTGGACCAAAGAAACTGAGCCAACTACCAAACCAACAGACAGATGTTGCCCTCCATAGAACAACATTGCCACCATGGCCAACTGCATGGGTCTAGTTGAGGAAAGGACCAAATCTATACACACATATAATGACATACAGTAATGTGTCATGTAAAAAGCCACTTCTGGTGCAAACCTTCTTTGTAAGCCCATTAGTTTTGTAGGTATTTGGTGAAAAACCAACGGTATTGGACAGATTTAAATGTGTTTTGGAACCAGAGGAAAAGTTCAACCTGACCAAAGTCATTACATTCCAATGTGTGTCCCAAATTTCACAACAAACCAGTCAAAAATTGAAGAAAAACATCCTCAAAAACCACTAAAGAGGCATCATATGGTGATGTTCTTCTGAGGACTATGAACGTTTGGGCAATAATTTCTTGGCAATTTATCAAAAAGCTCTTGAGATATCTTGGACCAAAGTGACTGAACCAACTAACCAACCAACAGACAGACGTTGCCCTCCATAGAGCCACATTGCCAGCATGGCCAACTGCATGGGTCTAGTTGAGGAAAGGACCAAATCTATACACACATATAATGACATGCAGTAATGTTTCATGTGAAAAATCCACTTTCACAGCAAACTTTCTTTGTAAGGCCATTAGTTTTGTAGGTATTTGGTCAGAAACCAACAGTATTGGACAGATTTTTATATTTGTGTTGGAACCAGAGGAAAAGTTTAAATTGATCAAAGTCATTACATTCCAATGTGTGTCCCGAATTTCAAAACAAACCAGTCAAAAACTGGACAACATCTCCTTCAGAACCACTGATATGAATGTTATGGGGATGCTTTTCTGAGGACCATGACTGTCTGAACAAAATATCATGGCAATTTATCAAAAGGCTCTTGAGATATCTTGGACCAAAGTGACTGAACCAACGAACCAACCAACAGACAGACATTGCCCTCCATAGAACCACATTGCCAGCATGGCCACTGCATGGGTCTAGTTGTAGAAAGACCAAAACCTGCACATTTTATTGGCATCAGACATACAAAAAATAGCAATGTAGAAAAGCCAGTTCCAGTGCAAGCCTTCTTTATATGGACAGATTATAAAAGAACAAGGCCTAGCGTCTACAGAGTCATGGAGGCTAAAGACTTGATGCAGCAACCTAATCTTGAAGATTTAGATGATAGCACATTAAGGTTTTGAGGTCTGGAGAAAGAGATTTCAGGTTTATTTTCAGCGTCTTGTTTGTGTTGCTGTTGTATTTTCTTCAACCACATGTAGCCTGAGCCACGCTTTCATTTTCAGCTACTGTAACTACTGTAACCACTTCCATCTTCGCTCTTTCTCCGGGCACTGTTTTTTCTCTACTCTAGATTCACTCTGGCATTACAGCAGGTTGTCTGTCGGTAATTACAGACGCCTTCTTTTTTTTTTTCGGCAGGAGTCTGGCGCTGGAACCGGGCCTCTGAATTTCCTGCCAGACCCAACAGTACAGTCTGTATATAGACCGGTACAGCTGTGTGCACGCTGCATGAAGCAATTTTCGCTGGCCTCCACTGGCTCTGGATGAAACTTGTGCTGTGCAACTCTCTGGGATTCCTCGTAGTAGAGAAGGCTGTCTGAGCCGAAGAGTGATGCAACACAGTCGGAGTCTTGCATTAAAAAATACAGTCTCCTTGAAGATCTTTGCTCAGATGACTTGTATTTCTTCTACATTTGAGCTGATTTCATTTGACCTTCTTCCACAATTGGCTAATTTATGGGATAGACTGACAATTGGACGGTATGATGAAACACTCGTAATATGCCCATCTAATATGCTGTTGGTCCTTTGCTGGACTCCACAGGACCTCCTAAGGTTTCCGTGGCACCAAGACTTAAGCAGTAGATCCTTTCAGGCTTGAGTCAACAGTTGTGGAGACGGTTTTTGATATCTGATCTCAGCATCCAAACAAACACACCCTTATGTCAGGCTCTGTTGGGAACTCTGCCCTTCGAATCCACGGACGAGCAGTTCCAGACCAACGTCACCAACAGCTGGGTACAAATTTGGGCAAAGTCCCAGCCACCGTACAACAGTAATTCAACACTGGTTTCTCCTTTTTTTTTGCCTCCATCTAACACAACAAACACAGCGTCTTAAAACCAACAACAGCATGATTCAGAAGAAAGAGCTTGCAAATTGCTTATCTTTAGAGAACAGAGGCATGTAGGTTCTCTTTTTCACTATTTCAAGAAACAATTAAGACGATCCAACTTCTCCCTGTGTATGTCTTCCTGGAATGCTAATCTATTACCACATTAGCTGTGTTCACTTGCACTGGTCCAGCAGATGGCAACCATAGCCCAACTCCGGACAACACCCAGACTAGGTTCTTATGACATTGTCCGGAGTTCATATGAGAAAATGGTCTTTATCAGATGAGTTCTAACGAATGGAAATGCTTCTGTTTGGTTTAGGCGAGGAATGGCACTTGAGCACAGCGTACCAGAGGTAGGAGATGATGCATAAAGGACGCTCCAGTTGCCTAGCGGGTTCATAATCCGGTGAAAAACAACCAAGTCTCTTGCTGTATCTTGAATTTGTGCGACAATTTGCGTGTCAGGCTGCACAGTGACCCGGTGGTTACCAGCGTCGCCTCACAGCTAGAAGGTCCCCGGTTCGCGTCCCGATTAGGACGGATTAGGATCTTCCTGTGTGGAGTTTGCATGTTCTCCCTGTGCAGTGTTGGGTTTTCACCAGGTACTCCGGCTTCCTCCCACAGTCCAAAAACATGCTGAGGTTAGTTGATGATTCTAAATTGTCCGTAGGTGTGAATGAGAGTGTGCTTGTTTGTTTGTCTCTATATGTAACCCTATGATAGGCTGGTGACCTGTCCAGGGTGTCCCCTGCCTTCACCCTGAGTCGACTGGGATAGACTCCAGTCCCTCTGCGACCCTACAGAGGATTAAGCAGTGTATAGACAATGGATGGATGGATGGATATGCTTGTCAACCCTAACAAACAGGGTTCCTGAAGCTTGCCCACACTCCAGTGAGACTTTTCCGTTGCTGCCTTTGAGTAAGTTTTTCCAGTTTTGGTTCCAGTTGCATGATAGTAATGTCATCGGCATTCTCATTCCTCACAGTTAACTGCTCTGGTCACACATAAATGAGGCGCTTGACGAACCTCACACCAAAGACCTGGCAGGGTAAAGACTGTTCACTGTTTGCTCCAACCGACTCGGACGTTTGCGTTCTCCCGTACCAACGCTGTCTCTGCAAAGTGACTGCATTCTAAAATAAGGTTTGAAGGGAGTTTTGGTGGGAGAAGTGGCCGATCTGAAACAGCGACAAAGAGGACAATCGGTGGCCTTAACTAGCGACCAGACTTTCGCCCAGAAGACCAGAGTGTACATCTCGGATTGGAGGAGAATCTCAGAATTAAGGTCCACTTTATGTCGTTGTTTACTTGCGTTTTTTTTTTTAACCCACTTTCTAGTTCGATGCAGGGAAATGTCATCCTTTTTTAAAGACCCTTTTACATGTTAGAAGCTTGGCAAGAAAAGGAGTGGTTGGTAGCAAGAAGGCTGAACTGTTGACTGATGCTACTTTTTTGGACGTTTATATCATTGCAGCAGAAGCAACAGGCCTTGAATTATCAAAAACAAAATCCAGATATCATCAAGTCAAGATAATATTTGATTATTTACTTGAAAAATTAAGAAAACTGTGTGTTTGTCTTTTGGGTTGAGACATCATTAATTGTTCTCTCTCACAGTCTAAGGCTTGATTTGGTTCTGATGGAAGTGTTTGCTTGATAAGAAAGTTGGTTTCAGAATCTGAGCAGAGCTGCAGGATGAAGTACGTCACCGTTTATGATTCAGCTGCTGAAGCCATCACTGCCTGAAACCCCGCCGGACGAGAAATTACTACACGTCACTGAATTTCGAATTTCTATTTCCAGCTTTTTCTATGTGCAAATTGAAACTGTGCCCGAAAGCAGAACAGGAAGCACACTTCACGACAGTTATCAGCTATTCTGCTCATAATCCGAACCTTCCTCACGTCCCGAGACTCTAAATGTGTCACATCATCGCCTTCATGAATCACATCCTGCTGCAAATCTTCCACCGAGTGGCTCTAAGTTGAAATGATCCTTCCTTATTAGCTTTTCATCTCACATTTTGTGCCACTTGCCTCACATTAATCTGACCCAGGAGAGGGCTGGTCTAATGTTCAGAGTCCTTACTTAACGGTCACATGTAATGACAGGCCTCTAAATGCAGAAGCCTGTTGAGCCTTTTTTCTTCTTGCCGCCCAGAGAGAGCCGCAGCTTAGATGCAAATTTTTAGCTTCAAAGAAAGTGAACCCCTGCAGCAGAAGGTGCAAATTTAAGGAGTGTGTTTTCTGTGTTTTTACACCGGTTTCTGCGTCAGTGTCGTGCAGAGAGACGCAGAAGCGGAGCAGCGTCAGAATTACAGGTCTGAGCTATACGTCGAGCTTCCCGTCTGAAAAAAAGGTTGTTAAGGAGCCACCCTGAGCTCCTCGCTCAGACATTCCTCCTCTAATTATGCCCACGGAGAACGTTTCTGTGTGGGTTGGATCCGCGCTGAAGGGGTCGGGGGACTGCAGAACACACTAAAGTTTGCCCACATGTGAAGCTCCGTGTTCCACTTGATGACTGACGCATTACGCTCCCGTGTCTGCAGCAATTACCGTCAACACAGAAGACCTGCGCTCGGAGCTCTGCTTGGCTTGGCTCGACTTTCAGACGAGATGTTATGTATTTTGTTGACTTTGTCTGAGGATGTAATTCATAGTATTCTGGATATAGTCTGGGTGGAGCTGGATACAGGCATTGTGCAACACCCAGCTGTGACTGAAAGCAGCGCTTGCTCTGGTTTTTGAGACACTGCTGCTTCAGAAAGTGACTCCACAGGGTGATGATGTGCGCTCGTCCTCTAAACATCACACGGATTGAATATATTTCACTACGTGTTCACCGAAGCCTGTCATTATGAGGTTTAAGCAATCTCATAAACCTTCTCGAGAGATCTAATTAAAGTTTGCATGAGCCTCAGATCACTGCATTCCTACAGCAATCATTTTCTTGATTTAGTCATTAATACCAAAGATTTACTGCATGGTGAAGGCATCAGCTGCCAACTGTTGCACCTGCTTTTATCCTATTTAACCTTTACGACTCTTATTGTTATGCTTTTGTTATTATATTGATTTTTATGAGTGTATCTCCTTTTATCTCCTGTGCCTTGTGCTGCCTCTTGTCCAGGGTGTAGTTGTGAATGACGATTGATTCTCAGTTGACTCACCTGGTTAAACAGAGGAAAAAATTTAAAAATGAAATAAATACAAGTACTGTATAACATATAAAACAAAGAAACACAACAGGGCTCATGTTACAGAGGCCGAAAAAATGAATGTTTTCTCATTTTCGTTGAAATAATGACTTAAGAAACGACTTGAGGAACCCTCTCAGCTCTCGTTTCACTTCCACGGCTACTACTGTATAATCCACAAAATTGCAAGCAAAGTAAAGACTTGGGGATAAAAAAAAGCAACAATTTAAACTGTATTAATTCACTTTCATCCATTGGTTGAAAAGAAACTCCAAACAAGCAAACAAAAAGTCAAGTAGCGGAGTGGGAAAAGCACTGCTGTCTGGAATTGTTGACAGTTGCATCTTGCTGATCTTAGAGAAAAAGATCCGTAGTGGCGGCAAACCGGCTAAATGTCTGCAAAGTCATTATTACTGGCAGTTACTCAAGACAGTGTATTAACAGTGATCGCCTCTGGATGTACAAGCTGCAAGCATGCAACATGACAAAAGAAGTTTAAAATACAGCTGGTGTAGGTCATTTAGACGACCAGGCTAGCAATAGGGTCGGCCATTTTTAGAATTTTTCCACTTGTAGATGCTGTTATCCCTGCAACTGCCACAAGGGGCAACAGTGTGGTACAGAACTGGTCAGATTGTTTTATCTATCATGTGGTTTGTTTTTGGCTTTTGATTGGTCCAAGACATAAGCCATTCCTGAGTAAGACCCGCCCCCCTGATATCATCAGTCAGTCACGGAGTAAGAAGGACGTTTTGTGTGTTTTTCCTTTGAAACTTTCCTGTCGTGTTGTTCCTTTTGTGTCCAATGACCATAGAGTAAGTGCATCATAGTTTGTTTCATGTAGACAGCTTCATCTGTTTGGATGCTGCTGGATTGTAGCTGCTGATGCTGTCTTCTGTGTATCATTTTATCCTTTATATGCATGCGGGTTGATTGTTTTATAGTAATAAGTGATGTTCCTTATGCCTTGTTTCCTTTGTTGGCCTTTAGTATAATTGCTTGTTCTGTATATCTGTCTTTGGGAGAAGTAAGTATTTAGTAGGGCTAATATGAGCGCTGTGTATATAGCGCATGTTGACCAACAGATGGCGTGGTTGCCATGTTGATGGGACTTGGTAGAATGAGAGTTGTTGTTTTGCCCTCTACCCTTGGTGACTTACTGTGTTTGATTGTGATTTTTTTTTGGCTATCTGTACTTAGCCTACATAGCCTTAGCATTGTAAAAATGTTAGCTTTATTTATCTTTTCTGTTTTATAGACCACACACACACACACGTATCCTATCAGGATTGATGATGCCTCCTTTCCTGGATATTTGAAGTGCCTTAAATAAAGCGCTGAAGGAACCTTTGTCTGCCATGTCCTGACCGACACCCCACAGAGAGTTCCCTTACAAGCGTTCCCATTTACCACTCAAAAACAAATGCTAGCAAGCAAACTAAAGGGGAGAATTATGTTTCATTGGAAATTGGAAAACAAGTTTAAATAGGAAACAAACACTGGTCTCCCATGGTGAAGTCCAATGTTTTGTTGACCCATCCATCCGCCCCGACCTCCTCTCTGCACAGTCTTTGTGGCCCTGTAGCTACGTCATATCACTTCCTCTTTGCAAGTTAGTTAGCTTTGTTTTTGTCTTTCTGAAATTGCCTTTGTGTGAATAAAATGCATCTATGAGTTATAATAAGCTGCTTGCATGAATAAACTATGAGTTTTCTTTTAACGGACCACATTTTGCCAAGTATACCTACGGCAGAGATGGAAAGCAACATCTTTATTGCGAACAAATTGAAGTAATGCTTATGTCCGCTCTCCTTGTAGCTTTGGTTTGATCTCCTTTTTGCTTTCAGGTAGCGGACAGTGGGATTATGAGCGCTTATTTTGTTTTAACAGTAATAATGAGAGACTGAATCAGGCAGGACTGTAAAGGCCAAACTATAAGATGAAAAGGCTAAAAGCTCTGTAGATTAGCAGAGTTGTTGAGAATTCATTTTGTTCCGTGTTAAATAAATGTAAACTTTTATACGAGCTTTTATTGCACCCAGAATCTGTATATTGTAGTTTTTTATCACAAACACTAACATTGCTTCTTTCCTTTTTAAATCTACTCTCAGTCATTAGCGAGGATCAAGGCCATTGTGTGGTTTCTCTGGCTGCTGGCTTACAGACTTATGTCACCAATTAGCAGGCAGCCTAACCATTATTTTTAATACTAGTCATTTTAGAGTTTGTTCCTCACTCATTAGCGAGCACCACAGACATTATTTTTTAGTTCCTTACAGTTTGTGGTTGAGTCTGCTGCAGGCCTGCAGGATTAGATCAAAATGGGATGAGACCCAGCGGCTAATCCTGCTCCCATGGAAGGATATTAAGTCCAAGGTATCATTAAAACAAACACATTTAGCCAGATTACACTGGCAGAGCAGGCCGAGTGAAATGATATCACATGAGGCTTTCTGTGTGTGTCTCGTTAAAAATCTTATGAGGGTCTGTGTTTGTGCGCACAAATTAAACTTGAATGTTATTGTCACTTCAGATTGCTTCAGCAGGAACAAGGCAGAGTCTGTTTTTAAGATGGTAACCACCAGAGAGGGCGAAATAAATATCAAGAACACCAATAGAGTCAAATAATGCATTGTGAGGATCCTATGACCATTAGTACTCCTTTAATTAATCTTCTAAAATCCATTATTTTGTTTACAGTGTCACAGCTATATGGTACAAGCTATAGTTCATGCAGATGTGGCACTGGAACATTAGCTTCATAAGTCACCTTTAGGCGCCTTTCCACTGCAGGAACTCAGGCCAGGCAAAAGATGGCATGAAAAGCTTCTTATATGTGGTGTAGGATCCAACATTTTTACCCATGATGTTAACCTTAAATGCACCAAAACAGCAAGTAGCAGTTACTGGATGTAACTCCAGTTCTATGAGCACACAGGAAATGGAACGATGGAGGTTTGTCATGTTAGCCTGCAAATTTTACGTTGCGGATGACGACGTAGAGGTGTCATGGCTGCTGGATTTTGGTTTCTGGTTTTGTTTTTGTATTATTCCTCATGTTTGAGTCTGTCTGTGTGTAGGTCTCGGCTACTTCCTGTTTTATTTTGAAATCACTTTTCCTCGTGTCGCATGTGTTTTTACTTCAATTGGTTGCTCCTCTTTTCCCTCCCTTTTGATTGACCTGATTAGTTTCACCTGAGTCTTGTCTCCTGAATCAGTTCTCAGCATTTAAATAGTCTTGTCAGTTCTGCCTGTTGCCCTCATGATCTCCTGCCTGGTCTTCTTCTGGTGTTGCTGGTATTTATGGTTGCAATTTTACGTTGCGGATGACGACGTAGAGGTGTCATGGCTGCTGGACTTTGGTTTCTGGTTTTCTTTCTGTCTGACATTCTTGTGTATTTTTTCTTTCCCTTAAATGTGTTTCCTGTGCCTCTGCGTCTTTTTTCTATCCATGGATCTCTCGTCCCTTTTAAGTTACTTCCTGTTTTATTTTGAAGTTGTCTTTCCCTTGTGTTTTTACTTCTGCTGGTTGCGCCTCCTTTCCTTCCCCTTTGATTGACTTTTGTTTGTGACCCGTGTTTCCTGTGTTTCATTTTTATGATTTTTTGGTGTATGTGTAGGTTTTTTCCAGGTACTTCCTGTTTTATTTTGAAATCGCCTTTCCTTGTTTGTCGCTTGTGTTTTTACTTCCATTGGTTGCTCCTCTTTTCCCTCCCTTTTGATTGACCGGATTAGTTTCACCTGAGTCCTGTCTCCTCAATCAGTACTCAGCATTTAAATAGTCTTTGTTAGTTCTATCCGTTGTCCTCATGATCTCCTGTCTGGTCTTCTTCTGGTATTTATGGTTGCAATTTTATGTTACTTATGACGATGTAGAGGTGTCATGGTTGCTTTTTGTCCTACATCCTTGTGTGTTTTCCTTTCCTTTTTCTGTGTCTTTTTGACTATGTGTAGGTCTCTTGTCCCTTTTAAGTTACTTCCTGTTTTATTTTGAAGTTGCCTTTCCCTGTGTGTGTTTTTACTCCTGCTGGTTGCTCCTCCTTCCTCTCCCTTTTGATTGCCCTTTGTTTGTGACCTGTGTTACCTGTGTCTCATGTGTTGGTCTAGACTACTTCCTGTTTTATTTTGAAATCGCCTTTCCTCGTGTGTCGCTTGTGTTTTTACTTCTGTTTTTTTCCCTCCCTTTTGATAGACCTGACTAGTTTCACCTCAGTCTTGTCTCCCCCACCTTCAGCTTCAGGTTATATATAGATTTGCTCGCCTGGCAAATATTTTATAGAAGACAGCTAAAGTAATCTTTAATTTGACACACTAAAGCACCACAAAAATCAGTCTGCTACTTGTTGTATCATGGATTACTGAAATTCTGATCAAACAAATCAAAGTAGATGACAAGTTAGTTGGCCATATTGTTGGTATAAATAGTTTGATTTACTAAAGGTGGAATAGAAACCATCATTTACAGGGTTTTTTTGGTCAACTTTCTGTATTTCTTGATGGTAATGACCAAAAAAATCCCAGTGAACCCTCTTCACAGCAGGTCAAGTGCAAATATAAAACAAGAGATTCAGTGGGAAAACATCAACCCATGACCCAAGACTCTTTGCTAAATGTGAGCTCTGCAGGGAACAGAATTCTGTTTTTCCTGGTTGGTCAAACGTTTCAGATGTGGCGAGCGTCTTGGCAACAGTCATGGATAAGTTCATTAATAACTTCACTCTGGGATGCTGAGGAGCAACATGCGGCCCGACGTTGGCTCAGTCTACCGAGTTAACAAGTCGCACTGGGGTTAATAAAGGAGCCCCCGAAGGTTTCAGTTAGCCAAAAGGATGTAACGGAAAACGATTATTACGTCCTCTGCTTAGATGATCTGAAGTGAAGAACCGGACCACCAACATGGACGGATTGATCCCAGACTGGGTGGACCAGTGTTCTGGTTCTGCACCATTTGAATGACTTAGACGTGGGAGAACATCCAGCTCCCACTTCACAGTGGAGTTTCTGGTTTTTCAAAGGTCACTGCAGGGAAGCTGTGATGAGTCGTGGATCGACTGCGTCTTCAAACAGAGCAGTTCAAGGATGTTTTCGCTGTATATTTTTACTGGTGGGTTGCTGCAGCTAATAGTAGCATCCAGTGTCGCTAATCTTAACTGCACTAAAGACTGCTGCAAACAACCAATCAGTACCCAAAGATGTGTCCAATTTATACTCAATTAACATGTCTAAAAAGAGCAATTTATAAACTAGATATAGCATGGTCAGTGTGTTGCTTGGTCTATCCTTCAGGGGGGGCATGGCTTTAGTACAAACTGAAATATCTCAGCGTTTTTCAACTGTTGCATGGATTTGCAAAGACATACTTTAGTGGCACTGGCAGGTCAGCTTTACAATGAAATGTTTTAACAATCGTTGGATGGATTTCCAGAGTGTTTTTTGCCGGTATCCATGTTCACTTTATTGAACGCTGGACTTTTTTCATACAAGCATCAGTGGATGATGACTCCTACTTCCTGTGGTGATCTGTTGGCTTCTTGCGTTGTGCCACTGGAAGGTTAAGATTTTTTAGCTTTAAATAAATGTCTTAATAAAAGGTTAAGACTTGGTTGTGTAAAAACGGTCCGTGCACGTCGCGGCCATTCGTTTTCTTATTTTGAGATTTCAAAATAAAAACGAAAAATAAACTGTTTCCCATTTTTTTTTCAGTGATAATACAAAATGAAAAACTGAAAACGGGCCCTAATTCATTATCCATTATCTGTTATCCGATTTAATTAGATGTGTTTGTAAATGGAAATTAAAATTAAAATACACCCGTGGAAAACTTATTTCTCTATTTCCTGTTGGTTTTGGCTCCGTGAACCGTCTGACTTCTGAAGAGGAGCTAGCTATTTAGCGCTAGCGATTTAGCACTAGCGATTTAGCGCTAGCGATTTAGCGCTAGCTCTGCCACTAGCGCTAAATTGCTACTTTGCTTTCTGGCAAAGCTACAGTAACAGATAACCTCAAAACGTCCCGAAAAGCAGCCGAACGCTAGCGATTTAGTGCTAGCGGCAGAGCTAGCGGCACCACAAGGTCCCTCCAAAGGGACAAATAAACCCCACAGTGGTGAAAAGTCCACTGTGAAATAGTGAACAATGTGAGCCAAGCAACGTTTGGACCCCACAGTGGGTCTTCATCAGGCCACGGCACACAGCAAGGTCTGCTAACAGTGAGCTAACACTGGAGCTTTAGATACCAGATCCTTCCTCATCAGAAGTCAGACGGGTCACGGAGCCAAAACCAACAGGAAGTAGAGAAATAAGTTTTCCACGGGTGTATTTTAATTTTAATTTCCATTTACAAACACATCTAATTAACTCGGATAACGGATAATGGATAATGAATTAGGGCCCGTTTTCCGTTTGTCATTTTGTACTATCACTGAAAAAAACGGGAGACGGTTTATTATTTATATTATTTGTTATTATATAACCGTTTTTATTTTGAAATCTCAAAATAAGAAAACAAATGGCCGCGACATACACGGACCAAAAACATACCTCAGAAGAAGTGGCACAGACAGTCGTAGACATGGACTTCTTTTTAAATCAAGTTGTTAATGCCAGGAGTGTGTTTTGGTCTCACGGTAAAACAGTCGGGCTAAAGACGGATACCTCACAGACAGCAACGCCAGCTGCTTAAAGGTCAAGTAACGGGTATTAGTTGCATTTTTTCAGTATTTGTCTATTGGTATAGTGGGAGCTTAACTCAGTATTTAATTTCTGTGATACGTTTGCCACATATTTTGCTGTGTGGATGGATTTGATGAGCCCCAAAACCTTTGAAATCAACTAAATTCCTTAGTTTGCAGATGTCCTGCCTTCTGGAGTGTTTGGTTCATAGACCCTCTCTCCAAGCATTTTGATGGGCTCTTCATCATTTCATCTAGACGCCACATGCCGCGTCATTTTTATTGTCATTTGATTCGATATCCTTTTCAAATGAATGAGTTTTACCTTCACCCATCTCCCATAGCCACAAGCTGAGGCCAGTGTTGTACTTCCCTCACCTGCAAGTACACAAGTGTCCACTGGGGTCCATGTGATCTAAATTTAATCATCTTACCAAGTCCACAGAAGTCTGCATGGACCTCGACACTCATGCCTGCACCTACCCTACAAGGACAATAGTGTGCATGCATGTCATGCGTAGATACAATGTACTGCACATGCAAGCAATGGAGTCTTCCCAGCAGACGCCCACAGGCTAGAAAAGTAGTATATTTACAGCAACAACTTGTTCGTAGGTGGCTTCATCTGTCCGCAAGGGTTGAAGGGGACGATTTATATCCTTGATCTTTGCAGGTTTGATTTTCAGACTGCTAATGTCACTCATTACCTGCCCATGAAGCTTACAGCAGTGCTTCGGAGCAGATTGGCAGCCTTCAGCTAGTTCCAGCAGGGTGGTGCGTTCAAGAACTGCTGGGTGGAAAACTTGGATTTGGTTGAGAAGGGCTCTTACCATTGAGTAGAGACTGCTGCTGTGGGCGGCGCCGGTGCCAGAAAGCACACTGAGTGGTTGCACCGCCAAGAAAACCTCCTCTGAATGACACTCGGCCTCGGGCCTCGCCGTGCGCCAGGCCAGCGTTTTCTGGTCGGGCTGGCTGCTGTGCTGCAGGGTGTTGGTCCGTGTTTTCGGGGTATTCTGCTCACCAATAATATTTAACAAGCGACGTGGTAAAAGCAGCCGTAAAGTCGAGCTCTGACATTGTTTCTGCTGCACAAGAACAGGGGAAACGACGCTGTGGTGTCATTAAAATGGAGAAATATGCTGGTTAATATGTCATGGCGCTCCTGAAGCCAACCAAACAAATACTTCTGGTTATGTAACGGCGCTTTTTATTACTGCTTGTGAATATTTGATCCAAACATTACATGCTGGATCCACTTGCATTGCATGTAGCTGCTAGATAAAGTTACCTGCTTTCATTACATCTATGGGACTATTTGGCTCTGCATGGAAGTGCTGTATGTTCCTGGCTAAAACACCAGCTCCCCACAAGCGTCTGTGTAGTCTGTGCTATATTTGTCTGAGGGTGGGGCTGCAATAAGGCTGCATGGGGTATTTTTGTCTGTGAAGATGGACGGTTGTGGTCATGTTGTGGTCAGACTCTGATCGGACCAGACAGTTGCTCACTGGAGAGAGAAAAGATGAGGAAAAATAGCAGAAGAGAAATGAAATAAGCAGACAGTTGCAATGGTTTCATGAAGTTTTAGTCCTTTATGGGTTCTTTAATTTACATTTTACATACTGCACTGATGTTCCTGTGGAGCATTTTGACACCAGAAAGCACAGATTTCATGATTTGCAGGTCAAACAGGTCTAAAGTGAGTCTGCTTTTAGGCGAACTTGCACTGCAATACCTCCTCTGGTAAACGTGTTGAACCTACGTCTCTGTTTTGACCTTGAAAAAACCAACTCCGATGCAGTTTAGTCTCCTTAAAACAACAACCCAGCCTCATGTCATGATACAGTATCATTGTGGGACTCTCTCCGTTAGCCACTGGTTCCCAGCTATTGTTCTCCAAACCTGCTGTGTAAACTATGGCAGCTACCGTTGGAAAACCCCCTCCTTTGTGGTCCCTCCAGGTCAGTGTGTTACGGAAAACCGGGCAGAAAGACAACAGAGCTGCAATGACTCGGCTGTATGGAAGGTTGTGTGCATGTTGAGGTTACAGTAGAAGTCCTGACACATGGATGAAGATCTAAAGATGCTGCATTTACAGTTTTTGTCGGGTGTTTTCGTCTGATTCTCTCCTCCACCATCATTCAGTTCAGATCCATCCATCCATCATCTATACACCGCTTAATCCTCTGGAGGGTCGTTGGGGGCTGGAGCCTATCCCAGCCGACTCGAGCGAAGGCAGGAGACACCCTGGACAGGTCGCCAGCCTATCACAGGGCCACATAGAGACAGACAACCAAGCACACTCTCATCACACCTACCTCAGCATGTTTAGGACTGTGGGAGGAAGCCAGAGTACCCGGTGGAAACCCACGCTGCACAGGGAGAACATGCAAACTCCACACAGAAAGATCTCCCAGGCGTCCTAACCGGGACGCGAACCGGGGATCTTCTAGCTGTGAGGCGACGCTGCTAACCACCGAGCCGCTGTGCAGCCCTGCTTGTGACATATCCAGCAAAACCTATATAACTAAACTGCATTTTCAATTCCGTTTTGATGGAGACAAACTTTCTGCCGGATTATGTTTGTTACGCTTCAAATCATCATATCTTTGCCGTTTATTTTACTGCTTCACTGTCGCTCCTTTTCAGCCGACCAATCGCATATTAGATGGGGCGGGACTTGTCCCCCCTGTCATTTTTCCAAGCCCTTACCAAATAATTCTGGTGTGGAATCGTAAGCTTCTGACATGTACCACGTAATTTTGGTGCCTAAAGTGAACCAGAAAGCGAGTGATAACCAAAAGTTAACAACGACTGGGACTCAAACCTTCTTCTAGGTGAAGGGCTGGTTGCTGGTTTATGCCTACATCCTCCCATCATGTCTTCTAACTTTAACTTGTCAGGTTTGACTGGTCATAAATTAAGGTTATTTCAAACCTAAACCTAACTACAAGGCTTTTGTGCTTGAACTGAAACAAAAAGTGACTTTATTCTGAGACTGATGGTCTCTCGCCCATCACAATATGAAAGCTGCTGGTTTTTGCCACCGACCACCCCTTTAACCTCCAAGCATCACCTTCCCACCACATCTGAGGTTGCAAATTAACCTTATTACCTCCGCCAAGGAAGTAATGTGACAGCCGGCGTTGGTTTGTTTGTTTGTTTGTCTGTGTTCAAAATAACTGAAAATGGGACAAGGAACAAATGATGAAATTGGGACTGATCCGGATCACCGTCTCGATCCAGGAATTTTTTTTAATGTAAGTGTAACCGGGTGGACAATTAAATGCGGTTTACTCTAAAAGCCACCAGAGGGCACTCTTGTTTTTGGGGTAACGCCCTGTGACCACATGAGATTTTAGGGCTCCACACGACAGACAGCGACAATTGCAGAGTTCTCTTTCCTTCCTGAGCGACATACGCACGGTTGGGCCGGCATTCTTATCTCCGCTTGTCTAAGAAGCTGGGAGGCTGTTAGGAGCTGCTGCGTTAGAGGCCGCGCCTGTTCATTAGGTCGGATGAGGTGAAGGCCGCATTGTTGGTAGGACATTTGAACTGTATGTAATTACATTTGTATCTGTAACGTTCCATACAAAATATGTGAATTGGGAGATTGTGTTGGGGGTGGACTGAAGCTCCTTGGTGGAGGTATGAGCTCTCTGAGTGCTTTTCTAGTTTCAAAATAAAACCACGTTCCCTTTAAAATGTAATTGAGAATGCTGTCCAGTTGAATAGAAATGTAATTTTGTGGAGACTGGGGTGGTTTTCTCCTTCTGGGGGATGTGGAAGCTTGACATCTTCCCAAACCTAACCAGGTAGTTTTTGTGCCATCTGAGTCAAAACAAGCAAAAACCAGAAGTAAACGTCGACGGAAAGCAAAACTTAATTCGGACACGAACTCTGGTCTTCTGGGTGAAAGTCTGGTCACTGGTTTTTGACTCCATCTTCCAACTGAGACTTTCGAACAGCACATGACGGGTCAGAAATTATGTTCACTTCAAAGCAGAATCACACTTCACATCTTAGGCCAATGCTTGATGACTGACCCCACAGTGGAACAAGTGTGTTCATTTCTGGGTAAATCCATGTTCTCACAGATGATTCCACTCACCCAGTCTACACTATCTTATGTTCCTGTACAGCTAAATTACATTCTCAATTCTGTTTTGAAGGGAACCCAACAGTCAGCTCTGCGTCCTTGAAAACTTGTCGAGATGTTTCTTTACTTTCTCGGCCTGTATGAGCTGGGACAGACTCGCCCAGACTCCCCGCCATCCATGCAGAGATGACGGATGGAGGGAATATTCTCTGGGGCAGAAATAGTGTTATAGTGAGTTTATTTAATATGTGAAAGAGAACTTACAGCAAATGTTAGTCATTTTCCACTGGGAAAAAAAACATCATCCAGTGTTTTTGCCGTAATGTACCCAATGGACACACATCCATAAATGACTTGACTAAACCAGAAAAAGAAAACACTTTGTGCTTTCCCTCATTTAAAAGCTATGTATAGACTGTTGCCTCATGCACTCACTCCCCATAAACGTTTGCCTCTCAGACATCTTTGCTTTCCAAACTGACCCCGAACCTCTTTAATATTTACAGGAGGTTTCCTACCAGCCCCGGACCCCGCTAATTCATTAATTTCTAATAAAGCAGGTTTATTTGTAGTATCTGCGCTTAAAGCTGACCGCTGTGAGGCAGTAAATGTGGATTTTCACTGTGGCAAATGTGATGCTGAGGGTTATAATGGCAAAAGCGTTGCAGCTGATACAGTGAGATCAGAGTTGGATTATGCCCTGTGGGATCTGCTTCTTTTTAAGAGTCAGTTTTTTTATTTTCATGGTCAATAAGTGACGGCGTTGTGTAGCAGGTCCTAAGTATATGTTGAAGTGTATTCAGCCCACCTTTAACCCAGACATCTAAACATCTTTTGACCTGATAAACTGTTGGTTTCTAGAGCTGCATTTTGACCACATGAACTTTTCCTAATTAATTTTTCATGCACACTAGCATTTTCCCAACATTTGACAACTACCATTTTTTTTAAAAGTTAGTTTTCGTGTTTATCATGTTTTGACATTATGCAGAGTTTTTTTTAAAAAGTCTGTAACAGATGGACTGAAGAAAAATTGTTAATCTTATTACCTCCGCCAAGGAGGTTATGTGATAGCACAAGGAACAAGGAAGGGACAAGGAAGAAATGATGAAATTTTGGGACTGATCCGGATAACCGTCTCCGTCCAGGAATTTTTTTAATGTAAGTCTGACTGGGTGGACAATTAAATGCGGTTTACTCTAAAACCCACCATAGGGCACCCCTTTTTTTTGGGGAATCCCCTGGGACCACATGACATTTTGGGTCTCCACGCGACAGACAGCGACAATGACGGAGTTCTCTTTCCTTCCTGAGCGACATACGCACGGTTGGGCCGGCATTCTTATCTCCGGTTGTCTAAGAAGCTAGGAGGCTGTTAGGAGCTGCCGCGCTAGAGGCCGCGCCTGTTCATTAGGTTGGCTGGGTTGAAGGCCGCATTGTCAGTAGGACATTTGAACTGTATGTAATTACATTTGTATCTGTAACGTTCCATAGAAAATATCCACCGGTTGATGAACAGGGTGTCTGGGCCCAGCCTTAGAGACAGGGTGAGAAAACATCAGGAGGGAGCTCGGAGTAGAGCCGCTCCTCCTTCACGTTGAAAGGAGCCAGCTGAGATGGTTTGGATGTTTGATTCAGATTCCTACGGGGAGACTACCTTTGGAGGTTTTCCGAGCACGTCAGGGAGGAGAGAAGGAGACCACAGGGTAGACCCAGAACCTGCTGGAGGGATTATGTATCTCGTCTGGCCTGGGAACGCCTCGGGATCCCCCAGGAAGAGATGGAAAGCGTTGCGAGGGGGAGGGACGCCTGGAATGACCTGCTTCGTCTGCTGCCTCCGTGACCCAACCCTGGATAAGAGGAAGAAGATGGATGGATGGATGGATGGATGGATGGATGGATGGATGGATGGATGGATGGATGGATGGATGGATGGATGGATGGATAAATGATGGATGGATGGATGGATGGATGGATAAATGGATGGATGGATGGATGGATGGATGTTCAATCATCTCCTTGAGCTGCAATCTAAAAGATGATTTAATGATGATGTCATGCATACAGATCGCTTCACTGACTTCCTCAGCAAAAAAACAACTATTTAGCCACAACTGATGAGGTTTTTTGTCTTTGGAGAAACGTAAACAAGAATCAACTCATCCAGCAGATTGAAAAACACTAGTGTTCATTTACAGTTGTGTTTCTGTTCGTCTGACCAGTCTACGTCCAACATTCACTCTCCTTTGAACTCTGTTTCGGTCTCCACCAACTTGAAGAGAAACACCTGCTTACTTAGCAGCTTAATGTTCCATTGCTCAACGCACTGCAACTTAGGAATACACTAAACAACCAGTTTGACAGTGCAGGATCAGATTTTACAAAGAAGCTGGAAACACAGAAAACACAACATAAGTGCTGCTTCCGTTGTAGTCTGTGCTATTTGCAGCGTTTCTGAATTCGGTGGTGTTTCTGGTATTTTCAGCGTAGTAAACCGCTGCCTGCCGGAGCCAAAAATGACAAGGAGAGCTTTCAGAATGAACCAAAAGTTGCGGGCAGGAAAGCAAACAGTGATTTACAGATGCTACAGATCTGTTTGTGTGTCACTACAAGAGGCACGTTCCACCAGAAATAGTCTTGTTACTTTTTGCTTTTTTATTTCATCTCATTCACTCCCTCACAGTTTGGTGTTGAACTTCAAGGCTCCGGCGCCTTTACAGCTGCGATTTCCCCGATAAATCGAAGCAGTTATTAAACATGTTACGGCAGTTAGAGTGCGACCGCAGCAGCAGCACACAGACAGAAAAGGTGGAGGATCTGGAAGAAAAACACAAAAGCAGCTGCGACCCAGCCCTCGGAAACCAGAGCGAGTGGGCTGAGGTTCCCGTGTGTTTACATGCTTCACTCAGTTCCTAGAAGAAGAGGAGGGGAAAAAAAAAGAACAGGGCTGCTTTTATTTCACTACCGAGTCATTTGTTTTGAGATGGGACAGAAGCAGAAGCTCAGTTTTGACAAATAAGTTTCATGAGTGTTTTCCCTACTGCTAGAACTACAAGGATTCTTTTAGTGAACCTGGAGTTAACGCTGTATTCAGCTATACTTTTTTAATCAACATTTCTTTCTCGGTTTAAAGAAGTTAAGTGTATAGTTGTGACATTTTTGCTCACCAATAGTTTGGCATTTTGGGACACAGTTTCATCATTGCACTTCATGTAGGCCTTTGCTTCCAAACCTGATGACATACTTGAAAGAATATCTTAAGCCTGAGTTAGTTGGACGTGGCAGTGCTGGTTGAGTTAGCAGTTAGCATTAGCAGTTAGCTAAATGGTAGCATCGGCACTGGTCACTACCTGGAGCATCTCCTAAATGGGCCCGGGTCAGTTGAATGTTGCAGTGCTGTTTGAATTAGCAGTTAGCAGTTAGCAGTTAGCGAAATGGCAGCTTCGGCACTGGTCACTACCTGGAGCATCTCCTAAACGGGCCTGGGTCAGTTGAACGTGGCAGTGCTGGTTGGATTGTGTAGCAGCAGTGTGAACTGGCACTAGGGGGGGTGAATCTGGGATGCCAGAGTTCACCTCCTAGCCTCCTGGAGGTGTCGTGGGACTAAGTAGGAGAAACAGCGTTGAAGGGAGGTTTCCACCTGATGACCCCCAGAGACGTGTTAGGAATCACTGCTCACTGGTAGGTATAGAGACAGATTAGGGATCCTAGGTCCTTCACTGAGGATGAAGCCTTTTTTTCAGCACAGGTGTCTAGTGTTTAAATGAGCTCTTTTTGTGGTTTTTGGTGAGTCCTCAAAACAATGGGAGTCATCTTGTCTGCCAGTATTTTGGTTTAACCACAGAAATCCGTGGTGCCATGTACAAATGCTATCCAATATACAGCCTCATATAATTGTTCTCCTGCCTCTGTGCTTCACTGTCAGGACTATGCAGTCACTGTGGTAGTCCTGGCCAGGTTCATGTCAAACATGCTGCAGGTTTCGCTCACTAATAGAGGAAGAATAGGGTAGATGGTGGACCACAGTGGTCTATGAAAGTTCCTACCCTCATCTATCTGTGGCCACAAGCCGTAAGCAATGACCAAAAGAATAACATCCTGGATACAAGAGACAGGATTGAGTTTCCTCATGAGGTCTGATCAGCTCTGCTTAGGCTGCTGCCACTGTGATACAAACCCAAAGTGGTAGAAGATCAAACTGAGCATGTCAACCTCCTAAAGTCATCAACAAAATAAGCCGGTATGTCTGGCAGAATGCAAGGAGTTCATGCTCATGTCAAGAACTTGCAGCGTCTTGTAGTGTCTACTCACGGTTGGCCAAATGGGTGATGGTAGCAACAGCAGCTACTGGAGATGTATATCCCCTATGTGTCTGCACAACATCTGTCTCAACAATGGAGACCACTGGAGCCCAAAGTGTTGATGTGGAGGAGGAGCACTGGACCACCCAGAAACCAGAAACCTCCAGACGCCATCTGTGAAGCAGAGAGCATACGCTGGATGGCAATGCTGTGTTATACACCATGACTGTGCTCATTAACTGGTTAAATCCCACTGGTGACAGAAGGAATAGCTGTAAAACTCAGTTCAAGATCCATCATTTTACTGTCTAGACATTAACTTGTGATGCCTTATAAATACTGAGAACTGTCTTTTTCTCTGAGTTGGTTCTTACCTCTAGTTCGTGCTTTTCTGTGTTCCTCTTGGAGTTTTAATTTAACCATCCATGTATTTCTACCCCCATATGTCTGCATCACTCTCAGTGTATCAGATTTATTTATTTATTTTGCTTAATCCTTTGGGGTGGATGTCATGGATGCTGTAGGGTCGCCCTTCACCACAGACGACCACAGTCACCCCCAGGTAAGAAGGTGCAGTGAGGACACTACCGACGGACGCCCCCAGTTTCCTCATCCGGGAAACTGTACCGCTTCCAAGATGCAGCAGTGGTACAAGGACTAAGGAAGGACGATAAGGAACATCACTGAAACAACACTCTGGTCTTAGGTCAAACATCTGAAATGTCATTCCTTACAGTACTCAGGGTTTCCCCTACGCTGCACTGTCTCAGTTTACTCATTTGTATTTGGGACCCAAAAGTAAATTCTAGTAAAACAGGATTACCCTACACGCGAGTCCTTTTAAGGGTTCAGTATCTCCATTACAGCCATGAGACACACAAAATAGTCTTCCAGCAGATCCAACTGGCTCCAGCAGAGGCCAAACTTTTCATCACTGGCCCTTGAAAATGGGAAAAAGGTGCAACATTTGCTGATGTGGTTGGTTTTGGGAGTCCGAGAAAGTCTCCATGCACTTTTAAAGACCATGTATATCTCGGCAGCCTTAAGTTTCCGAGAACTCCAACAACTCTTTGTTTTCTATGTTGGAATTATTGAATCTTCTGCATCTTTGTCACAAAAACAATCATGCATTTACATTTTATCATAGATTTATTACAGGTCTTCTGGAAATATAACTAAATCTGCTGGGTCAAAACATACATAAAGCCATAACAATGTTTGGTTGAATGTCTTTTGGCCATTTTCACCTTAGCCAAGTGTTTTCATGCCCGTCCACAAGCTTCTGGTTGGATCTTTGACCCTCCTCTTGACAGAACTTGTGCAGTTAAACTTAATTTTGTTGGCTTTCTGAACAGACTTGTTGGTTCTTGATGGTCTAAGTCAGGACTTTGGGGGGACCAGTCTGAAACCTTCATTCTAGCCTGGTTTAACCATTTCTTTACCACTTTGATGTGTTTGGGCTCATTGTCTTGTTGGAACATCCAAATGTGTCCAAGATCAACCTTCTGCTGATGGTTTTAGGTTTTAATCCTCCTCCTTCATTGTTCCATTGACTTTGTGTGAAGCTCCAGTTCCACAGAGCATGATGCTGCCACCTCCATGCTGATGGTAGGTCTGGTGTTGTTGGGGTTGAAGGCCTCACCTTCTCTCCTCAGTTTTTGTTCCATCTGACCACAGAACTGTCCTCCAGAAGGCCTTTTCTTTGTCCATGTGATCAGTGGAGCTTCAAGGTTCTGCTTCTAGAGGAAGAACTTCCTTCTTCATGGAGCCTCTCAGCTCATGTTGATGTCCAACCCTGTGGACACTGACAGCTGTGTTCCAGCAGCTTTTGGTTCATCCAGACCTGCTTCCTGCTGGTTCCTGGTTGACTCTGGACCATCCTGACCAGGTGTCTCTCAGCAGCAGGTAGTAGTTTGTGTTTTCATCCAGATGGTGGCAGCAACACACCTGGACCATGAACTTTATACTACAAACAGATGATTCTAGGATCTGAAGCTGCTTTGAAATGACTCCAAGTGACTTTCCTGCTTTGTTCAAGTCAATAATTTGCTTGGACAAAGACAAAGATGAACATTTTGTACTACAAGCTGAACCTGTTAGAATTCCAGCAGACTAACAGAACTTCTATGCTCCAGAAGTATTGCTGTATTCCTTCCATCCTGATGGTGTTAACTGTGTTTTTTCCACGGACATGAGTGTGTTGATGATGACACAGCGAACAGTGCACGAACACTCAGACAGTCTTACCACACAGGGCAGAGAGTTGAACTCTGTGCTGAGCCAGTGATTCTATTTACGTTTTTACAGGCTCACAAACCCTTTGTAACCCCACTGCTGTCAGCCGCATCTTCATTTACAGTATCTGCTGTTAAACCCACACAGACGTACGCACATACACGTGTTTTAATTAGGCCTCCGTACGTAGCCTTGTGACTGAGGGAGCCTATTTTAAGGCACGTAAACATAGCCTGAAATAAACCTTTTGGCCTAATTGCAAACAAATGGATGCTGGTTTTCATGACCTCGTGCTCAGATATTCACAGTGGTGACAAAATGGCATGCTGACAAATCTCACAATTAGATTTGACATCATCTCTTCACAGAGGGCTAATGTAAACTAACTAACGGTGGCATCAGGGTTCATCGGTGCATCAGAACCAGTGTAGGTGTCCGCTATGTTTAGTTCAACACAAAACAAAAGCAGCTGACTAATCTTCCTCTGTGACCACACTGACCTCAGCGCAGACTCGTGGTTAAGAAGGGCGTTCTGGAAATGGAGGGTCACTGTTCTCTATTCGCTTCTCAAATCATGTCCTTAAGGGCTTCGGATTAGTGGAGGTGTGTGTTATTTCTTCTGTTGGGTTAATTTTGATGATGTAAAATTAAACATTTTAACTCAGTCTGTTTGGAACAATTTACTATTGTCCCTGTTTTTGTGAAAGTAAAGATAAATACTGGCAAAGTTTACTGGAAGAAAGTATTAGTATTTACAAGTTAACAATAAAAAAAATAACAAAAAAAACAGGCCAAAACTGTAAATGTTCAGTAAAAGTAATTCATTCTTTGATGGCATTTGACTGTAAAATTACAAATTCACTGTATTTAGATCTGCAAATATTATCATAATCAAAAATTTGTATTTTATTAATGGTAATTATAGTAATTTGGTCTTTTTTAAAGAATCTGGCCATAAAACTATACAATTTCTTACTGCATTTAAATCAGTAAAAAATATTATTACTTCACAGATATTTGGGAAATAATAATAATGATAATGATAATAATAATAATAATAATAACAATAATAATGATAATAATAATTTTATTTATATAGCACATTCAACAACAGTGTTCACAAGGTGCTTTGACAATCAAAACACGTAAACATAAAAATAATCATGCAAGACACGAGGAGACGAGGCAGAACAGTCGACAAATAATAGTAAAAATTATAACAATGAAATAAACGAATAATAAGCAAGATTCGGACGCATAACAAAATTAACTAGAAATTAAAATTTTTTTAAAATTAAAAACAACATCTCACTGCTTAAAAAGAGATCACATATAAAATAAACATGACACAGAATAAAATAAATACAATACTATAATAATTAATTAATGATGACAGGTGCTTTCTTTATTAAGGATTGAAAAATAATAAATCATTTTCTGACTGAGGTTTACCATTTTTTGTCTGTTACAACGAGTAAACCAGTGTACAGGGGGAAAAAAGAATCTGCTTTTTTACAACCGGAACCTTGTTCTTTTACAGTGTTTGACTTGTAAAATTAAAATAGATATTTGGTGTTTTTGACGGAAAAAGATATGTTTATTAAGAACTGAAAAACTGTATAAATTATTTGTGTTGACTGTCTCAACATTAAGCCAATAATTTTTCTTCTTTTTTAATTTTTGACTATGAAAGTCCAGTATTTTTTACTGTATTTAAATTAACTACAAATATTATTATTTTACTGATATTCCGTTATATTATAATTATAATAATAATAATAATAATAATAATTATTATTATTATTATTATTATTGTTGTTGTTATTATTATTATTATTATTATTATTATTATTATTATTATTATTATTATTACCTCTGCCAAGGAGGTTATATGATGGCCGGCGTTGGTTTGTTTGTTTGTTTATCTGTGTTCTAAATAACTCAAAAAGTAATGGACGGATTTAAATAACATTTTCAGGAAATGTGTGAAATGGGACAAGGAAGAAACGATTCAATTTTGGGACTGATCCAGATCACCATCTGGATCCAGGAATTTTTTTCAATGTAAGTGTAACCAGGTGGACAATTAAATGCGGTTTACTCTAAAAGCCACCAGAGGGCACTCTTGTTTTTGGGGTAACCCCCTCTGACCACATGACATTTTGGGTCTCCACGCAACAGACAGCGACAGTGACAGAGTTGTCTTTCCTTCCTGAGCGACATACGCACGGTTGGGCCGGCATTCTTATCTCCGGTTGTCTAAGAAGCTGGGAGGCTGTTAGGAGCTGCCGCGCTAGAGGCCGCGCCTGTTCATTAGGTCGGAATGAAGGCCGCATTGTTGGTAGGACGTTTGAACTGTATGTAATTACATTTGTATCTGTAACGTTCCATAGAAAATATGTGAATTGGGAGATTGTGTTGGGGGTGGACTGAAGCTCCTTGGAGGAGGTATGAACTCCTGCTTTTCTAGTTATTATTATGATCATTAGTTTGAACATTACAGTATTATACCATTTTTAATATATTTGTTCGGACACTCTTGATGTCAGTGTCAATATCTTCTAACATTAAAGCTGAGTTCGACCATTTTCTAAAACAATATATTCATCTAACGTGGTCATGTCTCCGGATGCAGCACAGACAGCTGTAACTGGATCAAGAACAAACAGGGTTTGGCTATTTATGCGTCTGCGTCAGTCATAAGTTCAGACTCGTATCTTCTATGCAGGAAAGAAAATTTATCGCCCTGGTCATGACTCAGTTGTTGTTTTGTGTTTTGGGACGGTTCAGACGGTTGACGGCGTTCCTCTTAATGCCGAACAGATGAGGAATCACACGTTTGTTTAACTCTGCGAGTACTGATTTCCTCCTCAAGCAGCATTTGTAATGTGATCTTCTGCCTCGGCTCGTGCCAGACCTTCCCTGGAGCCGTGTCAAGCTTCTGTACATTATTTAAAACCAGTGTATTTTTAATGGCTGCATCATTACATCAAGTGGAATTATCCTGGATGTCTGCTGCACCAGTTTCCCCAGACTACTGCCTCATCTTTGGCATGTTTGATTGAAAATTTTGTGTAAATTATTACTATTATTTACATTCAACAGTTCATTGGGCCGTCCTGACTCTCCAGCTGCTCACTGTGCGAATCTGAGTGTTTTCCTTTGCGTGTGTGTGCAGATATTTTAAGATATTTAAAGTTTGCCGCTTGTGGTAACAACACAGAACGGCTGTAAGCTGTGTGAGTGTGCGGTCGGTGACACATGACAGCAGAATCATCCTCTTTATTGAGCTCGTGGCCACAAAGAAATGCAGAAAACCGCAAAACGTCCGAAGTATTTTCATCAACTTCAAGATGTTTGTCTTCAAAATGTGTGCAGGTACGTGCATTTCTTGTGTTGCATGCTTATTTGCGTCTTTATTCATCCGCCTACAGACGCGACACGCCCTGCACGAGCATCATTTTACGAGCTTTTGTTTCATATTTTCGCTTTGCAGGATGGAGCTGGAGGAAGGGATGTATTTACAGCTGCAATGATGTCCTGCAGTTTGTCACCCAGACGTTTATAAATTTAAAAAGACATCTTTTCTTTCTGTGTTTTGTTTCTAAAGATTGCAGCGTGTGCTTGAGGTTTAGTGAAACTGTTGTGTTCTGGGGTTTCGCCGTATCGACATCAATCTGGCATAAATTGGACCCAAACAGACTAAACAGTAAATTGTTCTGCAGCTACTTTTGGATTGGATGGAGGCCACGCCGCACCGCACTCAGCCAGCGAAACACGTCTCTGTGAGAGTTTGAACCCGGCGTGCAGCTCTGGGAGTTACGACGGGAGAAGCTGCGTCTATTCTTATTCCATCCATTCGTGCTTGTCTTTGTAATTACTTCGACTAAGGAGGTTGTGTTTTTGCTCTGTTTATCTGTTTGTTTGTTTGTTTGTCTGTCTGTTAGCAACTTTACACGAAAAGTTATGAATGGATTTTGATGAAATGTTCAGGAAAGGTGGTTAATGGTTCAAGGAACAGATGATTAGATGTTGGTGTTGATCCAGATCACCGTCTGGATCCAGGAATGTTCTCCAGGATTCTTTAGCATTGGGAAATAGGGCAATGTGCATGAATATGTGCATGTAACTCCACTAAAATGTCCAGGCTGCTTGGCAAAAAATACAGGAGAAGTTACCATTAATTTCTACAACATGTCAAAATTTGATCCGGATTCGGGCAAAATTCCAGATACTAGGATCCAGAACAGGAAAAACTAGAGGGCCTGTGGAATGGTCATTATTATAAGGCATGGGTAGCCAACTCCGGTCCTCGAAGGCCACTATCCAGCATGTTTTAGATGTTTCCCTCTTCCAACACACCTGATCAGGATCGTTATCAGGCTTCTGCAGAGCTTGATCATAGACATATATACATAGACGCCGCATTGACTGTGGAGGGACGTGCCTAAAGCTCCGCCATCTTGGTACAGGGCTAGCAGAAGCAGGAGTGAATGTAGGTCTATGGAGGTAAGAGGTACTCCACAATCTTAAAGTAGAATTATTCACTGAATTTTCGACCAATTTCCAAACGGTTTGATTTGTTAAAACAGCACACATTTAGCTTTGACACAGGATGCTTGGATGCTTTTGTTCTATTTATGTCTGCCTTTTATAGTGCAGACATGTCATTCCTCTATAGACGTAATGCACTGTAGGGGCGAGTGGCACTGTACCAAGATGGCCGCCGCGTAGGCACGTCGGCTCCAATCGGCAGCGGCAGTCAATGCGGCGTCTACGTATATATGTCTGTGAGCTTGATGATGAGCTGATCGTTTGAATCAGGTGTGTTGAAAGAGGGAAACATCTAAAACATGCAGGATAGAGGCACTCGAGGACCAGGATTGGACACCCCTGCTGTAAGGTAACAGATGAAGATCCAGACATGCAGCCAACACCAACATGTAGCTGAGACTCTGCTGAATCAGGAGGATCCAACAGATCTGTTGTAGAATCAACAGCTATGGAGCTGGATCCAGAAGAAACCACCATTACCCAGAAAGAGATTCTGGTGAACAACTATTGAACTAATGATGATATCAATGTGAATCCAGATGCTAAGGGTTTGTTTTCTGGGTCAAGGAGTCTGATAATGTAGATAAAACAATCCTGGGACGATTATTTCTGGGTGTAAATCTCAACATGGGGTGAAATGAGCTGCTTGGTGGAGGTCTGCGCTCTCTGAGGGATTTTCTAGTTCTTTCTAATTTCAGAGCAGCTTCTCCTTCCAGTAGCATCACCTGATCTTCCCTCCTCTCTCCACTGCATCCTCTTTAATTAGATTCCCCAACTAAAAACTCATCAACAGATCTGAAGCTTTGGAAATATCTGGACGTCGACAGAAGCCTGTAAAATGTTCCCATCCGGTCAGCTTTCGATGCCGATGTGTGCACACGGAGCCCGCGACCTCCCGCTGTGTTTACTGACCAGCAGCATCTGTGCATCTCACGTTTGGCTGCTCGTTTGAAAGCGTGAGATTCAAGGTAGATCCGTGTCAAAGCAAAGCTCCAGGCGCCTCTTTCTCGCCTTTGAAGAGCTTCTTTGAAACAGGAAAAACAACCTGCAGTCGTCGGGGATTTGCTCCGCTTTGCTTTCCTTGATCAGATTTCATGTTTGTGACGAAGCTGTCAGAAACTATCCACCGCAGACCGACTGAATCCTGCTGTGACTGCTTGTTTTACGCCCTGAACTGCCTCCCGAAGCCCTCCAGCAGTGACTGCAACCTCCAGCTCAGCGGGAAACAGGATCTGACCACAGCCCAGCGTGGCGTCGACACCGAACACAGAGCTGGTGGTCGGAACCAGCCGTCAGAGTCTCCTCTTCTACCCTGGAAAGACATGAAGCTTTGACAGAGATTAGAAACACTGGGAGCATCATTTTGTTCATATTACATACAGTTATTGCTGCCAGTGTAGAGAAAATAAACCTCATTCCTGTACAGTTCGGGCTGTTGCAGTGTACCAGTGTTAAAGATGTTCAAACAAATCTAAATATTAATCATGCTAATAATCCACATAACCCAGCACCGGTAGCTGTCTGGTTGATTCTTCAACACAGACACAACATACAAGGCAGTTATAGTTATAGACGTCTCCATAAGTGTAGTTTATGTGCCAAAAATACAACAAAACACAATAAACTAAATTAAAGATACATCTGTTTGACATTATCATTGATTCCTTTGTTCATCAGCTAATATTGTGACCACCTAATGTGCAGTATTGCTTTGGTTGCACTTGTTGTTTCCAACTGTCAGGCGGTGATCTGATTGTTATACTGTTGAAAAATAGGCCTTGGTTGTTGCACTTGTTTATTACTGTAACAAAAGACTGGATAATTCAGTTAAAGTCGGCCTCAGTCACAGATCAAACCCCTAAAACCTCATCTGTGTGTTTCAAAGTCACATATTTTGAAGATTTACCATTAAAATAATCCTTTCCTGCCTTAAAAATGTCTTCGACGCAACTCTACACTGTTGTGAGGTGGAGGGTTGTGGCAAAACAACACATACCCCTTCTCCACCAAGAAGAACCAGGTCCTAGTTCTGGTGCTTAGTTGGTTCTAATCTGGTTCCTCCTAAGAACCTGTTTGCTTTTCCATTGGCAAGGAGCCAAGTTGGAGCCATTGGGTCACCATAAAACCACTACGCTAGCATCCATTACATAGCAGTTAAACAAAAGCAGTAAGTTGATGATAATATCTATGTTTATCTCTATAGATGGTCTTAAGGCTGATTGTGAGGCGGAGGTCCTCCTGTTGCCTGGACACATCCGTGATCACGCTACTGGTGGGACACAACTGTAGCGGATTTCAGGTCAACAGTTTGTGGTAAACTTCCAGGAGTCATTCCAATACATGTGTGATGGGACCAGGGACGTCCTGGAGAACAAGGACACTAATTAGCGCTTGTGTGTCCCTTTCCACCGTTGATGGTTGGTCACCATAACCCCGCCCCCAGCCCCTGACGTACTCGGTGCTTAGCTCTGGACCAGCAAAGAGGTGGTGCTTGCTAAGCTCCAGTTTATAGAACCTGGAGTCGGTGCTTAGGTGGTGGAAACACAAAGAAGTGGAGCTAAGTCAGGCTCTGGCTCCAAACTAGACCTGGAACCAGCTCGTTGGAAAAGGGGCATCAGTGAGCTTCCATTTCAGGATTGTTGTTTCGGTTTTTGGGCAACACTGTGAAACTTTTTCACCAAGTAAGTTGACATCTATAAACCACAGCAGAGGCTGTATGGAATATAGAAACCATGAGCTGGTACAGGCGAATAAATGCAGACAGCTTGGAGGAATCCCTGTTTGAGACATGTCTTGGACACCAGAAGTTTAATTTTGAACAGGGGTGTCAAATCCTGGTCCTCGACGGTCACTATTCAGCATGTTTTAGATGTTTCCCTCTTCCAACACACCTGATTCAAATGATCAGAATCGTTATCAGGCTTCTGTAGAGCTTCATGATGAGCTGATCGTTTGAATCAGGTGTGTTGGAAGAGGGAAACATCTAAAACATGCTGGATAGCGGCCCTCGAGGACCAGGATTTGACACCCCTGAAGTAGAACTGTATGACTCATAAAAAGAAAGGACACATCTTGCAGGAAAATATAAATAGAAGACTGGTCTATTTTTACGTTTGCAGCACGGACCATCATGGCGGACATGTGCCACTTATGTACTGATGCATCCAGAGCATAAGTGGTGATTATAGCAGCAGAGAATCGTTCACTCATGCTACGTGTTCGCTGTAATCGCAGGGTTAGAATAGAATCACATGACATGAAGATACGTGAACCTGATGTCTACTTGAACCATGTCAGCGAGGTTTTAATTGATGGTTGGGGTGTAAGACAGCAACTCCCATGATCCCTTGCTGTCTTACAACATCATCAAACTACAGATTAGAATGACGTACGGTGAGTTTAAACTGGACAGACGAACCACTTTTATACACAATGTGAGTTTTGCTGCTTTTATTTACTTCATATGTCAACTAATATCCATGTCGTCCACTTGTACAGCAAATAACACATTAAAAAATCACTGTCGGTTCTCTCAGATCTTACTCAATGACAAATTTGAAGTCTTTATAATGAGTCCAACCTCCTATACCCACTAAACCAGTGGTTCTCAACTGGTGGGTCGGGACCCAAAAGTGGGTCACAAAGCCATTTTTAGAGGGTCGCAGAAGCATGCCCCCCTCCTTCCTCAAAAAAGTAGTGGTTTAAAGTCTTTTATTTTGAAGGACATGTTTCTTATGACACAGTTTGCTTTCAGTAGCAGGATATTTAGTGGTGGTGACATCAGTAGTTGCCCACGATTAACCTCTAGATTCGGCTCTGTCAGCTTATTGGGTTAATTTATGCTAAAATTTACCAAAAATGAACCAAAATGTGCTCAGAATCTGTCAAAATGGGCCAAAATATGCCCAAAACTTGGCAAAAATGTCCAAATATACTAAAATGAGCAAAAAATAAGACAAAATGTTCCCAAGTTGTATCAAAATGTGTTGAGACTCCACCCAAATAAACCTTAATTTGTTAACAGGAACAGCAAACTTCAAAAATTTGGGTCACGACCGTTATTAATAGAGACATAGTGGGTCCTGAGGCTGAACCAGTTGAGAACCACTGCACTAAACGAAACATTACAGCCATTAAAAACTTCATTTATACAAAGATAATCAGGCCAAATGACTAAAACTGTGCACTATCAAACTGTTGAAAGGACTGTTTTCAGGTTTGCCATCCTTGTGAGGAGTTTACTTGTCTCCAAATTCAAAATAATGGTAGTTCGTCTGTGCAGTTGTTGCTTCTGCTTCATTAGGTTGTTGTCCACGAGGCATTTTAGGGTTAAATATGGATGGATTCTGTCCTTTTTTGAGTTCTTGCAAACAAATTTCCTTCTCTAGCTTGATCCAGTGCTTCTTTTTTGCTTTAAGCTTTGCTTTTATCGATTAAACATAGATTCCAAAGACCTAATGTAGTTAGAAGTTTAGTGAAATTTGGAGTTTTGAGTTGTTGCATAACATAATAGCAGCGTGGGAACCTTAAATCCTGGTCTTCTTATATGAATATAAATATGCCCTGTGGTCTCGATGGGACTCTATACGATGGCGTGTTTGGGTTTAGGGTTGGCATTTTTGTGCTGTCTAACTCAAAGGAAGCAGAAAACACGGCAGCCATAATCACGCTATTCGGTGCAGAACCGGGATCAGCCGTCCAGGGCGACTCATCGCGGCCACAGGAATTCGAGCCGCGGCCACAGAGAGGCCTCCGAACGCCCCGGCTGTGTGTCTGCATCGTCCTGAAATAACGCAGGAAGTGAGGGCGACCTCGGACGGACCTCATGTTTTCAGTCGCTCGTCCAGCGAACGTCCTGTCAGAAATATGCACGTCTGACCGCGACACACTGATGCAAAGCGGTGGAAACGCAGGACAAAGCAAACCGGCAGCTACTTCTGAGAAAATTCACACAGAATCTGGAGCGTTTTCACCGGAAGTGGAGCTCAAGCACACGTCTGAGTTAAAGAAACACTTTCAGGTCATTAAACTGCATTCCACAGATTCTTCTGTCTGGAAATATGTATTTTAAACTCACCAAAGGAGAGTATTTCCTGTAAATATACTTAATAAAATAGTTCCCAGATGACTTAACAGTGATAACCTGAATCCAACGAGGATTATTTTCTCCACATCACAGTTTTATTTTAATGACTTCACAAACAATCATGGATTTAGCTGCTATTTATACGTTGACGTGTGTTAAAAATGCTGATATTTTCACTCCACAGCATGTTAGGCATTAAAACTACCACATGGATCATCTGTTTAGCTTCCACTGAATCTCCATAGAGTAAAGTTTCAGATCAAAACAAGACAAGCAGTAGTTGCATTTCACTTTAATCTCATGGTATGTGCATGAAAATACCAGATAAATACATATAAATGTCGTTTTGCAGAGATAATCCATGTACTACGCAGTCAGAGTAGGGAAATTATGACTGAAACACGTCTACAGTCAAAAATAAAATACTCAAACTAATGACATCAGCAGGGCTTTTACAGCACTGTCTTCAAATTCCAAATAAAACTGGCCTTTCATAGTCATTTTCAACATCATAGTTAATAAAAAAGACCCTCTACATTTACAGCCCCTTTGAACCCATTAAACTAACAGCAGTAATTTGAACCTCCTTAAGGAGTGACAGGTGGAATATGTCGTATTACCTCCACCAAGGAGGTCATGTTTTTGTCAGTGTTTGTTTGTTTGTGTTCAAAATAACTTTAAAAGTTCTGGACAGATTTGGATGAATTTTTCAGGACATGTGTGAAATGGGACAAGGAAGAAATGATGAAACTTTGGGACTGATCCGGATCACCGTCTGGATCCAGGATTTATTTTTAATTTAAGGATACTTTGTCACTGTGAGATTGTGTTGGGGTGGACTGAAGCTGCTTGGTGGAGGTCTGTGCTCCCAGAGTGCTTTTCTACTTTTATTTTTATCTACCCAAACTTGAAACACTGTGCTGTTGGAAAGCGTTTTGAGTTTTTGACACCGGAGTTGGCAGGTCCACGTACTAGAACCACGGTGGTGTTCTACAGCCTCAGTGGCGCTGAGTGGCGCTCAGCGGCACTCGGCGGCACTCGGTGGCGCACTACAGCTTCAGCAACATTCGGCGGCGCCAGGCGGCGGTGCGCAGGACTATTTGAATATCAAAATTATTATCCAAATACCACCACAACCAGCCAATATTCTGATATTGGTATATTCGGTACCAGCCCTAATATTCCGTTTGTACAGCAGGTAAGCTACCATACTGTTAGCTAACTTAGCCACTCTAGGCTACTTGGAACTACACCGTACTTGGCCTTAAGGTTAGCCTTATTACCTCCACCAAGGAGGTTATGTTTTTCCCGGTGTTGATTTGTTTGTTTGTTTGTGTTCAAAATAACTTGAAAAGTTACGGATGGATTTGGATGAAATGTTCAGGAAATGTGTGAAATGGGACAAGAAAGAAATAATGACATCTTGGGAGTGATCCAGATCCAGGATTCATTTTTAGATTTAGGGATACTCTCTCACTGGGAGATTGTGTTGGGGGTGGACTGAAGCTGCTTGGCGGAGGTCTGCACTCTATGAAGGCTTTTCTAGTTTAAACCTGTAACGTCTAGAACCTGCTGCTGTTGAAGATTTAAAGAGCTTTCTTTAAAGGCCTTTGGAAAAAGATTGTCTCCAAATTACTGGAAATAAATAAGAATAAGTAGAAAACTGTTGGAAACTCATCTAAAGCCCTGCAGATGTTAAAAGATTACCAGTTTGTCGATGCAAGTGCAGCCCAAGATAAGAGTGTTTGATGCCAAAAGGAGCCTCCAAGAACCTCAAAGTTTCATCTCTTTAATGTGCAAAAAGAGCATCGGAGCAGAACTGCAGTTTGCCAGTGAACATGCAGGTAAAGAGCAGGACTAATGTGTTCCAGACGAACGAATCCAAGATAGATTTGGTAACGGCAGACATGTTTGGTGCAGACCAGAGTCGGCCCTACCCAATGTGAGCTGTTCTTGGCGCCCCCTGGAGGCCAAGGCGCCCTTAGCATTTGCCTATATTGCCTAATGGGTGAGTCGACTCTGGTGCAGACTAAAGAGAAGAACCCAACGCCAGCCGTGAAGTACGGTACTGGATATGTTCTGGTTTGGAGCTGCTCTGTACAGCTTGCAGTCACTGATCCAACTACGAATTTAGCATCACACCAAAGATTGTCAGGAGAAAACGTGAGGTTACATGTCCGAAAGCTGAAGCTACACCAACAACATGGACTTTTCATCAGGATAAACAGTCTTAACACACCAGTAAATCCACTAGAGAAGGATTCAGAACGTGAAAAGACGGGTCATAAAGTCCCTGATCAATCCCTCCCATCGATGCCAAAGGTGTAGTTACTTTCTCTACATTAGAAAGTCACATTTATTGATATTTTTGTTGAATAAATTACTGAAAAACTTAATTTTCCTTGTGTTTTTTCCCAAGACTGGACATTATACTCATCTGGACCATAGATCCTGGTCTTCATCTATGAGTACAAACATAAGAGTATTACATCTGTTGGGGTTTTTGTTGAATAATTCCTGTGTTTTTTCACGTGACTCTATATTTCAACACTGTGTATTCATACATGATGAGCCAGAAATCAGCCCATGCTCAGGTCTGTAATTAGGAGTGTTTTCTCTTGTGTTCTGCAGACTCCAGACTCAATGTGGGAAATGACAGTAAAACCGCCGATACAGTTGCGGACTGACTCAGCTGCTGGTCTCTGTACTGTCCCGAGGTTTGGGAGGTTCCTGCTCCTCCAGATCTGCTGTGAAGGCATCAGTGAGCTTCAGAGGAGTCGACAGATGCTCCGTCATCGACCACTGACCAGTTTGAAAGCTGAGCGACCAGTCAGCACATTTCTACCAGTGTGACGGACAGAATTCTATTTCGACTCTGTGGGGTTCAGCAGGTTTATCGCACGTTTATGACCAGTTCAGGATTTAACCAGACCGACCGGCATCTTCCCCGGAAACTGAAGGACGAGTTTCACCACAGGGAACTGGGAAAGTGGTGGAGAGGAGCTCAAAAGAGGAAAAATACAAATAAAAAAGACAGAATACTGGAACGTTTAACAGTGAAAATAACAGATAATAACAGATAATACCTGTGAAATCATGATATTTGTTAGCAAATTTAAATACATTTAAAAGTAGGCTAATTTTAGGGTCAAACAATGTAAAAGAATGAATTTCCATTTGTAAAACATATATTTTTAATGTGGACATTTTTTTACATTTTTTACATTTTTTTAAGAGTTAATACTTTTTTCTGTGATTTTATCTGTAATTTAACAAAATAGGGAAAATTTATATAACAGTTTTAAAAATCATTTACAATTTTTAAATCTTTAATATATTTTTTTTTTCTTTGAAATCATGGCCAACATCTGTAAAATTATAAGGGTCAAATATTGTAAAAAAAAAAAAAAAGAATTACAATTTGGAAAAATAATTGTTTTTATTCTGGATGATGTACACTTTTGGCCTTTCAACATTTAAATTAATATAATAAATTATATGTGATTTTACTAAATCTTATCCGCAATTTAAAGAAACAAGGAAAAACTGTAAAATAACAGTTAAAACATTTATTTACCTTTTTCAAAATATTTAATATATATAATTTTCCCCTGGGAATCCTGGAAAATATCAATAAAATAATCACATTTTTACTCACTTAAACACAATATTAAGATTAAATACTGTGTAATTTTACAATTAAACACTGTGAAAGAACAAATTATCTTTTTAATGTGGAAATTATTTACAGTTTTGACCTTTTAAAGAAAACAGTGCTTTTTTGTGTGATTTTATTTGATGCTATATGTAATTTAACAAAATAGGGAAAATTTGTATAACATTTTTTAAAAATGTACAATTTTTAAACCTTTAAAATATATATATATAAATAAATAATGGCCAATATCTGTAAAACAATAATATTTTTACTGATTTAAATACAGCAAGAAAATATGTAATTTTTAGGGTCAAACATTGTAAAAGAATAAATTAACATTTGGAAAAATAATTTACTAGTTATCATCTGAAATTTGTTAATTATCAATCAATCCTTCCGGTGCTGTGGAAGGCTGCCTGCCAGAGTCCCTCCTCCAGCTTCCATGTTTGTACTTATTTTATTTTAATTTTAGGCTCTGATCTGCACTTGCATTTTATACTTGTGTTCTTATTTTATTTTTATTTGATTTCTTTTCAGTTACTAACACTTGCTGTAGCCTTTGTTTTCTCTTTACTCTGGCAAAATAATTTCATTTGGGATGAAAAAAGTTCATCTTATTTTATTTAACAAAACAGGGGAAAACTATAAAATAACAGTATATTAAGTTATTTACCATGTTTTGATCTTTCATATATATCATTTTTTATCTTTCAAATAACTTCAAATAGCTGCAAAAATAATAGTTTTTGATAATTTTGCTGAAGTGAAAATATAGTTTTGGCCTGTTTTTTATGGTTAACATGTACATTTATGCAGCTTTTCTCAGTCATTATCCACAATTTACCCAAAATCAGTAAAAATAACAGTAAATTATTACAAAAAATAGTTAAAAACAGCTAATTTTCTATATTGTACAACAACCAGAATGCATTTTGCCTGATTCCTTTCCAGATATACAGATAACGTGTGCTGGACGTTTTTAAGCGTATATTCCGTTTTAAACATGGTCTTTTTGAACGTGTGTGAACATGTGATTACACGTTTAAACACGTGTGTTCCTGCTCTAATTGGAAACACTCCTGGAGGAACTTCTCTCGGGAGATTTCAGCCCTTATTGGACCTTCCTGCTGTAATTACAGGCTTCCAGGCCGAGGAGGAGGCTGGCACTCCCAGCCAGCAGGCCCTGTTTCTGGGGGAGGAAGTGGCCTTACATGGACACCGCTCTGGATCCATATTCTGATGCTGCCTCGAAGATGAACTGCAGTAACCTCAGCATGACTCTGAGCTGCTGGTTTATGTGGAGAACAGAGGGATAAAGGGACAGCAGGGAGTCGAGGCTGAGGATGAGAGCAGCACCGTCGAGAACAAAATGACAGTAAATGGTAGCATTATGTGATCAGTCAGCTGAAGGTGAAACACTTTGGTCTAGATCAGTGGTTCTCAACTGGTTCAGCCTCAAGACCCACTATGTTTCTATTCATAACAGTCGCGACCCAAATTTTTGAAGTTTGCTGTTCCTGTTAACAAAGGTTTATTTAGGTGTAGTCTCAACGCATTTTGATATAGCTTGGGAAAATTTTGTCTTATTTTTTGCTCATTTTGGTATATTTGGACGCTTTTGCCAAGTTTTTGGGCATATTTTGTCCCATTTTGACAGATTCTGAGCACATTTTGGTTCATTTTTGGGACGTTTTAGCTTAAATTTCTCCTATAAGCTGGCAGAGCCGAATCAAGAGGTTAATAATGGGCAACTACTGGTGTCACCACCACTAAATATCCTGCTATGGAAAGCAAACTGTGTCATAAGAATAAAAGACTTTATAGCACTACTTTTTTGGGGGGCATGCTTCTGCAACCCTCTAAAAAAGGCTTCGCCACCCACTTTTGGGTCCCAACCCACCAGTTGAGAACCACTGGTCTAGAGGCACTGTGTCAAGGAGATACAGACATTCATGGTCCCCAGAGGTTGATTCCTAATGACTTCCATTGGTCATTTCTCCTTGGAAAAACCCCATAACTGGATGCATTATGTACCGATCAGTCCCAACATCATGACCACTGACAGGTGACATGAATAACATTGATCATATTGGTACTATGTGGTGTTATGATGGGAAACCTTGATCAGACTTAGACACCCAAATAAACATTGTCCCACAACAAACACACTCCCTCATGTAAATGGAAATCCCAAATATCACTGGATGAAAATGCACCCCACCACATGGAAACAACATCAACCAATCAGGAACATGTTGAGGAACATGACAATGGTCCAACATGTTGATGTGACCTCCAGACTTCCTACAGCCCATTCTGATCAAGCATCAACAGGATGCAGTGGAACCAGTTGGATTGACAGAGGCCCCACTGCACAAGCCAGAGCACCCAAAGGATCCAGTGGTTCCAGACCCCATAGGACCCCCTGAGAGGTCCTCTGATCCAGTGGTTCAGAGCATCATGGAGCACATAAGGGGGACCAACACCATATTAGGCAGGTGGTTATAATGTTATTTAACAGATACCATTTTAAATATCCATATTTTATGGTAAAAAAGTTTCAAGCAAAGGTCTCTTTTCAGTGACCTAAAGACCAAAACACTTCTCCACGTACTGCTACATGACTACATGTGGAAAAGGCTGAAGGAGCACTGGGACACCCTGAAGCCCTGATTAGGGAATGAAGAGCAGGTGAGCTGTGGGAGTCGGTTTAAAGGCAGATTTAACTGCAGGCTCTGGAGCTGTTGGCAATCAACAGGAAAAACTACAGGAAGCAGGTAAGAAGTTCCCCCCACTAAGAGTCTGTATTTCTGTTTGCTAGGAAAAGAAAAAGGAAAGCATAACAGCTGTAAATGAGGCATAAAAACTGGTCTTTTTTTTGTAAGGGTTCTTGTAAAAAGCAGTGTTTTAATCAAAACCACGATCAAATGGAGGTAATTTATGGAACTTGTTGCTTTATCTGCTTTATCCTCAGTCAAGCTCAGAGGAAAACCTAACTTTATTTTGAAACAGGCGTAATTTGTGGCCTGTGACGTGGTGGGAAAGGAGGACGAGAGAATGTCAGCGTCAGAATTAAGTTCTGCTTTCTCTCATTGTTTACTTTTGGTTTCAACGTGATTTCTGGTTCAGTTTGGGCACAAAAACTACAAACTGTTACGCTCTGTTAGACGCTTTTACTTGCTCAGGGTTTGGCACCAAAATTACTCGGTTGGGTTCAGGAAAAATGTCACGGTGTGGCTGAAAATTCGACTCTTTCGCTCCAAACTTGAAGCTTCTCCTCCATTTTCTGGGTTGCCATGGTGACAAGTCCATCTACTATACGATTGGTTGGCTGAAAAGGAGCGACGGTGAAATAAATAGCATAAATACGTTGATGAGAAACCCATTTGTGGAACGTTAAACCTGGCAGAGCGTGTACTTTCTTCAAAATGCAATTAAGAACACAGTTTAGATGTATAGTAATGTAATTTTATGGTGACCGGGTTGGAACCTACTACGAATGGGGATGTGGTGGTTGATCATTCTGCACTTCTAACCTGTGGTGATGATGAGTAAAGTTTCGTTCATCGGCGTTGTCCAGTTGGTGACGTGTTTCCACCCTGGGGTGCTAAAATCTTTGCCCATAGACTCTTGTTAAAAGTTGTACATGCGCAGTAACTCCTCTTCAATGCAAGAGATAGAGCCAAGTTAGGGAGCTCCTTCCCTGCAACCACAGCTGAATGTAGCTGGATGATCTACAGACCACCACCCTCCTGCCATGGGAGGGGCTGACGACGGGGCTGTCATAAAGTGCAGTTGATTGACAGGTGAAGCCGCGGGAGTTGGAGACGACAGACAGAGACGCAAAATGGAGAAAGAGACATTAAATAATTCAGTGAAGTCACTTAAATCCAAACCTTTGGAGAGGAGAACAGATCAGGAGAAGCTGCAGGTGAAAGAGCTCAGACCTGATCAGCCGATCATCCTAATTAACCAGCAGTCCAAAGACAGAGGGGACGACACAGGACCTGGTTTAGCTACAAGGCTAGGCTAACTGATGTAGCGAGGCTGATGCTTTATTCTGCTTTCCCTGCCTCCTTCTTCAAACATCAGGATGTGACCCAGCAGGGATCAGGACAGGTAGGACTGATTAAAGCACTTCAGAAAAGGCAAAGAAGCATGAACAAACTAGGATCAGAGATGCAGGTCACCCACTGCATCTCTGATATTAAATCCTGGTTCACCTCAAACTTCCTCAAACTAAACAGTAATAAAACAGAACTTCTTCTTGTTGGCACCAAGTCCATACTATCAAAATCAAACAGTTTTTCCCTCACTATTGACAGCTCCATAGTGTCCCCCTCCCCTCAGGTTAAGAGTCTGGGTGTCATCCTCGACAGCTCACTATCTTTCCACTCCCACATTAATAGCATCACTCGGTCTGCATATTTCCATCTACGTAATATTAATCGCCTCCGCCCCTCTCTCACCCCTCACACCACAGCTATCCTGGTCCACAGCCTCGTCACTTCACGTATTGATTACTGCAACTCACTTCTCTTTGGTGTCCCCCACAAATCCCTCCATAAACTCCAACTGGTCCAAAACTCAGCAGCCCGCATCATCACTAGAACCCCCTCCTTTCACCACATCACCCCCGTCCTCCAGCAGCTCCATTGGCTCCCAGTCAAATTCCGGATCATCTTCAAGATACTTCTGTTCACTTTTAAGGCCGTCCACAACCTCGCCCCACCCTATCCGTCTGATCTCCTCCATATTATCACCCCCACACGTTCCCTCAGGTCTTCCTCCTCCCTCCACCTCTCCATGCCCTCCGCCCGCCTCAGCACCATGGGGAGCAGAGCATTCAGCCGCTCTGCTCCCCAACTCTGGAACTCACTCCCACCTGACATCCGCAACACCGTTTCTTTTCCTCAGTTCAAATCTAGACTCTAAACCCATCTGTTTAAATCTGCGTATCCACAGTAATCTCACTGTTTCCTCTTAAATTTGCTGTTACTTTGTCTATTGTTTTTATTTATTTTTATTGTGTTTTTAATTCACTGTAAAGTGTCCTTGAGTGTCTTGAAAGGCGCTATGAAATAAAATGTATTATTATTATTATTATTAGGATCCACGACCAGCCATGATAGGAAGAACAAACATGTCATGTCAGCTTGATGAAGGCTACAGGATGGAGATCTGTAAGCACAATGAGGAGGTTGAGGTTGGTTTCTGGGTTCTGCGGCAATAAATTTGGTTATTCTGGAAGCAATTCTGTGATGCAATGTTCCTTACTTTTCCTGACTTTGTGTAGATCTTAAATTTAATTCAAAATGGTCGTAAAAAGCTCTTTAAAAAGTCTTAAATTTGTTCAAACCTGCAGAAACCCTGTTTTTGGTATATGTCTATTTTGGAGTTATAGCCCCCCTTGGAGAAAACTGCACCAGCCGCCACTGCTTCTAACCTTTTCCAGAGCAGGTGTGCAGCATGACGGCGTACCCCAGTGAACCACTGTAACTCTAAAACCCCAGAGCTGAACCAGATCTCACCTCGCTAGTAGACGCGTCTAGTTGACCTTTCAACCTGCATATGCTGTATTCACACCAAGCAGGACCACCTCCAAATGTGGTCCGTCGCACTCCAGCTCCACTGTTTTCATTCTTAAAGGTCAGATTTCCGGATCTCATGTTAAGGTTTGCCTGCAGTGGGAGCACCAACACTCCAACCAACTCATCCGACTGGTTTGGACAGTAGAGCTGAAGACACACACTTCATCCTTGATCACTCTGAGCTAAACTTGGGCTGTTTTTCCCATCGGAACGTCCAAAAATCTCAACCTGGAAAAGCAAACTTCTCCGCTCCAGTTTGAGAGAAACCAGCAGTAGGTGGACAAAGAGAGGAAACACTGAGAGGAGGAAGAAGAAGAAGCGGCGGTCGGCCTGTTTTCACCGAGCTGTTTTCCATTAACCGGGATGAACTCAGTGTTTTGAAGCCTCACCTTTGTGAGTGGGCGGCTCGGATCCTCGGTGTCGTCAGCAGAGCTTTGGGTCGCACTTTCCTGCTAAAAATACTCCACTGTGCACACGATTTGCCACTTTTACTGTATGAAATCACAGGTAATTACAGTATGCTGAATGCCATCATTATGGGGAGTAAAAGTCTGCTGCAAATACAGGCCGATGTACTGTTTACTTTTTCATGTCTCTTGCACTATATGCTGAAGAGTCGGCGTAAACAAGAAGTTGAGGCAAAAATAAAGGAAAAAACGGCTTCCACACGAAACGTAAAGCTTAATTTATTAGTTCTTCCACCTGCAACTGCACCATAAAGTGGAATTAATGGAAGTATTTTTGCAAAAGTTCAGTTTCTTAACCAGACTGCACTGCTGTGAACATTCATAGGGTCTTTATTCTCCATGTACAGTGTATTCTAGTGCATTTAAAGCGGATTAAATGTGTTTAATCATTCTTAGATTTGAAATATAGGAACGTTCTCCCTTCAGCAGCCCCAAAACTGAAAAAGGAGCAAAATACAACATGAATAGCAAGAGTTTTACAATAATTAATCATATACAATAGAGCTTGAGTAGCAGGTAAAGATGGTTGAACGACGTTAAGATGCTTTTTTAAACTATCCAGTTAACATAACAAACATACTTCCATTTTAACTATTATAGTTCTTCATCCAGAGCAACGTTCTTAGTGTCATTTATTTCTTTTACATTAAAATATGTTGGTTTTTGCCAATGATTGTACATGTAAAGATGAATGAACCCGTCTTGATGTTGCCATCTCAGCAATTTCTGACTCCTCCTCACTTACGATTAAAAATCAGTAAAGAGTTGGAGCATCAGTGGAGCTGAGGCTGTGGACTGAGGCTGTATTTACACAATACATACTCCACAGTCTATGGGTCCATGGAGGTCCATGGAGGTCTACAGGGGTCCATGGAGGTCCATGGGTCTATGGTAGTCTATGGAGGTCCATGGGTCTATGGTGGTCTATGGGTCTATGAAGGTCTATGAAGGTCTATGGAGGTCTATGGTCTATGTAGGTCTATAGATTTCTATGGAGGTCTATGGGTCTATCAAGGTCTTTGGAGATCTGTGGGTCTATGTAGGTCTATGGATGTCTATGGGTCTATGGATCTATGGAGGTCTATGGGTCAGTGTGTCTATGGACGTCTATCTATTGTTTATGGCTCTATCGATCTGTGGGTCTACAGAGGTCTATAGAGGTCTTTGGGTCAGTGGGTCTATGGAGGTCTATTTATCTATTGTCTATGGGGTCTATGGATCTATGGGTCTACAGAGTTCTATGGGGGTCTATGGAGGTCTGTGGGTCTATAGGGGTCTATGGGTCTATGGAGGTCTGTGGTTCTATGGGTCTATGGAGGTCTATAGATGTCTGTGGAGGTCTATGGGTCTATCAAGGTCTATGGAGGTCGGTGGGTCTATGAGTCAATGGGTCTATGGAGTTCTGTGGGTCTATGTAGGTCTATGGATGTCTATGGGTTTATTAAGATCTATGGAAGTGCATTGGTCTATGGGTCTATGGAGGTCTATCTGTTGTTTATGGGTCTATCGGTCTGTGGGTCTACGGAGGTCAATGGGGGTCTATGGGTCTACAGAGGTCTGTGGGTCAGTGGGTCTATGGAGGTCTATTTATCTATAGTCTATTGGGGTCTATGAATCTACGGGTCTACGGAGGTCTATGGGGGTCTATGGATCTATGGAAGTCTGTGGGTCTATGGGGGTCAGTGGGTCTGTGGGTCTATGGAGGTCTGTGGGTCTATGGGGGTCAGTGGGTCTATGGGTCTATGGAGGTCTGTGGGTCTATGGGGGTCAGTGGGTCTATGGGTCTATGGAGGTCTGTGGGTGTATGGGTCTATGGAGGTCTATGGGTCTATGTGTCTATGGATGTATGGGTCTATGCAGGTCTGTGGGTCTATAGGGGTCTATGGGGGTCGGTGGGTCTATGGGGGTCTATGGAGGTCTATCTATCTATTGCCTACGGGTCTATGGGGACCTATGGGTCTATGGAGGTATGGAGGTCTGTGGGTCTATGGGGGTCAGTGGGTCTATGGGTCTATGGAGGGCTATGGAGGTCTATCTATCTATTGTCTACGGGTCTACTGGGGTCTATGGAGGTCTGTGGGTCTATGAGGGTCAGTGGGTCTTTGGGTCTACTGAGGTCTATGGGGATCTATGGGTCTATGGAGGTCTGTGGGTCTGTGGGTCTATGGGGGTCAGTGGGTCTATGGGTCTATGGAGGTCTATGGGGATCTATGGGTCTGTGGAGGTCTGTGGGTCTGTGGGTCTATGGAAGTCTGTGGGTCTATGGGGGTCAGTGGGTCTATGGAGGTCTATGGGTCTATGGAGGTCTATGGGGTTCTGTGGGTCTATGGAAGTCTGTGGGTCTATGGGGGTCAGTGGGTCTATGGGTCTATGGGGGTAAGTGGGTCTATGGGTCTATGGAGTTCATCACACACATCCTACTGTAACCTCTTATATTGACAAACTCAGCCGAGTCTCTTTCTCTACTTTCCACTACATTAATCTGTTAACTGACAGTTGTGTCATTTATATTATTAAGAGCTTCATGCGGTGCGGAGTTAAAGCTTTTCAGGGATTAGTTCCTCTGAACACTAGACAGAGACGTTTGATTCGGTCACGCTCTAATGGTGTTTACAGAGTCAACGCAGCACGTAAAAGTTTCATTGGAGGAAACACTGTCTTTTCTTGGTGCCTTTTATTGGGCTCTGCCGTTTTATTTGTTGCTATACTGGCTCCACGGAGCTACTATTTTAATCACCGATGCCTTTCTAGTTGGGCTTTGTTCCATTTCCTGAAAAGTTTTAGCGAAGCTTGTAAAAATCCGAGGAGAAAGAAACAAGAGGGGGTGAAAAAAGACAAGAGGAAGGAGGGAAGAGAAGGACAAAGGACAGTTTTTCACTTATAAAGGACCGGTGTAATTAGTGTCATAACTGCAATAATATGGTGAAGGTCACAAAGCATCTGCAGGTTTAATCAAACACTGGTGTTAGATTACGAAGAGTCTACAGCCACGCTAGCAGCTCAACACAGAGATCTTTAACAGGTTCACTATTTATCATGTGTACCATCTGAATTTAGCGTGCTAGCATGCTAGCATTTGCTCTTTATCTGTAGCTAACTAACCACATTTTCTTAAGTACTGTAATTAAATTTAATCACCTGCAGAAGAACTCAGACTGCATATGTCTAATTTTCCACTAGCAAAATATAATTCAATTTGCAGAATCAGTTACTAAAATATGTCATTTAATGATTTCCAGATGGCTTAGTGCAAAATATGTAAATAAACAAATAAAAATCAATAAATAGAGAACAAATCGTGTTGTTTGGGCTGCAGGGTGAAACCTCCATGGACCCTAGATTACCAGCAAACCCCACAGCTGCTCAGTCAAACTGAAATCTGTGGCGTTTGGAGGTCGGATCAACACTTTGAGCTCTTGGTCGTGTTCCTCGAGCTGTTCCAGAGCAGTTTTTAAGGTGTTGTGCTAGCAGTGGAGGCTGTTGCCATCCAGGAGTGTCATTACTATGGGTTAAGATGAATGCTGTGGTTCAAAGGAACATCCAAGCAAACACCAGGACCCAAGGTTTCCCAGTCGAACCCTGCATTCTAACAACATGATCAATGTTAAACACTTCAGTTGGTTAATGCCGTGGCGGATCGGTGTATATTGATTAAAGGCACTCATGTGTTTTGAGTGATGTGGCTCATTAGCACTCAGGCTCGAGTCTGCTGGGATTTCAGTGTCATAATAGCCTCAGTAAAGTTGGAATCCTGCAACAAGACTAAGAGGAGATTCCCTCAAGTCTTATTAGTCTTATTTCTACTGCTGTTTGAGATAATATAAGATGGCTTCTGGGCCCTTGGTGGCTCCATAATTGAATACTTAGGCTTACTTACATACAAAACAGGTGCTCAGTTATAGATGTTGGTCTTAAGACATCAGCAAACTTGTATCAGCTCATTAGCAAACAGTGAAGCTGAAGCTCTGTTCAGCTAGTGTGCAGTTCCCGTAGTTAACCACCAGATGGAGCCATTGCTGTAAATTGGAATTTCCATTGTTTTCATCACAGCCCTTCTCGGTAATCTCCAGTTGTTTTTGGTCTTACACTGTGTCCACCAGCAGAGAGCAGCATCGTCCTCTCTCCAGCTGTAGCTCCTACAAGTAACCCGGTCAAATCACAACATGCCTGTCAGATGAACATAAAGAATAATAAATGATAAACTAATATCGTCCCTCAGACATGATTCCTTTAAAAAACAAAATCTGATTTCTGTCTGAGTGAAATAACTTCACGTACCTACTCATGTTTCAGTCTCAATACACCAAATTTGATTACAGTATGGAATGAAAGGGACGTTATGACTGATTGGAAAGTTGTTGTTTTTTTCTGTCGGTCTGATCTTTTTGTTTTTGGGATACAGTAAATCTAACATACTGTCGATAAGCAGAGGACAAAGTGATAAGAATATTATTTCATACAACAGGTGAGACAAAGCACTCCAATAAATCCAACTGCAACACAATAATATGATCTAAAACAACAGTGTCAATCTGGAAGTAATGGCAGGGAAGAAAATCACAGTATTTATACGCTTGAAATAACGACTTTTACACTTTTTAATTTGAACGTGAATGTAATGTGGCCGAGACAAAATGAAGCAAGCGCAAAATAGTGCAAATACAAATCAAAACAGTGCAAAGACAAAGCAAGACGTGAGCAAAGCCTAGGGACCAAGGGTGCAAGGAAAAAGTCTCCAAAGACAAAGCTGAAAACTGCACAAAGACCAAGTAGAAACAGTGTAAAGACAAAGCAAACAGTGTGCAAATAGAAAGGGCAAAGTATGCAAAGACCAGGCAGAAGACATGTTGAAAGACGAAGCAAAAAAAAGTGTGCAAACCCCAGGCAGCAAGTGGGCATAAACAACGCAAAAAATGGTGCAAAGCCCAAGTAATAAGTGGGCAAAGACCACGGCTAGAACAGTATAGAAACAAAGCACAAACTAGACCAAAAAGATATGGAAAAACAGTCCAAAGACAAAGTCACAATTGCACAAATGCCAGGGCTAAAAGAGTGCAGTGTAAATGGTGCAAAGACGACGCAAAAGTTCTGCAAAAACAAAGAAAAAGTGTGCAAGGACAAGGCTGTCCAAATTCCAGGCCGAAAACAGCGCAAAGACAATGCAAAAAGAGTTTAAAACAAGGCAAGAAATATCTCAAAACACTGCAAAAAGCTGTGCAAGGATAGAGAAACAACTGTACAAAGGTCTGGGAGGCAAGAGAGAGAACGGACTTTACAGTTTAAAAACTGTGCATTTGAATGAACGTCAAGTCTCGGAGGAAATTTTGTTGAGCTTTGTTCATCTTATGAAGGCATGAAAATGAAAACCTACAAGTTAAATTTGTCAGCCGAAGCTTTAAAACTGTTTTCTGACTTTCGTTGGAAGACAGTTCCTTACAGGAACTTTTAACAAACAGAGTCACTGTTACTGGAAAAGATGTGATTCCTTTGAACCCTTAGCCTCCACTGTGTTCATGCTGCAGAAGTCGGAGAAGCAGCAGCATCTTCAACCGCAACAAACAAAAACCAAAACTAACATCATGACCGGACGACTGAGACGTACGTCAGCGAGACAATCAGGGGAATTCGGATCCTTCAGCATCATGTACAGTAAAAGCTGCAACGCAAGCAGGAGAGACAGGAAGACGGGATGCACTGAGAGTGGAAAGAAAAGCAGCTTCAGAAAACTGAAAGCAGCAGAAAGAAGCAACAGCGAGGAAGAGATGAGTCAGAGACACGGCGGCTCAGTGAGAGTCGGCTCAGTTCACTGCTGTGGTTAAACTCGCTTCCTGTCAGGGATAATAATAGTGCCGAGTGTTCCTCTCTGTGAGAAGCGTGGGAGGAGGAGCGGAGCTGCGACGAACACGTGGGACGGACGATTGTTACTGTCACTAGCAGGGGAAACGGCAACATCCACAGTACAAAGACACAGGGAAAATACATGAAGACGAGGTAGAAACAGCGCAGAGGTGAGCCAAAAACTACGCAAAGACCAGGCAGAAAACAGCGCAAAGGCTGATTAAAAACCACACAAAGACAAAGCAAAGGGAGAAAGCAAGAAGTGGGCAAAAACTAGCCAACAAATATGCTAAAACTGTGTTAAAACTGTGCAAAGACAAGGCAAAAACTCTTTAAAGACCAGGCAGAAAACAGTGCAAAGACAACATAAAAACTGTGCAAAGACAAAGCAGAAAGTTCAAAGCAAGAAGCGGGCAGAAACTAGGCAAGAAATATGCTAAAGTGGTGCAAAGACAAAGTCATGACTGTGCACAGGTCAGGGCGAAGTGAGTGCAAGAACAGTGCAAAGGCAAAACACAAACTTGGCACAAACAAAGAAACAAAGTGTGCAAAGACAAGGCAAAGGACTGTCCAAAGCCCAGACGGAAAAAAGTGAAAAGACAAAGCAAAAACTGTGCAAGATACAAGGAAACAGTGCAAAGACAAAGTAGAAACAGTGCAAAGACCAGGCAGAAAACCGTGAAAAGACAAAGTAGAAACAGAGCAAAGACCAGGCAGAAAACCGTGAAAAGACAAAGTAGAAACAGTGCAAAGACAAGGCAGAAAGCCGTGCAAAGACAAAGTAGAAACAGTGCAAAGACAAGGCAGAAAACCGTGCAAAGACAATGCAAAACCTATGCAAAGACCAGACAGAAAACTGTGCAAAGACACAGCAAAAAGTTCAAGGCAAGGAGTGAACAAAATCCAGGCAAGAAATATTCTAAAACTGTTGTTAAAACTGTGCAAAGACCAGGCAAAAAACAGTGCAAAGACAAAATATAAACTGCACCAAGCCCAAAAAAAAACAGTGCAAAGACAAAATACAAACTGCACCAAGACGAAATAAAAACTGTGCAAAGACAAAGCAAGAAGTTCAAGGCTAGACAAGGCAAGAAGTGGACAGAAACTAGGCAAGAAATATGCTAAAATAGCATAAAGAAACAGTGCAAAGACAGAGTAATAATGGTGTACAGGCCACGGTGAAAGGAGTGCAAAAACAACGTAAAAGCAGTGCAAAGATAAATCTCAAACTTGGCATAAATGAAGAAAAATGTGCATAAATACAAGGCGAAGACTGTCCAAAGCCCAGGCTGCAAAAAAAGTGCAAAGGCAAAGCTAAAAGTGTGCAAAAAAACAGTGCAAAGACGAAATGAAAACTGTGCAGAAACCATGGCTAAAGACCTGCAAAAGCAAAGAACAAAGTGTTTAAAGACAAGGCCAGGAACGTCCAAAGCCCAGGCTGAAAAAGTGCAAAGACAAGGCTCCCACATGAACATACATGCACATAGACACACAACGTTATTGTTCTTCAGAGCTGCAGGACGCTTCAGTCATTAAACAGTCCGTAATTAGAAGGTTCAGAAGAAGCTTCTTTGGGTTTCTCTCATGTGAAGACCATCGTCTGATAATGCAGCCGCTGCAGAGTCAGAAGAAGAAGAGCTTTGCAGTCATTGGCTGAGGACAGCACTAGTTAGCGCTGACGGCTGGTTTGCAAGACAAAAGCGGTCACACACCACAAGATAAAAAAGAAACAAGCGAAACAATGCCGCTTTAAAAAAAAGAGAAAGCTCAGTAGCAGAATAGCAGCTGGACAAAAAGGACCTCGAAATATGACGTGGAGCAACAGCAAACCATGTGAAAGTGTATTTATCATCACTGCAGAGGGAGAACAGCTTAATACGAGCTGCTGTAGAGGAACTTTCAGAGTAAAATCCTGCTTTTATAGTCATTTCTAGGCATAGAGCAGTCGTCTTCTCAGCGTCCTCGTACAAGAAACATAAAGCCTGATCACTAAACAGCAGCTCTGTCCTCTCCCCATGAGATAACTGTCTATTGCAGGAGCGATTTAAAGATTTTATTGTTGGTTTTTAAGGGTTTAAATGGGGTTACTGAGCAGAACTCTGACGTCTTCACGCTCCGGTTAAAGATGTTCTTGGATGTTCTGAGCTCCAGGTGCAGAATAAATGGAGGCAATCAAGCCTTTAAGTGAGTTGTATAGTCTCTGTTTGGTTGTGTGGCTACTGAGGTGAGTTTGTTTGCTGAATCTGCTAGTTTATTTATTCTGCCTTCACCTTCATCGCCTCAAATACTTTCACTACCCCCTACCTGAACCAGGGTTTGCATCCCCACCCTTGTTTTTACTGGTGCAGTTGGTGAGGTGCTCAGGTAGTTGATGCTAGTGCTGTTTGTGGTCGTGTAGGCGAAAGAAATAAGTGTTTTGGTGAGGAGCGGTGATGGCTGGCATTAGGGGAGTGACTCTGGGACGCCAGCGATCTCTGTCTAGACTCCTGGAGGTGTTGTGGGACCAACTAGATGAAACACCGTTGAAGGGAGGTTGACCCCAAAGACGTGGCAGCAACCACCGCTCATTGGTTTACACAGGGAAAAGCTGCAAGTGTGGCGTTAAGCTGAGGAGTTCTTTGCTGGTCCATATTCTGGAGCTCAGTTTTCCTGTGTTTACTTTGAGTTAAACAGCTGCTTCCAATGTCTGGAACTGTTTACCTTTACATATAAGACCCTCCAAGACTTCTGTAACTTCTAAGATGCTGCTGAACACCCTCCTCTTCCCTTCAATATTACCTCGACACACATGAGTGCACGTGTGAACAGATGGACAGCTGGGTGAAGGCGTCGGTGGTCAGAGCGCGGCACGGCGTCTGCATCACTCCCTCAAACACAGGAAGTCGTTTCTTTGGTCGTTTCGGCGCCGTGCATCCTCCGTGTGAGTGGAAAACACAAAACCTGAACCACACATGAGTGAGCCTGCCTCCCCCCACCCACTGAAATGACCTTCACACAAGCAAGTCTGAGCTAAATATAAGATATCTAAAATTTGAAAACCAAATATGAAACTGATCCAGACGTCATCGCCTAAAAGTCGTGTGAAAATGACCTAAAAGTGGCCTCGGTGATGTCAAAAACATGGCGTCTGTTTTTCCCTCGGTCCACCTTTGACTGTTGTTTCAGTCTGAGAGGTGAGAGATGCTTTGAGAGGTCGCAATATGAACATCAAGCACACAAACAGCTGTGTAGATACTCATATATGGACAAGTTGAGGCAGCAAACATACACAGGAACAATGATCTCTTGATGCCATATTGGCATAAATACAGCAGCATTACCTATTTTAACCACCATTTCTTTGTCGATATCTGAAAAATATGTCAAAAGTGGGATGCTGTTACATGGACCAGGCATTTTTCTAATCCATCTTTAGTTCAAGTCTTTCATCAGCAAGTCAACATAGACTGTAATAATAAATAATTTCTGGTTTATGACTGCGCCTTTAAGCCTTAATACTATTTAAACAGGTGAGTTATATAAAGATGTGTTCCCTATACAGTTGTCCCGAATGGGTAAATTAGCTATAGAGACCAAACTGTTATCATACCAGGCTGTAAATATGTTTATTCCTGCTGTAAAGTTGGGCATTTTAACATGGAGGTCTATGGAGACTGACTCGCTTTTGGGGCCGGCCTCTAGTGGTCATTTGAGGAACTGCAGATTTGGGCACTCATGCATCATTTTTCAGCCTCAGAGGTTGCCTTAAATTCATGATAATATATGAATCATCTAAATATACACCGATCAGCCACAACATCCTGACCACTGACAGGTGAAGTGGATAACATTGATCATATTGGTACTATGTGGTGTTCTGATGGAAAACCTTGATCAGACTTAGACACCATCAACAACATCAACCAATCAGGAACATGTTGAGGAACATGACAATGGTCCAACATGTTGATGTGACCTCCAGACTTCCTACAGCCCATTCTGATCAAGCATCAACAGGATGCAGTGGAACCAGTTGGATTGACAGAGGCCCCACTGCACAAGCCAGAGCACCCAAAGGATCCAGTGGTTCCAGACCCCCATAGGACACCCTGAGGGGTCCTCTGGTCCAATGGTTCAGAGCATTTTGGACCACATAAGGGGGACCAACACAGTATTAGGCAGGTGGTTGACTTGAGTTTCAGGGCTGTCAAAGAATACGATACGACACGATGAGCCTTTATTGATCCCACAGTAGGGAAATTTGCATGGTTACCGCAACACAAAGGATAGTGCAAACAAGTAGAAAAATAGAAAAAATAAACCAAAAATAAACACAAGTACTACAAACCTGTAATAATGAGCCTTTGAAATAAACATTTTACAAACGTATGAAGGAAGTAAACTGCAGTGACAGATAACAGAAGTGGTTAAAGTAGGAAATAAGTCAAAACAATCGATCTGTGAAGTCGGTTTATGGAATAAAAATCTGCTGGAATCCAAAGAGGCACAAAAACGTTAAACTTTTACTAGTTTCTGAGCATTACAAATCCTTATATGTACTCAGCATTTCTCAGAGACACCAAACTTTAACATGTTTGGGTAAAGGTTGATTAAAAAAAACGAGTCAAGACAGTGTGGAAAAGAACATTTTAGCTCTGTGAAACACTCAGCACTGAAAGCACTGCTGGCTTTTTGCTATTCGCAGCTTTTTGAAGAGGGAGTTTCATCCTCCTGCAGCCCAGATAAAGTTCATGAGCTGAGATTTGACACAAAAACCCTCTACAGCAGCACTAAACGGATGCTTGTCTGTAAACAAAGACAGGCGTAAATCTTTAGATCCGTGGGCGGCGACTAAATATAAGAATGCGATCCGTCAAATGTCAGCGTTCCCATCGCTTGTTGAACAGCGACAAACCTGAAACCTACCTGCAGCGTCTCCACACTCCCACCTGCCCACGCACCTGCCACATGTTTGCACAAACGCCCACGGCTTTCTTGCATCCTTCTCCCCCGAGTCCCGACTTCAGAGGAAAAACTGCAGCATGCAAATCGCTCTTTGCACTGATACTCCCACGCGGCAGTCTTTGGAGAACCCGCTCAGGCATGGACGTATTTGCATTTTCATTGTTTTGTCGAAGATAACAGACCCCCCCTCATCCAACACGCCAACAGCGGGGCCCCCAGAGCTCCCCCAAACAGGAAGTTGGTGGTGCAGACTGCTATCACTCCCATCAGAACACATAGCTACACCTAAACTAGATTCAAACTTCCAAATGGGGGAAACCAAACCTTTATGAACACATGGTAAAAAAGTTTATGCCATGTGTCCCACACTGCGAAAACTCCACATCTCACCAAGTTTATTCGTCTTATTTTTAGTCAAATTGTCTCAACCCACTTGATTTAAGATAAATTCACTTTCCAGGTAACATTTCAGCAGATGGAGGGACGTGTTTTAAGACAACGCATCTTAAATATCTTGTTAAGTCAAACAGTCTTGAAATGATCTTGTTTTAGTTGTATTTTACCAGAAACAAGGTTCATTTCATTTCATACATGTTTCAAGCTGAGCTGTTGTTTGTATCAGATAAATAATCTGGATTTAAGAAATAAAGTAAATGTATTTTATTGGAAAATCACCAATTAATACCAGAAAACAGCTGCATGTGTAAAATGTGTAAAAAAAACAAAGCAAATGTCTGCTTTTGAGTTAAAACACCTCCTTTTGGGCGTAGCTGGCTTCACCTAAAACACCTTCAAATGCTGTCAAACACCACTAAATATTAGGATTTCTAGCCAACTGTGAGAAGACATTATATCTCAGAATGCTTCAATTAATCTGTGTGATCTTATTTCAAGGACAAGATGGTCTTAAATCTAGAGAAGAGCCACGATAATACAACTAAAATAAGTTGAACACATCTCAAATTAAGAAGCTGACATTAAACTTATTAAAGCAAAAATCTATTTAATTCTTTAGCATGTCTGGTTTATTCTAAGACACCTCAGCTTGACAATGCTGCTAAAATATAGCTTAAAATAAGTTTTCCCTGCTAATTTTAAGACCTCAATATTCTAAATATCATGACTTATTTCAAGAAATCTTACCAAGCAAATGTTCACTTGTTCTATTGGCAGATTTTTTCACTTATTTCAAGGTAAAAGTGCCTTGAAAGAAGTTTATTTTTCTTGTTTTGGGAAGGGCATTCTTTCCAGTGCAGTATGTCACGACAATACCAGGACCCTGAAGATAAAGCAGCCAATTGGAATGCAGCCATTATTCCTGTACTTATTTGAGCTGTATTTATATTTCTTTATTTGTATTCTTCGGTATCCTTTTCTATCTCACATGTGCGTATACATATATTTGTATTTTGCTTTCTATACACTGTGGACTCTGTATGTGCTGCACATGTAGACATACTGACAACAAAGTTCACTCTGACTTTGATTTATTTTCATTTTTTCACTTGCATTTCTCCTCCTTTGACTGCAACGTCTCCTGTAAATGAGTCTTGCTATTGTTGTGTTCAGTAATTCAGAATGCATAAAACCCTAGATCCATCCAGAGAGGTGAACTATGACGTTAAACTCTGTCAGAAGTAAGGCGGTGAGGCTTGTTTCTTCCAGACACAAAAGACCACACATGATGAAACCACTGTGGTTTTCCATGAGGACTCTTTAAAACAAGACTTTGCCCTGTGGGTTGCATTTATATAAATCCAAAAAAATTATGTATTACACTGTAAATTTAAAAAAAAAACACCTGTAAATTACCAACCCAACAGTTATTTTACCTATTCTGTCAATTACGCCATTTAATTTTTAATCATTTACACATCTTTTAAATTATTTATACAAAATTTTGTTCTGCTTTCTTAAATTAAGTACAAATATGTGTAAAATGAACATATTTATCTGTAATCAAATACGCAGCTCTTTATATAATGGTTCATGCCCATGCTCTTAATTTTTTCCTTTATGTTTTTAAGGTAAATCTCATTTTAAAATATATTTATGCGTATTTTTACCTTCAAACTCCTGGACACAAATTGAGCAAACCTTTCTCATTGCGTCCAACATACTGCACTGGCTTCAACGTTCAAAAGAACAGAACCGATCTGAGGCTAAAAGCAACTGAACAACAGGGAAACATAGAGGGGGAACATGGAACACCAACACCTAAACGAACAGCAAAAGGCACAAAACAGCAACTTAATCACAAAAAGAATGATGGAGAAACTCAGAATATGTCTGATTACCCAACACAATCCAGTTAATAAAGCCATATTTAAATCAGATAAACCCAGCCCACCCCTTGACGTGGCAGCCACTTGGTACGGTCCAATTGGCAGCTCTGGTATAAAAGCCTTGAGCTTCCTTGGTGCCATGTTGTCCTGAAACCAACCAGAGCCTCAGCAGCTGAAGACAGGATCCTCCAGCGCTGGTAAAACCAAGAAAAGATTAGTACAGCTTAAAACTGAACACAGTAAACTTCACTAAATGTACCTGCTACTAAAACACCTAAAGTACTTCAACAAAGACTAAGTAAACCATGAGTATATTGACATTCATCGTTGGGATGACTGCAAGTGCGTCCATCACAGGTGCAAACATTCACCAATCTCCAGGTTGAATCTTTCAGATCTGCTGGTCTAGCATTAGCGGTTTTTGGGTGGTGCATGGTCCAAGTTATCCAAATTATCCACACCTGAGCAGGTTTGGATGAAAGTTTTGGCCAGGGAGTGTTGTACTGACACCATGCTGCTGCTGCTGGAGCTCCTAGATATTTATTTATGGCATTTATTAATTGCAATAAAACTTATTTTTTTAAATTCTGGTGTTGGACTGCAGTTTTCCAGTTCCTCCTGGGGGGTTTGGAATCAACAGTGGTGAGTACTTTACTTGTCGTCCAGTTATTTAACAGTCTTGAGCGTGTTTTCATTGAACGCTTAATTGAAAGTGTTTGGTTGTAATAAATTAGGCAGAATCTGTAAAATAATCGTGTTTCATTGCAGAACATTGGAGTTAATTTGAAATAAAAGAAAGATGAACATGAATTGGCTGAAAACAGCTTAACTAAGATGCAAAACTACTGCAAATAAACAAAAACAACCACAGGAAATACTACAATTAGGCACAAATATACAAAATAGGTGTAAAACTACCACCAATACAACCATTATTAGGCAGAGAAATGCTACAAAAGTGCAAAAATAAATCCACAACCAAAGCCCAAACGCCAACAGACCAACAACCAGCAGCCACAAATAAGGGAAAACCAACATACAGCAACAGAACATTGGTGCCAATGGAAAAAAATATGTGATCTTGGCATACATCCAAAACGAAATAATCAGGTGATGTTTAGTTTTATATAAAATAAAGTGACAAAGCGGGTTTTCTGGTTCTGCTGATATCGAATGGTTGAAAGACTCAAAAACCCCAAACCACCCAACCTCCAACTGATCCATGTCAGACTAAACTGAAACTAGAAAAGCACTCAGAGAGCTCATACCTCCGCCAAGGAGCTTCAGTCCACCCCCAACACAATCTCCCAGTTCACATATTTTGTATGGAACGTTACAGATACAAATGTAATTACATACAGTTCAAATGTCCTACTGACAATGCGGCCTTCACCCCATCCGACCTAATTAACAGGCGCGGCCTCTAGCGCGGCAGCTCCTAACAGCCTCCCAGCTTCTTAGACAACCGGAGATAAGAATGCCGGCCCAACCGTGAGAACTCTGCCACTGTCGCTGTCTGTCGTGTGGAGACCCAAAATGTCATGTGGTCAGAGGGGGTTACCCCGAAAACAAAAGTGCCCTCTGGTGGCTTTTAGAGTAAACCGGTTACACTTACATTTAAAAAAAAAATCCCAAAATGTCATCATTTCTTGTCCCATTTCACACATTTCCTGAAAATTTTATCCAAATCCGTCCATGAGTTTTTGAGTTATTTTGCACACAAACAAACAAACAAACAAACGTTAGCCATCACATAACCTCCTTGGCAGAGCTAATAAAACTGGCTGATGTGGGATGCATCTACATTTGCTATATCTGCTTGAATATAATTGACAACCCAGTAAACAAAGTAGGTAAAGTCTGCATATTTGGAATTTCCCAGCGTGAAAGTACGTAGGCACAAGCGTTCGCTCTCTCTTACTTTCCCATCAAAGCTTCACCACAGCAGCGAGAGTGTTGCCCCGAAGACGGAGGAACTTGAAAGCACCGAGAGTTTTGTGGCTGTTCTGACCCAGCCGGGCTCACGCAGGCAGATATTGCCGCGCAGCTGTCTAATGACTGGCTGTAAACCCGTGTGCTGCGTCTCCTCTGGGTCTGCCGTGGAGCTGGATGCCGCTCTTGAAGTGGGGATGCTAAAATTAAACGGGACGAAAGCCACAGAGTTTTACGGGGTTCGTTAATGAATCCTTGATGTCGCCCCGCAAACACAGCAACACATACCCAGACAGAGCACAGTTATAACAGGAGTACCTCATCGACAAGATAGTGAGGTTTGGAAGTTCTAGCGTAGGTATAATAGGTGCACTTTGGCCTGAATTTGCATCTTTTTATTGCTCAAACGCTTCTGCAGCAGCTGTGGTCAGCAGTCTGCAGGGCGTGGAGATGGTTGGCTCTGGATTTCTGCTGAGCCCTGCAGCTAGAGAAGGGTTGGAACCCAGCAAATGCCTTGTCTGACCTCAGGAGTCGGCACCATCGCGTATTTGCACATTCAAACAAAGGTATTTACATCTTAATTTGAGCTTCGGCTTAGCTTGTAGTTAGATTATGTGCATCCGTGCTCAGAAACTAGCATCAAGTCGATGTTAAGAGCTTGCTGTGCGTCTACAGGGCAGTAGATCTGCTTCAGTTTCTGCACCAAGACAGGAAGTCTTGTACTTTTGGTTTCGGAGGAGGTTCTGTTTGTCTTGTGGCTAATGCTTGCATGTTCAGACTACAGGCGGACGAGCTGCAGCGGCGCTCGGTTTCTCTCTGAGCCTGTGTGATTACACCGTAGCGACAAGCCGCAGTAAATATTCTCTTCCTGTCGAACAACAAAAGGTTTAAATTTAGAGCGACGAAAACGACACCCATGAATGTAAATGCGCAATCAGATTTAACTCAAACAGTCGGCAAGACAGGATTTTACATGGTTTCGTGACACGTTGGGACAATGCAGGGTTGTGATATTTAACTGATGTCTATTTAGTTTGATACTGTTCGAACTCTAGTTATGAAAAGTCACGTGGAAAAAGCCTTGTGTCAAACCTTCCCGATTGTACTTTTGAATTGAATATATCAGTTTCTGACAGGTGAAACATCTACAGACGTGGATAAACTGGTCACAGAATGGCTTCGAATGCATCACTATATCCAAATAACGTCCAATAACACAACTAATGCAGTTGATTCAAGCCCATGACAGGACCACGAGCTGGAATGCAAGGTTTTGGATCTGCCAGTCGATCTAAATTCCTGTGGTTAGAAGCTCAAGTGGTGACTAAAGAATGGCAAAAGGAATGAGATCGTAAATACAAACCGCTGGAATGAGTTCCTTCTGTAGGGTGGCTGCGTTGAATGGAGTTCATGGAGGTTGTTTTGTCATCTATGGGCTGATAATGTTGGTGCTGGACATTCAGATGCCTACTTGTTGTTGCTTTGTGCTGCCACTTGGGGGCAACGTCAGAAATATGTGGAACAACTAGAAATGCCGGTGATGGTGTTCACGTTCGTGCTTTTGCCTCTGCTGTGGAGTCCAGCGCTCATAAAGACGTGCTTTGTTCGTCATACTAAGATGACCGTTCCGGTTCGAGGCGACCTTTCAGCCGATCGGCACTTGACCTACGCATGGCATCGTCGCCGCGGGGCATCTGGATTGTTAAATGACTGCACACAAGTGCGTCTCTGTAGCTTCTGCATTGGTTGAATTCCCAAAAATCCACTCAAATGGACACTAAAGCATAAATCAGGAAGTGTCCTGGGCGTCTTCCAGTAAAAGTTTTCACCCAGCTGATTGAGGAGAACACTCTGGGTTGGGAAGAGCTCAGGATCCTCAAGGAGAAGCTGGAAAACATTGTCTGCAGAGAAGGCTGTCTGGTCTAACTAAATCTGACTGCTGGATAAGCAACAGAACATGGATGACTAGATGGATAACTGAGGCTGAATTACCATTTATCTGGTGATGCTAAGGCTCTAAGCCAAGGGTGTCCAACCCTGGTCCTCGAGGGCCGCTATCCTGCATGGTTTAGATGTTTCCCTCTTCCAACACACCTGATTCAAATGATCAGCTCATCATCAAGCTCTGCAGAAGCCTGATAACAATCCTGATCATTTGAATCAGGTGTGTTGGAAGAAGGAAGCGTCTAAAACATGGAAGATAGTGGCCCTCAAGGACCAGGATTGGACACCCCTACTCTAAGCGAATTGGCAATAACCATCAAAACCATGGACGCTCCCGAGTCGAAATAATGTGAAGTTTAGCAAACCTTCCAGTTAAATTTGTACCTTATTGCATCCAAAGATAATGTCAACATCATTGTTAATAATGAAAGATCTTCACCTTTTGGATGCAGGACATTGGTTGACCAAAAACAATGTCAACTATCCATTGGCGTAACTTCCAGTGTTGCCATTTAGCTGAACTGAACAATACCACAGTGTTGTATAAAGTCAGACGACAACACGCAGAAAGAAAAGTAAAGAATCTGCCGTTACAGATTTTATGTAGGTCATGGGGGAACCATCCGACAGGTTTTCTGTCTGACTTTTGACTGAGTGAACTTTCCCCGTGGCGGCGCTTTGTTCAACAAGCTGCGGTGAAGGACAGGACGTAACCCTCCTGATCGTTGGGTAGATAAGAAGAACAGGGGCTTTTAGCAGGAAGGTTGACGTGGTTTGCCGTTCAGTCTGATGTAACTGGGTAGCAGCTGCTGTCTGGTTCAGTCTGACCATCTGCTCCGAGTACGATGCCACGCTGATCTCAGTGATTTATACAAAACCGAACCAAAGATGAGCAGATAGCAGCATTCAACCAACGTTGGCGACTCTAACTGGGCAACTAACTCATTCTACAGTCGTACAGCAGGTAGAAGGAAACCAGAAGAAACATGAAAGACTCACACAATTACCTTATAGATAATTGAGTGAGTCATTTTGATCGGGATTTAGTCTTTAGTCCTTCTTAGCAAGGCTTGTTTTTTCAGTCTAAAACCCCAAATTGCTCGATGTACAATCATGTGAGGGCAAAAAAGTTTATCTGTATGTATTAGAAGCTAGAAAACTACAAGACAAGGGACGTAATCATGGATTCCTAACGATTACAAATGACATCTCTCTTCACCTAAACTTCATTTTCAATTAAAGTTCGACTCTAACCAATTATATATTAGAAGTTTTTCCACCCTGGTAACCCTGAAAATGGAGCAGATGCTTCAAATGTGTAGTAAAGGTCGTATTTGAACCCAAACCAGGACATTTTCTTAAGGACAGCCAAGGACTGGTTAGTTTAAGGCACCAAGTTTTGATGCCTTAAACTAACCAGAGAAAACCTAATTTAAACCTTAGAACAATGGTTCCACATGGGACACAAGCCCCAGTCTCCTGGATGGAAGGTCTGTGTTGGATTCACATCACCTCCACCCTTCCTACTCTAGTTTCCTACCGCTACCTTTCCAGTCTTTCAAAACATACTGGAGAACGCAGTGCAGTTGTGAAAGAAAGTAACTTTTTGGAGACTGGGTTGGATCACGAAACCAAAAAATATATTAATCGGAATCATAAATTTGTCCTTTATGTTGTGTGATTTAGTTTTTTCAGAAAAAGCACAGGACATCTGTGATTCATGAGACTTACAGAACTGAAAATAGAGGCAAGCACATGCATTTTCAGTAACATTTTAAGGACCCTCTTTGATGAAAACCCCTTGTTTCCCCTTCGTTAGCATGTCCATGAGGGGTTTTTTGGAGCCGGTCGACACATCATGAGCAAAATAATCAGTCGACACCATGACTGAACATTTCCACCTTGAAACGAATTCAAACTTCCAAACCTAAAGAACCAAACCTGTCGACTAGCAGGGTGGAGCTTTCTGTATCATTCTGCCTCTTCAGTTTCCACTTTGATAATGTGCGGCTGAATTTCTCCAATATCACAACCCGACATTGTGTTGTGTAGAGCAGTTTTACAGTGTTCAAGCAGTGTTGCAGGTGAGCCGGTGTGCTCGAGCTGCAGCGTTCCAGAGGAAACGACAGTGTGGAGCTACAGCTAAGCCATTCTAGCATTGAAGAACTTCTAAATGTGCAACTTCAATACACAGAGATGAGTTTTAGGGGCTTAATCAACACCCAGAGAAGAACTTTAAAGGAACAGATCACTTCCACGTTCCCCAGAGGTTGAACCATTTGGATTTCAATGACCTTGTGATCCCATAGAGTGACCTTCAAGGCTATTTCAGCCTTTATTCTATTGTAAAAACGGCGACAGACCTACAGCTAATGGCTTATTCTCCAACATTTCCACATTGTCGCATGAAATAAATACTCCTTTTTAGGGATTTGGACTCTTCTTTTGACTTTTCTTAGCACTAAAGTTCTTTAGGTAACAGCAGCAAGCTACAGGTCAGCTAGTGTTTGTTTATGACGTACAGCTGAAATGAAGGAGTGGTCCATCTGCAGCATAAAGGGGAAGTTGGTTATTAAGTTCTGTCTGCAGCCATACAAACAGTGGAACTTCATGCATGCATTTGTTGACAATAGTCTCATGATTTTTGTCCACTTTGTTCAACCCAAACCTGCCAAACCCAACAAAGCACCACCTTTAAACAGTTTATACCACGAAGGAGTCGTGTTTAAAGGTCCCTGCTGCTCAGTCGACCCATGTTCCTGCTTTTATGCTGACTCCGTGCGTCTCCGTTTGAATGAGCGCTGCAGCCGGTGTCTCTTGTGGTCGGAGGGAGGGCGTTGTGACACTTCAGCAGCAGCTCTGAGCCGCCCGGCCAGGAAGTGAACTGGGCTGAAGTGGAGCTGTGCAGGGCTCAGACCACTGATGACACGCAGAGAGGAGCTGCTCAGCTGACGAAGCGGCACATGGGTGAGTCGGACCGAGTGTTTTAAAGTCTTTATCCGAGGTGTGGGCTTTATTATGGGCTGCTTGGCTTGTGAAAGAATGCAGTAAAGAAAGGCTGGATGGTGCTACTGTAGATGAAGCATCTGCAGTCGCTTGGCTTTTTCATGTTTCTGTGCTGTTGAAGTCCATTTGATGCATTTGTTGGGTTTAGAAGATAAATTCATGGAGTCCGAGATAATAAATTATGTATCGAAGGATGGTGCTACGTGTAATCCCAGCTTTTGATATGATACTCTTGATATGACTTTCTACAAACTTCTAACTAAATGATCCCCATTGAGTTGTCAGACTGTAATAATTGAACGCCAGAACTTTGGTTTTTAAGATGTGAAGTTTTGTTTAAGCCTCATGCGTAGCCGTAAAACACTTTTGCATAGCCCTGCCCGGCTTGGTGCAAAGTGGGAGGATCTAACATGGGCTTCCCATTTGTTTTAGAAATGATGATCAAACCATCTCTGAGGAAAAGCTGAAGGTACAAGCTTGTGCATGTAAAACTTTGCAGGTGAGGTTAACTACAGCTTCCAGTCACAGCTGTTAAGAACCCTCAGAGTGTCGTCCGAAGATCGAATCGGTTCACGTTTCAGTTCTGCGTCCAGTTTGATAGAATCGAGCCGTTGTGGCGCCATGTTTAGTTCTGCAGCGATGAAGCTTTCTGAGTTCCCTGCTGTTGTGATGCATGTCTCTGACTGATTAGCTTCTTCTGTGCAGCAATTTCGCCCAGTGGTCAAGCGTATTTTTGCATTAGAGGTCAAAACTCCAACAAGACTTACAGCATCGAGAAATGTTATTCTACTATTGGATTTAGACACATCTGTTAAGTCAAAATGACACTTTTGGAGCCAATGGACCTCCTCAGTTTGCTAATCGATACCTGTCAACCTTCCAGTACCTGCAATATGTGGTTTACAATGATAATCCATCCATCCATCATCTATACACCGCTTAATCCTTTGTAGAGTCACAGGGGGCTGGAGTCTATCCCAGCCAACTCGGGCGAAGGCAGGGGACACCCTGGACAGGTCGCCAGTCTATCACAGGGCTACATATAGAGACAGACAACCAAACACACTCTCATTCATAAATACAGACAATTTAGAATCATCAGTTAACCTCAGCATGTTTTAGGACTGTACCTGGTGAAAACTCCACACAGAAAGATCCCAGGCGTCCTAACCGGGACGCGAACCGGGGATCTTCTAGCTGTGAGGCGACGCTGCTAACAACCGTGCAGCCCCTACGAAGATACTGGTGGCAAATATTTCAAACAAAATTAGGGCTGAATGATCACTTTAAATGCAATGTGAAAAACAGTCCCATCCCAGGAAGTGCAAAGCTAATACGAGCTAATGCATAATACAAAATAGAAAACTTTCGCAACTCATTTTCCAAGACAAATCTACAAAAGCAGGGCGTGTGATAGAATTTTTTTTTTTTGTCTGAGTAATGGCTCCTCGGATAAACTGAGTTTGCTGACATGCAGCTTCCACATCTGCACATCGAAAGGAGCCACAAACGGCAGGAAAAACACTGAAAAGGAAGATTTAGCTGCAAAAAATAAACACAAAACCTGTTGCAGGGCAGCACAGTTAATGAATTAATGGAACATTAACGGCAGTCAGTCTCGATTTTGAGTTCCTGCAGTTGAATGAACATGACACGTGGGCTCCGTCCATAGAATATTCAGCTGGTAGATAAAACAACATGGCTTCATATTGGTTGAAATGTGGACTTTAGATGCTTTACTTCAGTCTTTTCAAAGTAATCCTTTGCTTGCACGCCTGTCTGAGTTGTGGCGTTGCAGTAACTGAGTGGAGACTAGAGGCTTCTCCGTGCACATATTGCATCCGTGCATATTTTATTTGCGGTGCAGACACACTCCCCCACCAGCTACTGCACTCACTCTACAAATAACACCTCTTTCCAAACAAAGTTACTCAAGCTCGGTGCACTTTTTCATATGGCAGATAAACCAAATCTATTCCAGTATCTTGCAGCCCCACTGGGAATTTCTGTTAACACTCGCAGTGGTGGCTTCTTATTTTCACACAGAAATAGACGACAGCAGCTTCTCCTTTTTTTTTTGGTGACAGTAAGCTTTGCTGACAGAAATAACCACCGTCACTGGTTCGTTTTATCAGCTGGGAAACACAACTGGTTCATACAGAACAGGAAGGATAATACAGAGTAGAGTAGAGCAGTCGGCCACAGAAGTGCATTATAATATCTCAGGTTAATAACTAACTGCAAACTTACCTACATATTAATGTATTAATAACAAGTTTTACTACTAACCGAGCAGCTGCATTACTTCAGCAGGCTGAGAAACCAAAGTTACAGCTCTAAACTTTGCACCTCAGGTTCATTATTTTATATTTTTGCACACTTTCTATACAGTGTTTTAAATATATACTGACATCAGAACATGTTTCCCTACAGAGGAGTCCCAGCAGCTTGTTTGTTGCATCGGTTCTTAACGTTAAACACATGCAGACTTTTATTTTGCCCTCAGTTTTGCCCTCGTATGTGTTCTAAGCGGCGCTGTGGGGTCGCACCAGTCTGTTTCACACTCTTTCATGCTCTTTATTGACTGCTCTGTGGCATCAGAGGTTATAAACTTTACCGTTTGAACGGCACCGTTTGAACTTCTGCTTCATGTGCAGCCGAGTGAAGCCACGAGTGAAGCGACGTGTGTTTACTGTCATTTACAGTTAACAAAAATATAAAGGCCCCATGTGAAATATTGATGCCACATGAAGTGCACCACCCAAAGTGAGCGTATACTGTCTGGTACTTGTACTAAATGCATATTTTTCTTGATTAGTGTCCAAATTTGAGTCCACCACTGCCTCAGTGATGCATTAATTCCATTCAGTCCATGGGTGTGGCATATCCAGACGCTGCTCCAACACAATGAGCAGTACTCAGACACTCCTTATACTGGGGACAATAAAAGGACACCCCAACATGTCACATTTGGACGAAAGCAGCAACGCCTCAGATGATTCTGGTCATCATGAATTATCCATTTTAGAGGCACTTTTTGCCTGTCTGTGTGCAAATGTTCCACCGAAACTATTCCACCCATTGCTATTTTGAGTGGACACCGAAGTCACATACTTTACTTACCTGCACCCAAGTTGATTGTGATTGGTTTACAGAAAAACAAACATGCATGAATGTTTTTTCCCCCCGATTACAGAAAGAAAATGAGGTGCAGCCAGACCATAATGCACTATGGCAAAGCGAAGAAGTGATCAATGACAGAATGAAACAGAAATGTTGCCAGTTTAATGTGAAATATTTCATTTTCACATCATTTTTCAGGTGAATTTTACATATTCTAGCCTTATCTTAGCTTACTTTATTTCAGTTAATTTAAACATAAGACACTTGTACTAAAAAAAGAAAAGAAAAGAAAGGATTCATCCTCAGTGAAGGACCTAGGATCCCTAATCTGTCTCTATACCTACCAGTGAGCAGTGATTCCTAACACGTCTCTGGGGGTCATCAGGTGGAAACCTCCCTTCAACGCTGTTTCTCCTACTTAGTCCCACGACACCTCCAGGAGGCTAGGAGGTGAACTCTGGCGTCCCAGAGTCACCCCCCCCCTAGTGCAAGTTCACACTGCTGCTACACAATCCAACCAGCACTGCCACGTTCAACTGACCCAGGCCCATTTAGGAGATGCTCCAGGTAGTGACCAGTGCCTATGCTGCCATTTAGCTAACTGCTACATGCTATTGCTAACTGCTATTCCAAACAGCACTGCCACATTGAACTGACCCAGGCCCATTTAGGAGATGCTCCAGGTAGTGACCAGTGCCGATGCTGCCATTTAGCTAACTGCTAAATGCTAATGCTAATGGCTAATTCAACCAGCACTGCCAAGTTCAACTGACCCAGGTCCGTTTAGGAGATGCTCCAGGTAGTGACCAGTGCTGATGCTAGCATTTAGCTAAATGCTACATGCTAACGCTAACAGCTAATTCAACCAGCACTGCCACGTTAGGCTGACCCAGGCCCGTTTAGGAGCTGTATCGTACTTGTGTCTTATTGCTTTTCTACTTTATAGGCACTGCCTTTATGTTTTTTCTGTTTTGTTTTTAGCAATGTCTGGCACAAGAATTTCCTTTGGGATTAATCAAGTTTCATCTTATCTCATCTTAATGCCATGATCTTAACACAAATTGAAGAAGCAGTAATGCTACATATCTAATTTGGTCAACAAACTCTACTTTATATCACTTTTAACTATCTGTGGCCACTCTGGAGTTCAGGACAGTCTGTTCAACATTGATATTCTTTCCATTTCCACCATCAGAAAAATGCAAAACACTACCTAGATAACCAGAGTACGAGTCGACTTTCAGAGGAGCAGCAGGGCGAGTTTTAATTCCTTCTCTGTGACTCTGATCTGACATAACTGCAGCTTCCCACTGGTGTCATATCGAGGTTATTACTCATCGATCTAATTAGAAACTGTTTAGGCATCTTGACTCATTCCAGTTGTGTTGCTCTGCTGGTTTCGGACTCACCGTAAACAGGAACCATCTGCCTCCATCGTGAATATCAGATTTCACAACGCTCGTCTCGGTTTGTCTCTGCATTGTGTTACAGTACAGATGCAACCCTGCAGATGGTTCGTCTGGTTTATTATGAGGTGAACATGTTGGTTTTGTTTGTGTTAATTGCAGCTTTTTTTGCGTGGGTGGCACACACTCACCAGTTAAGTCCTTTTGCGTCATTAAAATCCTGCAAAAACAATAATCTCAACTCAGTTTTTCCACTTGACGGATTTGCAAAAACAGTTTTCACACTTACTCAAACATTTTGTCTGCGTGTCCTTTGCAAAGATGTGACCTTTCTGGTCGTGGAATACATTTCTGGTGAGGGTTTTGCAGTAAAAGTGAAAGTCCGTTATCTTCTAAATGTGGACCAGAACTTGTTTTGGAAAGACGGGACAGTTTATAGATGCCGGTCTGACGTAGGTAAACCAGGTGGAGGAGTGTAGCCAAGTAGATTTGCTCAACTATAATTCAAGGTTGTCCACTACATCTTAAAGACACGTACTGTAGTTTTTACTGCACTGCATCTCCAGATTTTTTTGTACCATTCTTGTCCAGTGAAAAACTAAATTTGGAAGTAAATATACCTCCAGATTTAGTGATTTTGAAGTTGAATAACTCAAAGATTAAACTAAACTAACCCCGATCAGCCACAACATCATGACCACTGACAGATGACGTCAACAACATTGATCATATTGGTACTATGTGGTGTTCTGATGAACACCCAAATAAACATTGTCCCACAACAAACACACTCCCTCATGCTGATGGAAATCCCAAATGTCACTGGATGAAAATGCACCCCACCACATGGAAACAACATCAACCAATCAGGAACATGTTGAGGAACATGACAATGGTCCAACATGTTGATGTGACCTCCAAACTTCCTACAGCCCATTCTGATCAATCATCAACAGGATGCAGTGGAACAAGTTGGATTGACACAAGCCAGAGTACCCAAAGGATCCAGTGGCAACGTCCTGGTTCCAGACCCCATAGGACACCCTGAGAGGTCCTCTTGTCCATACCCAATGGTTCAGAGCATTTTGGACCAACATGATATTAGGCATTTGGTCGTAATGTTATATCTAATCGGACTATAAAGTAGGTAAAATTAGCTCAACCTTAAACATCTACAGGAGTAAAATCCAACATGCATGTTTAATATTCACCCCAAAACATAATTTATCACTGTAAAACACTGAGAGGAAGCTTTTTTTTGCTGTATAAATACGACATTTTGAATGCAGGACGTTTGCATGCACAGGGGTATTTCCACAGTAATGCTTTTATGTCAGAGGTTTTTAAATACTTGTACCACCCCTGACCAAAACAAAGGACGAAAAAAACTCTATACTGCCTCTAAACTAAACTTATCCACTGATTTTGTTGCAAGAAATTGGATAAAAGAGACGGCAATTTGCTAAAACCTTTAAAAATGTGCTGGTTATTTCTTATCTTATTGGTTGTCTGCTTATGAACCAGCATCTCGGTAGTTTAAATGTGTGATTTGTGTGTTTTTTTTGACGATAGATGACGACATTAAATCAATTCCTCAACCGCAGACTGGATGATGGTACAATGAACCTCATCGTGCCCTTTTGGTGAAAGGAACTGGCTGTTAATCAAGAAGTTACACCAGGATTGATACGATAGCGAGCTTCCTCTATTTGGTGTCTTCAAACCTAAAAGGTACCAACTCTAGCAGCCGTCAGATACACACGAATTTCCATTTGAAGAAGTGGAATGCAGAGTGGGTTCGAAATGGTTTTAAAGGAGATTTCTGGCCTTTTTCGTCCCAACCAGGGGTTTTCCTGGATCAGAATTCACCTGTAAACACAATCAGATCACGGAGAGTAAAAGTGGTGAGTCTGTAATATTTGAAAGAGTCATCTGATGACAAAACGCTACTAACTTTGCATTCTGCACTTCCTTTGTGGGGATTCGGGGGAAACGAGAAGTTGTACAGCGTGTGGACAGAATTTATTGAGGCTTCCCCAGAACATTTGAGTTTGAATGAAAGCAAACTCAGAAATTGGCAATCTGGAACCATTTTGCTAGCTGCATCTCCAGGAGTGCTTCACCTTCACCTGCATGTTGGTCATATTTTCTTCATTTGTGTATGCCGGTTTACTCGCTTCTTATGAGGATGACAGTGGCCCATTTCGGTTTGTGATCAGCTGTTTTTATTGGAACCAGAGTCCACGAACGAGAAGCTGATGCATGTAGAAGACGAGACTCAGAGGTTGGAGGTGGAAAGACGGCAGGACGTCCTGAAATCTAAGTTTCTCTGGGAAGCTGGTGGTGTCTCTAAACTCAACATCAGTGAGAGTAGTTCCAGCTGTGGAGCTACGACGAATGACTGATAAAGCTTTGATAAACACTGATGTGCTGGAGAAGATGATTCACCTCCACCAAAATCAAGTGGGAGGTTAAACCAAGATCGGCCAAGACATAAAACTACTCTTCATCCGACTTCTGCAACAACTCAACTGTTATCTGGTGAGCTACTACCTCCCCAGTATGAAGACACACTGAAGGGAAGCTATCCAACGCATGTAACCAAGTCGGCACGCGTGGAATGATTAATCAGAGATTAGGTCAACTGGTAGACGTCCAAGATGGAGATCCTGATGCAGTTTATTTATTTGTCGTGTTTACCCTCCTGTTTTTCGTTGGTTTGTTTTTGGGCACCTGCCATTCAAGCCTTCACCTTTTCAGTAGCGTGTTTTCTGTCTATGTTGGAAAGATTTAACATTAAACTTTTCCATCTAACGTCAGGCCAACCATCCTTTTAAAAATCTGCCTCAAGGCAAGTTTAGCAAAGTGTCATATGCAAAAAAAATGATTTCTCTATCTTCTACAGGCGTCTAAAAATAGATATGCAAATGGAAGCGCCGGCGCTCCCGTCGGTTTTAAGGGACACTCCAAATAAATTTTCTGTGGTTTGAATGGATTTTGTGCAATTTTTTTACATTATAATTTTTGAGGGATACAGCTATAACATTTCTGTATTGAGGAAAATATGTGGAAATAAAAAAAAACGATTTTCATTTTTTTTGGTGGTTTATTGTACTTTTAAGCAATTTGTTTAGTTAATATGGACTTATTACATACATACTATTAAAATTTGGGATGTAAGGGTTGTATTGATGTGTTCAAATGCTCCAAAAAATGGTACTATAGCATGTAAAAATGTAAAGATAAGCTCTGGTGAACTTGTTCTATGGTAGGTCTTAAGGGTTTAAGAACTTTGCTTGTGGTTCATGCTAATGGCCCCGTTAGCATGAACTTGTGACTTGTTGTTTCCCCAGATCGTTACAGCAAAGGTGCAGAGTTCAACCCATAAAGCCACAACATCCACTTTAATACGAAATACGTCAAGTTGAAAAAGACTGTAATTCTCCTTTAAAACCAAGCTGAAGCCACTCTTGGTTCCACTTCTGAAAATGGAAAGCTGTGTGCATCCGGTGGCTACTTCAGAGCTGGTACCTTTTTGGCTTTTAAAGACGCCAGATAGAGGAAGCTCGATACCACCAACCCAATACTGGGAATCCTTCTTTTAAACTTCTCATGAACTGTGTGTAGCCTAGAAGTCAAGTCATGTTTCTGGTATTGGTGCGTTCAGCAGCGTTATTCTTCAACATGTGTTTAACCTCAGCTTCCAAACATCGATGATAGTCACCACTGTTGAGATAAAAATGAGATATCTTGGTGCCCACATTGGGTTTTATTGCATATCGGTGGTACCAGTATTTCCTTTTTCTATCTTAACATCAATGTCTAATCATTGGAAACTTAACAAACACGATAAAGATGTTTGCATTTGTGAGTTGTGTTTAGGTAAATGACTGTCTGTAGATAGCAGACCTAAAAGTATCTCTAAGACTACCTCAATCCCAGTCTTCCAGTCTACTCTTATCTGATTTACTCTCTGCTGAACTTTAATCTGAAACCTGACAGTGCAGCTGAATGTCAGCGGCCAGAGAACCTGCTCTTTAGTGGGTTTAAATTCTAACTTTCAACACCTCGCAGTCTGAGCTGCTGCTGCTGAAAGCGGTCAGAGGTCTGGAAAACCAAAATTAGACTTTGAGCTACTCTGCAGACTCGTGGCATCTTAATTGAAACTGGTGACCTGTCAAAGAAAGGACCACAGAGAAGTTCAATTCAGTTTTATTTATATAGCACCAAGGCACTCCAGATAGTAGGTCAAGACCTTAGAATGTTATATTATAGAGAGAAACCCAAAAGATACAGAAGATTCCCTCTTAGTGATGCTTTAAAGTTGGCTCAACTACAGTTAACACTAAGCAAGTTTTAGCACTTCTGGATCTACTGTTAGACTTTTAATGAAGCGTGAATGACCTGATAAAGAGGGAAGAGTTGGGAAATAAAGCTCAGGATGCAGCAGCAAACACAAAAAGTAGTAGAAGTAGGAAAAACAAGACAGAAACCAACCCAGTCCATTTGAAGACGTGATCAGTCAGCAGACTCACAGCAGACTTTGGGAACATTTTAGAGATTGTTCCATCAACAACATCCCCCAAAAGATCCTCGGAACATTGCAGACAGAAAGTTCCACCTTTGTAACAGGAGAGTTTTATAAAAATGATCGATAAGTCCTGGAAAAAATAGTTTTGAAGGAGTTTTTGAGAACATTCTTTTGTTACCTCCACCAAGGAGGTTATGTGATGGCCGGCGTTTGTTTGTTTGTTTGTGTGCAAAATAACTCGAAAAGTAATGGACGGATTTGGATGAAATTTTCAGGAAATGGGACAAGGAACAAATGACAGAATTTTGGGACTGATCCGGATCACCGTCTGGATCCAGGAATTGTTTTTAATGTAAGTGTAACTGGGTGGACAATTAAATGCGGTTTACTTTAAAAGCCACCAGAGGGCACTCTTGTTTTTGGGGTAACCCCCTGTGACCACATGACATTTTGGGGCTCCACGCGACAGACAGCGACAATGACGGAGTTCTCTTTCCTTCCTGAGCGACATACGCACTGTTGGGCCGGCATTCTTATCTCTGGTTGTCTAAGAAGCTGGGAGGCTGTTAGGAGCTGCCGCGCTAGAGGCCGCGCCTGTTCATTAGGTCGGATGGGGTGAAGGCCGCATTGTCGGTAGGACATTTGAACTGTATGTAATTACATTTGTATCTGTAACGTTCCATACAAAATATGTGAATTGGGAGATTGTGCTGGGGGTGGACTGAAGCTACTTGGTGGAGGTATGAGCTCTCTGAGGGCTTTTCTAGTTTCAGTTTAGTCTGACATGGATCACTTGGAGGTTTGGTGGTTTTGGGGTTTTTGAGTCTTTCAACCGTTTGATATCAGCAGAACCAGAAAACTTGCTTTGTCACTTTATTTTATATAAAACTAAACATCATCTGATTATTTCGTTTTGGATGTATGCCAAGATCACATATTGTTTTCCATTGGCACCAATGTTCTGTTGCTGTATGTTGGTTTTCCCTTATTTATGGCTGCTGGTTGTTGGTCTGTGGTCGTTTGGGCTTTGGTTGTGGATTTATTTTTGCACTTTTGTAGCATTTCTCTGCCTAATAATGGTTGTATTGGTGGTAGTTTTACACCTATTTTGTATATTTTTGCCTAATTGTAGTATTTTCTGTGGTTGTTTTTGTTTATTTGCAGTAGTTTTGCATCTTAGTTAAGCTGTTTTCAGCCAATATATCACATTACAAGATAGTTAGAAGATGTTCTGTATAAAAAACATTCTGTCATCTAAGACTTCGATAGCGTCTGGAAAGCCCTTTTTAAATGTTGGTGTCAGGACAGTCTCTCTTGGTTGTCATGGAACGTTGTGGGAATGTTTAATAGATTCAATCATGTGTTTTCTCAAGAACGTCTCCAAACCATTCTTAAGATATTATGGGCAGAAAGTAATATAAACTATAGAAAAACTACTGGATATAAAAATAGCTGTGAGCATTTTCTTTAAATAACTAGTGGAGCTTGTCGGTGATGTTGTCTGGTGTTTTGTGGGGGTTTCAGTGCTCATCCACGTCTTCTGAGACACATGAAACTTCCTTGCATCTTGTTGCACACCTCTGATGCTACAGACCAGACGGTAGTATGAAAGTTCACCTGCAGCCTCAGACAGGGAGCAACGTTTTTCAGACTGTGTTTTTCAGGTTGTTGACCTCTGCATTGTTCCAGTATTATGGGATGGAAAGTCCCCCGGCTTCCTTCCCAGCTCCGGTGTGTCCGAGCCTGTGAGGTTTGTGTGTGGGTGTGCGTTGGTTTGTGTGTGTGTAGGCTGCATCCGGCGGCCAATCGCGTACTATCTCTGAGGAAGCAGGAAGGAACACGCCGCAGCCATTCGACCAATCAGAAGCCGGGGCTGGAGGAGGAGGCCCCTTCAGGAAGCGCCTGGCGGAGTTTCAGGGCTTCAGACCACCAGCAGACTTCCTAATCGACACAACCGATCGCTCTTATCTCCCCGTCTATCCGCGTCTTTGCTTTATTTTTTTGATTTACAACCACTTTGTACATCTCTGCCTGATCTTTCCTTTCATTCATCTCCACTCTTGGTGCTTTACTTCCAAATCGAACCACTCTGCTGACCTCAAATCTGTGAATCCATACCTTGAGTTCGTCCGACTGTCCTCCGTTCCTCCACGTGGTTGAAAATTATGGTGGTGAACTGCTCCGTGCTGCCGCCGTCATGTCCGCCGACATGTCCGCTGCGTCGCTGAGGAAGAAGAAGTCGTTTGTGCGGAGCTCCAAGCCGAGCACCAGGATGTGTATCCGGGAACAAAGGGATTTCATGTAAGTTCTGAGCCTGCACTAGCTTGTGTCGGCGACTTCATCCTTATGTCTGCGCTTTATTTATGTTGCTTTCTTGATGGATAACTTCCTAAAAAAGTCCTTAAAAATCTTGTTCTGGTGACGAGATCTAAGGCTTGCTTGAGGGAGAGAAGGGATATCGCATCGGTTGGTTGATCAGGTGGCATTCGGAGGTTATTTTTACCAACTTGGGTAACTGGGCGTTCTTTGCAAAACCTCAGGAGATTTGCATCATCTGCATTGGTTAGTGTTTGATTTGGTAAAGTTTCTTCCCCATTACAAGCTCAATAAAGCAACTGAGGGATTTTTCTAGTTGGAGAAAACTGTCTAACTTGGAAGTTTTTCTGATGCTGTTACCCAGAATTTGTTGATAGTTGTTTTGGTCGTGGAACACTTTCAGCCCACGGTGTTGAGATGAGATTGTCTGGAAGTCAGAAGTGAGCAAGTTTTCTCTCGACAAGTTTGAAATAGCGACATTTTGCCACCCTTTGTCAGCTGTGAAACTTTGCTAAAAATAGAAGTTAGTATAGTTCGAGCAGGGTGAAGAGCAGCACCTACGACATGCAATAACACCTACGTAATCAGACAGCAGGACATTTCTTTTAATCTGACCTCTTTCCCAAGAAATTCTTCACTTAGAGAATGGACTTTTGTGCGGAAAGCACCAAACGCTAAAGAGTGGCTTTGCAAGAGCATCATAAAGCCTGTAAACTGAGTTGTTGTTGTTGTAAACCCAATGAGTCCTGGCTATAGAGGCTGAAAATGATGCAACAACATGACAAAAACACATAAGAGCAGGTCGTGCTTCGGGTCACGCACTATTTTTGGATGCGTCAAATATTACTGGGCATCTTTCACAACCTTAACTCGGAGTTTGACCTCTGAAGCTGAGAGCGGATGAATGGGATGGAAGCAACAAGCCACTGCTGGAAGAGCTAATGAGATCTTTGACAACAAAACAAGAGTCAGCGAATCAGTGACGCATCAGTGGATCAATAACACTTCCCTGCTGTAGCTGTCCACTGGTTTCCAACTCACTGTCATGGTTTACTCCCTCCGACGAGCCACAAGCTAAAGCTGAGGGGTTTGTGAGATAATTCACTAAAGAGAAAACAATAAAAAAAACTAAGTTCTGCTGCTTGAATCGGATGTACCTTTTCAGATTTTTGCTCCTCATAGTAATATTACCTCTTTGAATCTTGCACTTGTCACTTTTGGACAACCATCTGACAGGTTTAGAGGGTAACTATGAGACGTTTTTGTTGTTCAAGTCAAAAAAACCTGAGAAAAACTGGTCTGAGTTTTAAATATCCAGCAGGCGATGTTCCTAAAATGTTGGCGAACATCACATAACGTTCAAAGAACGCTTGGGGATATTTGTCTTTTCAAATAATGTTCCTACAAGCTGCGAAGTTCAGACATTCAGGGGATGCTTGGAAGATGCTGTCCGAAGGCAGAAAGTTCCCAAACCAATGTTCAACAACTGTTTCCTAGATCTTCTCAAGGCCTCTGAGTAGCGTTCCTGTAATGTGATGCATTCACAAACACTCTGGAGCTTTCTGCCCGCAGTCTTCTGGGTTTGTTGTTGTGGTCACATGTTACAGGAAAGGTTCCCACAGTGTTCCACGATGTCGTCCGATGGGGAAGGACGGACGTTCTCAATGCAGCATTCAGAAATGTTGAATGTTACAGCATGATGGTATTTTTTAGAAGTTTTTCCACTTTGAAGAAGAACTTTCGGGGACCTAAAGGAGAACTTTGCACTAAAAACATTACTGGAACTTTGCACGAGAGCATTATTAGAACAAAAGCATTCTTACTTGAAAGATGTCGAACTAAATGTTGACTTATATACCTCATAATTAAAGTTAAGTGTAGTTTATACAAGTATACATTGCGTGCAAGACGCCTTTTTGAAGGTAAAACGTTTTAAAAGACCCCACATTGGGGCTTTGTTTGGTTTCCAGAGAACCTCAGGCGAGCAACACTTTGCCAAAGGTCCAGCTTGCATCGGTTTTCGGTTCATTTATTCTCAACACTGGTTGGTTTTCCAGCAGCGATAAACCTCCGCGATGGAGCCCTCGGTCACGTCAGCTTTCCGCTTCAATTCCCCTGCAGGGTTTGTGTCAGAAATGCGAGAGAAGAGAAGACGTTTACAGGAAACGTGTTCTCGTTTGCGACCCCTTGTACCGGGGGGGAGGGCTAAATCTCGACGCTGAGTCTTCCTGCTGCCTTCCTTCACCTCTGTCTCTGATTCTCTGTGCATTTCCCTTATCTCTGAGATCGTGGCAGATAAGAAACGCAGCTGCAGTATGTTTCTTTTGCTCTCTGGAGGCTGGTAAAAGTGTTTGTCTGGATTAGTCTGAGAGGAATCCTTCCTGCAGCCGTTATGGAAGCGCGCTTCCTGCCAAGCCGCGCTGCCATATTTGGACACAGGAAGCGATGATGCGTAGGTGAAACCACAGGTAGAGAAAGAGGACCTGGTTCTACTATTTCAGCTTTCAATGAGCCCCAGAGCTGCAGGTGTGAAGTTAAAGCCGGCTTTCTCTTTCAGTTCTGCTTTTGCATTAATATCTCTTAATAAGGAACCATGGAGTCGTACACACTGTTGGTCACTTACACTCCGTTTAAATGAGGCACCAGGAAGTCACACAGAGTCCAGAATTACATGCAACGTTTTCTTTTATCACACCAGACATGCAGTTTAGGTGAATACAGACGTGTCGGCGAGTAAATCCATCTGTCTGTTTAATGACGTGACCAGACTGTGGCTCCATATCTTGATCTCTGAGTCACCGCCACAGACTGATGCAATTTAACCTGTCGCAGCTGCAACAAGAAGAAATCTCCCGTTTATCTCATGTGCATCAAAGATTTAGTCGCCGTGGAAGCCAGTAAAACTTTATGACCCCTCATCAAACAGTGAAACGCCGTCGTTAAGCCGCACGATAAAGAAAATATTGGACCAGTTGCACAAACAAAAGATAAAATTCACCATTAAAAGTGTGAAGTTTTGCGTTGTTTCCGGACGAAACGCAAATTTACAGCATTTATTGCATCAGATTTGTGGTTTGGACTTGATACGCAACAGCTTAAAGGTCAATGAGGTCGTCCAGTTGAAGGTAAAGTCAACTTACAAACCAAGTATTGCGAATAAAGTAGGTGCAAATCTTGTAAAAGAAAAATTCAAGGAAGAAAATATTATTTAAGTACCTAAAAGATCTATTAAAACCAGTCAGAACAGGACAGTGTTGCCCAAAAACAAGAGGCTACAACCATGCTAGCATCTCACCATACTTAGCTACAACATTGCTTTGAGCTAAATGCTAATCACACTCACACTGGCAATGCTAACATGCTAATTTTAAACAGATATTATTGAAGTCAGTTCATGTTTTCCACGTTGTACATGCCTCTATACCTACTGCAACCAGGAGTATAAACAAAACCGAAGGCGACCAAAGTTCTTATAGGCAAATCTTGCCACTTGGCAGCCATCTTTGGCAGTTATTTTGGGCTAACAAGACCAGCTCCTCTATGCAAATGAATGGAGAATGAGCCATAACTGTGTTTTTAACTGTTACCTCCTGTATCTGATTTTAAAAACACCCAATATAAGATTTAAAAATGTTTTTTCCACTGCATGTGCACAGTTTCGACACCAAGCTTGCATTTGGGCAACGTCACGATTAGCTGGATGTTTCCGTAGCAGAATTCTCCCAAAGATTTCTAATAGGAATCTTTAATTCTTATATTTAAGTCTTACAACGCCTCTAAAGCAACCTCCTGACTGTTAGAAGAAGAGCTGCTTTCTTTATTGCGTTTACGCGGACAGTTTGCAGACATATGCAGACCCTTGTTAGCACGATTTGGCCTTGAATTTAGCATGTTAGCATGATGACGGTTTCCACTTAGCACCTAACGCAAGGTAGAGCAGGGGATGTCAGGATCTGGACCACATTTCTTGGCAGTTTTGGTAGATATTTTAGCCTGGATTGACCGAGGAAACTGTCTGCGGAGCCATGCGGCTAACGTGGCTAACATCTCGCCATAGGGAAATCAATAATGAAAGGTCACATGGAGCAAAAAGAGGAACTCCAACTCATGTGGAAGCACAAGAGAAGGGGGTAAAGTGAGAGGTTTTGCCACTGTGGGTGTTAAAGTACAAGGCTGTGGCTATTTGCTGGAAGTCGTGTGTAACAGTACAGCACTGCTACATACCAAACTCCAAAAGAGCCAGTAGGAAAATGTGTTTCTAGTGTATAAATTCAAAAGTGCTTCGTGTCTTTTCAGGAGTAGGTTCAGGTCATTTCTTTAAGGTGGAAATGAGAAGTTCCAGTCATTGTTTTAATCTTCTCTAATGGGTTTCCATCATCCTGGTTCTCGCCTGGACTTGAACCTTTAAGTGGAAACGCGATGACTTAAGATAAACCATCTCGCCGTCACTTTCTGTTCATGCGTTCACACCTTAGAACTCGAAGTCACAGTGAAACCAGCGCTGGAGCCGCTGTGGTCAGTCGTGGAGGGCGGGTAGCAGCGAGCGCGACACGGTCTACTTCCTGGATGGGGTGGACTGCGACTGCTGCAGCTGGTCGGTGGTTAACCCCTGACCTTTACGTCTGCGTGAGACTCTGTGTTTTGCGAGTTCTTCCTGTGAGGGGGGAGGGAGGGGGGTCTCCGTGATCTGATGGTAGCCTAAAGCGCAGAGTTTGCAGAAGGCCTCGGTTAGCCACAAGCCCTTTGCGAAGCAGCCACCTGACAGCTGTGGAAATCTGGGTCGCAGATGCAACACGGCGGCATGCAGGCATGGAAGTTTGAAAATCTGCTTCTGGTGCACAAATAAGAACCTAAACTTTCCAGACAAAGACCCCCAAAGCAACAGCGCCACTTAGAACACAACATCCCAGCATCCATAGTGTTATCTCGGAGCACTTGAAATCATCCTGCGACCCCCTAGCCAGTGTCTCGCGACCCTCCCAGGGTGTCCCGACCCCTATTTTGAGAACCGCTGCATGAAAAAAGCCAAAATCCCCCAACAGACCAGTCCAGAGGAACATTAGAGAAATCCCCTCTGACGGTCAGGGGACCTCTCGCTGCCCGCTTACAGGCTTTTTCCAGAGCTTTCGGCCGCATCACATGGTTTTAAAGATGATCTGCTGAGTTGTGATAATAACACACAAGTTACTTTGGACCTCAAGGTTACTATAAACACAATTTATCCACTATATGCTGTAAAAAAATGACTTTTAAATAGTTTTTAGCTGCTATTTTTTGAGCTATTTACGTTATATTACACATAAAAACTTGTAAAAATCACAGAGAAACATATAAATTTACGCTGTAGTAGCAAAAAAAACAGGCTGAAACTGTAAATAAAGTCAGTACTGTGTATCTGCAATTCATTCTTTTACAACTTTTGACCATAGAATTTATAATTTATCATTTGAAAGTCTTATTTTACAGATATTTGCCGATGTGTGGAAAAAAATCTGTATGTTAAGGATTGAAAAATGTTATATATTAATGATGATGATGATAATCTGTTTTATTTTTTGGTGCCTCTCTGAGCGCTCAAGGACACCTTACAATATACAAATAATACAACATAATCTGCATTTTTAAACTTCAATACGAGGACGAGGTAAAATCTTCCCTGGAGAGCAGACTGGAGCTCTGCCTGTGGATGTAAACGCTGGTCAACCAAAGCTTCAGCCTCAAACTAACCCAGCAGGTCCAGTCCAGATCTTAAACTCCGTTGCCCGTCCATCTCGCGCCGCCTCGCCTTGGTCGTGTCGTGTCGACGAAGCTTAACAGGAATACTCGTCCTCATGTGTGACTCATCGGGGGGGGTTTCCTTTTCAGAGCTGCGAGAGTTTCAATTTCAGGATGAGCGGTCAGTCTGTTTCCATGGCGACGGTACACAATCATCACACGAGGGGGCTTTAAAAAGACGTGATGTTCAGCGTTTTCTGCCTCCTAACGGGGATTTCAGAGGTGATTTTGTAGTTCAGCTGCTTCCCTTTTGTCTCCTCAACACCCTTATATCCATTTTAACTCTCACTACAGCAAATTTTAGTCTCTTCAAGGCCCTAAAGGTGATATTTAAGTCGCATTTGCAGCTTCTCGTGATGCATTTGAGCCGTCTCTTGCCCTCTTCGGGAATTTTTGTACATTTTTGTCAACTTTCTTTTTTGATTTGGTCGTCATTTCGGCTGTGTTGCAGTTTGGGGCATGAAATTTTGCAAGAAATCTTCTTTTTAGTGGAATTTTTTTGAAATCTGCTGTGTTTTACTGTCACATGTCTTTAATACTCTGTCGACACATTTTGCACGCACTAAAAACTGCTATTAAATCATCATACATTCATATTTTTTTCTGATTTTTTTTGCATAAATCACCTAAACAACTTCAGAACTTTTCAAAACTACCAAACATTTAATCATTTTCAGGATTTTAACCCTTTAAATGCCACTTTATTCGTACGAAATATTTCATTTTTAAAGAAAAAAAAACACAAAAAGTTAAATATTTTCTATATAATAAACAGTAGTGAGATGGGGCTTTGGTGGTTATTAGAGTCTTGGATATGTCAAAGATTACCAACAACATTGATCTGATTGCGTTAGTATTTTTTAAGTAGTGTCAAATAGTAACACTGGACACCTTCGTGTACAAAAATGCCCCATTGACTTCCATTCAAACCACATTTTTTAATCTCTCTGCCACTGCAGTATAAAACCATGCATTCTGTGATGTCAGCATTTCATTTGGAAGAAAAGTAGTAATGTTTGACATTTTTACTGTTTTCCACCTGATTCAACCATTTTCCCCACTGTAGGCCGAAGCATGAAATTGTTGTGTTTTTACCATTGATTTTAATGGAGTCATGTGACCACCAGGGGGCCCCAGGAGGTGAAATGCTGACATCACAGAATGCATGGTTTTATACTGCAGTGGCAGAGAGATTAGAACATTTGGTTTGAATGGAAGTCAATGGGGCATTTTTGTACACCAGTGTTACTATTATTAAAGAGGGCTTAATGAGTTCTCCTTCCAAGATGGCTGTTTTTCGTGGATTAGCCACCTCCATGAACCGTCATCTGCAGCTTCTTGCCTTTCTTTGCTCAGACAAAGCAGCAGACTGAGTCCACCAGTCGAGCCGGTCGCTGTGTTTGTGTGGAGGAAACGTGTCCGAATGGGTCTGGTATGCGAGCAGCTTCCCTTCCTGTCAAGCAGACGATTAGCATTTCTGGCTCGGCGGCGGAGTTCAGGAGGGTTCAGAGCCGAAACCAGGTCCGGCGAAAACCCCCAGACTCAGGATAAAACGGGAGAATCATGATTTAGAGCGCTGAAGCTGCACAAGTGTGGGGTCTTGTGAGCGCCTGGTGAGGTTTTCTCATGGTGAACTTGGTGGTGTTCGCTCATGACAGAAGACGCCTGAATACCTGGAAATCCTGTCGACCTGCTGACTGAGGCGGTTTCATTATCAACAAATGACCTCAGATGACCTGAGAAGCCATCAGTCTTGCATTTTTATGAGAGAAAATGATGCAATTCTGAAAAAATTTAATGTTTTTGAGCAAATTTGTGATACATTTTGGAGGAAAAGCGTCCAAAAAACCCCCAAAACTGCTTGTTTCTTGATGATTGCAGCTTTATTTTTGGTAAAACAGTGACTTTTCAGTCGATTGTGATCCAGAAAAGTGATATATGCTTAAAAAAATCAGGATTTCAGGGATGATTTCGTTGTGTAGCTGCTTCTTTAGTCTCCTCAAAGCCCCCATATTCATTTTATTCTTATTATCATAGCGTATTTTAGCATCTTTAGCGTTGTATTTGAGCTTCCCATGATGCATTTGGGTCTTAGAAATGCAAAACCTGGCACATCTATTAGAAGAATTTGATCATGACGGCAACATTTGGAGCAGACTTCGGTCCAGATTCCTGATCCTGACCCTCCTCCTGGAGCTTTGGGCCCGTTTCCTGTGTTCAACATGGGGGTCGGCAGCCTCGAGGAGAGCCGATAAGCAGCTGTGACCTCAGTCAGCCCGAGATGAGGTCTAGTTAGAGCTCTATCTGAGGTCTGCATCGTCTGATCAGTAAACACTCCGACAGCTTTAATGTGTCCTCTTGAAGTGGTCGGACGCTCGGAGGTCAGCTGGAGGTCAGCTGGAGGTCAGCTGGAGGTCACAGCCGGCCGGGTCGGGTTCCTTATCAGCTCCTCACTCCCTGTTTCTGTTCCGACTCCCAGATCCTCACTTTTTCTTTTAGCCTGTTTTAGTTCCTGAACAGTGACATCATGGTGGAGCTTCTGCCAACATGGAGGTTTAACAGCTTCAGCTCAGTCCAGACAAACCGACCTTCCTTTACAAGTAAACGGCTCCAGTACAAAGTGGTTGTTATCCTCTGGACGACTTCAGCTGCTCTTGTTTTAGTTGATTTATTTGTTCCTAAAACCAACTACTGACTCTGACTTTTAATATTCTGACACAGTAAAATAAACACTGCTGTATTTAAATCAGCAAAAATGTGCTATTTTAGAGATATTTGACATTAAAATCACATGAAATCGCTGTTATTTTTACATAATTTTCCCCGTAGTGAGTAAATTTAACAGACAAAAGTATCAATAAACATGTCAACTGTTTAAAAAAATATTAATTAATTTTTAAATAATTTTTGTGTATTTAAATCAGAAAAAAATATCATTATTTTACAGATCATTGCAGTTATTTGAAAGATAATTGTTTTATTAAATTACAGATAATTTCTTTTAAAATTACAGGAAAAACCCTTAATATGATTATAAAATAATAATAATAATAATAATAATAATAAAGGTATTTTGTCTTACACACTTTACTGATTTTATTATTATTATTATTATTATTATTATTATTTTAAATAAATATATGTTTAATATTTTGTGTGCTGCATTTTTTGCTGGTATTTTATACATTTTCTAAAAATCTGTAAATAAATTTAAGTGTTAAAAAAAAAAAAAACAGACCAAACTGTAAATACGCTTTAATAAATATTAATATTACTATACTGTTAAATTACACCGTTTTTAACTTTATTTTAATCAGCAAAAAGTATATTTCAAAATATTATTTTATATATTATTATTATTAATTATTATTATATTAAATTTTACAGATTTTCTCTGTTTTGTTAAATTTAAGATAATATAAATAGTAATAAAAATCTTTTATTACATACTTTATTGACTTTATTATTATTATTATTTATTTTTTATAATTTTAATTAAACATTTTTTTATATTTTCTGTACTGCAGCTATTGCTGTTATTTCACAGATTTTCTAAAAAGAAATTATATAAATTTAAATGTTAAAAAAAGCAAACAAAAAGACGCCAAAACAGTAAATACACATTTTTACAAATAATAATTCACTGTTTTCCAACTATTGTTTTTGTTTATGTGTTGTTATTTATGTATCTAGTTGATTTATTTGCTCTAACTCACTACTAACTTTAATATTCTGACATGGGGAGGCGTGTCGTGTCTTTGCATTCCAACCTGAGGAGCTCATGCGGCTCAGACAGACAAACAGCCGTCCGTCCCAGCGGTCGATCCTCTGGCTGGAGGGATGAACTCTGGCGTGGAGCCCGACTCAATGCTTCATTTGTGGGCTGCAACACGCCCAGCGTCCCTCTGAGGTCAGGAGATGCAGCCGATAGCCTGGAAGCTCCACATAAACACACGAGGAGATGAAGACAACGTTTGTTTTTGCTGCACATGGGATGTTAGGAGCTTCCTGTCTGGACTGGATGCATGCATGCATTCAGGAAGCATCTCGGTTTGTTTGTGTGCAACAAGGAGGAGATAGGAATCAACAAAGGCAGCCAGAGAGAGAGAGAGAGAGAGAAGGAGGGGGGATCAGAGAGGGGAGATCAGAGGGTCAGTTGGCCTCAGTAGAAGGAGCCTCTAACATGGACGTCCTGCCAGCCTCAGCCAGCTCAGCGTTGGCCTCCGCCGTCAGCCTGCTGAGGGACACCGCCGCCTTCCAGAGCATCAGCAGGAGGCTCGGCAGGAGGTAGGAAACACCTGGAGAGGAGCTAGGAGAGGAGGGGAAGGCCTGGTCTTTAAGTCAGGCTTTTACCCTGAGAGAGTCTCGATCTTTAGTCCAGTCAGACCCAGAGGAATCCTCCCTGAGCTGTGCGCTGTTCCACCTTCACATGTTGGATTTCTGGCGTCTCTTTCCACCAGTTTGGTCCTAAATGTCTTGGATGTTGAGGATTCTGGAGAGTCTGAGTTTGGTCTTGAGAGTCGAAGAAAGATTTGGTGAAGATTCAGGTCACATTTCCCGGACTACAGATGGAATAATGTGTTTTATTTTCTGCTGACTGGGACCAAGGAGTGGATGTTTCTTGTGAGCTTCACTCTAAAGAGAAGGAGTCTATTTAAACTGTGAAATCCTTTTTAACAGCTGATTTTCACTGTTTTGATAAGACTTAGCATAACGACAGAAATTAAAACTACAAAAAAAACTCTACAAAAAATATTTAAAAGATGTATTTTTACAGATATTTGTTGCTTGAAGGAAAACTTTATGTATTTTACGGTTTAATACATTTTTACTTTATTTTATTTATTGTTTTATTTATTTTACAGATGTTAGAATTTAGTCACATTCACAAAAATAGATTCATTTACTTGTTCACCCTAAAAAAAAACAGGGCAAAACTGTAAATAATGTTCACATTAAATAATAGTAATAACAATAACTTATTATTACTATTATTATTTATTTTTTATTACTTTATTTTAATTTATTTATTTTCATATTATTGTTATTATTAGTATTTTATTTTAATATATATAATGTGGACATTATCTACACTTTACTTTTTAACATAATAATAATAATAATAATAGTTGTTATTATTATTATTATTATTACATTTATTTATTTTTATATTATTGTTATTATTATTATTTTATTTTTTATATAGAATGTTGACATTACCTACACTTTACTATTTGAAATAATAATAATAATAATTATTATTATTATTATTATTATATTTATTATTGTATTTTTATGTATTAATTTTTTATATTATTGTTGTCATTATTATTTTTATTATATTAAAAAATGTAGATAATGTCCACATCATATATATGTGTGTGTATTGTGTATATTATATATATATATATATTATTTATTTTACAATCTATAATTTGTTCTTTTACAACATTCGACTGTTAAATTACACTTTTTTTCCCTGTATTTTAATCAGCAAAAAATAGCATTTAAAAATTTTTACATTTTTAATTTTGAAATTTATTTTTCTGATTCTATTTATTTTTCTTAATTTCCAGATTTTTCTTTTTTGTTGTTGAATTACAGATAGCCAGTTAAAAATTATAAGAAAACTAAACTAAATAACATCGTCATCATTTGTTTTTTAACAATCCATGGCCATAAGATGACACAGTTTTCTGCTTGATTTAAAATCTCCTAGTTTCTCACATACTTGTTATTTTCATCACTTTTCTTTTCCAGTTTTTGAACCTTGCAGTCTTCCACCATTTTCATCATACTTCTCCGACATCCTCGCTGCCAGACCTTCACCGTTTATCTTACAGGGTGATATTAAACTATCCCATGATGATCGATCACTGCGTGTGTTTTGATTTAAATGACCTGAAGCCGCCTCTCTGGGTGTTTTCTGGTCGTCTGTTGGAGCTCAAGTGTCTCAGAAAACCTCAAAGCTTAAGTGGAAAATGAGCAGTTTGGTAGCCGAGAGGTTCTGGGTTGGGTTCTGTCTGGATCCTCGTGTCCTGGATCTGAATCCAACATTTGTTTACTTGTTTATGGTCCGTGTTTCCATGATCGTTTGCCCCTCTGGAGGTGTTCATACCATCTTCGCTGTTCAAATATCTCCCACCTCTCTCCCCCACCATCCTGCAGAACCATGTCGTCTCCAGAGATGTGCTGGCCGGTGCCGATGCGAGCCATCGGGGCTCAGAACCTCCTCACCATGCCGGGGGGCGTCTCCACGGCTGGATACCTGCACAAGAAGGGGGGCAGCCAGTTCAGCCTCATGAAATGTGAGTCCGGAGCGACCAGACCGAGGCCGACGGACGTAAAACAAACCATCCCACCTCAGAGAAGCCTTCATGTGTGTGTTTGTTGTGTTGCAGGGCCTCTGAGGTACATCATCATCCATAAAGGCTGCGTGTACTACTTCAAGAGCAGTACCTCTCCAGCACCACAGGGGGCGTTCTCTCTCAACGGCTACAACAGGTCAGTGGAAATCCTGCAGCTTCCGTCAGCCAGCAAAGCTTCCTGACCTTCTGCCGTCACAGTTGTTGGACATTTTGTTGGTTAAATGCAGAATAAATCGAGAGTTTCAGGCATTCGTCTCACATCCTGAGTGAAATCTGGGCTTTGTTGCCTCTTTGACTCTTTGGGTTCCTTCTTCTGAGCCACAGAAACCCAAACATATAACTTACATGCTCTGATAGGACATAATATTCTCACGTTGCTTTTCTTCTGCAACACAGTGAAGTCGCTAATGTCCAGAGTCACGTCTTCCCTGCTCAGATTTCTGTGTTCAGGGTGCAGAAGAGAGCGTTTGGAGGCGTCGCTCGGCTTATATGGAGGCAGATTTGTGTCACAAGAAAACAAACAAAATGTTAAATTTTGTCTGTTTTGTTCGATTACAGTGACACAAATGTGAATCCGTAGGATTTTACAGAAGAAAACAGCTCTTTTTTTTTTTTTTTACAAAGTAATCATTTTATATCGTCCCCATTTCATGTTGTTATTTTACAGATTTTCCTTGTTTTGTTAAATTTTAGATATTGTAAAATTACAGGAGGAAAAAAAGGTAACAAAGAGGCCAAACTGTGAATAATGTTGATATCATAAGTCTGTCCTCTGACCAGAATATAACACGGTTTTACTTTATTAAAAATCAGCAAAAATACTATTATTTTACACATATTTGCAGTTATTTGAAAGAAAAATTATGTATATTAATGACTGATAAATGGGAAATAATTTTTTAAAATATCATTTTACATATTGTCCCTGTTTTGTTTAATTGCAGATAATATCTAGTAAAATGTTGACTGTAAAAACAACAACAACAACAATCCCAACTGGCCAAAAACTGTACATAATGTTCAAATCGATCACAAAATCATGAATTCATGAATAGTCATTGGTTTATTTGCATGTTACTTTAAAGTTACTCTGTTTTACTGTATTTAAATTGGTTAAAAATATAATTATTTTGCAGATTTTTGGATTCTTGACATCATTTTTTTAACATATTATTTTCAGGCAACCTTTGCGGTCAGATTTCTACCATTTTATGACAGATTTTAAAACATATTTTATGGATGTCACTTCTGATTTTCATAACTCAATATTGCTAAAAAAAAAAAAAAATACTCCAAACAAACATAATACTGTTATTCAAGACCAGGCAGTAAATATGTGAATTGTAGATCTCAGTAATCTGATGGAACCGATGTGTCTGGAAGAGATTATTCATTAATCTTCAGGCTTTAAGTTATTATCATTACTGGAGCTGAAATGTACTTATTTCCCCATTAGTACAAATGGTTTTGTTCCTCTTCCACAGAGTGATGAGAGCAGCCGAGGAGACGACGTCCAGCAACGTTTTTCCTTTCAAGATCGTCCACTTCAGTAAGAAACACAGAACGTGGTTCTTCTCAGCCGCCAGCGAAGACGAAAGGAGGGTGAGAACAACACTACTGGTCACATGATGTAAACACAAATATACACTGAACAAAAATATAAAGGCCCCATGTGAAATATTGATGCCACATGAAGTGCACCACCCAAAGTGAGCGTATTCTGTCTGCTACTTGTACTAAATGGATATTTCTCTTGATTAGTGTCCCAAATCTGAGTCCACCACTGCCTCAGTGATGCATTAATTCCATTCAGTCCATGGGTGTGGCATATCCAGACGCTGCTCCAACACAATGAGCAGTACTCAGACACTCCTTATACTGGGGAAATCCCCCTCATCCACGTCGGCCACGTGTGACCACCCCAGCACAGGATGGACACATCCGGCTTGTTCACTTGTGGGATGGTCTCAGACCAGCGACACGTACAGCAGATGAAACCTTTGGTCTGACAACAGACGCATCACACCAACATGCCAATGACACGTTCCCTCATGACCGGAGTCATCTGAGGCGTTGCTGCTTTGGTCAACATGTGACATGTTGGGGTGGCCTTTTATTGTCCCCAGTATAAGGAGTGTCTGAGTACTGCTCATTGTGTTGGAGCAGCGTCTGGATATGCCACACCCATGGACTGAATGGAATTAATGCATCTCTGAGGCAGTGGTGGACTCAAATTTGGGACACTAATCAAGAGAAATATCCATTTTGTACAAGTACCAGACAGTATACGCTCACTTTGGGTGGTGCACTTCATGTGGCATCAATATTTCACATGGGGCCTTTATATTTTTGTTCAGTGTAGAAATGCATACCACAGTTAAGTTTTGGACCAGTTAGTAAGGGGCTTAACTGTGATTTTACCACAATTTTAATCCCAGAGACTAATTTTTAATCGACAAATATGATTAAAGTATCTCAAAATATATCAAACTTTTGTAATATTGTTATTTGATTTTGTTCAGCACTGTTTCCTGATAGAATTTACTTATGTTAAACAATGAAATTAGGTCTGTAGCTGTGCTTGTATCTGCAAAAAGTCTTTTAATATGATCTATGTTAATAAATATTCTAACGTATTGGTAGTTCCCTTATTTATAGTCTCTTAGAGTCACATTAGGCGATCAGTATCAGCTGTTGCTCGCATGTTTATGACGTGCATGTCTGAGAGTAATCTAGGTTTGGTCAAAATTGGTGTTGCTCAGCTAGAATTTTCCCTTAACATACAGATGGAAAAACGAGAAAATGTACAAGAATAATTGGGATTTTTCTGTATAGGAATGTTAAAGAAGAGGCTTATTGAGTGTTCTGATAATGCCAACACTTCAGTCTCACATAGACACCTGTTGTATTTTGCAGAAATGGATGCGACACCTGCGGAGGGAGATCGATCACTATAACGACAGAAAAGACTCCCAGATTCCAAGGTGACCTCAGGAAATCACATCATGTTTCACCTCACAGTGTCGCCTCTGTTTATCTTTAATACATTGATTTTAGTTGTCCCCCAAAACACGATTAACTGGGATAAAAAAAAAAAGTGCAGTGGGATAATGTGTACATACGCCTGTAGTAAAACTCATTTTCTGCCATTGCACACTACATTACAGTCTCTGACGGACAACCTTTATCAGTGGAACGACCTCAGTCACCTTTAACAATTGAGTAAGAATCCAGAGAACTAATTAATGCAGGTTACGACGGCCTGGTGCAGCTATTTCCCAGCAGACCTTAGGGTTAATGTTTTTCTCAGGCAGAAGCTACGTCTGCAGGCTAATTTATAATTCATGTAGGTAATTAAAATGGCCTCTTGTTTTTGATTAGTAATCTACCAGCATGAGGTTTTTTTTAAAAATTCAGACCACATAATGTTATTGGTAGTGGGGACATTAGCAGCTCATTTCATGGCTTGTCATTATCATCAGTGTCTTTGCAGGCCATGGGGCCTTATCTAATGAGAAACTTGTTCTAATTTGGAATAATACAGGAGCTAATTACATTCTAAGTCAGTTAAATTTGACAAAAGATCAAATTTGTTATAGTGTGATAAGATATCAGCTTTTTAAAATTTCATATTAGCCTATGTTCATAGCTGTGAGATGTCTGGTCTGTGTTAGCTTTGTGGCTAGCTGGCATACGAAAACAATAAATGAGCGTTTGCAAACATAAATAGTAAGAATTTAAAAGTGATTTATTTTGTAGGTTTAGTATTCATAATATTGGAAATATTAGCTGGCTATCTTAAAGACTAGCTTCTAGCAGTGACAGCTAATCTGGAGCAGTCAGGCTAACAGCTAAAGGTTTTCATAATACACATTAGCTACTGACATTATTTCAATTACATTTTCTTGATTTTGAAATTAAAACATTTCTACAGTGACTTCTTTTTTTAACTGAAGTATTCATAATGTTGGAATTTCAATAGCTAGCTAACTTTAAAACTAGCTAGTAGCACTAACAGCTGGTCTGGGAGGCAGTTATGCTAGTAGCTAAAAGTTTTCAGATTACACGTTAGCTATCGATATAATTTCAATGTAGTTATCTTCTATTTGGATTATTACTGCCATCCAAAAATATTCTAGTGTTAAAAAAAGGTAAATATCTTGGCAGTGACTTCTTTTGTAACTGTAGTATTCATAATGTTGGAATTTCAATAGCTGTCTGGTTAGCTTTAAAACTAGCTTGTAACAGAAACAGCAGGTCTGGGAAACAGCTAGTAGCTAAAAGTTTTCAGATTACACGTTTTCCAGTTTCGTCTTTACGTCTTTTCAATTTACTTTTTTATTTTTCAAATAGGATCAGTACTGCCATACAATAAGATTCAAATTAAAACGTTGGAAATTCAATAGCTAGTTAGCATGAAAACTAGCTTCTAGCAGTAACAACTATCTGTAGAACAGTTCAGCTAGTGGCTACGCGATGGCTACTGATGTTGATTCAACCTAATTTTCTTTAATAAGGATTGTTACTGCTATACATTAATATTTTAATGTTCCAATAAAGGAAATATTTTGACAGTAACTTCTTTTGTAACTGTAGTATTCATGATGTTGAAAGTTCAAAGCTTTAAAACTAGCTTGTAGCAGTAAAAGCTCATCTGGAGAGCAGTTGAGCTAGTGGCTAACAGTTTTACACGTTAGCTGCTGACTTGAATTTTTAGCTGTTACTACCATTCAAAAATATTCTAATAGAAATATTTTGATATAGCTTTAGATTTTTCTGGCTAGCTGGATATCTTAAACAAAGCTAGCTGTCTCCAGAAACATTTTTGTGCATCGCATTTACTAACAAAAACATTTTCTTTTTCGCCATAGTGACTCAGATTCAGATGCAGACAGTTTCTATGGCACCATTGAGAGGCTGATGGATATTAAACATCCTGTTGACACCACAGAAGTTGGTAAGACTATGATAATATTATATTACATATGCATGACACAAGTTATATATCATACTTGTGGTAATTAAACTGTAGTACCTTTTCTTTCTGTGTGAAGATTATATTGAGGAGGATGATGATGATGAAGATGAGGAAGACTATCTGAAGCCAGACGGTGACTGTTCGCCGACATCTACAGGTGATGCCACCTACACACTTCATTACCTTGAGAATCTGTAAAAACTAGAAAAGGAGTGCAATAAACATCTTGATCTAAATCATGAAACCCTTCTGATTTTTGTACGTTCTTTACCTGTTCAGGTCGACCCACAGGACCGCCTCCTTCCTACCCTCCTCCCCCAGTGCCGGTATTGTTCCCATCCCGCCAAGACTCCAGTCCAGGACCTTTCAACAAAGGCCCTCCTCCTCCCATCCCACCACAACACAGAATCCCAACCAGTCCGCTTCCTAAGAAACCTCCACCTTCTATCCCGCCTCCTTCCATTCCAAAAGACTTCGGCAAAGGCACTCCACCTCCTATCCCTTTTGCCCCCCACCTACATAAGGCCCCCTCTCCAACGCCTCCGCCACCTCCTCCTCCCAACCCAAGGAAGACTCTTCAGGGCAGGGCAATCTCCGTGGGGGGGATCGGTAATGACAAGACTAACTGGAGGGGTCTGTCGGCGGTGTCGATTCAGTCACCGGCCACTCTGCCCATCTGTGAGCACTTAGACACCAGGATGGCACTAAATGGTCCTGTTCACGCCTCCCTTAATGCTGGTGGGAGCCAGTCGTTGGCAAACAACCACTTCCGCACCAAGCCGAGTCTACCGACTCCGCAGTCCACAAGCCCACTAGGGTCCATGCTGTCCCTCAACCAAACTCCGTCCGGCCATCCATCGGCACCTGGCCACCCTCCACTCTCTCCCCTGCTTAAAGCTGGACTACACAACAAGCCGACGATACCCAAACCACCTCCACCGACAGTAAAGCCACCAGTGCCTGCTGCCAAGTCCAAGCCGTCAGGAACACCACTTCAGTAAGCTCAACTCAGACTCCGAAAGCTCACACAAAATACTCCCATAGTAGTCCTCCTATTTGCCTTATTATCCTGAGAGTGAAATTCAGATTCATCTGTGTGTTCTGTGCAGAGAGGTGTGTTTAGCTTAGCTTAGCACAAAGACTAGAAGCAGACAGAAAGTGCTAGCGTAGCTCCAAGCAAGCTTTACGGCAATTGTCAAGAAAGTTTTGGTTGACGGAAGTTGCTGGTTGTGGGGTAAACTAACTCTGTATGTTGTCTGTTGGTTACCTAAACACTACCTGCTAGTTTTATTAGGGACAGTTCATGGTTTTTTCATGACTGATGCTGATTTTAAAAGACGACAGTGGATGCACACACTGTTCTATTCAAATTACAATAGGTATGCATTGTTGTGCCACGCCGATGGTCGCATTGTCCCTCATATCGAATGTAAAATACACATAGGGCCCCCCGTGGATGTTTCTGAAAGGCTGTGACTTTGCTCTTCAATGGGTACTCTTTGGGACTTGGATGAAAGATGAAATTTACACCACCTATACTCTACCTGCTAGGGACATTTCATGGTTTTCTCATGACTGATGCAGATTTCGAAAGCAGACGTAGAATAAGGCTGTGACTTTGCTGTTCTTAGACGATATAGTATGTTAGTTCCTGATTTAACTGTAGTGCCATGTCAGTAATTATTCCCAAGGTGTGCCGAGCGCAGTGGGCAGACGTAGATTAGAACTTTCTACTGGATTTGGGCTTTGTTGATGGAAAGCAAAGCATCTCCGAAGTCCAGAAGCAACTCTCCTAAAGGTGAATTGTAAAGGTGTGGAGATGGATAATCTCCTCAAACAGCTTCTCCTTCAAACAACCGTTTGTCTCGCAGGACGAATGGTCACAAATTTTGGGTTTCAAATGGACGTTCGCAAAGGGGTCCATGGGATGAATTTATGTCACGCACACCCCAGACAAGCATGAATTGTCCTTCAGCCTGAATATCTAAAAAACAAATACTGAAAAACTAATATTTGCATCACATTAAACTATTTTTACCTGATTTGGGTGAGTTCAAAGTTGTTAAAATGTGGGGTGTCTTCAAAACACCTCGTTTTTCACAGGTAATCTAACAAAAACACTGGGTTGTGCTATTGATGTATTCTGGGCAATTGAGTCGAAGGCAGCTGGACTCTTCACACACAGTAGAATGTCTGTGGAGATGATTCGCCTCTAATCTGATTGACTTCATCAGTTCATGCGTCTCATGACTAGACTGGGCTAGTCTGACTCGCTGGTGGGTTTCCCACCTCTGTGGAGGTGTTGCAAAGACCAGTGGTGACTAATGGTCGTTCTCCGTGGTGTAACGACAGTCGTTGGGGTATTGATTTAGCACCTTTCTCCATATGAACCAGCAAATGTCCCACCAATTGGAATTTGCTCAGATCGGAGTATATCAACCAACCAATCGACCAGCTGACTTGAAGACTTTAGACCTAGAAAACCTCCACTTTCAACAATTCTAGAGCTTTCTTACTGTTGATTGAACAGATGTAGACGCTGAAAAACAATACATAGTATGCAAAAGATTCCCCGAAGTGGTTGAAATTGCCTCGCTAAGATGTGTTTTCTCGCCAGAAGAGCATCTCCAGACGGACAGAGTTTCCGCTCGCTGGGAGACGAGACGCCCACGGACTTCAGGAGGAAGAAAGACGCGATAAAACCCGGAGGAGACGATTCTGACGAAGACTACGAGAATGTAAGAGAAACTGAAATTACGCCTGCTGATAGCAGCGTTCACTGAGTCACGGCGTCTAGAGATGCTGCTCCAGATAAAGCAGACCAATTTTCATTATCTCAGCTGAGCACGGTTAACTGCTCCTGCATTTCAAAAGACCTATATTTGGATTTTGGTCATTCAAAAGTTTAGTCACTGTAGATCAGCTGTCAAGAGCATTACTTATGAGTCATTCATTTCTGGTAAGTGACAACATGGAGTCGTGAAACATAACCACTCAGGAAACCATATCAAGTGACAACAACATGCAGCATACATCACACAGAACCACCTCCACTTCATTTACTGTATTTAGTGATTATCTGAGTTGTATGGGCTCAAATAGGGATCAATAAGATTTTGATTTTGACACTTAAAGTCATAATTCAGCTCTACTTTTGAATCCAAAGCTGCCATGTTTGCAACCTTCGGGTCTTTCTGTGACTTCACCATTGATGACCATCCTCAATATTTACACTACAAATCTGATATTCATATTAGCAACCAGGGATGTCTAATTTATCTGTGCTCATCTACCAATTTGTTTATTTTGCAAATATTTATGAGTGTATTTCTCAATCCGAAAAGGCCTTTAGTTGAGCTAATACCCAATAAGCTCATTGTTTACCTTGTGTTTTGACCTACAGGTGCAGCTCCCAGACTCGGTGTTCATTGACTCAACTGAAACCAGCGTCGTAGAAAAGTAAGAACAAGCTGATTATTAGCCGTTACATGCCGTTTACCCAGTGTGGCGCCCCAGGGGAGACGTTATATGGCGCCCCCCTCCATCGGCGACTTACATACGCTTACAAAAGAAATCGAACAGCATTGTTTTGTAGTAATATTAACTGGGCATTGCTTCACATTTGATTGATTAGTTAATACTAGTAAGTAGTATAAATATGATTATACTGAAGGTGAATTTTTTCCATAATATGTGGCGCCCCCTGGAGGTCACCGCGCCCTTAACATTTGCCTATACTGCCTAATGGGCCAACTCTGTGTTTATGTATAATATATCCATGGAAGCTGACTTATCCCTTCATCAGACCACACTGTGCTGCTTTGTGGAGTATTTCTGCCCTCTAGTGGCGACAAGTCACCTTTTCTCACTGCCGTCATTTTATGCAGTTGTGTTTTTTTAACAACTCTCTGCCACATGTCGTCTTGTTCAGTCTTTGCACGTGTTTGAAGTCTTATGAAATAGTTTCTTTCTTCCCTGCAGGTTATTCAGAGAGAGCTCCGTCACTCCACAGGACGGACTGTACGGCATCAGGAAGTCAGGAACCAAAACGGCAAAGGTAAGGAATTCAAAAAGCTGCTGTGGTCGGTGGCTTACAGTGAAAATAATAATCAATTTAAAAAAATTTCCTGTCATGCACCGTGAAAATCTGCAACTGTAAACTAAATAATAATGATAGTTAACCTTCATGCATTTACTGATGCTAGACTTAAACATCGCCTGAATGAATCCACATTAATATTTTTTTGCATGTGTTGTTTGTCTGCATGCACGGTTTACTGTCAAATATAACTATTAATACTGAACAAGCCAGGAGGGTCAAGCATTTAGTTTCACAGTCTCACAAACAGTTTAAATGGATCTTACAAATTTACCTGCAACATAAATTAAATTCGCAGCAGCGTTTATTTTCTTTTTGTTTCCTGTTGGTTCTGTTTTCTACAACTGTAAAAGCCTACATTGTCCTGCTTCCCCCATTAACACTTTAATTTTATTAAATTTAACCCATCACCCAATACTACTAATTTAAAAATAGTCTAATATATTCAATAAATAGAGATATTTTAGAGCTGTAGTGTCTTTAATGTACATTTTAGAGCTGACAGTATTAAATAGAAATGTGAAATCAATGAGACTGTGACAGAATTATCAGCTGTAACTGCTTTATGGTGGTTTATAGTAAGTTTTAGCTCATTATTCAGCAGTCGGGCCCACAACTTTGTTCACTTTCATCATTCTAATGGCCACAGCAGCCAGCTGTAGCTCTGAAATACACAACCTGCAGTTAAAGAGACTGAGGAGTTGGTGGAGACCCAAAACAGAGCTTAAAGAGAGGGAATATTGGACTTGAATTCATCGCGTATTTCATGTTTTTTTCCATCTTATCCTGGTCTCATGTCTCAGTTAATCCCTACTAGACTTTACTGTATATGTTTGGCTCAAATTTGAATCTCACATCTTAATATCTGGAGTTTGTGAAGCTGATTTATCCACATTTAAAGTCTAAATTTAAGAAATTCTGGTGTTTTGTTCAGGTGCTGGTGGTTTGGGACGTCAGCATAGGCAAAGCCAGAAACTACAGACTGTTTGAAGAGGTAAGAGCTCTCTGCTGGGTTTACAACTACGTACACTCACCGGCCACTTTATTAGGGACACCTTGCTAGTAAAAGGTTGGACCCCTTTCACCTTCAGAGCTGCCTTAACTCTTCATGGCTTTGGTCCATATCGACGTGACAGCATCACACAGTTGCTGCACATTTGTTGGCTGCACATCCATGATGCCAACCTCCTGTTCAACCACATCCCAAAGGAGCTCTACTGGACTGAGATCTGCTGACTGTGGAGGCCGTTGGAGTCCAGAGAACTCATTGTCATGTTCAAGAAACCAGTTGGAGACGATCTGAGCTTTGAGACATGGAGCTTTATCCTGCTGGAAGTAGCATCAGAAGATGGTCCACTGTGGTCATAAAGGGATGGACATGGTCAGCAGCAACACTCAGGTAGGCTGTGGAGTTTAAACCAGTTGGTGCTAAGAAAACACCCCCCACACCATTAGACCACCAGCAGCAGCCTGAACCGTTGATCCAAGGCAGGATGGATCCATGCTTTCACGTTGTTCTGACCTACCATCTGAATGTTCAGCTGAAATGGAGACTCATCAGACCAGGCAGCGTTTCTCCTTCTTCTACTGTCCAGTTGTGGTGAGCCTGTGTGAACTGTAGCCTCAGTTTCCTGTTCTTAGCTGACAGGAAGTGGCCCCCGGTGTGGTCTTCTGCTGCTGTAGCCCATCTTCTCCAAGGTTGTTGTGGTTCAGAGATGGTGTTCTGCATTCCTTGGTTGAGTTCCTGCTGCCTTTTTATCATCTCCAACCAGTCTGCCCATCCTCCTCTGACCTCTACCATCAACAAACTGGATGCTTCCTCTTCTTCGGACCATCCTCTGTAAACCCTGGAGATGGTTGTGGTGAAAATCCCAGTAGACTCAGACCAACAACCATGCTACGTTCAAAGTCCCTTAAACCCCCTTTCTTCTCCATTCTGATGCTCAGTTTGAACTTCTTGACCACGTCTACATGCCTGAATGCATTGAGTTGCTGCCATGTGATTGGCTGATTAGCTATTTGTGTTAACAAGCGATTGAACAGGTGTACCTAATAAAACCTCCTGTTCTCTGCGGGTGTCTTTGCAGGACGACTGCATCTTCCTGGAGAGCGACCTGACCTTCCCCAGCCTGCCCGCTCTGGTCGAACACTACTACAGCCATCCTCTTCCTCACCACGGCTCGCTGTGCCTGCAGAAGCCCTACAGCACCTGAGGCGGGAGCGAGACCGAAACCGAAGCAGGAGGAGGAGAAGCAAGCGACTCGGAACCCATCAGTGTCAGTGACGCACGGACTTACGATACATAGGTCGACAAGCTGCCACAGGAAACCTCTCACTGTTCATTTTAAACTTTTCTAGCAACGTATTTAAGACAAACTATCCTTAAGACACATTAAATTATCCATGTAGGACTGCAGTTCTGACGAAAACCTTTCTAAAAACTCTCCTGATTGATCAAACATTCCTGCTGTTTCATGCAAACTGTGACTGTGATGTGGTGCGTTTCGTCCACAAGGGGGCGCTGTGGCACCAAAATGGCTGCCTTCGGACCAACCACAACCATTCAGGTGGATTTTGGTGATTTTATCCACATTTAAACAAGCTCTCTCTAAAGACACATCACTGTACTGTGTGTAAAACAGACGTGACGTCATTTTAAACTCTATTTCTACAAAGATATATTTAAAATATTCAGTTTTACATGACGAGATCTGCATTATTAAGGTCAGTTCCATCAAGATGAATGGGTTTTTATTCAAGAGATAGAAGTCTACGAAGGCTGTGGACATGAATGATGATCATAAACTTCATTTATTCCATAGCTGGTCGTAAAACCAACGTGGTCTGTTGGATCACAACCAGCTTGAGGCATGACAAGGACTTAGAAGTGGTTGTTTTTTCTTTATTTTCTCATCTTGAACCCCCAAAAAATCCCAATTTGGCTGCTCGGATAACTCAAACATGCGTCTTTGTCTGCTTTCCAAACTCCCAACTGTACTTTTTGTTTGCTCTACAAGTCCTTAAAACATGGAAAACCTCTCATTTATCAACAGGAAGTGAACCAAACTAGAACTGATGTCCTGTATTTAACTGGAGCAGATCACCTTTTTGTTTGTTTTTAGCTGCAGGACTTCCACTGACTTCAACGCTGTAAGATGCTCGTCTATATTTATATGTAAATGCTGTATGTACTGTAAAAAAACACACGTGTAAAAATGTAAATATGTTGTTTTCTACAGATTTATATGATGAGAATACATAAAGGGTTGCTCCTGGACTCGTGTCCTTCTGTCTGTCTTTTTAAATTTCTTGGTTTACAGTGAATTTTAAACTTCCTGAGTTCGTTCTGATCAAGAAAAGTTGAGTTTTAGATGATCAGTTTGAAGACGAGCGGTCTTTATCTACTGATTCTGACTCGTCTGGGACATTTTGAGTCATGTTAAGCTGTGTTTCAAGTGTTTCTAGAGAAGTTATGAGTTTTAAATGTCCATTTTAAGTCATGGTGGATCGTTTCAGCTGAATTTTAGTTGCGTTTAAAGTGATTTTGGACAAATTTAAACTTGGTTTGTGTAATTTTTTTAAGTCATTTTAGACAAGTTTAGATGTTTATGTGACAAATACTGAGTCATGGTGGATAATTTTAGCTGGCGTCCAACAGATTGTGAGTAACTCTGGTTGTATCTCATGTTATTTTGGACACATTTGGACCATTTTGGGCTAAATTTAAGTCATTTTGGACAGTTTTGAATCTGCTTCTGTTCAGATTTGGAGCAAGTTTTTGACATATTTTAAGTTATTTTGGGAAAGTTTGGTCTTTTAGGGCAATTTTTATCTCATTTTGGTCCCTTTTTAGCTTGTTTTGGACACATTCTGAGTTATTTTGAGCAAATTTGTGGCACTTTGGACAAATTTGAGTTGTTTTGGACATATTTTAACGATGTTTGGACAAGTTAGGAGCCCTGTTGGACAAATTTTAGTCCTTTCAGACCCATTTCAAGTCATGGTGGACAAATTTTGATTTGTTTGGGATGATTTTTGAGTCACGTTGGAAAAGTTTATTTTAAGTCAATATTTTTATTACGAAATATTTTAAGTCATGGATAATTTTTTAAGTGGTTTTGAGTAAATTTGGTTGAATTTTAAGTTACTTTTGACTAAGTTTGGTGATTTTGAACAAATTTTATGCCATTTTGGACACATTTTAGCTTGTTTTTAAAAGATATTGAATCATTTTGGACATGTTTTGAGTTATTTTGTGCAAATTTGGTGCACTTTTGACAAATTTTGTGTCATTTTGAACAAATTTTTAGTTGTTTGGACAAGTTTGGAGTCATGTTGGTCAAATTTTAGTATTTTTGGACACATTTTGATTTTTTTGGGATGATTTTTGAGTCATTTTGGAAAAGTTTTGAGTTTTTTATGAAAAATATCAAGTCATGGATTTTTTTGAAGTGGTTTTTGAGTAAATTTGGTTGGATTTCAAGTTATTTTGGACAAAGTTCAACGATTTTGAACAATTTTTAATGTCATTTTGGACACTTTTCAGCTTGTTTTGGAAAGATTTTGAATAATTTTGGACATGTTTTGAGTTATTCTCTGCAAATTTGGTGCACTGTTGACAAGTTTTTAGTTGTTTGGACAGGTTTAGAGTCACGTTGAACAAATTTTAGTCTTTTTTTAGACAAATTTTGATTTGTTTTGGGCAATTTTAAGTTGTGGTGAATAGTTTTTCAGATGGTTTTCAACAGATTTTGAAAACTTTGGTTGCATTTCAAGTTATGGTGGACAAATTTGGGTCATTTTGGACAAACCTTAAAGCCATTCTGGGCAATTTATACTTGTTTTGCACAGATTTTGAATAATTTTCAACACATTTTGAGTCATTTTGGACCATTTTTAGGTCATTTTGGACACATTTCATATAATTTTAGACCTATTTCGAGTCACGTTGGATGAAGAAAACAACAAGCGCGTTCCCGGTGCCCTCCTGACCTGACGCTCCTCCTTCGGCCTTGGAGACTGTGGGCTTTTTCCCTTGGATACTGTTGTTTGGTTTCTGAGTCACAGCTGTGATACGCCTCTGCACATCCGTGGTGAAACTTGCAAACAAACTCATGGTCGAGCGACAGACGGTCACGAAGACTCGTGTTGCTGATGCCGAACGTGGAAGGTCACCAGGAATGTGCACGACCGTTTCTCTGTTCACGAGCAGCACAACTGGAATCTTAAATATGAATCTGCGCTGAAGGCTGTGAAATAGTCTGACACAATGTGCTTTAACACAGCTCTGGGTTTGGTTCTCAGTGTGGGCAGAAAGACTGACTTTAAGTAGTGGAATTAGTAACGGATGAGGTTAAAGATGCTTCCCTTCAGCAAGGAGACGAGGCGGGAAGCAGCAGCTAATAAACACCAACTGTGGAATTAATCAGTCTGATAATGTCACAGGACTTAACTGAGACATTGAACACCATCGCACGCCCTTAGTGTCCTGTAAGCATCATTTCCTTAGACGCAGGTTTGACGGCGCTGATGGCAAATATTTCCTAAAGCAGTGCGATGACCCTGATAAGAGTAAATGCTATTAGTCGGGTGTTTGTCAGTAACGTTTTCAGATGAGCAGAAGCGGCTTTGACTGTCGCTGTCTATGGTGCTGAACTGCATTCTGGTCCAGAGAGACCACAAAGAGAGCAGGTTTCCTCACTGATCTCTGAATACTGCAACTAAAATCAATCCACAAGTGAATCTTTAATGATGTCCTCGCAGGTGTGCACGCTTTTTTCCTTCATTCTGCAGTTGTAAAGGCGAAATATGACGTCAACTTCAAAGTGCAGAGGATCAAACTAGCCACCTTTGTTAACTGATCAGTTTAAAGGACAACACATTTTGCGGTTGCCAACAAGCTCACAGCTCATCCTGCTCAAGACGAATCGTTCCGTTGTGGCATTAAATCACAGCCGGGCCTCCTCTTTCTTCTCTGCCTCCTCGTCTGACGGCTCAGTGGAGGAAATAAAAATCCTAAAGAGCCTGTCCTCCCAGTTTCCAGAGATAAAGAAGCCCCTCCTCTGGCTACGACGACTTCAGAAACCTGGCCCAGATCTGAGCGTGATTAAATATCTGCTTCCAGCCAGCGGTGAGCTTCCTGCTGAGATGAGGATAAAGCTGCTTGGTCTGGGGAAGTATTGATATCTGTGGGCTGTGTGCAAGCCTCTGCTTTGGAAATGTCGCCTCTCTGCTGGTTTGAGCAAACAGTACGGGGGTCGCATTTCCCCGTGATGAGATGTAAGAAATAAACCCTTCTGGAGGCTGGTTTTAGGAGGCGTCTGTAGATACATTTCTGTTATCTGGTCTTTTTCTTGCTTCAAACCAACACTGCTCTGATTGTAGCTGTGTGCTGCCGGACATTTACTCAACATTCCTCCTCTGGTGTCCCGCTGTGAACCACTGTGCATGCACCAGAATGTAAAAGTCGCATTTGTCCAACAGAATATGTGCATGAATCCAACAGAAGCTATCAGAACAACCTGAGCAGCTGCATAATCCAGTCGTCCGGTGTGCAGAAACATCGCCATTACCTGTGAGGACGGCTGCTGTGGCTGTTCTGACACCGACGCTCCATAACTGCCATGTTTCCAGGTTAGTGTGGATGACGTGAGCGTGGCTTTAATGGAGCCATCTGGCCTGTTAACGTTCACCTTGGGGGTTTTTGGGCTCGGCGACACCGTGCAGCGACATCAATCTGCCATGTTTGATTAGGGATCCTCTGACCACACAGGGAATCAAACGGGCCGACTTCCAAACACATTTGCAAAGCGTTGTTTTGAAGCCCAGCGTGGTCGCCCTCAAAAGAACTAGCAAAGAGGGGGGTCATGCAAACATATCGAGAAGCCCCTGACTGCAGCGTGCAGTTTGGGGCGGAGCTCAACGTTTGACTCCACCCATCTCAACGTTCCATAAACCAATGGCGTTCAGCCTTATTACATACAACTTTGCTTCATTTTGCAACAGTTTGGTGGCAACCTAACCCTCACCTTAACCCTTACCCCAGAGCCTAACCATAACCCTTAAGGAACATGTGTATATAATGCAATTCAGAGTGGAACCACATACAGGACCAAATCCAGGTTTGTAACTATGCTAGGAGCGTAAGACGGCTTGTTTTTACATGCAGGTAATGTCCTCGTGGGCGGAGTCAAATGTTAGATTCAGCCAATAGCATGCCGACGTTGAGCAGCACACTGCAATCAGGGGAACTTGAACATATCTGGATCACGGGCTGTCCGGTGACGTAGCAACCTGTCGCTTAAAAGAGGCCACGCTCTTAATTATGCATAACTTTAAGCTTTAATATAATTTTAATGGGTTCGCTTTGTAACAATTCACTCCCTGTACAGTTATAATGAACAGGTAAATTAGCTATAGAGACCAAAACTGTTCTTGTACCAGGCTGGAAACTTCTTTATTCCTGCTGTAAAGTGGAGCATTTTAACATGGAGGTCTATGGAGATGGACTCACTTTTGAAGGCAACCTCAAGTGGCCATTCGAGGAACTGCAGCTTGTATTACGTCAGCATTTTTTAGTAGTTGCTGCTTGAGTTTTTCATATGAAAATTTAACCATCTGTACCTCAGCACACCTAACTGCTTTATTTATGTGTCCCGTCAAGTCTTACTTATGTAACGTGAGGATTCAATATGTGGTGGTTGGATCAGTTTTCAAAGGAGAAGCAGAAAGACAGAGACGGATAACTTTAGCGCTGCACTTTTAACCATCCAGTTTCTCAACAGCAGCATGACTTGCCCGTGTCAACATGTGTTATAGCGATCTAATCCTGTGTGATGCTGATGGAGGGAACCAGGGATGACAAAGACACTGGCATTAATTTAGGACTGGTTCCGCCGCTGAAGGGTGGAACAAAGGCAGGCACATGCTATGATATAAGATGAGTCACTGATAAGCCCACCAGAGGGTAAAGACACCGCGGACGACTAAGACTCAACATCCAGGGTTTCCATGACGACGACAGACTCCCAACCAGATTAAAGGGGCTGCTGAGGACGGGACAAGATGGAGAACATGTTGTCAACAAAGCAAGATCTTAATCAGGATTATAAATGTGACACAAAGCCATGATGATATCGATGACATTAAAGCAAATACTCTTGGCTTGTTGTTGATATAAGGGCAGGATTAGGAAGTAGTAGAAGTGAGAAACTAGCCTCTGTGTTTAGACTGCAAAAATCACAGTTGACACTGAGCTGAAATCAACATTATAGTCTTATTAGTTGATATTTCTTATCACCAGTATGTTTAAAGCTGCTGTTTTTAAGAATATACATCACAAACATCGACAACTTGCTTTCTGATTACTGGAGCACCTGTTAGTAGACGTCAAACAGTTGATTATAGGTCCCAAATTGCACTAATTAGCCCCCATTTCCTGAAAAATAGAAATGCTCCGTTTGATTGGAAGGACTTAACATTAATGCATGTTTTTACTTGTATTTTTAGGCACTGTTTTGTAGAAGTATTCAGTATTTATGTGTCTTTAACTGCTTGTTTTTGTGTTTGATTTAGTAAAAAGTGATCCGGTGTTCTGAGAGATCCTTTCCTCGCAGCCGTGTTGAAGCTTCTCAGATCAACTGAAACATTTATGTTGCTTCTAAGACCCTCTGAAACCCAGAAAAAGCTCCGTTTGCATCGGCCGTGTTGCAGATTTGAGCAGCTTTGACATGGAGATTTAAGAGGATCTCATTGGAAAGCTGGAAGCAGAACCTAAAATAATAATGAAGTGTCTGGAGATGTGAAATCCTGCTTCGAAGACGTACAAACTTCAATTTTGTTGCCTGATAAGCCTTTAAAGTCAGTGTTCGTATCTCTCAAAGTGGACTTCTTGATCTGGATTTCACTGTTTAATGGTTATCTGTAAAAGCGAGTCCGTATTTTCTTCATTCTGAGATGTCTGATCCACAGCTTGTCAAGCATCAGACCCTGCAGATGTCCATCCAGATTCATCCCATCAAATCAGAACTTTGGTCCCCGATGGTTTAAACCTGCAGATGTGGTCTCTGTTATTTCACAACAGCCTTGGATTCCACCCTTCAGATCTGCAGTCGGCCTGAGAAGGAGGAAGACAGACACTTCTGCTTACAGAGTTATACAGCAGTTTGCGAGTGTGCTGTGAGGGAATGTGAAAATCTGGGACAGACGGAGCCTTGGGGTGCATCGGCAGCCATCAGCCATCACTGAAGATGAGGCTCAATCCTCTGATAAGAACTATGAGGGTCTATAAAACCCGGCAGCGCGAAGCCCCCTGGAAATACCAAAGGCCTGCTCGTCAACACGGGGAGAGACGAGGCGAAAAGAGACGCAGCAGCTGAGCCTGGTTCCAATGTTTGGTGTTTATCTTTTTTGGAAATGAGACATCTGCTGTCACTAAACGACTGGCAGTAAAACCTGAACTAAACACACGGTGCCGTTCAAGTGGTTAACGCTTTCAAAAATCAGCCGCCAAAAGTGGGAACACATTTCATCTTCAGGCTTTTCCCAGACTGAGTAATGACAGTCAGGTAGCTGTGGCTCTAATCTCCTGATATCTGCTCCAGGCAGATTTTATGTTTGCAAACAGTCAAGTGTTTTAAAAGTGTCAGCAAAAACAGAGAATGTTGGGAAATGTATGGACATTTTATGCATCCTTTAATTACAGCATGTGGCCACAGTGGACGCTATCGAAAAAAGAAACATATATCAGCTTATAATAAAGAGCCTATATGCTGCTTTTTCTATTTCCCTTTCTCTTATTGTGTTATCTATAGGTTTTTGTGAATATAAAATGTCTGCAAACTTACTGTTTCCAGTAAACTTTTCAACTACATATTTTTTTTAATGATTATATAAATAGGCCTACTTTTTTGTAGATTTTTTTACTAGATATCAAAATAAATAAATACAAAAATAAAGAAATAAAATAAATCAATAAGTAGTTACAGAAACTATTTTGAAAAAATGAAAAAAAAATATAAATAGCCTATTTATAATTGTATATGTTTAAGTGAACTTTGCAACTGGGTTTGGGTAATGAGTAGTTTAAGAGTCCTTTTTTAAAAAAAAAATCATAAATATGCCAACTTTTATCTAGATATTATTATTATTAATTTATTAAAAAGTCTGTAAAAAACAACAAAAACATTACAGTAAAAAATATTATTGTAAAAAGTAAGCATAATTATAATTATAATAAGTAAAAACATAAGTAGTTAAAGATATTAAAAATCCTTTTGTAGGTTTTTTTTCTGTTAATTTACTAGAAATTATCACTAATTTAAAGAACTGAAAAATCTATTATACATTAATTTAAAAATTACAGTTAAAAACTTTTAAAATATTAATGTAAAAAGTAAGCATGATAAAAATAAGTAAAAACATAAATAGTTAAAGAATTTATATATTTAAAAAATAATTTCATAGTCTATTTTTTCTATTAATTTACCAGAAATGATCACTAATTAAAAATGGAAAATCTTAAAAGCATAGATTAAAAATTAAAGTTAAAAACAGTTAAAATATTAGTGTAAAAAGTAAGCATAATAATAATAATAATAAGTTGATAAAGAATCTACATATTTTCTAAAATAATAATAATTTCACAAATAGTTTATTTTTTGTTAATTTACTAGAAATGATCAATAATTTCAAAAATGATAAAATCTATAAAATCTAAATTAAAAATGACAGATTAAAAACAGTTAAAAGCATTAAAGTAATAATAATAATAATAATAATATAGTAACAGTAGTTAAAGCATCTATATATTTTAAAAATAATTTCATAAATAGTCTACTTTTGGGATTTTACTAGAAATTATCAGCATTAAAAAAATAGAAAAATCTATAAAATATAAATTTAAAATGATCTAAAAACTGTAAAAATTAAAGTAAATAATAATAATAATTAACAACAACAATGATATCTATCAATAGAAGTAATTAAAGAATCTATATTTTTTAGAAATAATTTTATAAATAGCCTACTATTTGCGATTTTACTAGAAATAATAAAAAATTTAAAAAATCTATACAATTACAGTTATAAAAAATATAATGTAAAGTAGAATAATTTCTGGGATTTTACTGGACATTATCAGTACTATCAGTAATTTAACAGAACAGAGAATATCTTTAAAAAAAATATAGATTAACAGTTATCTGCAAAATAATGACACTTTTGCTGATTTAAATACACTAATAGTAAATAAATTAATAAAAAATGCAGATAAAATAGTTTAAATGATATTTCTTGCAGTGTATTAAGGGGTGTTAATTAGTGAAGGTGTGTATCTCTAATGTTAATGAGCAGCTTTCATTAAAGAACACAGGTGATAGAAATGAACTCTCTATGTGTTCCAGTGTTTCCTGTCACTGTACCGTCGTTCATGACGGTGACGCTCCTCTTCTGTTCGGAGCGTCTGACGGAAAACCGGCGGCGGCTCTTTGTTTATTTATTTCCCGCGGACACTGAAGGGTTAAACCTGAACCGGAGACTGAAGGAGGAAAAAAAAAACCCTCCCCAGCCGAGACGTCCTCCGGTGCTGCAGCTCCGACGAACCGGTCGCCGCTCGGTACCGTCAGTTCCCACAGAATGGATTTGCGCTCGAGACGGCAGAACGGGAGCCCGCACGGCCCGCACGGCGCGCGGCTGTAGGACCGAACGGCTTCAAAAGGCGCGTGGCGTCAGCAGCGGCGGCCGCCTCCGTTTCCCCTCCGCTGCTGCTCTCCGGTGTCCGGACCGGGATTTCTGCTGTGGCGTCGGTGCAGGCTGCTCTGCCGTGTGTGTGTGCGCGTGAGTGAGTGTGTGTGTGTGTGAGAGAGAGAGAGTGTGTGTGTGTGAGTTAAAGAGCAGGGAGGCCACGAGCGCTCAGCTAGCAAACCGTACGTTCCACCGCCAGAGATGGTCACGTCCACACCGGGGATCCTCCTGCTGCTAATATGTCTCCAGCACCGATTTATTAACGTCCACGGTGAGTCCCCTCTCCGGCGTGTGTGCCTGCCCGCTTGTGTGTTCGTGTGGGTCACGGAGAAGAGGGGGAAAGACGCTCCGTGTACCGGGAGGGGAGGTTAGCTAACACGAACCGAGCTTGTGCACCTGTCTTGGCTGCTCCTTGAAGGATTGACCGTGCTCGGTTTGGCTAATCAACCGTCTTCCTCCGGGCGGAAAAGCCCCAAAAATTATCATCTTTTGTGGGGTTAAAACGACTTATTGCTGCTTTTAAAAATTCAGTTTCAATATATTTATCAGCTCATGGTGCTGTGGAGTCACGGTGCTGGGGAAAAAACGCTCCGTGTACCGGGGGGGGAGGGTTAGCTAACGCGGACCGAGCCGGGCACCTGTCGTGGCTGCTCCTTGGATGAATGACCGTGTTCGGTTTGGCTGATCAACCGTCTTTTAATCGGCATCTCCTAAGGGTGTCAAAACGACTCTCTTGCGGCTTTTGTGTGCGATTTTAATTCATTAAGTCGCTTTTCTGGGCAACACGCTCCGTGCACCGGGAGGGGGGAGAGGTTGGCTAACGCGGACCGAGCCGGGCACCTGTGTCGGCTGCTCCTTGGAGGAATGACCGTTGGCTAATCAACCGTTTTCTTCTTGGTAAAGAAAGCAAAGAAAAAGCGACTAATTAGGCATTTTAAACGACTCATTTGCTGCTTTTGTGTGTGTGTTTTTTTTATTTTAATTTTACTTGTGGTGCCGTGTAGAGAGAAAAACGCTCCGTGTACCGGGGGGGAAGGTTAGCTAACACGGACCGAGCTTTTACACCTGTCTCGGCTGCTCCTTGGAGGAATGACCGTGTTCAGTTTGGCTAATCAACCGGCTTCTTCTGGGCAAAGAAGCCCCAGAATTAGCATATTTTTTGTGGGGTTTAAACGACTCTTTTGAGACTATTTTGTGCGATTTTAATTTATTAATTCGCTTTTCCTGTACCGGGGCTAATTAGCTAACACGGACCGAGCCGGGCACCTGTCTCGGTTGCACCTTGAAGGGATAACCGGGGGGAAAAAAAGCCTTGAATTAGCATCTTTTTGTGAGGTTGAATACACTCACTTGCTGCTTTTCTGTGGGCTTTTATTTATTAAATTGATGACAGTGTTGTGGAATCACGGTACTGAGGAAAAACTCTTTGGTTCCGGTGGGAATTGGCTAACACGAACCGAGCCGGGCACCTGTCTTGGTTGCACCTTTTCGCTAGCTGCTCTTGTCTTGTTGGCAAAACAAAAAGCCATTGAATTAGCGTCTTTTTGTGGGGTTAAAACTGATCATTTGCTGCTTTTGTAGGTTCTTTTAATTAATTAATTCGCTGTGGAGTCACGGTACTTAGAAAAACTCTTTGGTTCCGGGGTAGGTTAGCTAGCAAGAACCGACGTTGGAGGGATAACCGTGCTTGGTTGCACCTTTAAGCTAGTTTTTCTTCCATTTGGCAAAAAAGCTCCGTAATTAGCATCTTTTTGTTGGGCTTAAAAGACTCATTTGCTGCTTTTGTATGCAATTTTATGTTCTTAATCACTTATGGTGTTGTGGAGTCATGGTACTGAACAAAACTCTTTGGTTCCGGTAGGGTAGGTTAGCTAGCAAGAACCGAGCTTGTACACCCATCTTGGCTGCTCCTTGAAGGGATAACCGTGCTTGGTTGCACCTTTAAGCTAGTGTTTCTTCTTCTTCTTGGCAACAAAGCTCCATAATTGGCATCTTTTTGTTGGGTTTAAGAGACTCAATTGCTGCTTTTCTATGCGATTTAAATACTTCTATTTGTTTCTGGTGTTGTGGAGTAACGGTACTGAGAACAACATTTTGGTTCCGGGGTGATGTTAGCTAACAAGAGCCGAGATGGGCACCTGTCTTGGCTGCTCCTTGAAGGATTGACTAGTCAACCCCAGGAATGGTGTCTCTTTGTGGGGTTAAAACGACACAACTACTGCTTGTTGGGTGCTTTTTAAATATATCTATATGGAGCGTGTTTCTATTTCAATTGAGTGTTTAGTTTAGCGCTGGTGTTTTAGCTCCGTATCTGTGACAATTCAGGGTTTTAGAGGCCCTGTTGATTTGTGTTGCCTCACAGCTTCTGCTCTCCACTGATAATTGATGGCCAATTAGCCGTGAGATCAATTAATTTCAGCCCCGAAACAGGCATGCAAACCCCTGCTTGCGTCTCATGCCTCGTCCTGATTTTCTCATTTACTTCCACTGTGGGATTCTCCTCCTGCACAGCCAGCCTGATAATTTATTTATTTATTCCTGAAGTGGAAGCCGACAGAGGGAGAGGGACGGCAGGGTGGAGGAAAGGGGGGGAAAAAATACAGGGGATTACTGTGGAGAAAACTGTCAAAACATGGGTAGAAAGCAAGCCCCGGTAGGGTAGGGCAGCGGTAAGAGGAGTGACCACGGTGAATTACCGACCGCAGGAGATCCCCATGAAGCTCTAATTAGGAGCGGAGTGCGAGGTTAAGTTATTACTATCAGCTGGTGGGGCTTGTAGATCAGTTTTCCAAAGGCTGCAGCTGATGATGGATTTAATTCAAAGTTAATTATTCTTGATTAACCGCCTCCGAGTCAATAAAATGTCCCGATATACTGTGAGATGTCAATTACAAGTTCCCAGAGTGTCATCTTCATATCGGCCTGTTTTTAATCCAAGAGGAGACATCATGCTGTTGTTGTTGATTGAATGTCTTTGGGTTTTGGACTCTTGATAGCGTTTGATTTTTGCTTTCTGCGGTATTTTCTTACTGCAGCAGACCATCCTAAAGCAAGCAAGTCTATTTATAAAGCATCTTATCACACGCGGAGGATATTCAAAGTGCTGTACGGAATAAAAAACAATTAGATAAATCAAAATCAGTACAGACAAGTTGATTAAAGTGCTCAGAAATTTAATAGAATAATAAATACTAATGAGAATCCTCCAAAACTAGACTCTACAAGCGTTTTGCTGCCTTTGCTTGTGTCATAAAAATAAATCTTTAACTTGCTCTACTAACTGCTCACATTCTTGTACTATTTTATAATGTACTCTACCAAATACTTGCTTTATATCAAATATGAGCCAGTTATGCTGCAGACTAACCCTGATCCAGAACTATCATGCTGTGTCTTTATTACCAAGTGCAAAACGCATGGTTTGCATTGACTTTACATCGAGGAGACCCTTTTTGACGAGGTTAAATTGTGCTTTTAGTCACTTTACACTTCCTTCTTACAGTTTTTTCGCCTTTTATAGGTTTCTTAAAACACCGGCTGCAACCCAGTGAGTGTATTAATATGATAAATGGCTTTATGGACTGTTCAGTATATGAAATGCAGACGCTTGTGACGGGGGCGAATGATTAATTGATTCCAAATCGAAATTGCGGTTTCAGACAATGCTGTTGGCAAAACGCAAAGGCTGCAATGTAGCGTATAGCAAGGCCTCTGAAACAAGGTTAAAACTGTAATTTAATGCCTCATCTCTAATCTGGTGTGGCGATTCTCCGTCACATGTTTTAAATCTGTTCCACGGTGAATACTGAGCTAAAGCTTCTGCACATCAGCAATCACAATAAGATGCTTTCCTCAGATCATGCAGCCATCAGTCGCTGAATGTGGAGGTTCCTTTCGGGCCCCGGGTTGATAAAATATGTGCACGCCATGGGTTTAACTTCATAAAGGCACTTCCTAATTGTGTCAGCACTAGCTCGCAAGCAGGTTAAATTATAAAACGGCTCAGAGAGGCGGAAAGATTCGTGTTTGTCTGCTAGTGTCTCGCGCAGATTTCTGTCCTCTGCAATTCCCACCCACCGTGGGAAATGGCCCTCGGGTGGCGGGGGGTGTAGCAGTGAATCAAAAGTAGTGCTCGTAATGTGCACACACTCAGGATAGCATACAGCCGCCGCCGCCGCCTCAATCTCAGCTCCCAAACACACACACACACACACATGGACGCACACACAGATTGAGATTGTATGAGCCTATTTGAACAAGATGCCACGCAAATTAGGTGGCGGCGAGAGCGGCGGCGGCAACGTTGGCCTGATTAAAATGGATGTATTTTTTTTCCCTTCCTTCCATGGTTACTGCGATACCACGCTAGACCCAGATCCTCGGCTGTGGGAGGGGAGCTTTGTGGGGGTGCACTTGGTTTCTTGAAGTGGGCGGGGTGGTGGACAGGAGGGAGGAGGAGGAGGAGGAGGAGGAGTGTTCTGCAACCGTTTCTGTTACTGGGGAAAATTGCATTACCATGACCTCCAGTGTGACAGCCGCTATGCAGCGCACAATGATCTACTATTTTTGGAGGGAGGCGGCTCATCGCGGCTCCACGCCTGTTGAATAGTACGAGCAGGTGACTGATTATCATGAGAAATAATCTTTTAATTCCAACCTCAGGCCTGCAGTTAATGTCTGTATCGAGATAATTGGCTCTTTAAGGTAACATGGACCTTCCTTTGGTCAAAATGAGCCATTATGGGTGGGGGGAAAAACCCAGGTGATGTTGGGAATAAAGACACACGAGGACAAAACACACTGTGGTTTTGAGTAGGCGAGGTATTATTTTGACGGTACAGTCAGAATAATTTGGGAGTAGTTATGGCGTTTTTAGTCAAAATATTGTGAATCACACCGTCATGCTGTTTGGCAGACTGCATACCCTGTGCAAGATAAAATGAAGCCCATCTACACCTCTCCTCTCCCTTAATGCTCATATTTCTTCATATTTTGTGGTCTGGAGCCACAAGAGAAGCCTCCAGGTCTCCAAGCTCCTCAGTTACGCGTTCCCTTTTAGTCATTCCGAGCTGGTGCCACAATATTTTCTGCAAAACAAAGCAGGGATTTGAAGGTGCAGGAGCAGTGAGACTTCTCTTAACTTTGACAAGACGTACAGTGGTGGCGAAGGCTTCCTCGGTCCTCGTCCTGTAGCTGCGGCGTTCGGTTTGTCGGCTAGAAAATTGAGCCTGGCACTGCAGGGAGAAGGAGAATACTCTCGCGCAGGTTCGTATACTTGAGGTTACTCCTGAAGTCTGTTATTGTGCTGATAGGATCAAAGTGCAGGGTGTGCAGTTCTGCAGACAGCAAGTCAATGGGTTTCTGTGTGGAGTAGTAACCCAGGAGGACGTGCTCTTAAAGAAACACTGCAGCATGTCATTTTCTGCAACCTCGGTTCATAGCTGCTTGTTTTGCATGCTGCATCCCTTTTACTACATTACAGCTGAGGTGTATTTTGCAAACAGTGCTGCAGTTCTTGTATTTTTCTCACTGTTGGAGGGATCTGTTGGTTTCTGTTGAATGCAGTGCAGAGTTTCCTGGTTGCCAGAGGTGGCAAAGCTAGCTTAATGTCATTAGATAATGCTCGGCCAAGTTTTAAAATCATTCTGCACTAAATCTGCATTTTCACCCAATGATAATGTCACTTTTTAGGATTATTTTTTCTTTCCGACTCAAAAGGCGGCCTGCAACGATCAGAAATGTATTTCTATGGTGGCCATTTTGCTTAAATTTCTTATATGCCTGCTTGCTGTTTAAACTGTATTTAACTACATTCAATTAACCACTTGAACCCTAGAAATTATCTAGACGGTTTCAGCTCCCGTCACATTTTTACTCACTGTAACATAAAGTCCTGCCCCTCTATGGAAACAGCACAGCCATGGCTATACATACAACACTGTGTTACCACTACTGGGAAAACCAGTTGACTCTTCATGCGACAGATATTCAGTAATTAACATTTTTAATACCTCTTCAAAGTTTTGTTTTTTCCACACTGCTCTGCACATCAGCTCTAGGAAGGTGATTCACCATGCCGAATGTATCGTCCAACAACTCGCTGACATCTTGCACCTCTGTATGCACTGTTTAAGCCATGATTAATTCGTTTTAGTGACCGAGTGTGTTTTACTTCCCTCTGAATCACCTCTCTGCTCTGCATAAATGCAGCCTGCTGAATATTTAACACATTTTTGTCAAGTGACTGCTGAGTCACTCATGACTGATAACATAGGCTACGTTCAGACAGCAGGCTAAAGTGACTCAAATCTGATTTTTTTTGCCCCTATGCGACATGTATCTGATCTTTCCATGGCAGTCTGAACAACACAGATCTTTTTAAATGCGACCCAGGCCACTTGGATATGTGGTCCTGAATCCGATGCGTTTTGCCATGCGACGTCTGTCTGAACGGCCAGGTCGCTTTTATCCGACCTACACGGCAAACATCTTTATTCTGTGTTCAAGTAGGCGGGAGCAGGCACAAAAACAAAAACCATGGCGGACGATAAAGTGGAGTCCAGTCAATGGAGGGAAAGCGAGGTTTCGGAGTTAATTAATATTTTGGGGGGGCATATTTTGGCTCTATTCAGGCCAAACTCGAGGGGTCTTACCGGAACACCGTTACCATCCGTTACTCGCTGCGAGTGACATCGTCGTGTCCTCTTCTTGCCATCCGGGACACTTTTGGGTCGCATGAAGTTCACACAGGAGATCACATGCAAGCCGCATTTAATTGGAAATGTGAACGAACTCTCAAAAAACATCTGAATTGAGCATTAAACCCTGCTGTCTGAACATAGCCTTAGTTGCGCTGAGGATGGTGTAGTGTTGTTTTTTTTTACAGAATCTGGTGCAGATGATTTATCTTGGGCAAATTTTTGTGAGTGCGGGCTGCACGGTGGCTCGGTGGTTAGCAGCGTCGCCTCACAGCTAGAAGATCCCCGGTTCGCATCCCGGTTAGGACGCCTGGGATCTTTCTGTGTGGAGTTTGCATGTTCTCCCTGTGCAGTGTGGGTTTTCACCTCCTTCCTCCCACAGTCCAAAAACATGCTGAGGTTAACTGATGATTCTAAATTGTCCGTAGGTGTGAATGAGAGTGTGCTTGTTTGTCTGTCTCTATATGTAGCCCTATGATAGACTGGCGACCTGTCCAGGGTGTCCCCTGCCTTCGCTCTAAGTCGACTGGGATAGACTCCAGCCCCCCCCGTGACCCTACAGAGGATTAAGTGTTGTACAGATAAAGAATAGATGGATGGAAATTTTTGTGATTGCAGTGTCAGATTTGGTGCATTTCTTTGTGGAGGAACTGCACGTGATGGATTATTACCTCGAAGGCAACTACAAAATTGGAAAAACCGACTAGTCTTACTGTTTTTACCGTTTCCGACTCTGATAAATGGAATTTTGTGCCTTTAATTGTTAATTTTTTCTTCCTCACCTGACAAGTGTTGGGCTTCAGGGTGTCACAGACCCAAATTCAAGTGCCACGATTTGAGTTTTATAAGAGTGCAGCTGCGAGAGGTGTGGCTCTAAAATAATGGGACCAGCGCTGTAATCCAGCTTTAATGAAGAAAACTTATATTGCAGTTCCTTTCCTCTTAAATGTATTCCCTTTATGCAACCGCACACTGCTTCATCCTGATGAAAGCAGTGCACTAGGTCACCCCTTAGAGGTCTCGGAGGATCCGTCGTTTTCCTTTTCCACTCCTGGAAAAGGCTCGAAATGGGTTCCCTCGAGTGAGATCCGACTGCAGGGAGAGGGAATAAAGTCGCGTGGTGCTACGTCGGGTCAATAAGGACACTGGGATGTTTGTAGAGCACGTTTTTTAAAACCCCGTCTTCATTAAATTAGAATTGCAGCATCGGTCTCCTCTTTTAACGGCCACATGTCCTATAGGCAACAATCTACACAGAGCACTGATGGATGATTTGGGGATTCAGCAAACTGAGCTGCCGGGAAAGTTTACTGATGGTTCGTGTGATCCGAGCTCTGCACCTTTATGACGCCTGTGCGGTTCGCGTGGTGATTTGCCTTCGATCAGCGCAGAACTAAACAGTCACTCGGCGCCCGCGGCCCTCTCTTTATATGATCCCCCTCGCTTTCTGGCTCCGTCAGCAATAAACGTACGTCAGCGCCGAGCCGAAGTGATGAGTCGGGACTTTTTAGATGTTGACGTGCGAGCCGCTGCTCTCATGTGCAGAAGTAAATAAAAGAAGAAAAAACAGGAAGGAAAGTGAGCTGTTCTTCAAATGTTAATGCGCCGTTTCCACTTGTGTAATGAACTTAATGAGTCATGATGGTGGCTGGTGTGTGCGTACCCCTGGCCTTTCTGCATATTTCAGAGGTTTTGCAAGCTGAGTAAGTAGTCTGGAGGTAAAAAACTAAACACTGTGGAAGGCTACACCATTAAGAATATGTAGTTTTATTTGATTTTATGTAAGTTTCTGCATTTGTGTACCAAACTGCAGACTTTATAGGTGACAAACTGCGATTTGCACCACTCCTATTGTACATTTTACATGTATAACACCATTTACAAATGTTGCTGTTTTAGTTTTAAGGCTTCGATGCAAGTTATTTGGTTGACAGTCAGTTAAATGAAGCCCCAACTGCTGTTTTCTAGCTCAGTTTTATTCATCTTTTCATTGATAGATCGTGTGCTATTCTTGATTCAAGTGGTTTACAGCAGTTCCAGTGCACATGCTTCATCCACTGAGAGCGCTGCACAGTAATAAATCGATGTATCGTAGACGCTCGGGCCGTATCGTGCTTTATTTTTATCCCCCTGCGGTCACATTTTTCAACTTTCACTGCGAAATAAGGCGACGCTGGAGAACAGTGCCTTCGCATAGCTGGAGTTACATCCGTGTAACTTCTATTTCACCTTGTCTCACCGTGCAACCACCGTGTTTTTATGCCGTGTGATGGAGCAGGGATTGTGATGCAGGGGACGTTTCCCCATCTTGACTGTCAACAGCCTCTAATTAAGAACTTGGTGTAGAAAATACAAGCACCCCGCATTAAAGCGTGTTTTATAGCCATGCAAATTGATCATGAATATAAACAACAGTGCAGGCGCATCCTTATTTTCAGCATATTTGGGATTTGACATTTACACAGAGCATGTAAAACCAGCTTTTCCACGTTCCTGCACACACGATCGCAACAATATCTGGGTTATCCTCTACCTGCAGCTGTGGTTTCCCACCATCTCAGAATGTTCTGTACAGAGAATGTCTAGAAGCCTGGATGATGTGTTTACAAAGCCCCCGTGTCCTCATTTCTCCGGGTTTCTGAAACTGGGATGCCATGTTTACATGCACGACTGTTGACGGGATACTCCCAGAGCTTTATCACGACCAGGATATAAACACTCTTGCGCAGTAATGTCAGAAGGAAATGTGATTTGAATCTTTGTTTCCTGGGAACTTCCTGGTTTGAGCAAATGACACCATTGTAGCCTCTTATTACTCATTTTACAAGTGCCTGGGTCGTTCTGGCTCGGTTCTCCGAATGCCCCACGCCCGATCATCTTCCATTTGACAGATGTTTTGTTGTTGTCGTGGTGATTATTGATTGAATTAACCATGTTTTAAAATCTGGCATCGTAGGTAGCATTAGCTTTTGAGGTGAAACATCTTAAAGGAGGAGGGGTTATGTTAGTATTTTTCATTTCATTTCATTTTCTTCATGCCAATCTGTTGAGCAATATTTGAAGTGCCGTAACTTGAGAAATAATGTGGCCAGAGTCGCCTTGTTGATATACACATATGGTCTTTAGTGGTGCTTTGATATAATAATACAAAATAGTTATGTGATGGCGCAAATGTGGTCAAGAAATATCCATGTTCTTCTTTCTATTCCGACATTCCATCAACCATAAAACCTTTATTTTCCACCCTAAGAGGCAGATTTTTATTCCTCTCATTGGTAGGAATGTGATGCCAGTCAGTGGTATACTTTTATTAAAATGATGTTTTTTTTGCATTTGCTCCACAGATTGGTGCGAAGAAAACGGCACAGATGTCATCATGACCCAACTCAAAAACTAATGTTACCCAAGACCCCAGATTTAGCATGTTTTAGCTTAATAACAAACAAATGCACAGTAAAAAAACCTGACAAATATGAGATGGTTCGGCAAGGTGGGGATGATCCACATGGGTTTGGGTGGATCTGGGCCAGTTGAGTAGATGGTTTCTGCAGATCATTGGGGCTGTGTCTCCAGTGTTTCTTGCTTCATGATGAAGACATGCATTTTTCAAAGTGTAGACTGTAAAAGGTGTTGGATGAAGCCAAGACTAAATTAATGGTGGGTACCGTTTGTCCCGATCTCCCCTTTATGATCAAGAGGAGCACGTGTACCGGAACATAAGCCAATCAAGACGCGAGCTGACTGACGGAACAGGAAGTGAGAACAACGGTTTATTTACAACGCCGTTTCTCCATGCAGTGATTGTGGTAACGTTGCTAACATTTTTGACTTGCTAGCGCTGGTGCTAGCATCTAGCGCACAGCCCTGCTCTCCAAGCCATCTGTAAATACTTGTGACAGTTTTTACTCACCTCCAACTCACCCTGTAACGCTTACAGCCCACACTCCCGCCGTGGTTTTTTCCATTTTTCTTTTCACAACCGTCGCTGCTTCTTCCTGCTCGTCCGCCATGTTTGTTTACAACAGTGCTTCTCAATTATTTTCTGTTACGCCCCCGCTAGGAAGAAAGAAACTTCTGGAAAGAAATACAACTTACAACAAAGAATAACTTTATTAACATTGTTTTGTTCGCTGCCTACATTTTTAGACTTGGTACACACCAAGGCTGGTCCCGAGCATTCGAATATCTGAATATCCGTTCATTGTGGTGATATTCGGATAATAATTTTGATATTCGAATAGTCACGCGCCACCAAGCGTCGCCAGAGCACAGATATTGCTTTCCTCGTCTCCCACCGTCGTCGCAGTGAAGACACTCGCTTCGTCATATTTCCTCGTCTTGGCTTTCGGGAGACTTTCGTTTGTCTCGTTATCTCCGTCTCTCTCCGCCTTGCTTTTCATCCCTGTTGAATATTTTTCCATGGTGTCTCTTGAGGGTTCTTTCACTGCACTTCATGTCTCCTGCTCTGTGCTGTGTGTGCACATGCTCGGTGCAAAAAATCCATACACCATAGAGCTACTAATACTCCCTGTGCACACTCTGACAATGAGAGCCACTGCCACCTACTGTAGTGGATGTGTAATTACACTTTATTCTCGTACAGCAAAAAAAAAAGCATGTTCCCTGGGGTCACATACGCCCCCCTGGCATCGCACCACTATTTGAGAAGCACCGGTTTACACTGAAATCACGTTTGACGGCGCGAGATTTGGAATATTGAACATCGAACACTGTAAGATCAGAAGAAGGAGACCTTGTGCGATCTGTCTTTTGCATCATCAAATGTGTGGTCTCTAAATCTGTGAAGGTTTGAAGAGTCCTGTCATGTGTGCCAGCCTTAACACTGGTATAGTCTGATCTAATGCTTGCTAAACTGTGCTTGAATTGATGATTATTTTTTAAACATTTCAGTAAATTCCCCCTCTCAAGACCTGCATGAGTGATGATATCCCTCCCAGAGTACTTTAGGTGATAAGTTCTGTCTTTTTTTTAGTATTCATTCAGAGTCAGCTTAAAAAAAGAGGAGGTTTATGCAATTCCTTGACGCATGTGTCCGTTTCTGCTTTGTCAGATTGTTTTTCTCATATGATCAGAAACACATCTTGACCTAAATCAAGTTTGCCAGGAAATCTCATCTTATCTCATCTGATATTTTTTGTAAACGGGGCAGTGTTATTATCTCTGGAACCCCCAGCTGATTTATGCCCCTGTCTGTAAAATGTGGTTAATTCCAGCCAATACATCAAATTAATGTCACATTAATGCCGACCTCCTTGGGCTGCACCCAAGTCTGTATTTTGGAGAAGTAAAACTAGCTGACAGAACGCTAAGGATGATCAAATGATGCCCTCTTTGGCTGCATACTTAAACAATAGGTCCTGTCCCCTGTGTGGCTGTATTTGCCCCAATTTCACTGCCTTGGTTTCATTGTTCTGTGGAGACCAGCCTCTTCATACTGTATTATTACAGTTGTTTTCAAAGCATCTGCTTGTCTACTGCAGCAGCTCCACTGAAATGTGTTGCCCATTTGATGTGTTATCGTTAACAACGCATTTTTATTTCCAATTTTGCGCCGTGATTTGTCTTTTACAGTCGGTCGTTTCTCCGATGCTCGTCGGATTTATTGCCGAGGGGAACAAAACATTCCCCTCTGCCTGCTGTAGCATGTCTCTGGGTTAGTGGTTGTTTGTTAGATGTGCTGCGATCAACATGCAGGTAGGAGCGCCGCGATCCATTTTGCCATGATTGCGGTAATTTGAATGAAAGGTCAGGATTCTGTATTCTGTAACACGACCGTGGTGCGGGTACAGCTGGTGTAGTTGTGGTTGAACGGAAGCCTGCAGGCTCTTGGCACACGGGTCGAGTATTTACCTCCTCCTGGGCTGTGAAGTTAGTGGGCTCGTATCACGAGTGGCTGACAGAGAAAACACTGTCAAGGTCCTTTCCTGTGCCTTTTCTGTACTCTGCTGGCGGTTTTCAGGCGTCTGATGTCACATAAACATTGCATTTCTACATTTAATAAAAGCTCCTGCTCCGAAAACACACACAAATCCAAAATCGGACATGAAGGACGGCACGGAGAAGCAGGTTTGTCGCAATATGTCTCTGGGAATAGTGTTGTTTTTGGTCGTTTAGCCTATAAAATGTCAGAAAACAAAGAAAAATGGACGCCATTTCTCAGGATCTTTAAATTGCTTTGTCCTGCCAGCAGTCCAGGAAACCCTGATATCATTTAAACACAGGGACGGCACACGTTTTCAGAAGGACAAAGAGTCCCACTTGGTTGTACATGTGGAAAGTACAACAAACGGTTGTGTAACAAATGAGTGAGAAGTACAGTCCTCGGGTTCTTTCTTATCACAGCAGAGCCACACTATTGCAGCATGAAGGAGGCGTTAATGTTGGATTTTTGGCCTCAGAAAGCTGCAGAGTTTACGGGACACAGACGCCTTTAATCGAAGTAGAACGTCAGCTGAAGTTGGGACATTTTCTCACAGTGAACCCTGTTATACTACTTTTTTAACTGTAATTTTTCAAAGAATTTACTTAAATTTTTCAGATTTTTTTTATAGTAAAGTCACAAAAAAGAAATTAATTTACACTTTAACCGTTCAAATTATTTTTACCAGTTGTAATTCTTTATTTTTCAACGTCTGACTGTTAAATTCCACCATTTTTACTAAATTTAAATCAGCAAAAATGTCATTATTTAGCAGATTTTTGCAGCGATTTGCACCAGTTATATCACAGAAAATTATATTAATTTGTGTTAACTGTGAAACAAACGGGCCCAAACTGTAAATAACATCCATATCGTAAGTAAATTTTTTTTCACAGATGGTAATTCTTTCTTTTCCAACATCTGACTGTTAAATTACTGAATTTAAATCAGCAAAAATACCTTTATTAACACATTTTTGCTGCTATTTTCACTGTTTATATCACAAAAAATTCTTAATTTACATGTTAACTGTAAAAACAAAAACAGGCCCAAACTGTTGTAATTAGCTTAACCATTTCCAGTGATTTAAAATCAGCAAAAGTATAATTATTTGAGATTTTTGCTGCTATTTGCATTATTTAAATTACAGAAAAAAGTATTAATTTACATATTAAGGGTAAAAAAACAACAAAAACGGGCACAGACTGTAAATAACTAAAGTGAATATTTTTTTAAATGGTAATTCTTTCTTTTCCAACATCCAAATGTTAAATTCCACCATTTTTACTGAATTTAAATCAGCAAAAATGCCATTGTTTAGCAGATTTTTGCTGCTATTTTTACCGTTTAAATCACAGAAAAAAATCTTAATTTACATGTTAACTGTAAAAAACAAAAACAGGCCAAAACTGTAAATTAACTTAACTATTTCTAGTTTATTTAAATCAGCAAAAATATTATTATTGAACAGATTTTTGCTGCTATTTGCATCATTTAAATCACAGAAAAAAAGTATTAATTTACATTTTAAGCGTAAAAAACCCCCACAAAAACAGACCAAACAAAAGTAAATGTTTTTATAAATGGTAATTCTTTCTTTCCCGACATCTGACTGTTGGATTCCACCATTTTTTGTTAATTTAAATCAGCAAAAAATATAATTATTTATCAGATAATTGCTTTTATTTTCTCCATGTTTGCCGTTTTTAAACATTACAGTACTTTGTTGTCTTTTAACCTGTTTTTTGTTGTACCCTTGCTGACAGATTATCATTCTTTTGTACTGTATTTTTTATTTACAGTGTATGGATAGGACTCAAATACTGCAGGTTTACTAAAGGTGAGTCACCTGGTCTGGAACGACGACAACCTCTTTGACTTAACAGCATATTGAAATAGTTCTAATACGCTGAAAACATCATGAGCTTGAATGTCAGAGGAGCCGTCCATTTTAGAACTTGTGCACAAATCATCCATGCAGATCTTCAGTCGTGTGTTGCTGCTTCGGTTGCAGGCCCGAAGCTCTCCAGGTCCAAATCAGCGTGTGTTGCTTCTCTCTGGAGGAGCGGCTGACCCACTTTAAACAATTTCCTTCGCGATGGCAATACAGTGACTGAATGCTGGTTTTAAAAGGCTTCCTCCACCCTGGCAGAGAACACAGATCTGATGTAAATACCTTCGCTTATCTCGGCGGCCTCTTTTGGCCAACATCTTTAATATTTTAACAGGGGAAATGAAAAGTAGTTGACCTCTCAGCCCGAGCTGTGATCTCTCCCGGGCTTCTATCACAGCTCTGCGCTCCATTTACCCACCTGGACAGACACACAGTCCAGACTAAAGCAAGCGCCAAGGTCACACTGTGTTATTTTAGGACCTGAAGTCGTCACCGCCTCCAGGACGGCAGACTAGTACAGTCTGTCGTACAAACTGTGCACAGTACGTTCTTAAAAACAACCCTGGAAACCATCTTTTTCTTGTGCAGAAGGGAGAATAAATCTTCAGTCAGCTCTGGATCACCATGTCTTGATTCTCTGAGGAGGAAATGTTGAAAAATCTCATTTAATTTACCTCGGAAAAGGTCGTAAATCTATAATCTTGCCTGTCAGAGGTTGTGATGCCAGAGGTGGAGTGTTCTTGTGTCTGATTGCAGGCAGTTGGTGAACATTTCACGCTTCAAGTGGGATTGTTGTGGCAATTTTTGCACGTGTGGGAGGCTCTTCAGTGCTTTTTTTTGTGGCGTTTCGGTCGGCATTATCAGACGTATAGCAGATGCTGACACCGCTGCTGACTCCAGTAGACGGGAAGCCGATGAACTCATAATGAGACGGTGCTGCTTTTAGCAAAAAAAAAAAAAAATCTCAGATGAATCATTCTTCATTGGTTCAACCATCATTTGTTTCCTACCGCTTGTCCAGATTGTTAATTTAAAGATTGAAGCACGTTAAAAATGTGATATCATCGTTTTATATTTCCTGCTTTTGCCAATGTGGCCACGCAGCTGTATTAAAGTGCCTTCGAGGCGGTGTTAAAAATGTCTTGCATTTAATTTGTTGAACCCATCAGAAGCAGTTTCTTGTTCAGCAGGAGAACTTTTAAACTTCTGTTTTAATTAGTAACCTGACTAAGGCCCCGTCCACACGAAGACGAGCCCAGGCCTAAACGCACTAATAGTCCATCCAACCCGTGTATCGTCCACACCAAGCCGGCGTTTTGGGGGTCTGAAAACGATCCTTTCTGAACCTAGGTCCCAGAGTACAAAGATCTGAAAACGCCGTTTACGTGGGACCGTTGTTACGCCCTGTCCGCTGCTTTTTCTGACACGCTTGCGTCATAGCTCCACCTCTCCATAGATGCGCCAAACTCGGAGAACGACGACAACAATGTCTCCGTATAGTGCTGCATATGTCCTGCTGATAGTTCCACCTCATCGTCCGTCCAGACTAGAGTCCTACCAGCTCGTCCACTCCTATTTGCCGCTGCCATGTTCTGTGTTTACATCCTATACAGATTTCTGCCTAAAGTCCTGCCGCCAGTTTCTGCTTGTTCATGTTACGGCATCATGGCGCCACCAACAGGCCTGGCATGTGTTTTACATCGTTTTCAGGTGTATCAAGTGAATTCGTGTGGACGGACGCATTTACTGAAACGGCTCCGTCTTTATGAAGAACGTTTTTGAGACTATAAGTGTTTTTGCTTCGTGTGGACGAGGCCTAAGCCTTTTCAGGTGAATCTAGGAACTGTTTGGGTTATGACTAGGGGTGTAAAGGTACACGAAAATCACGGTTCAGTGCGGAACCCTCTGGAGTCGACGGACACGCCGGTGTGTCAAAATGACATGACTGATTTAAGATGATGTAGCAGCAAGACGTAGCCTCGCTGAGTCTCCGTTTCAACTTGTGTCCAAAGTGTGGATTTCTAACCATCTACCAGTTGTTGAATTGTGTTGATTGGCCAAGTAAAACCAGAGTTATGACAAATAACAAACGCCGTACGCCAATGTTTGGAGCTCCTTACAGCTTTGGTCTGGTCCACTTGTTTTACTCCTTTTTCATACTTTACCAGGAAACCCAAGTGATCCCAGACGGGTGGTTTTAACCACGGTGGAGCGTCTTCCAGCTGTTAGCATTAGCCATCCCGTTCGCTAGCCATACGTCACAGAAGCAGAATAAACGGTCCGTCACATCCTGTGTTCCCCTGGAAACCCGTACTTGTTTTTAGTTCCGCAATACTGTGCAACTGAGAGACGGAGAAGGTCCACCTCAACTGTGGGAACTACGAGGTTCACAATTAAAACAATCCTGTACATCGGCCGTTCTTAATAGTCTTGAAATTTTCATACCATGGTTCACCTCTGTAGCGAACAGTTTTGTTACACCCCTAGTTACAACACATCAGAAAATAGTGAAAACCACTCATCGCAAGTTCAGTTGTTGACATATCTTTTGTTCAAACAGTTTTTCAGAACCCAAAGATGTGAACTTTACAGTGACATTTTATCTTTTTCTTCTTTAAACTTAAATGTAGCTTTACGAGGCTGAACAACAACAACTAGTGACTCCAGTTGTTTTTCTCTGTTTGGGTAACCAGAAGCAGAAATCTAAAGGTCTGTTAATTTTATCTAATCAAACCTGAAACAGTTTGACATTCTCAGGACACAAAGACTTGCTGTTCTGCTAAATACTGATGACGCATCGTCTCAGTTACTCGTCTTTGTGTGCCTGTAAAAACATTCAACTCTCTTCAGTTTACTGGCTTTAATGGAGTTGTTAAAGATGCAACTGCTCCAGAACAAGTCGTGACTCGCCTAACTAGAGTTTGGTGCAACTTATTTCACTTCAGCTCACATGTCTGGTGGTTGTTGTTGTGAATTATGCAACAAGCTGGCTGGGAAGCAAGACGATTTGAGCTTTCTGTGTGTGAGTTCGGTTTGTGGAGCGCAGTCCTGTTTACAAAAGCTTAGCTTGAAATTACAGCTCTGCAGGGAACCCTTTTAGGAGCTAAACAAAATGCAAATTACACTTAAAGCAGTAAATGATGATTGTGGCAACAGTTAGGGCTGTAATCACTTCAGTTTCACCTCACACGCCCTGTGTCCTCGTCTTCTTTTGCAGGTACTAAGACAGAATGTGAAGCCAGTCAGTTCCAGTGTGGAAACGGTCGCTGCATCCCGTCCGTGTGGCAGTGTGACGGAGACAAGGACTGCACCGACGGGAGCGACGAGAACTCATGTGGTGAGGAAATGAATCCCGTCAGCATGAATGCGTGTATGGAAGATCACATGTGTGGGAATAAAACGAAATAATACAGAACAAGATTGCAAGTTAGCCTCTCTCCTGGACGACCTTCTACCAGGACTAAGCCATAAATATATAAAAAGGCGGCTCGCAGCATTTTTCAAAGGTTACTCAGGGCTCCAGACTAACTTATTTCTCAGTTGGCATCACCCCTCCACCATTATTTTGATAGAGCATCGCCCCAACTATTAATCCAACGTGCATGCTGATGACTGGTTGTGGTCCGTGTCGTCGCGGCCATTCGTTTTCTTATTTTTAGATATCAAAATAAAAATGAAAAATAAACCTTTTCCCTTTTTTTCAGTGATGATACAAAATGAAAAATGGAAAACGGGCCCTAATTCCTTATCCGTTATCCGTTATCCGATTTAATTAGATGTGTTTGTAAATGGAAATTAAAATTAAAATACACCCGTGGAAAACTTATTTCTCTATTTCCTGTTCATTTTGGCTCCGTGACCCATCTGACTTCTGAAGAGGAGCTAGAGATTTAGCTAGCTCCGCTAAATGGCGGAGCTAGCGATTTAGCCCTAGCTTCGCCGCTAGCGCTAAATCACTACTTTGCTTTCTGGCAAAGCTAAAGTAACAGAAAACCTCCAAACCTCCCCAAAAATGTCCCGAAAAGCAGCCGAACGCTAGCGATTTAGCGCTAGCGGCGGAGCTAGCGGCACCACAAGGTCCCTCCAAAGGCACAAATAAACCCCACGCTGGTGAAAAGTCCACTGTGAAATAGTGAACAATGTGAGCCAAGCAACGTTTGGACCCCACAGTGGGTCTTCATCAGGCCACGGCACACAGCAAGGTCTGCTAACAGTGAGCTAACACTGGAGCTTTAGATACCAGATCCTTCCTCATCAGAAGTCAGACGGGTCACGGAGCCAAAACCAACAGGAAGTAGAGACATAAGTTTTCCACGAGTGTAGTGAGTTGCTTTTTCAGTCAGCTGGCTGAGTCGAGATGTTCCTGTCTGCACTCTTTACCATCAGGTGTGTCTGAGTTTTTTAACATAATCCACTATAGGTCGTCTTTGGAACACGGTAATGGCAAAATTGGTTGTTTCTGAGCTAATGAAGACGAAAAAAGTACTACTTTCAACCGCAATATCTAAAACAGTAGCTGCCCGTGATGCCTGGAGTGTCTCAGAATCAGCCGGATGATCAACTGCATGAAATTTTAACTTGTACACACTTAAAAAATAGTCGCATGTGACCATTTTGGTAGCAGACTGGAGCCCTGTTAGCATTAGCATTAGCATGGCACATTCAGTGAAGAGCCTGCCCAGTGCTGCTATGGCTAAACTGGACGTAGCATTTGTTGTGCTTCATTTCTGCTGCAGCTGATAATTCTTTTGTACATGCTCATTAACCTCAGTGTGACATGCTCACTGTTTTAAGGCTGTTATTTACTCTTACAAACCTCACTCTGTCCTGTAGTATAGAGAGACCGATTGTATTTCAAAAAAAATCTCCAAGGTTGTTCATTTTGTCCTGACAGTTGTGCTGCTGCTTCTAATTAAGTCTGTGGACTACTTAAGCAAAATTGTCAGTGAGTGAATAACGAGAGGCTAACGGTTTCCAAATGTTGCTCACCATAACAAGGCGATGGCAGTCTGTATTTAAGCCGCCAGACCTTTGATTCTCACTGAAATGTGGTTTCTCTTTGCCACACACGTCGTTTCTGTTTTGTTTGTGTACTCGGCTAAAAATACTGCCAGCTACAAGCCTTTATGCTGCTTTTTTGATGTCGACACATCTCAGAAACGATGCCAGAACCAACAGATTCTACCAACAGACCTCGTCTTTAGCTCCATTGTTTTCCAGAAAACGTGTATCTTTAAGCCAAATTGCTGCACCGGGTGACATGCTCGTACGTTACCGTGAAAATGCACACACTGTGTTGTGACTTAATCCCACATATTCCATCCTCCTGGTGGAAATACTCCAAATATAGTCCCTTCAATTTACTTTAATGGCCGCTCAGTAAAGCTGGTGTGGTTCAGCGCAGTTCCATGAAAAATATCCAAGCACAACAACGTGTAAAATACTGTACTCACAACCAAGCAGGCTAGACTGTAGGGGAGGTAGAGAGGATGAAGCTGTTTTGGAATCGGTTTCCTGGAGAGCAGTGGTGGTGGAGAGTAACCACTGGAGCAGATGGGGAGTTGGGTGAGTGGGTGGGATGTGGAATTAACTTCATTTTGTGAAATGAGATGGCAAAATTTAAAAACAGTCTCCGTCAAAGTGCACTGTTTACCGCTATTTGAATTAAAAATAACTGTCTGTCCATTTTTGGGTAATTGGTGAAACAAAATTATGTATTATGAGCTGTTTTTAAGGAGTTTTCCTCTCTGCAAAACAGTTTATATGTGGTTTAGAGCTGCGGAAAGACTAGAAATCAACATTCCAGTCTGTGCTGTTCTTCCTGTGTGATCAGTTGCCATTTCAATTTCTTCTCCGCTGCAGCCGGACTGGAAATGTGTTTTGTTTACTGTTTGCGTGGCCTTTAGTGGAGCGTGGGCGGCGGGGCGACAATCCGTCTTGGTTGCAATTAAGCGCGTTTCCCTGCCAAAGTGAACAACATGCAAATGAAGTTGGAAACCGAGTCTGAGCTGTGTCTTTAAAGGTCGCCTCGCGGGGTGCCAGATTAATATTTCACACTGGTGCTCTTAGATTGTTTCTTGACTTTAGTTTCTTTGGCGTTGAGTTTCGTCTTAACGGAGAGACACGGAGCAGTGAAATCTCCCATCTCCTGAACAGCAGATTTGTTATTTAGCTAGAACAGATGCCACTAGCTGTCCAGCAGAAAGACGCCAGAGCAAAGAATTTGAATTACTTCAGCTTGAGATTAATATTAATGCTCGTTTTCACACTGTGCATTCCAATTCCCAGACTTCCATACTATAAAGCATGCTAGAAAAAGGTTTACCGTCACGATATGTAGCATAACAAATGAATAATGCAACAAAAACAAGATGGCCTGCAACATTCTGGCCTCATTCTGCAGTATGCATGCTTCTCTGGACATTCTGACCCACAATCCAACTGAAGCGCATCGCATACGTCACCGTGTCTCGCTCGGTGGGAAGCTCGAGCCGCGGAGAGCGTGCACAAACGGGTGACTTCACATTGTGGATTCCGACGGATATATGAGCAAGATGGTCGGAGCTTAAGGCGCGCTATTATGATGATGTGGTGTGTCCCAGTTGCATGTGCACGGCATGCAACAGTATCAGCTTTGTAGGGTAAGCTGCAGCACGTACTGGAAGCAAAAAGATGAGAAAGAGCCCTTGTTAATCCCACAGCGAGGGAGTTTGCAGTGTTACAGCAGCAAAAATACAGTTAAAAAAACCAAGAAATATAGACAAGTGCAGGGTTTCCCCCAGAAAACTTGCTAAGCCCGGTGGTAGAGAAGCCCACCGGCGGCCCATTGTGTTTTTGTAAAAAAAAAATGTTAAAAGAATTTTGAAATTATGACTATTATGTGTTATTATAAAGCATTTATTAAAAAAACTTAAACGCAGAGTCCTACAAACGGCACAATCTTGAAATACGGTTTTAACAAACACAAAAAATACAATTAACATAAATAATATCAGTTGTTTTCACTCAAGTTAAATCCTAGTGAATCTTAAAACAAGCCGTTGCTGGTCACATTTAAAAGTAAAATAAATTCACATAAATAAAAAAGTGCAAACATGACCAAGGGGTAAAACCAGGGAACTCAGAGGCTGAACAGGTCTGCTGTGCTGTGTGACCTCTACTACTTGTTGCTGCACATGGTTCAGGTTGGATCAGTGCATCAGTCCATCTGGCCTTACCATACTCGGTCTTGTAGAGCCATTTGCTAAGTTTAGGGTCAGATAACCATTTTGGATTAAATCAGCTAGTTGGATGTTTACCATTGCGGCTCGCAGAAGACTGCCTATGACGATGTGCTAGCATCCGTGCTAACTCGCACTGGCTCTGCCTCATCATGGAGCCTTGCCTAGCCTGGGATGAACTGGGCGTTCAGAAGATTGAAAATACACCTGACCTCTCACCCCCATGTGTTCGCGTATCGACCATGAAATGTCACCATTGCGCTTTCAACCGTATCACCAGATGCTGTTAAAAGCTCTGTATACCGTCTTTGCCATCACTGTTTTGGTGCATAAAAAAACCTATTTAAAATAAATGAACAAGTGACGCTTAGCTTGGCGGGGAGAGAGGAAAGCCTGGCAGCCCACCAGGCCTATAAAGCACTGGGGGAAACCCTGAAGCTGCTGCTGATTTTGATCAACTGAGGTAGAAATTCAGATGTTGCACACATTCCACTTGGTGTGGAAAGTGGTGATTTTGTGGAATATTATTCCATATGAAGGAAAACGATACTGGACACATTCTTGTGTATGTAAATCATTTCTATAGGCTTCTTTTAAATGTGCGAAACTTTCATAATGCACAGGTTTGAATGCCTTAATGTAGCACAAAGTAAAAGCATGTGATTTAGAATGCAGACAGTGTTAAATGGTGTGTTGTTGTTGTTCAGAAATGATGAAAAATATGAATACAACTGTGACGACTTGCTACCTGTGGCCTGGAATGATCTAAATCCATTTCTGGCTAGGCTTTGAGCCCCTGTTTCTATTGTGGGACTGCAGGTGACAAATTACAGCAGCTAAATGATGTATTTAAGTTGTTCTATTTATGCAGTAGCTCATCTTTGTGGGGGTGTTTTGCACTTTCAGTTTCATGTGAAGAAAACCGAGTTTACTTGCAAGGAGATACAGCGCGTGAAATAGCATTACTTTGCCGTGCAATGAAACGGATAAAGGCGAAGACATTCCATATCTCTCACGGTAAATGACCAGCAAAGTAAAGCAAATGGTAGCATGCTAACAGTGATATCTGCTAGCTAGCTGTGCTGTGTTTCAGCAGGACCCTGAAGGTGGCTAGTATGACTTCCACACACTATGTTATATCACCTAAAACCCTCTTAAGTGTATAAAAGCTAATTTTTTTGTTCAAATTCCCTTTAGAAAAGCACAAACTGGCAAAGATTCTATTTATACATCCCTGATGAATGGCAGATAAAATCATGGATCTGTGCTGAACATGATTTTTTCTTTTACTTTTGTGCTTTTGTACTAACACATATTTCACTCGGTGAGTTCCCACAGGCAGGATGGAGTAGGTGACTTACACTCCCTCACATTTGCACCCATGTCAGATCCGTCACATGACATTCACAGCCTGCCACGTTAGCCCAGCCCCACCGGGAGCCTTCCCGGCGTCCCCCCGGGACTGAATGACCTGGTGATGGGAAGGTGGCGCACGGAGCAGAGCTAAATATGGCTTTGTGTGTGCATGTGTGTCCAATACGTTCATGTATCTGGGTCATGTGATAGTGGAGGGAGGGAGGGAGGAAGGAACAAGTGATGGGAATGAGTGAGGAAGAAGCTGATTGTACTGCAGGGTGATAAGAAGGAAATAAATCCCCAGTCGACCCCCAAATCCCCCGTAATATATCAATATTGAGGATCTCCTGCAGAAAACATAAGGCAATAAATTAACTGAAGGCTCACAGGCTCAGTTAAATGTAACAGGTGGAGGTTGTTGAATTAGAACAGGACCAGATCAGTAACTCTGCCGACGCCGACAGTGAAGCGATAATGAGATAAAACAGATTCGGCCCATAATCTTGCCTCCTCCTTCACCCTCTCTCTCATCCGCTGACATTTTCTTGCGTTTGACACCCCTGCTGTTATCCGTTCTCTGGGAAATCAGAGCTGTTTAGCTTTCAGCCCAGACAGAAGCGAGGCACACACACACACACACACACATGGGTAAAAAGAATCCAAATTTAATTAACAAAAAAAGGAGGTTGATAATGAGTCCCACCGCGACTTTCTGCTGTCACCGCTTAAATCGGAGTCGGTTGTTTTTCCGGCGCATATTTGTATTCTGGTCAGAGAAACCGAGGAAGAGGCTGAAGTGTCTCCTTCAGCCTTCGGTACACATGGAATCCCTGGGAGCAGAGGGGTTTGTGTTGCTGCACGGACTTGAAATCCCTCAAACAACCTGGAAAACCTCCATCTGTAGGGATGATTCCTACACACACACCTCTGCTTCACCTAGTAGCCTTGTTGTTGTTTTCTTGATTTCCACCAGGTGAGTGTTGGCTAGCGATCAAGCTAAATGACTGCGTTCGTGTCATGAGTTAGATTAAAACCCTGAGAACCTTCAGTGTAATTATGAAGTACAAAAGTGCGTGTCATTAAAAGCTGTAGGAGGGGAAAGGTGGCGATCGTTAACTCTTGGTGAGACGTGGTGGCTGCAGAAAACTCCTCGATCTATAACTTAAGCATCCATCCATCCTCTATCTATACATCTGTAGGGTCACAGGGGGCTGGAGCCTATCCCAGCTGACTCTGGCGAAGGCCCGTGAGCAGGTCACCAGTTCCATAGAGACAAACAACCAAACATACTCTCATTCACACCTACGGACAATTTAGAATCATCAGTTAACCTCAGCATGTTTTCTGACTGTGGGAGGACTCTGTGAGAACCGACGCTGCACAGGGACAACATGCAAACCCCACACAGAAAGATCCCAGGCGCCCTAACCGGGACGCGAACCGGGGATCTTCCAGCTGTGAGGCTAACTTTAAATATGAAAAACTAAATGAAATGTTGTTGATTTTGCTCTAATTAAACCGTTTTGCCTCACATCAGTTTCAGGGAGGAAGCTAGCAAACAGCTCAGCAGTTGTAGAGTCCAAATTTCCCAAAGTCTTCTCGACCTTCAGGCCTGAACTTTACTTTGAGCTGACCACTTTAAAAACTTTCAGTCTTAAATCTCCGGGGTTCAGGAGTTACGAAGCATCTCAGCCTGTGTAAGTTAAATGTTAGCTTAAGCTGCTACTGCACAGATGTTTCCACAGTATATTCAATTCAGATTCCCAATGAATCGCCACATTGACTGGATAGCAAAGCATGAATACGTTTCTGATGCACCGTATTTACTCTTTCTGGACTTTGCTGTAATTGTTCACCTTTTTTTGCAAGTCGGTTAACATCAATTGGTTAACTTGCTTGAACAAATCCACCTGAGAAGGCAATATTCTGCATTTTTTACTGTAAATCGACGTTACTTTTCATGCAGATTGGAGTGCAGAAGGTTGAGAACCATTGTTTTGGGGCTTGTCTATCAAAAATCATCAGATGGATCTTGTTATTTTGCAGTAGAACAACTTGCTGATGCAAACCCATGATGTAAAACTGTTCTCTTTGCTCTTAATGTCCAATAATATTAGGCTTTCTATAACTTTTCAATTGCAGCAATATAACGTAGCGCTGTTAGTCTGTAAAACTGTGTGTGTGTCGCACAATTTAAGGTACATTTATCCATTAATGCCACATCTGTACATGTAAAAAGCACATATCGTCTATTTTAAATCTTTATTTGTGCTTTTTTTATTTTAAGTAGCTGCTGTATTATGGATATTTTCCCACTGAGGGAGTAAAGTTGATCTTTAATCAAGCTGTTTATATTTATTACCACAACACTGACATTAACTGTGCACAATGCAGTGTAGTGATGCTTTGGAAAACCATGACTACAGTTGATTTTTAAGCTTTTCTTTTTGTCGTATCACTAATTAACCTACTGTATAGCACCAACATCACAGCTGAATACATGTGAGCTGGATTATTCCGTGGATAAAACCTTGTCAGTGCTTTCCATCTTCCCTCTTTGATAGATAATGACTACAGCAGAGACTTGCATTGAATGCGTTCTAAATGCAAATAATCAGAAGGCAGCAGGGTGTAAACTAGTAACCTTTTCACCTGAGAGAGAGAAAGAAAGAAGGAAGCTGTGGTCGAGTGAACAGCAACTCATGGTCATGTGTGCATTAGTATGGCTCTGGTCTTTCCTGTTCTATTATTCATGTGTTTCCCTTTCTTTAATGCGAGATGTTTTATTAAAGAACCTGAGGCCTGTACAGTGATTCCACCTCCTGTTTCTCGTCCATGTTCCAGTTAAGAAGACTTGTGCAGAGGTGGACTTCGTGTGCCACAATGGCCAGTGTGTACCGAAGAGGTGGCACTGCGACGGGGAGCCGGACTGCGAGGACGGGTCGGACGAGAGCTTAGAAATCTGCCGTGAGTAGACGCTCTCTTCTCTACTTAACCTCAAGCTCAGATGTTGTTTCTGTGAGTTTGTGACCGTGGAAACTTCTCAGCAATGACAGACTTCAGATATGTGTCATCCTGATGGTGCGACATCTAGTTACTGCTACGACTTCCCAAGACGATCGACTTCATTCATTTCAGTGCACGCTAAAATTCAACTTGCACGCACTTCAACCTTTCTTGAGACCTATCATGGTAAATATTTAGTCTATACGGTGCATCTTTGTTGAGGTTTTGCAGTAATACAGGTGTGGTTACAGTAATCCTGATTTAAAAAGCTGTAAGAAACTGCAATACCTAACACAATTAGCTGTCAGAATGGAACTTTTCAATCTTGAATATGTGAAACTATCACATTTTTATCATTTTTATCAAACTGAATTGGATTCCCAAGCCCTCAACTTAAACACATGACTTCCCAGCAGCCAATAATGTCCAGAGCGCTTCATTGAACAACCAATGAAGAGGTTCTCGTTCTTGTACCATTCGAAACTCTTGAGGAAAAAATATGCAAGAACTATGGTCCATTTAGTACCTCACCGGTATGAACTGGAATATAAGGATCATAGGTGTGCTTTAAGAATTGAATATTGGATTCAAATATCAGCAGGTTGTTTCACTTGTCTTCCATTTTTCCATTTGATGACAGAATATAAAGCTGGTGCTATTGCATGGTTTTATTACATCTAGCTTCCAACAAAAGGTCAACCGAACCAACAGTATCCGCCTTTCTCTTCTGACTGACTTCTCTATCCTGACTGAGGCTTCCTGTCCACTTGATCCTATTGAAGATATACACCGATCAGCCACAACATCCTGACCACTGACAGGTGAAGTGAATAACATTGATCATATTGGTGCTATGTGGTGTTCTGATGGAAAACCTTGATCAGACTTAGACACCCAAATAAACATTGTCCCACAACAAACACACTCCCTCATGCTGATGGAAATCCCAAATGTCACTGGAGGAAAATGCCCCCCACCACATGGAAAAAACACCAACCAATCAGGATCATGTGGAGGAACATGACAATGGTCCAACATGTTGATCTGACCTCCAAACTTCCTACAGCCCATTCTGATCAAGCATCAACAGGATGCAGTGGAACAAGTTGGATTGACAGAGGCCCCACTGCACAAGCCAGAGTACCCAAAGGATCCAGTGCCAAAGTCCTGGTTCCAGACCCCATAGGACACCCTGAGAGGTCCTCTGGTCCATGTCCAATGGTTCAGAACATTTTTGAGCACATAAGGGGACCAACACAATATTAGGCAGGTGGTCGTGATGTTGTGCCTGATCGTTGTACATCTTGAAACATCGCTCATGAATGTACAGTTTCACTTGAAAGCGTTGATAACTTTTTAAAACACTTGGGTGCTGTAGCTTTTACACAGACAGGAGAGAACAGAGCATTTGGCAAGGACTGTATTTTAAGGATGGATTAATACATATTTGGTGCTTTAGTCAGCATATACAGCAGAGGTCCCTTTATCTTTACATTTAGAGCAAAGACAGACATATATTATTGTTCGTTCCCTTCCTTCCTTCCTTCCATCTTGGCCTTAATAAGTGCTCACATACACTTTGTTTTTGCCCTTTTTATGCCATTAAGCCGAACAACACTTCTGACTGCAGCATGTAAAGAACATAGCCTGCGCGTAAAGATGCACACATGAAGCAATGACGTTTCTCTTCGGATTGCATTGGAGCTGAATTGAAGCCTGGTTTTCTGGTAGATACCTTGCTATCCACTTTTAGATGGGGCTTTCAGGGTGAAGCAGGTGGAGTGACACTTGAAACCTAATAATAGCACATTACCGATACGTACAGCGTGTTGCAGGCAAAGTGCATTGTACACATACTTACTGCTAAAATTGGAAACCATTAAGGAAGTAAAGATTTACTTGCAGACAATACTGGATATCGGAATCCCCTGAGGGTTTAAACTGATTAAAACAAGCTGGCGAACAGCAAAACTGTCTGTGGAAGATGTGTTTCCTACTTCACTAACAAATAACAGACGTGTAACAGGATCAAAACAATGTTCTAGCAACTTGAACCTCCTACTATGCTTCGTCCAAACGGCTTGTAAGTCACCCCAGAACAGGCATTAAGGCCTGAAAGCCACTTAAATAGGGAATTATTTTTCAGAAGGGCCACCAGCTCACTGATTAGGAGTGAATTTAGTAAACGACATAATGACTCGAGGAACAAACGTGTCGAGTTAGTAGTTCATTAGAGGAGCTGACGCTTGCTGAAGGGGTTTCTATTGGAGTGTGAGATGTTTTGGAGCCAGTGATGCTTAGTGGTTTTGCATTTTAAGGGGCTTCCTCACTTCCATTTCTAGACATGATTGGATTGTTGTTACTAGATGTAGAAATGCAGCCCCTGTCTTAAAGTATCTGCTTACACAGGCACCATGAATTAGCCTTAAACCGTAAAACATGGGCCAAGTAATCAACCCAGAAGTCGCGCACAGATTCAGGTTGATTGGGAGCCCCAGAACCGATGTTGCTTTAGTGCTGAGTAACCGCACTGCGTGATGATTGATGATAATTCCTCTTGTATCTGCCACCGGAGAGAGAGGACATGTCAGCCGCTCCTGTTATTTATAAATTGCTTTGAAGAAATGGGTTCGTTCGGGGGTTTACACGGCAACAAGGCACATAAACAGAGATTAACAAGGCACAACATAATGAACATTAAAGTGTGAAACCGGGGCTTGTTCTGGTGCCCCCCAGGCGGCCCAGACAGTGTTAGCAGCCTTAATTACCGAACACACCGACTGCAGGGAAGAGCAAAGGTGCAGGGAGAAGCCAAAAACAATGAGGATAAACTGATGTAAAAGGGTTTGTCTGATTTATTTAGACTCATATCATTGTCACTTTGCTGGGATTGTAATTGTGTTATAGTGGAAGTGATGGCTAACAAGGTGGTTGAAATCCCTTCCAGTTTAAATTTGCTTGTCCAGAATGATCCAGAACAGCTGGAAACAGACAGTCGCTGGTGCAGCATTGGTCTTGCATGGATATTTATGTTGGAAATACTTGAAGTCAAGCAGTTTGTGCAGCAAAAACAAATGTTGGGGCGACATTCTTGACAGATTCTGCTTAATTTGAGCATTAGAATTCATTTTTGACCTTGGGAATAGTGGTGCAACATTAGAATCTGAAGCTTTTTCTACTCAATCCTTAGGTGTCAATTTAAAAAAAAGAGGTCCTTAAAGACTAAAATTGTCAATGTCAAAAATATGTCGCGCATTAATATTATTTTTCACTTTAATCTACATCAGTCCTGACCATATTTACCAATTATTCATTCATTTTTAGGATTTTAAACCTTTAAATGCCAGTTTGCTAACATGATGTCAAAGTCATAAACTAGAAAAGCACTCAGAGAGCTCATACCTCCACCAAGGAGCTTCAGTCCACCCCCAACACAATCTCCCAATTCACATATTTTGTATGGAATGTTACAGATACAAATGTAATTACATACAGTTCAAATGTCCTACCAACAATGCGGCCTTCACCCCATCCGACCTAATGAACAGGCGCGGCCTCTAGCGCGGCAGCTCCTAACAGCCTCCCAGCTTCTTAGACAACCGGAGATAAGAATGCCGGCCCAACCGTGCGTTTGTCGCTCAGGAAGGAAAGACAACTCCGCCACTGTTGCTGTCTGTCACGTGGAGCCCCAAAATGTCATGTGGTTAGAGGGGGTTACCCCAAAAACAAGAGTGCCCTCTGGTGGCTTTTAGAGTAAACCGCATTTAATTGTCCACTCGGTTACACTTACATAAAAAAATACGGTGATCCGGATTAGTCCCACAATGTCGTTATTTCTTCCTTGTCCCATTTCACACATTTCCTGAAAATTTCATCCAAATCCGTCCATTACTTTTAGAGTTATTTTGAACACAAACAAAAAAACAAACCAACCAACACCGGCCATCACATAACCTCCTTGGCGAAAGGTAACAAGAAGAAAAGACTTATTTTCCATGTAGTAAGTGCTAAGTAGAACATTATTTAGTTTATTATCACAATGTGGCATGTGTCAGTGATTAAAAACATTGATTCTGATGTACTGTTATTAAAAGCAAAAGGACCTTAAAGACAAAAATGTCCATGTCAAAAATGATGCCAAAGAAATGTTGCATATTAATATTATTTTTCTCTTCCAAAGACTTATTTCTTCTAATATACATGAGATCTGTTGATTATTACCAATTATTAATGCATTTTTAGGATTTTAACCCTTTAAATGGACGTTTGTTTCCATGATCCCACACTTATTTTAATAAAAAAAAAACCCTGAAAACGTTTTTTATTTTCCTCGTAGCAAGTTTCAAACGTAAAATTCTTTTGTTTATTATCACAACCTGGTATGTGTCGGTGATTAACGGCAGCATTTTAATGCAGTGTAAGGTTTAATAATAATTTTTTTAAAAAAGCACTCAGGACCTTAAAGACAAAAATGTCACCACATACAGAACAAGGGCTGATTCTGCGCATTGAGCGTTTTTACTGAAGTATTTTTCTGTTCATGCATGTAAAGTGAAGTTTTGCATTCGTATAAGTAAACTTTCTGACTCCTGCTTCCACCTTTGAGATTAAGGAGTTGTGAAAACTTTCTCCGAGAGGACGAAAGCAGCTTGGCTTTGGGCGGATTGCTCTCCAAGTCGGGTTAGCAGCCGGTTGCGGAGTTTTTGCAAACAAGATAGCTGACCACGACTCGGAGTGCATGGTGGAGGCTTGCTGCTGCTCCTAATGGATTATCACACCGCTGCAGAAACTCAGTGAGGCACTTAAAAGCAGCGAGGGGGGAGTCCCCAGCGAGCAGTCCTGTCAGATAAATAAGTTGTCTAAACGGAACCGAGGAAGGCCGCCGCGCTGTTAAATGGCATAACTGTGATGTGAGGTCTCGCCGAGGTGCTCGTCGGAATCAGAGAGATGAGTAATGACGGGCAGCGCTGTAAAGATTCGCTTTTTAATGAGGATCTCTCGTCTGCGCTGCGGTAAAGACGAACGGATGCTGGCGTCTCCTCAGGTACGGAGATGAACATCAGTGGGAAGATTAAGGCAGTCCGTCAACCACTTGTTGGTTTGATGTTATCGCTGTTTGCCTTTCTTGAATGCTTAAATAGTTTCATCAACGAAGTCGGCAGGAGATGTAAAGAAGTGTAAGAAAACTCCGTCTCAAAAAAAGCAATGTACCAGGGTGTGCAGCTGTTTAACAAATCCCATTTTCATCATAAAAAGCACTTTTCTTCTTGCTGCTGAAGCTGCACTGTGTTAATGCAGCATTTAAATCTGTATCTGCTGAATTACTTCATAGCAATTGCAAATGAAATGACAAAGCTTGCAGTTTGCTGTTGAAAAATGATGTTTTCGCCTGTTTTACATAATGTCATAAACCTGCTGCATTTACTCAGTTAATGTACTAAGTGGGCTGTCTTCAGGAATTTAATTTAACAAGTGACGGTAAGGGGGTCGGTTAGGGGTGGGAATCACAGGGTACTTTACGATACGCGATACATGGCTCACGATAATAATAATAATAATAATACATTTTATTTGAAAGCGCCTTTCATGAAACCCAAGGACACTTAACAAGGGAATAAAAAATTACAATGATTAATAACTATACAATAAAAACAACAATAACAAGAATAAAACAAGGAACAACAAATATGTGCGAAGCAGTGAAATTAGGATGGGAGGGAGTAAGCAGTCCTGAACAGGTGAGTTTTGAGTTTGGTCTTGAAGGTTTGGAGGGTGTCAGAGTTTCTGATATGAGGGGGAAGAGAGTTCCAAAGCTGGGGAGCAGAGCGGCTGAAGGCTCTGCTCCCCATGGTGCTGAGACGAGCGGAGGGGACAGTGAGGTGGATGGAGGAGGAGGATCTGAGGGAACGGGATGGGGTGTTGACATTGATGAGGTCAGAGAGGTATGGAGGAGCGAGATGATGGATGGACTTGAAGGTGAACAGAAGGATTTTGAACTGAATTCTTTGCTTGATTGGCAGCCAGTGGAGTTCTTGCAGGATGGGGGTGATGTGATGATAGGAGGGGGTTTGGGTTATGATACGGGCGGCAGAGTTGTGAACGAGTTGAAGTTTATGGAGGGATTTATGAGGGAGGCCGACGATGCCGATACTATCACGATAATCAATATATTGCAAGACAATCCCATAACGATACATCACCATATCTTTACCTTGGATGTATTCATACTTTGATTCCGGTGTGTAGCATTTTTCCAAACCCTTTATTTTCCACCACACTGTACGGGTGGAAGTCCTTGCAAATGAGCCCAGCGATGGACGTTGTAATGCTGGCGGCCATCTTTGCTTTAAACGTCATGCTAACGGCTGCAGGCTGACTTGAAACGTTAGCTGCATCAGCCGCTTTCTGGGCCAGGAGTTCAGGATGGTGGCGTTGCAGGTGGGTTTGCATGTTGGCGGTTTTGCCTGTGTGCTCTACTTTGGCGAGGCAGTTCTTGCATATGGCGTAGTCTTTGTCCAGCTTGCTTGTTCCCTCAAAGCCCAAATGGGTCCACACTTTGGACTCAAACGTGGATGGGGCGTCTCTTACTGTCCTCCATTACACCTGTACAAACTCTTGTTGGGCCAATTCATTTCAGCTCGTCTCCTTCATTCATGTGATAAACGCCACCGTGTGGAGACATTAAGTAGTGACGTTGGGGAATCTGGCAGGGTTTGAGTGCCTTATTATATTAATTGAAATATGGATATTTGGCGCCAGCGAATCGATACTCATATCACACAAGGAGGGATGATGATATATTAGTGTATCGATATTTTGTTCCACCCCTAGTGAGGATAATATGAGCAGGGTAAAGGAAAATATAACAAAACCAAATATACAAAAGCATTGCTAGGAATTAAGTATGTAAATAGGCTACATTACAGTAGAAGCATCGGCCAAGCCAAAAAATTGCTAATATGCTACATGCTACCACCACAAGACTCCTCTGACAACTTCTTTTTTTTAATATTATTTCTTGGGGGGAGATTTTCAAAGCTTTATTGATAGACAGAGTGAAAGGGCGTAGAGGAGAGACACATGCAGTAAAGGGTCGTGAGCCGGACTCGAACTCACGACCGCTGCTGGCGACCTGCGCCCACGTGGTAACGCCTTAGCTCAGTGAGCTATGTGGCGGCACGACTCCTCTAACATCTGAAAAAAGAAAAAGTGCAGGGAGACTGAGGTGAGATTGAGTTTGGTCGTATTTTGGACGAGCACCAGCGGAGTTTCCTTGCGTGAAATCTAACATGACTTTCTTGAAAGGAGGCGAGAATGCAGGACGGAAAAAAAGATGTCAGCAAACACAGAAATTACACAACCGGCGTCTTGAGCCGGACGCTGAATATAAAGCAGCAGCTTCATTTCTCGGTGTTTGTGGAGTGATGTTTGCCGGGGCGGCGGAGGGTTTCAGGTGCTCGTGACGGGGTTGTACAGAGGAGGAGGAGTCGTCGTCGTTGTCTTTTTTTGGTTCTTGCTGCAGTGTGAAAACAATGCAGAAAATAAAATCTTTACCTCTGGCAGGAAAGAAAGCAACAGCACATCTTGCAGTCGGGGGAAAATCCCTGCTGCACTCTGCCAAGAAACGAGAGCGGTGCTCGTCGGGGAGTCCTTCAAGCAGCCGAGGTGTTGAAAGCCGCTGGCAGTTTGGTAGTGCCAAGGATCCTACTGAGGTTCTGAGGCGTTTGATGAAATAAAGTGGGTAAAAAGCAGTTGCTGGAAAACCCTATAGACGGTAGCTTCAGATCTCCTGCTCTAAGGTTGCTTTAATATCATCCTAAAATATATCAACTCAAACCTTGTGAAGGAAGTTCTTTGGATAACCTTCGACTTGGCTGACCATCTGCTCTGTCATTCATTCTGCCAAACCTCTCAGTAACTGCGTAACGGTTACAAATGCAAACAGCAAGGTTGAGCTGGTTGAATAGATTCATTACAGCCTTCAGAGTCTGGGTTTGGGGATAATAAAGCAACCTTGTAGCGTTTCTGTGGATGAATTGGTGGCATTGGTCACTTGCGAAACTCACGCTATAGATTATTTTTAACTGTTTCCACCAGTTTTTGCAAGAAAAATGTCCAGCAGATTAAAATATTCAAATGCGTTATGTAAATAGTCACAACGCTCTTGAAATCAAGGTTGGGATTACTAAGCAGCTTTACCATGACAGATGAATTATTTGGTCATTATCGACTAAAATAATAAGAATAAATCATTCTGTTATCACGAAATAATGCTAGAATTAACTGATTACATCCACTGTGTGTGAGATGAAGACTCCAACTTTCTCCCAGTTGATTATTTCTCCTTTTCACATCTTTTATTTCACTCTTTTGAAACTCGACTTTAGCGAAGTTGCCTGCTGGAAACGTGACTGCCTGAACGTCCTGCTGTGTCATTTGATCTTTCAGTCTTCAGCCTTGGCAGCTTTCTGATATCGGGCTGCGCTTGTGTAGTTTTAATGTGTTCGTGTGTGTGTGTGTGTTCCTGCTTGGAAAAGTGTGTCGGTCAGCTGAAGGTCTTGAACAGCATTCCAGTTTGTTGTCCTGTGTGTGTGTTTTAAAGTGTTAAGTTCCAGTCATAGCTACAGTGGTGTACGTGCCGGTCAGCCGTCTACTGTAGCTGTTATATCACTGTGCTGTTTGACCAGCTGTCACACATGACTCGGCAGCAGGGACTAGAGTTGTGTGTGATTATAGCTGCGTGTGCACTTTACACTTCCATGTGAAGGACTTGCACTGTGCTCATATTTAAGTCGGGGTTAAGGAGGTCAGTTTCTGTGGATGGAAACCTTACTAGGGTTTTGGTTCACCTCTTTGGTTCAACTCGTCACTTGAACAGAAAGGCATGAACTTGAGATGAAACTTACATGTAATAATAAAAAGACATTAGTGTTATTTAAAACAATATTACCCTAAAAACTTTTCCATGGAGGTACAGCACTTCTACGACAGTCTGTAGCTGCTGCATATGTGAAAAAGTGATGCAAGTAATAAATGGGCCAGGTGTAAACATATTAAAGAATAAAACCATTACAAGAAGTGTGGAGTATAGCTTTCAGCTATTTAAAGCCATCAATGCTGATGTAAAACTCACTTTTACCTGTAGATATAGTGGGAAAACAACTTCAAAGAGACACAAAGCAATGCAAGAAGACAACACGAATGCAAAGAGACACAAACCATCACAAGGAGAGACCGCACAACCACAAAAACACTCAAAACAACTGCAAAGAGACTCAAAACAACTGCAAAGAGACACAAAACAACCGCAGAGACACAAAACAACTGCTAAAGGAAAAAAAGCAACTGCAAAAACACTCAAAACAACTGCAAAGAGACACAAAACCACAAAAGAACACAAAACAAATGCAAAGAGACTCAAAAACAACCACAAAGAGACGCAAAACAACTGCAAAAGGACAAAAGCAACTGCAAAGAGACACAAAACATCACAAGGACAGACAACACAATTACAGAGACTCAAAACCACAGCAAAGAGACGCAAAACAACCGCAAAGAGACGCAAAACAACCGCAAAGAGACGCAAAACAACCGCAAAGAGACGCAAAACAACCGCAAAGAGACGCAAAACAACCGCAAAGAGACGCAAAACAACCGCAGAGACACAAAACGACTACAAAGAGACACAAAACGACCACAAATGAACACAAAACAACCGCAAAGAGACACAAAACCACAAAAACACTCAAAACAACTACAAAGAGACACAAAACGACCACAAAGAGACATAAAACAACTACAAAGAGACGCAAAACCACTGCCAAGAGACACATACGATCAGAAGGAGAGACAACACAACCACAAAAAGACTCAAAACAACTACAAAGAGACACAAACCAACCGCAAAGAGACTCAAAACCACTGCCAAGAGACACATACGATCAGAAGGAGAGACAACACAACCACAAAAAGACTCAAAACAACTACAAAGAGACACAAAACAACCGCAAAGAGACTCAAAACAACTGCAAAGAGACACAAACGATCAGAAGGAGAGACAACACAACCACAAAAAGACTCAAAACGACTACAAAGAGACACAAAACAACCACAAAGAGACACAAAACAACCACAAAGAGACGCAAAACAACCGCAAAGAGACTCAAAACCACTGCAAAAAACTCAAAACAGCTGCAAAGAGACACAAAACAACCGCAAAGAGACTCAAAACCACTGCAAAAAACTCAAAACAGCTGCAAAGAGACACAAAACAACAACGAGATACAAACCAGCTGCAAAAAGACAACTTAAACACAAAGAGAACGATCACAAGGAGAAGCAACACAGCCATTGGAGTTTTTCTTCAAAACAAGACACGCCAACATGATTCAGTATAATCCACTGCCTTGTCATTCTGTACCAGCTCAAATCACCTCCCAAGTTCACGTCATGAATTTTCTTGAAAACTTCCGTTAAGTTCACATGGCCTTGTGGGACACTGAGGCTCTACTCGGAATACTGTTAAGCTGAATGTTGTTAACCCTGCTTAACGCTCACGTCGGAGGCCTGCTGATGCACCCAACTCACATTATGAGCTATCGCTAAGTTAGCCTTAACAAGCTACGTTTGTCTTCAGTGTGTGTGTAGCGTTGCTGTCACAATTCATAACGGTAAGGTTTCAGGATGAATATACTGAAACTCTCTGAACTCAACAGATCTGGATTTACGTCTCTAAGCTTCTAAGACATGTTTGAGGTGTTTCCTCTGTCTTCAGTCGTCGAGAACTGGTCCCTGATCATCGATTCATACTCTAAATTTCTCTGCTCTCAACTTTTGAGGTGTTTTTATTCTCCAGACGTTGCAACAGACCTGCCTACACCTATGAAAGCTCCATGTTTTCAAGCTTTTGGTTTGCCTCGGTACGGTAGTACTGCACCGCATGGCTTCCCTGGTGAATAGTCAAGCTATTAATTATTAAGCTGGTTGAACTACCGCGACATGCAACCTTGAATTCTTCAAGGAGCTCACAAAATCAACAAGCCAGTCAGAGTCTTGTGCACAGAAACCAGTGTCTTTGAGAGACCGGCGCGCCAAACTGAACTCAGAAACACGGCGGCGTATCGTCACCTGGCTTATCAACAAAACTACAATTCTCATAGTCAATAATTCATACATCTGTAGGAGCCACTTTTCAATTCACCTTCATCTGCCGCTCCGCCGAGCAGCTCTTATCACAGCGCAGCCAGTTGTTATGCGCCTCGCTGCCTGTTATCTCCCTCCACAGCGGAAGATGGCAGGGATAAGAGGCGGGCGAGATCTCGGAGCCGAAATTTAAATGGAAACGAGTGCTGCTGGGTGAATGTGCATGCTGATGAGTCACATTTCATGCATACGGCTCGATATTCTGTCAATACAGGAGATTATGTTGGATCTGTGGCTCCTTTTTTTTAATTAACAAGCAAGAAAAATAGCACTCGATTGGAATCATGTTGCTGAAATCTCAGGAGAAGACATATGTATCCTGTGAACTTGATAGAAGACGTCCACATTGTGATATAAATAAGATTTTCAGGATCTCAGCTGCTGATGTTCCAGCAAACTGGATTATGTAACAGCTGGCAGCTCTCTGGTTGCGAGGGCACTGAGAAGTGAGGACCTCGGCGAAGCGTCTCTCTCTTGCCCAAAGCTCTTCACTCTTTCGGTAACTTTCCGTGTCGTCCTGTTATTTCTGGCTCTGCTGTCACGGAGGGAAACGCTCAGCAGCCAACAGCTGAGTGGCTGCATGACAGTATCCATCTCTCTTGTTCTGTACTGTTGCATGAGCATCACACATGAACCAGCCTGGAGTTGAGTTTTGTTTGTGACGTTAAAAAAAACGCGAAACATCCCAGGCTTCATTCTGGTAATAAATCAGAATTAGTAATGCGGTACAAGGCTTGAAACGTGGCTCAGATATGCAGATGAACTGTCCTTTGAAAATCAGACGAGTTATTTGAGACTGCGGAGTTTATTTTCTGATTGACACACTTTAGCTTCGGCTTTAAATTCCACTAGAAGTTGGCGAATCCTCCTCAGACTTCCTGCAGATGTGACTTGACTGATTAACTCCTGCCAAATACTTGCATTATTTTGGGGGATTATCCGGTGTGATGTTGCAGCTGAGAATTAATAACCGCAGTTTGCATCATAGGGGGAAAAAATGACTCCCGATTCTTCCCAAAGCACCAGCAACAGATTTGTTTTCATTTCAAAACACAGAACTAAAAAAAACCAGCTAAAACACTGACATGAGACGAACAAAAATAGCATGAACCCAAGCTGGGAGGTGCAACAACGATCTAAACAGCGCAGGACTGATGCTGGGTTTCTGTTTTTCTGTCCGTGCAGACATGAGGACGTGCCGCATGAACGAGTTCAGCTGTGGAGCAGGAACCACCCAGTGCATCCCCATCTTCTGGAAGTGTGACGGAGAGAAGGACTGCGACAGCGGGGAGGACGAAGTCAACTGTGGTGGGTGGAAGCCGTTACTCTGAGCACGTAACAGCATGTAGTTAGCCTCTGTTAATTCCTGAAGCTGATTTTCCTCATGGTGTTGCACTAAAAGTGGGTAGAGAAGGCTTGAAATTAAACTCCAGGCAGCCGTCTTTGATGCTAATTGACATCAGGCTACACCTTTACCTTTTCCTAGATCTAGCTGTACTATAGTTGTCGTCATTAAGTCAAATGGAGTTTATTTCCAGGTGTTTGCTGTCAATGGACACAGCTGTAAATGCAGTGGGCACACTTGTCGTTGTTTTATGTGTAATAATTAGCTTGTATACATCTTATTTCAATTTATTTGGAAAGCAGTGGACTGAAAAACTTTATTTCTAAGTTGCCATCACGAACAATTTGTGGAATTTATGCTGTGAGCAGTGGGTTTTTCCATTTATCCTGGTCACGGGCTGTGTTCTGAATCCCATGCTTTTTAAAAAATACTTAAAGTACGTGCTACAGCTGCCCTCACAAAGCACTTTATGCAGCGTGCATACAACAGGGAAGCACTACTTTGTCATGGAAATGCATCTTCAGCCTTGACCGTTGCAGCCTGTAGTGTGAAAGAGGCTGTTGGGACATGCTAAGTCTTGTTCTTATGCTGTACGGTATGGAAGTATGGGTATTGGACCGCAGCCATGGTGTTTGTTCACCACTGGCTGACGAGCGCTTGAAGGCACCTCTGATAGTGTCTCATGTGGAATCCAGTTACCGTCTGGCCTCGACTTCACATAGATCCCCTAAAAGCATTGTTAAACCATTGACTCCCCTATTAGAGCTATGGATTATTGGATGCTGAGAGCTGCAGAAACTCTGTCCAGGACTCGATGAAAGAATTTCAAAGGAAAATCGTTCTGAACTTTGCCTTCCGTACAGCTGAAACTGTGCTGTTTGCTTTCCTGCCTCATTACTGTAGTGAAAGGACAGACGGCTTTAGAGCAAATTAACCAGACTGCAGTGGCTCTTAGAGGTGCGGTGATACAGTTCTTCTGAAGCGCTGCTCATTAAGTGCTGCTTATTAAGTATAACAGTTGATGTCCCCTGTTTGCTGAAAGTACTGAGACTGTGTCGGGGATGCCTGTATCAATTACTACCCGTCCTCCAGCTGTTTACCCTCAACGCCGTGCAACGTAAACACACCAGCAGCTCCTCCTGCGGAGCGTGAAGCTCTGCCTCGACCCACAAAGATAACCGAATCTGACAGTGAGGCAGCCTGTAGCACGCTGAAAAAATTTAATGAGGAAGGGGGGAGAAAAAAGGCAACACGGGGATTCAAGTGGAATTTAAAATGATGCATGCGCTACGTTTTAACCAGGACAAATTGACGATGAGTTAATGATTGATTATTGGCATTGGATTTGCTCGCTTGACGTTTGTGCTGAGAGGGGAGGATGCTAATGAGTGTGTCAGTAGTTCCATCTGAAACATGTCGATGTTGAGTGAGTGTTGGGTTGTGTATCAGCACTGATGCCAGTAATACAGACAGTGTTGGGGCATCACATTGGGTATCCTCTTCTTTAACATCACGAACATGTCCTGAACTGCATTCTTGGATGCTACGTACTATATAAGTATAAACTACATGCTTCTGCTACAGTAGAATAAAGTGCAGCTTGTAGAAATGTACGTAAAATTGCTAAAAAAAAATGGGATTGCACACAACGATTGCATGGTTTGGTTGCTACTTCCATGCTAACTAACTACGTTTAGCTTTTCAAACTGCAAGAAGAGGCTATTTCTGCTGCACTGATACCAGTAATGCAGACGGTGTTGGTGCATCACATTGTATATCCTCTATTTTAAGACCAGGAATGTGTTATACATTTCCATTTAGCAGACGCTTTTATCCAAAGCGACATATATAGGTAGGTAGGTGGGCCAGCATTAAGGACCTTGCCTAAGGCTCCTCACTGGACACCTTATTAGAAACCACTGCCAAGGTCAGGGGTGTTGGTTACCGAGCTGTCCATTTGCAGTTCTAAATTGCATTCTTGGACGCTAAATGCTTCCCCTATACTTGAAAAGAGTGCAGCATGCAGAAATTTACATGAAATTGTTTGCTAAAAATGGGACTATACACATTGATTGCAGGGTTTGGTTGCTACTTCCATGCTAACTAGCTACGTTTAGCTTTTCAAACTAAAAGAATAGGCTATTTCTGCTGCACTGATACCAGTAATACAGATGGTGTTGGTGCATCACACTGTGTATCCTCTATTTTAAGACCAGGAATGTGTTCTACAACAATTTCATTTAGCAGACGCTTTTACCCAAAGCGACGTACATAGGTAGGCAGACGGGGCAGCATTAAGGACCTTGCTTAAGGTGTCCTCACTGGACACTTGATCGGGAACCACCGATCTCCCGTGCCAAGGTCAGCGTTGTTAGTCACTGAGCTGCATTCTTGGACGCTATGTAGTGCTTAAGTATACAATAAATGCTTCTGCTACAGTAGAATAAAGTGCAGCATTTAGAAATCTATGTAAAATTGCTAAAAATGGGATTGTACACATTGATTGCAGGGTTTGGTTGCTACTTGCAAGCTAACTAGCTACATTTAGCTTTTCAAACTACAAGAATAGGCTATTTCTGCTGCACTGGTGCATCACACTGTGTATCCTTGATTTTAAGACCAGGAATGTGTCCTCAACTGCATTGTTGGACGCTACGTACTGCATAAGTATAAAATAAATGCTTCTTCTCTCGTAAAAAAAAGTGCAGTAAGTAGAAATTTACATGAAATTGTTTGATAAAAATGGGATTGTACAGATTGATTGCAGGGTTTGGTTGCTGCTTCCAAGCTAATTAGCCACGTTTAGCTTTTCAAACTACAAGAGTGGTCTATTTTTGCTGCACATCTTTTGTAATAATAGTGCCACAGCTCATCATACCATAGCAACTGTGTATACTTGCCTGTCTCTCCCGCATCGATGGATCTTTTGAGGCCAGAATGTCCTGAGCTGGGGGAGTGACCATAACTCATCGTGGGATGCAGCACATCGCTACTTGGAAATCTAACAAGCCCCTGGCATCCTGGAAATGTATACCGGCTCCGAATCGGTGTAGCAGTAGGTGGAGATCCTGTGACTGCACCATGTTTTCACTTGTCTGCTTCCCCGTAATGAAACGCCAGTGTTTGGAGAGGCAGGAGTGGGTGGATGCAACCGGAGGAAGAGAGAATGTGGCTGTAAGATTTTGATTTACATGCTGTGGCGGCTGCTCACTTTAAGGTCACTGCCTGAACACGTGCATCACGCCACGACGCGGTAAATCATCTTGGTGCGTAGATCAAGGACAACAAGGGCGCATATTTAATGTGTACAAACAATTAACAAATGTCTCCTTGTCTCCCTGCAGCTGATCTGGCTGATGAGTGTTCTTTCAGCTGCAGTCAGAATCGCTGTTATGCTACAGATCTGGGTTTATTCTGCTCAGATTGGGCCTTTGGGGGGTGTTACTACGCATGATAAGTCCGTGTACAGCAGAGGCAATGCTGTCTCTGATCATTTCTGACTAAACCAAATTATGTATCAGTTAATTAAGACTCTTTAAACAGCACAGGTTAAAGAATTAATTGGGTGTTTTTACTCTGAGTTCTTGTGATTTTGGTGCAGGTGATTTTCCTTTGGCGCTCTTTGGTGAAGCCAGAAAACTCCTCTATGCAGGAAAAACCCCGTAGAAATAATCGATACAAGATGTGAAATGTGAAAATGTGGATTCCCATGAAGAAGGGAATGCAATCAACACATTTGTTTAAACTTCAAGGATACACATCATTCATTCTGGTGAGAAAACTACCTGGGGAGGGGGCGAGCTCAGTGTGCTGCCGTAACAACCTTCACTCCTCCGGTGAGACTTTCCACCACTTTCTGGGGCATTAGTGAGCTTGTTCACAGATGTTTGGTGGGAAAATTAGACCGCAGTGAGTGTTTGAGTTCACCCCAGTGGTGTTTAATGTGGTTGAGGTGACGGCTCAGTGAAAACCAGTTTAGGTTTTCCGTGGCAAACTGAGAACTGTTTCTTCATGAAGCTGAGATCACTGTCACTTTGCAACTGGGAAAAGTCTTTTCCAAACTGTTGCCACGAAATTGGAACCACAAAATTGTCGATTAAACCAAAAAAAAACAGCCCCAAGCTTTAATTCTTTCTCTACCAAACCTTAAATTTGGCAGCCTGAATTCAGGCAGAGCTTTTCTGGCTTGCTTGAACCTGATTCATTCATCAGATTGCCAAATGTTGAACATGTTTCACAGCTTCACAGTCCAACAGAAATATGGTTTAGCCAAAAGCTTGGCGACGTGCATGGTCATCTTAGCCCTGTGTGTGCTGTGCCTAGTCCAGGGAAACCCAAGTCGTAAGGCCTCTGAGCAGTTTCACTTCAGTTTAACACCAACTCGTCCTATTACAGTCAGATTAGTCCAGATTTAAAGAAAAAAAGATCACGTAAAAAGACCTTGTGTTTGTTTTTACATCTTCCCCTTCTTGTAACTCCGTCACAGGTAACATCACCTGCGCCCCAAACGAGTTCACGTGCGCCAGCGGCCGCTGCATCTCCCGAAACTTTGTGTGCAACGGCGAGGACGACTGTGGCGACGGCTCGGACGAGGTGGAGTGCGCTCCGTCCTCCTGCGGTCCCAGCGAGTTCCAGTGCGGAAACTCTTCGTGCATCCCGGCCAGCTGGGTTTGTGACGACGACGTGGACTGCCAGGTAAGAGGGAAATGCTTCGCGCTAACTTACCCACACATACACGGGAAATAATCACACACCCTGTGAAGTGGATTACGATTGCTGGTTTAAGTCTTTAAATCCCTATCAAAACCTGTGAGGATGCATTTAAGCCACATGATCATGTTTTCTGTGTTAGAGCCCTAAATATAGTAAATGTACTACTATAATATGGACGTCTTTGCAACATTGCTAGTACAAAATCCACTAATATAACTCCAGATCCATTCAGCACCGTTGAAGGAGAACCTGAGCAACAGTTGATCAAGTTCTTATAGAGGGACTGTAATCAGTTTTTCCTCGGTCAGGTTAGCTGTTCCTTTTAAAAATGGTGGTCTGGAAGTTTATATGTCACTATATGGGATGTTGTTACTGTTTGACATCTTGAGCTTAGACATCTGGATACCAGTTGTGAACCCATTTTTAACTGATAATCAGCAGCCTTAGCAGCCAATAATCAATATTATAAACTAAATAGACGTCATTCCGTGTCCTGAAATAGCCAATCAACCACGAGGCCACAGTGTCGCTGCATTTAGCTACTTCAGCTCTTGCTTGTGGGCGTTAACCATCACAGAAGACTTTCTCATGGTGCTCCTTTAACTAGCTAAACTCCCACAATGCTCTCTGCTTGCGAACATCAAACTGATGGCGATCAGGGGAAGTGGAAATTGATGAAACCCGATCAAACTAGGTTGACGTCTGTATCAATCTGATGAAACGAAGATATTTGGACGAAAACGCTCCTTTTTTAGAAGCCAGTGCCTGCTGCCTGACTTTCACTGGTATGACGTTTGTTTGTTTTTTGTCAGCCAATAATTGTTTTTTTGTTACGCAAGTGTGCAAACTATAGCAAGAGGAAGCCATGTCTAGATGTAGACATTTTAGCGTCCTGTGGGAATTGTTTTTTGAGATGCGTTTTTGCACTTGTCGTTTTCTGTTTTTGCACTTCCAGTTTGTGTTTCCAGGCTGAGGATACTCTCGACGCGGGGAACGGTTTTCTAAAGTTTCAGTTTAGGCTTAAAGCTCAGGTTCTGCTCGTGGCAGACGAAGCAGAGGCACGCAAGTCATGTTAAATTTCCTCGGCTCGAATTTGAATTTGGGGTGAGCAGAGTGGCGAGAGCAGCCACAGTAGGAGTTTCTGGTACGGGACACCGGAGTTGGCAGGTCCACGAACTACAACCACGGCCGTGTTCTAGAGCCTCGGTGGCACACTAGGGCCTTAGGAACACTCGGCGGCGTACTACAGCATTGGCAGCGTTCGGTGACGTTCGGCAGCGCTCGGCGAAGCTCACAACGGCGTCGCGCACGACTATTTGAATATCAAAATTAGTATCCGAATACCGCCACAACGAACGAATATTCAGATATTCCAATATTCAGGACCAGCCCGAGTGAAATGCCTTCTTCTGACACGGTAAAGAAAGTCCACACTGGTCAGTGCCACGCCATGCTGCTTGTTTTTCTCTGCCCGCGCAGTCTGATGACATCACACACATGCGACAGTACCGTTGGGGAGGGGAGGGGTTGAGGAGCCAGGCATGAGGACAAACCACAACACACAGACCAACGGCAAAAACCAAGATTTAAAGTCTTTATTATTATTAGCGGCTCATTTTATCGACTGGTTTTTTTTAAATTATTGGAATGACGTCATAATTGCCAATATTGACCGATAATTATCAGGTGCCGATATTATCGTGCATCCCTAGTTTGAATTGTCTAGATATAATTCATTACATGAGAATAGTGCAGGTTTAAAATGTCACCAGTACAAGGATGTAAACCTACAGCTGTGAAAGTCACATTACAGTTTAAACTTGTCCTATAGGACGTCAAACATGCATGTTATCGATCTTTCTTGATTACCAATAGTCTGCATTATCATTGACCCTGGAAAAAAACCACACTGGTCGATCCCCGCTTCAGTGTCGGTCTCCTTCCTGTTGGGATTTTCTGCACTTTTATTCACAAAGGACTTTACAAAGGCACGCAGACACAAACACACCCCCTCTCATTTTCCAAGCAGATTTATCCTCGCTTTAATAAACTGCCCAGTATGACTCCTCCGGGCGCACGCCGGTTCAGCAAGTTCAATTTTCACAACAGCTAGTGGTTATTGACCTGCCAAACGCCGACTTTGACACTCCCGACACGTTTCCACACGTGGTAGGACAAGATTCACTGACTCATCGATTTGCTACGTACCTGCTAATTGGCTCTGCGATCATCACTTACTGCCCTAATGGCTGCGAACGCCCACAGATATTTAAAACGCCTCGTTCACTGGGAAGGTCATTGTTATTCGCTCTTCTCTTGGCCTCTCACGCCCAGCCAGTCCTGCGTCAGTGTTGTGCAGCGGCCGACACACACACATTCTCACACTCCGTTTAATCTGCTCCCGCATGAGTCAGTGACTTTGTGAGATGATGAAAGTGTGAGAAACCCCCGTCCTGCCGCTCCTCCTTGAGCCCGTTCCGATCTGATCGGCCGGTTTTTAATTCTAATTGATGAGCTAATCACCTGAGATCTGAGTGCTAAGCGCTCGCAGCTTTGTCGCGTCTGACCTGCACGTCCCCCAGTTAATCAGCCTGGGTGTAGCCGTGGTGTTTGTGTCCGTCGGGGGATGTTTGTGTGAAGCCTTGTGTTGTAAAGTCCATATTAAGTATGGACAAAGATGCAAGTCTCCTTCAACTCAACGAACAGGCTCTTGTTTTGGAATTTAAGCTGAAGGTAAACGCAAAGGATGGCGCCCTGGAAATCTGTAGCTTCTGTATTGAACATGCACTTCCTGGTTTGACTTCTCCGTCCTGTTGTTTTCTTTCATGCATGCTGGTTTCGTAGCTTGTGTGTGCTCTTGGAAAGTTGTTGCAAATGCTAGGAGGTAGCTTGTGCGATTTGATGCAAAATTATGACAGCTGTTACGTGCAAAAATTACCAGGAAAGAGTGGTTGTACACCTTTGGGGAAAAATGCCTTTTTATGTTCCTGCTGAGAGTTCGATTACAGGTAACAGATAATGGAGATAAAGTGGAAACTGCCAGCCTGGCTCTGTCTAAAGGTGACTGAATCCACACACCTGCACCTCCTAAGTTAGCTAGTTAGCACATTTGTTTAGCTGGTGCACAAAATTGAACAATTAAAGCAATTTGTGGCTTTAATGGACACTGTTGCTGGTAGCCTTGCAGCCTCATGGTAATATCGAGTTCAGGAAGTCACTACTCCTGGTCAAGAAATGAGTATTTGTCCTGTAAAACATAGACATATATACGTAGACGCCGCATTGACTGTGGAGAAACGTGCCTAAAGCTCCGCCATCTTGGTACAGGGCTAGCAGAGGCAGGAGTGAATGTAAGTCTATGGAGGTAAGAGGTACTCCACAATCTTAAAGTAGAATTATTCACTGAATTTTCGACCGATTTCTAAACGGTTTGGTTTGTTAAAAACGTCACACATTTAGCTATGACACAGGATGCTTGGATGCTTTTGTTCTATTTATGTCTGCCTGTCCGTCCTCCATGTCTGATGTTTGTAACAAACAATATATGTTGACAACTGATGGATTTATGATCACTTTTATAGTGCAGACATGTCATTCCTCTATAGACGTAATGCACTGTAGGGGCGAGGGGCACTGTACCAAGATGGCCGCCGCGTAGGCACGTCGGCTCCAATCGGCAGCAGCAGTCAACTCGGCGTCTATGTATATATGTCTATGCTGTAAAATATTAGCTTTAGCGATGCTACGTACCCGTTTGTAACCGTGCCTGCATGCTGCATACGTCCTGAGAGTCTGATGCCAGTGCGAGAGCAAAGCATGTCATTACGAAACACACTATTATTTCCCGTTGTAATTGGTCCCTCAAAAGCCTTGTGACACTTCAGGCTCCCTTCCAAGACATGGCTGCGAGAGAGAGCAAGTGAACGGCAAATGGAAAAGCTTTCACCGGCTGAGTGTTGGGCAAAACACGCGGAGCATAACCGGCATTCATTTACATGAGCACATTACAGCGTTTCTTGCCATTTTAACATTACGAATGGCACCTCTTTCCCCATCTAAAGCAAGAAATGGAAGAGTAGGAGCTGGTAATTGTGGTTTTTTTTTAAAGAAGAGGCATAAAACATTCTCTTCCTCTGACAAATGGGAATTTTGCGTTCGCTGCAGGACCAGTCGGACGAGTCTCCGTCTCGATGCGGTCGCCACCCGACGCCGCCGGCCAAGTGTTCGTCCAGCGAGATGCAGTGCCGCTCGGGAGAGTGCATTCACAAGAAGTGGAGGTGTGACGGGGACCCTGACTGCAAGGACGGCAGCGACGAGGCCAACTGTCGTATGTACACACCAGCTGCCATTCACAGATAAATGGACAGAACCACAGTCATTTTAGCAGTGATGTCCTCAATCATTCATCCATATATGTTTTACTAGTACACTGGCAAACTGCTGTTAATGAGCAGCCAAGAAGTTCCTTTTTAAAGTAGAATATTTGGTCTTTTTTTTGGCGATGGACATGAGTTTTTTTTAAGATAATTTGCTCTGAAGGAACTAAAACATAAAAAAAAATATCTCCCGCTGGAGCATTTTTGTATTGGAGGATGAATTGAAAAGTTTTATTCAGGATGTTAACTTGAGTCAACATTATATTCATGGTCTGGAAATTGTTTTTTTCTGCTTTTAACTTTGCGATACACTTAAAAAACAATGAAAAATGTTATTAGGAGTATCCAGAAACCCAAAGATACCCATAATAACATCGCTTTCTACACATTCTTGCTTGATAAACGGCTTTTAATTGAATATTAAGCCTGCTGTTGATCGATTTCCTGTCTGTAAATTAACCGTTTAATCGATGGACGACTTACACGTGTCTGTATGTGCGTGTCTTTGGCAGCCGTTCGCACCTGTGGGCCGGATCAGTTCAAATGCGACGATGGAAACTGCATCCTGGGCAGCCGACAGTGCAACGGCCTCAGAGACTGCGCGGACGGGTCGGATGAAGCCAACTGCAAAAACAGTGAGCGCTGTGTGTGTGTTTGTGTGTGCAGTGGGGATGCGCAGCAAGTGTGGTGTTTGCATTAGGATGTGTGTTTGGGGTACTGAAGTTATTTGTATTAGAATAAAAGTGCAAATAGGCGTAACAGGGAAGCTATTGCACGCTAATATCCTCCTCCGGGTTAAACAAACATTGCAGTTATAGCATCAGCAAACCAGTTATGATTAAAAATAATCATATAAACAGAATAGTGGGGGAGCAAAGTACTATATTTTGCCTATATTTTAATCTGATATTCGTATTTATTAGCATTAATTCATAGCAAATATCATATTCGTGTTCGGTTCCATCCCTAGTGTAAAGATTCAAACATTATAGATGTATATTTTTTATCTTTCAGATGTGTGTTTGTTTTTTCACTTCACCTCAGGCTGTCTTGAGATGCAGTGTGTGTAGATGTTGTTGGCATCTTGACGTATTTTCCCAGATGTGGTTTTAGAAAGAAAAAACCCTTTAATATCCACCTCAGGTTGTGCTCAGGTACAAGAGCAGGGTTGGTTTGTTCACCGTGTATGATGTGTTAAAGATTCTAAGACTGTTGCTAGCTTTTGGGAGTATTAATACATTAGCACTTAGCAGTTGTGTGTAGCATCTTGGCCTATGGTAGCATTGTAGCATTTAATAATAGTTAAGGCTGTAGTAGTATGGTAGCATCATAGCAGTTAGCATTGGCATGCTAGCACTAGCATTATAGGTGAATCTGGCTATATAGTCTCCTTGTGGGCGGTGAGTTTGTTAGTAGTATTGAGGTATTTTTGCAGTTAGCGGTTAGCATTAACATGTAGCATTTGCACTAGCTAAATGGTAGCATCGGCACTGGTCACTACCTGGAGCATCTCCTAAATGGGCCTGGGTCAGTTGAACGTGGCAGTGCTGGCTGAATTAGCAGTTAGCATTTAACAGTTAGCTAAATGGTAGCATCGGCACTGGTCACTACCTGGAGCATGTCCTAAATGGGCCTGGGTTAGTTGAACGTGGCAGTGCTGGTTGAATTAGCAGTTAGCATGTAGCAGCTAGCTAAATGGTGGCATCGGCACTGGTCACCACCTGGAGCATCTCCTAAATGGGCCTTGGTTAGTTGAACGTGGCAGTGCTGTTTGAATTAGCAGTTAGCATTAGCATGTAGCACCTAGCTAAATGGTAGCATCTGCACTGGTCACCACCTGGAGCATCTCCTAAACAGGCCTGGGTCAGCTGAACGTGGCAGTGCTGGTTGGATTGTGTAGCAGCAGTGTGAACTGGCACTAGGGGGGGTGACTCTGGGACACCAGAGTTCACCTCCTAGCCTCCTGGAGGTGTCGTGGGACTAAGTAGGAGAAACAGCGTTGAAGGGAGGTTTCCACCTGATGACCCCCAGAGACGTGTTAGGAATCACTGCTCACTGGTAGGTATAGAGACAGATTAGGGATCCTAGGTCCTTCACTGAGGATGAATGCATTCTTTTTGAGCACAAGGGTTTAAATTAATTAAAACTGCTTTGTGTTGTCTCTGCTCCTCTAGAAGATTCATTTACCAAAAGAAAAACAAACTCCCAATTATCTGGTATCCTTGTGTTTGTTTTTCCTTCATTAGCATGAAATGTGGCTTTGGAACAGATGTTTAGTGACCAGTTTGGGCAGCTGTGCAGATTCTCTCTGCTAAAAAAAAAAAAAAAAGATTTTCGTTTGAAGATTTAATTGTTTTAGAAACTTAAGATTTTTTTCCAAGCTGTAGGATCAGATTGGAAGCTCCTTTAACACACTGAGAAGAGCTTTTCAAACTTGTATAAAACGTGCTTAAAACTGAATACATGCTAGTCTGGGCTCACACCACAGGAATTTTAAAATCCTTACAGATCTTGAAATTGGGTTGCATCACACAGAAGAATGTCGTATATTCTTCTTTCTAATCTGACAAGCCTGCAATGCAAGATTTTAAAATAAGGATGCATCACACAGTACAGGATGGTTTTAAGATTGTCAGGTCAGAGGAACAGTGCGCCACCTCAAATGATCTCATGGGGATGTAAACAAAATGGAGAGGTGGTCTGCTGTCTTTCAGATATTAATGTGAAAGAGGGTTGAATAGTCACAAAGTGTCTACATCTAATGGACTAGATTTTTAAAAAGTCACATTTTTAGAATTATTTGCTTAGCTTTACATAAAGTTTTGATACAGGGAAGCAGTGAGCCTTGCTCCGTACAAATACAGGAGGGCTGTAGGAAGTAAAGTTATGTCCTGATATTTAGTCATTCAATGCCTTCTACTTTTTTTTTAACTATGTGACGTGCCCTGAGATGATGAATAATGTTGAATTCGATGTAAACTAGAAAAGCACTCAGAGAGCTCATACCTCCGCCAAGGAGCTTCAGTCCACCCCCAAAAAATCTCCCAATTCACATATTTTCTATGGAACGTTACAGATACAAATGTAATTACATACAGTTCAAATGTCCTACCGACAATGCGGCCTTCACCCCATCCGACCTAATGAACAGGCGCGGCCTCTAGTGCGGCAGCTCCTAACAGCCTCCCAGCTTCTTAGACAACCGGAGATAAGAATGCCGGCCCAACCGTGCGTATGTCGCTCAGGAAGGAAAGAGAACTCCGTCATTGTCGCTGTCTGTCACGTGGAGACCCAAAATGACATGTGGTCATAGGGGATTACCGCAAAAACAAGAGTGCCCTCTGGTGGCTTTTATAGTAAACCACATTTAATTGTCCACCTGGTTACACTTGCATTAAAAGAAATTCCTGGATCCAGACGATGATCCGGATCAGTCCCAAAATTTCATCATTTGTTCCTTGTCCCATTTCACACATTTCCTGAAAATTTCATCCAAATTCTCCCATAACTTTTCGAGTTATTTTGAACACAAACAAACAAACAAACCAACGCCGGCCATCACATAACCTCCTTGGCAGAGGTAATAAATTACTCTCAAACCTTAAAAATAAATATTGCACGACAGACGTAAAATTTGATTCATTTCTCCGCAGTGACTCAGTGCAACGGACCGGAGAAGTTCAAGTGTCGCAGCGGGGAATGCATCGAGATGAGCAAAGTGTGCAACAAGGCCAGAGACTGTCCTGACTGGAGTGACGAACCCATCAAGGAATGCAGTGAGTAAAAACACAAAAACACAGAACTTTTTGTTCTATTTTTTGACTGGTTTGTGGAAAATGGATCAGGACTAAGGGTGGGAATCACAGGGTACCTCACGATATGTGATACATGACTCATGATACCGATACTGTCATGGTACAGCGATAATCGATATATTCCAAGACAATCACATAATGACACATCACCATATCTATAACCTGGATATATTCATACCTTGGTTCCAATGTAGCATTTTCCAAACCCTTCATTTTCCACCACACTGTACGGGTGGAGGTCCTTCAAATGAACCCAGTGATGGATGTTGTAATGCTGGCGGCCATCTTTGCTTTAAACGTCGTGCTAACGGCTGCAGGCTGACTTGAAACGTTGCTGCATCAGCCGCTTTCTGGGCCAGGAGTTCAGGATGGTGGTGTTGCAGGTGGGTTTGCATGTTGGTGGTGTTGCCTGTGTACTTTACAAGGCAGTTCTTGCATACGGCGTAGTCTTTGTCCAGCTTGCTTGTTCCCTCAAAGCCCAAATGGGTCCACGCTTTGGACTTAAACGTGGATGGGGCGTCTCTTACTGTCCTCCATTATACCTGTACAAACTCTTCTTGGGTCAATTCATTTCCGCTCAAGTCTCCCTCATTCATGTGATAAACGCCACCATGTGGAGTCATTCAGTAGTGATGCTGGGGAATCTGGCAGGGTTTTAAGCGCCTTATTATATTAATTGAAATATGGATATTTGACGCCGGCGTATCGGTACTCGTATCACACAAGGAGGGACGATGATAGATCGCTGTATCGATATTTTCTGACTCTACCAGATCTGTTATTTTCAGCCTTTCTGTCATTTTTTTTTTGTAGATGTTGTCGACTTTTGAGTGTCTGTGGATGATTTATTAATCTGATAAAATGGAGCCATCACAGCTTTTCACCAACATCAGTGAACTGCATGCTCACAGCAGGACCAACAACCCATGTGCAGCGGGGTGTTTGCTTGAAACTAAAAACAACTGACATGGGCGCTGCCGTTTTTTTTGCTTGTGACATCAAGTCTGTGCAGCGGTGCGCCAGAATACATGAGAGTTATGAGATAATCATGTTTGATTTTCGTGTATTTGTCTATTTTAACTAGAATCTGTGCAAATATGAATGAGCTAGTTCCTTAAGCTGCACTCAGCCCACTCTACTACTACTGTAATCTGCAAATGTCAGTGACGGTGCTGAATGCCAGCGACGTGAAACAGCTTGAACTTGACTTTCCAGTTTCTGATTTTAATTGTGAAGCCTCGCACCAAAGCGGAGAAAAGCTGAAGCACTTCTCAGGACAGGCCGCTCCGTCTCTTCTCGGGAGATCATTTGCCTTTTCAGTAACTTTGGTCGTCTTTCGCTGTCTGCAGGACAGAGTTTAATTCAGGCAAATGAGGTGAATCTACATGACACTCGTCTCTGCTACACCTTGATTTATGCTGATAATATGTGGATTTTTTACATAATTCCCGCCTGGAGCATCATCCGTGCGTCCTACAGTTCACTTCTAAATAATTCTCTTTCATGGATCAAAGAACTCAGCCTGCAAGTGATTATTCTGCTCTCCACAATCCTAAACTTCAGAGTGGCTGCAGCTCAGACAGACACAAAGACGTCATGTAAATAATCCAGATCTGAGAAACAAACCTGACTGAGAGCTCTTTATTCTTTATGCAGGAAGCTGTGACGCTCAGGTGGAATTATGATTCTGCAGGGGAACTGTGGAAAATGACTGTGTGGAGAAACGCAACTCGGTTCCGGTGATCATTTAGATTAGAGTCGATTCGAATAACAAAACAAGAGGTCACAGTTCTGATTAAGTGACTCGTATAGAAGCACAAGAAGGCACGATGCCACTTTAAATACATGTGACCACATTTCTTACAGTGCACACTCATAATACTGAACATTACAACTAAGACAACACAAAGTCTCAGTGGGGAGAACAGAGATATGGTGAATGAATGAATAAAGGTGTAGTTGAGTTGGGTCCAGATAAGAAAGACCGATTGTCAGGTGGAACTTTTTCTGGCTTGTGACCAAATTTAGCATAAAGGTTTTTATAATTTCAACGTCTCTCTGATTTATTGTTGCAACTGCTGGAGACGCTAAGACTTACCGCAGTGTGAGGTGTTGCTCTTAAATCAAGAAAAACGCTGTAATTCAGCCACTTAACTGGTGGTGCCCAGGTGGATTTCCTTGGCTGTTCGCTTTATTATCTCCTTGTTTCGATTCCCAGGACTCCAGGCTAGTTTTCCCGCTAGTAGCACGTGATTTGTTTGCCCATTGGCTACACGTCGGGGCCGCAAAGTGGTGCGGTGGTTAGCAGCGTCGCCTCACAGCTAGAAGATCCCCGGTTCGCGTCCCGGTTAGTACGCCTGGGATCTTTCTGTGTGGAGTTTGCATGTTCTTCCTGTGCAGCGTGGGTTCTCACTGAGTACTTCCTCCCACAGTCCAAAAACATGCTGAGGTTAATTGATGATTCTAAATTGTCCATAGGTGTGAATGAGAGTCTGCTTGGTTGTCTGTCTCTATATGTAGGCTGGTAACATGTTCAAGGTGTTCCCTGCCTTCGCCCGAGTCAACTGGGATAGGCTCCAGCCCCCCTGCGACCCTGCCGAGGATTAAGCGGTGTATAGATAAAGGATGGATGGCTACATGTCACACACATGCTACATTACATGCTAGCGATAGTCGACTGTAGTTAACTCCGGCTGAAAATCAAATAAGGCATTCTAACTGCAGATTTTCCCAATTTGAAATCAAGTAATTTCCCCTGTATGGGCTGTTTCCTACGTGCAGAGTTTTCTACAAGCAAAACACATTTTAAACATCAACCATGCATCATGTTGATTTCATTGTGGGAAGCCAAAATCGCGGTCGTTACTTTTTTTTTTTTTGGTCTGCATTTATACTCATCGTATAACACCACAGAAGGGGGTCAATTTTAATGAGATCAATGCATATTTTAGTCTTGCAGCAAAATATATTAATATTTAGTGCATGTGCGTGACCATCACCGGCCACCACTGGGACAAGCTGTCATTCTTTATTGAATTTTTCTATCATGAGCCAGAGGGGGCAGTGCTGCACCTCAGTGAATTGAGGGGGAAACAAATGTAGGACAGGGCAAGACAAGACGAACGGGGAGGGTACAGACAGGCAGTGCTATTTGAATCCTATAAGAGTGGTGTAAAATGCTGTGTCATTCCCAACAACCGATCCTACATCTGAAAATTGGGAACAAATAGTTAAAATAATAATCGCGGTCGTTGCTAATAATTGTTCAGTTTTGCAGGCCTAGTACTGCGGCAGCCATCGTGATTGAAAGCAGTGGGCGGATTTTTCTTCTGAACTGACTCAGTCGGTGCATCTGAGTCAGACTTCTCCATCTCCACCAGCCCCCTCCTCCCTCTTTTGTTTTTAAAATAATCCGCTAAAGACGCATCGTCATTGGAACAACACGCTACAGCTAAATGGATTGTTTCTCGTGTGCTGCTTTCGACCACAGCGGCTAACGCAGTAGCTAGCAGTACTGATCACGGTGTCTCCAAAGCAGCTTAATGAATTGAATTTCATGTTCCAAAAGAAATGGTTGCATAATCCGGGGCCCTGACTCATCTGGGACATCTTATAGAGTCTAAGACGCATAAGGATTTCAATGTTAAAGGGGGTCTACGAGGCCTGTTGTCGAGAACTTCTACTGGATAGAGCAAATATTGTTACAACATAACGTCAAATGATTTCTTGGTCTGTATTTTCAATTGTATATTTGACAGTTTGAGCTTTAAGCTATGATATTAAGGCTGCTTACAATCATGCATTTCTATTCACATACACATGCAAATACATCTTGGCATACAGTATTATTCAGTCCTCCAGCATAATGCTGACAAACGGTGTTCAAGAGTCCATCGTCTTCAGTTCTTTATTCGTCTTTGTCTTCTCTGCTGATGGCAGGGGACCTTGCGCTGCTTTTATTTGTTTTTTCGATCGTGTGGGTGGTTTTTTGTCGGTGTCACAGGGGCATAAACACGTTGTGCTGGAAGTCTCAGTTCCTTGTTGTTCCAGTCTGTTGCTTTTATGTTGTTGTGTTTTTTTCCTGGGGACCTTGTTCAGTTATTTAAGTAGCAAAAATCAGAGTTCACAGAGGGATTAAAGGCTGTTATTCCGTCTGAGTTACGATGGTGACTGTTGACTGCGAAGGAGCTTGTAAAGGTCATGCAGGAGATGAGGGGTTTCTTATCTTGCTGCTCTGGTATTTTCAGGCCTCTTTGTTTGAGGAGTTTGGACAACTCACTGATGTGTTGCAGGAAGACTTCATGGGATTCAGCAGTGTTGTTTTGTTGGAACTCGATGGGCCTTTCCTCTACCTTTGTGTCCTCGTAGTTTCAATTGTAGCGTCTGGACTTGCTTGAGTTTCTTGGAGATTTTACGATGAGGATAACCAGACATCTACCTTTATGTGACATCTTGCACAGCTGGCGATCAGCTCAATAATCCAACTTGAAATATTAGTGCAGTGCTTACCCAGCACAGGTTTGTAGCATATTTTATAATATTAAACGGCGTGTGTTCATAAATTATACAGTGGGTTGTAGATAAAGTTGCTCCCGCTGTGTTTTAAGTTGAAGGTCTGACTCATTCTTTGCATTTTGAAGGGCTCACTTCTACCAGAGATGCACCATTTCTATTCTCCATGTGCAGTTTTCTGAAAAAACACGTCTGTCTTGTTCACCTACATACCTTTTTAGATTAATTTTCCAACACTCTCCTTCAATCATTCGGTTTGTGCAACGACCGAAACAATGAAAGGACTAGTTCGAGCGCCCAAAATGAGTTTCTTTTCACATAATGTCTACAGGAGATCAATTAGAGGCCTCAGGTGACAGCTCGGTTTCATTCCTGCAGAACAGAATGACAATGCATGGTTTGTACTCTGCTGTTGGAAAATATTGATCAAGGCAATCAACATGCCATTAGTTTGTCTTGATGCTATTCTCACATTGGGGGTACGTGCTCTTCAAACAAGACTCTCATCACCTCTCAAACCAGCCACTTTTATCTTCTTAACCTTCAGTTTCAGTAACGCAAACAAAGCATAATTAGAAAATGCAACGTTTTCTATTACCTGGGTGTTAAAATATGCATATTGGACCAGCTTGAATCCAGACTGTTGGCGTTTTGACCATAAAAGTGACACAATTTCAATTTAAAATGCCAACTCCTGCCTTGGTAGTGTCACTTTCTTCACTTAAAAGCCTTGTTTCGTGTGTTTCAGATCTGAATGAGTGTCTCCTGAACAACGGCGGCTGCTCCCACATCTGCAAAGACATGGTCATCGGCTTCGAGTGCGACTGCACCCCTGGGCTCCAGCTCATAGACCACAAGACCTGCGGAGGTACGGGATCTTTACACAAGACTGTAGACGGCTATTGGGACAAATTGTTTTAAAAAACATGGCACTGCAGTTAAAAATGACCCATCAGGAAGCTCAACTTTGCATGAAGGTGCTGCGATTGTTAAATGCTTTGGTTTGGTCTGGAGACCCAAGATACACCCAAAAAGGATGCATTATTAGAAAAAAAGATCCTGAGGTATAAACAAAGAGGCAAATGCAACATACCAACAGTGTCTTTTTATTATCTGGCTTCAATAAACCTAGAAACGGCAGTCACATACATATTTCTCACAGGAAGAACAGAGTACACTGAACAAAAATATAAAGGCCACATGTGAAATATTGATGCCACATGAAGTGCGCCACCCAAAGCAAGCGTATACTGTCTTGTACTTGTACAAAATGGAGATTTCATGCCACATCACATGATGCGTCTGTTGTGCAGACCAAAGGTTTGTCGCTGGTCTGAGACCATCCCACAAGTGAACAAGCCGGATGTGTCCATCCTGTGCTGGGGTGGTCACACGTGGCCGACGTGGATGAGGGGGATTTGCAGTACTGCCCGTCTGTTGGAAACCAACTCTCAAACGTCCTGTCGTCTGATAGTGAACATTCAGCTGCACAGCGACCGCTCTGGTGGACATTCCTGCTTCCAACATGCCAATGACACGTTCCCTCATGACCGGAGTCATCTGAGGCGTTGCTGCTTTGGTCAACATGTGACATGTTGGGGTGGCCTTTTATTGTCCCCAGTATAAGGAGTGTCTGAGTACTGCTCATTGTGTTGGAGCAGCGTCTGGATATGCCACACCCATGGACTGAATGGAATTAATGCATCACTGAGGCAGTGGTGGACTCAGATTTGGGACACTAATGAAGAGAAACATCCATTTAGTACAAGTACCAGACAGCATACGCTCACTTTGGGTGGTGCACTTCATGTGGCATCAATATTTCACATGGGGCCTTTATATTTTCGTTCAGTGTATATTCCTAAACTGATGTGGGGATCTTACAAACATAGAGGTTTAAAGCAACACTGCTGCAGACTGACTATTTAATTAATCAATATCACTGTGTATAAGTTGCTTTCATGTCAACTTCCTATTCAAAAGGCAAGATCCAGTCGATTCATCATCATGCACCGCAAGATTGTATAACGAAATGACAGATGAGGTCCCTTTATGCTCACATAAAAGACAAATTATGTACAGAATAAATGACGCCGAGGATGAATTTAACAAACTCACATTTAATGTCACTTTCATGGCATGTAAGGCAAGTGTAGCCTTTTCTTTCAGCCACAACCTTGGCGATGTTAAATTATTTGGGAGTAATTAGAGAAGATTTTAAAGCATCATTCAGACTGGTAACTGCACAAGCAGGCTGTACAGCTTTAGAGTTTTAGTCGGCGTCTGGTTTAGGATTATTTCGCTCTACAACAGTCTACAGAAAAATGAAATGGCTTTAAAATCGTTTGCAGATCCAAAAACTCCCTTCTCATGATCTGTTAACTATTTACAGTAGCATTAATTGGTCAGTAGGTGGTGTTTTAATACGCAGTGATTTGTTATCTGAAATCCAGCGTACTCTGGAACTATTACAGTCGTGATATTCAGAAGTAAACCACCGTTTCATTCCTGAAAACCCAGAGTTAAACCAGAGGGCTGCCTACAAAGCGAAATTAGCGGGTTAGCGTGGTATGTTGAGCCTAAAGTCGAAGACGGTTCTCTTTTTACCTGGCTAGATCACCATGGTGACTGATGCCGTGGAGCTAACCTGGTTACATTCAGGATTTAAATCGGCTGGAAGAAGCGCCGGCCTTTTAACCGAAGCGCTTCCAGACGCTGAGGGAATGTGTTTTATCTGTAAACCTGTTGAGTTGTGCGTTGCTGAAACCATGAATGAAGCCGTGCAGTTACAGTATTGCACACCGTATGCTTCTCGTTGCCATGGGAACCCAACATGTACTGGATTGGTGGTGCAGAAATCATATGAATATGTTATACAAATGGAAATCCCAAATGTCACTGGAGGAAAATGCACCCCACCACATGGAAACAACATCAACCAATCAGGAACATGTTGAGGAACATGACAATGGTCCAACATGTTGATGTGACTTCCAGACTTCCTACAGCCCATTCTGATCAAGCATCAACAGGATGCAGTGGAACAAGTTGGATTGACAGAGGCCCCACTGCACAAGTCAGAGCACCCAAAGGATCCAGTGCCCTGGTCCTGGTTCCAGACCCCATAGGACACCCTTAAAGGTCCTCTGGTCCATGCCCAATGGTTCAGAGCATTTTGGACCACATAAGGGGGAAAAACAGGTGGTCATAATGTTATGCTTGATCAGTATATGTGTAAACCATAGAGACTGTGTTAATTCTTTTTTACTTGTGAGGGGAGAATACAGATGCGGTACATCATAGTTGGTCCTTGTTGTTCACCGGCTCGCTTCTGTTCCTTGGCAACAATAAAATTTGATCGCTGGGAAAGCAGATCAGAGAGAACCATCGGCTGCAACCATCACGGCGCTGAAATTGAATCCTGTCAACAGCGTCCTTGGCAGGTTGCTTTTCTGGATCGTTTGAAAGAAATCACAAAGACCCGAGCGGCTCTTTGTTCTGCGTATTTGCATTCAGGTTCAGTGAGTTTTTTTTCAAAGATGCATTACTCTTCAAGTCTGTCGCCTAGAAATCTCTAATCCAACAGGGCGGGTCGGACACACAGTGGGCTGCTGTTGCGAGTTAAGCCAGTCTATGGTGTTATTGTGCGCCTCTGGCCTCCGAAGGGTTTGAGCGTTTGGCTGTGTTGTAATCTGTTTTCCTAAGAGCAGAAATCCTCTTGGTTACGTTCAGGAGGCACTGATCCGACACAGTTTTGTTATGGAGCCAATCTTGGCCTCAAACGCCGCTCTGGATGTTGGTAAATGTGTGTGTAATCCCATCTGGAATGAGCCCCACCGGTTGCACGGAAGCATTTAATCTACTCTCAGATGTGAAATCACCGCTAAACTCTTGAAAACATTTAATTCTGAGGAGGGCAACTTGTTGGTGTGGAGCGATCTGGCAAAACATCAGCAGTTGAAGGTTTTAATTGGCATTTTGTGCATCCTGAGCTCACACGAGGATGAGGAAATGTTTAAGGAAAATAATCTATTTCAAAACGCGAGGTGTAATTTGTTCAAAAGAAGAACATCTTGTCGGTTTTGCAGCTGCTTTCGTGTCGGGTGGTAACGTGTGATTACCCAGACTGAGGCATTTAGCAGGGTTGATTAATTAAACGCGTCAGACGGCAGCTGTCTTCTCCTGCTCTTCTCTCGGCCCTCATCGTCCTCCATTCTTTCTCTCTTTCTCTGTTCGCAGACATAAACGAGTGTCTGAATCCTGGCATTTGCAGTCAGATCTGCATCAACCTGAAGGGAGGATACAAGTGCGAATGCCACAACGGCTACCAGATGGACCCGACCACCGGCGTCTGCAAGGCTGTCGGTGAGTCAACAGCTGGGGAGCACAGTGTGGAACCCAACCAACCTTTGAGATGCAGCATTTTTATTTTCCTTCATCCCTGCTGAAAGAGAGGTATTTTAAAGCCTGTAGTGTGTCGTTCTTTTGCTTTTCACAGCATAACATTGATTTCTGATATAGTGTTTGTCCTGTTTACCAGTGCGGGTGCACAAATAATAAAGGGCTCTCGATAAAAATTGAACATTCTGATCTTTGTAAAGGTCGCATTTATCTCGGGGATGTTGTTAGATTGCAGTAACATTAAATGAGTAAGCCTAATAATAATAAAATGCCAAATGAGTGCTTTCCGGTTATGAAAAGAGTCCCGGAAAAGTACTTTACAGGGATGACAAGCCTGTAAAATGTATTTTTGTTGTGTTTTTTTAGGTTTTGGGTAAAGTATTTCTTCTGGGCTGAAGTCCTATGCTTGCAAAATTGTCTTAAGTGGAGCACAAAGCAAGTGACTTTACCACAACAAGCATGTTTGTTGGTCGTAGCAGGAAAATAACTGGTTAAATTGTTCGTATTACACATTTCAGACATTAAATAATCACAATATTATCATGTATTAAACCTTACAAAACTGTGGAGAGCAAATTAAACAAATCCAGACGATTTACTTTCCTGGCGACAGCGGGAATAAAAACAAAGCCTCCCAATAAGAAACATCCAGCAGAACCAGGCTCAGGGAGGTTCGCCATCTGCCTCGACCAGTCAGGGTGAGGTTAAAGGGGATCTCCAACTTGCTAGATAACCTTATCATCCTGCATTCAGGAGTCAGCAGGAATATTTATCCACATAAGCTAGTTTTTTATGTCTATTATATCCAGCAGATTAAATTATTTGGTAATTTTTTTTAAACTTTCGCTGGTTGAGTGTCCTATCAGATCATTATAATGACCTCATAGGACACTTAATCCACATGTACATGGATATTTATGACTTTATCGATGCATTTTGACCTTTAATCCACTCACAAATGCAGTTTTAGGTCACTGAATATGGAGCTTTAGGAAACTCCTTCGATGGTTGAGTTAGTTTGATTTATAGAGAAGTAAAAATGGGTTTTTGGCTTGTGATGTCACAGTTTGTGTCGTTCCCTCCTTTGCTTACATGAGGCGTTTTTGTGCATGGATGGACGTAGCCAAAATAACTGCGAATCAGAAATACTTTATTGATCCCCGAGAGGAAAAATATGTCCTAAAAATATAAACATAAGTTGAAACCGTATAAGCAAAAATGCAAAATGTGCATTTCCTTAGAAAATAGTGTAAGTGTACAGTGTAATAAACTGTGTGTTATTGCACAGGTAGTTATGCCACATTACTGAGCAATAACTCAAGAAGTGATCAATTAGTTAATCGCCTGCATTTAAAAATGATGAGTCCAGTCTGACTGTTGACCCTCTGAGTGAGGGTTTATACAGTTTGATGGCCACAGGCAGGAATGATTTCCTGAGGTGGGATGAGTCTCTGACTGTTATGGGACTTTATACATGTTAATGCATAAATGTGTAGTTACCCTTCCACTACATTGAGGTGTGTCTGCACATGTGATTCCCCCTTTCCTCTATGCACCATGATTTGAAGCCTTTTCTTCAGGCTAACATGGCTGTAGGGTTGCATCGCCGCATGTTATTACCTCCGCCAAGGAGGTTATGTGATGGCCGGCGTTGGTTTGTTTGTTTGTTTGTCTGTGTTCAACATAACTAGAAAACTCGTGGATGGATTTGGATGAAATTTTCAGGAAATGTGTGAAATGGGACAAGGAACAAATGATGAAATTGTGGGACTGATCCGGATCACCTTCTGGATCCAGGATTTTTTTTTAATCTAAGTGTAACCAGGTGGACAATTAAATGTGGTTTACTCTAAAAGCCACCAGAGGGCACTCTTGTTTTTGGGGTAACCCCCTCTGACCACATGACATTTTGGGTCTCCATGCGACAGACAGCGACAATGACGGACTTCTCTTTCCTTCCTGAGCGACATACGCACGGTTGGGCCGGCATTCTTATCTCCGGTTGTCTAAGAAGCTGGGAGGCTGTTAGGAGCTGCCGCGCTAGAGGCCGCGCCTGTTCATTAGGTCAGATGGAGTGAAGGCCGCATTGTCGGTAGGACATTTGAACTGAATGTAATTACATTTGTATCTGTAACGTTCCATAGAAAATGAGAATTGGGAGATTGAGTTGGGGGTGGACTGAAGCTCCTTGGTGGAGGTATGAGCTCTCTGAGTGATTTTCTAGTTTTGGTATGCTACTGACAGCACTTGAGTTGAGACCCTGACCATGAATGGCAGTGATCCTCTTTTGTAATGATAAATTAGCGTGGTGGAAATACCTGTCTGACCTTATACACTCTGCAGTCTCCTTGAACCCAAGAGCTTTAAAACCTAACAAAGTAAAAAGAACTACTTCAGTGAGGACAGCTTGTTACAACTAACAGACAACTCTCAAATACAGTCAGAAAGGCTCTGGGGTTGCAGCTCAGCAGGCGATGGTTCTGTCATCCTTCGGTTTGATCACATGCTGTTTGTTTCTGCAGTAAAAAGACTTCATTGTGTTGCTTGTTGACAGAGACCATCTTTGTTTTTTCGTGACAGTGCTTTGCCTGTTGATATCGTGTGAATTTGTCGGCAGATATTTAAAATAAATTCACTTTTTAACAGTTGTATCTTACAATAAAAATACAGACTTGTGCATAACTGGACTTTGATGCTTTGACAGACATCAGAAGTTTCTGGTTATACACTACAAACAGAAAGTTCTGTTTTAAATGAGTCTGTGTGATGTGAAAGATTAAAAACCAAACAGCACTTTAAGCAGATGTTTTAAACCTTTAATAAGAATATTAAATGAAAATATCCATCAGGTCTAATAAGTATGAAAGCCAGCAGCAGCAGAAAATGAAATGATGCAACCACCGGCAGCGGATTGAAGAAAGAAGTCCACAGATTGACCTTCAGTTCCTGCCTCTGATTTAACCACATATTTCCTGTCCTCAGGAAAGGAGCCCTGCCTGATCTTCACCAACCGCCGCGACATCCGCCGCCTGGGCCTGGAGAGGAAGGAGTACACCCAGATCGTGGAGCAGCAGAGGAACACGGTGGCTCTGGACGCCGACTTCAACCAGCAGATGATCTTCTGGGCCGACCTGGGCCAGAAGGCCATATATAGGTAGATCACACAGAATAAAGCATGTCGGACTGGATTTTAAAGTTTAATTGACCGTTAAAGCCAAGCTACTAGTATCTCCAACAGTGGAGAAAGAATGGATAGAGCCCTAAAATCTAGTATATTATAACTTCTAGTTTTATTTTCTTTAACATGGAACTTTGGTGGGATGAGGCGGCCATATTTGTTTGGAACTTCTAAGTTGCTAATTGCCAAATTGGATATATTTGACTAGTTGTTGGGGCTTTGTTTCACTGTATCAGGCGTTTGTGACTCGGGTGGTAGAACGAGTTGTCCACTGATCTCAAGGTTGGAGGTTCGATCCCCGGCCCCTCCGCATGCCTTGGGCAAGACACTGAACCCCAAGTTGCTCCCAATGGTAGATTAGCGCCTTGCATGGCAGCTCTGTCGCCATTGAGAAACACATTGTAAAGCGCTTTGGATACCACTAAGGTAGAAAAGGGTGTTATATAAGTGCAGACCATTTACCATTTGCCATATTCTGTGTAAAATAAACCAGTAGGAGTCTACATTGATGTTACAGCTCGGTTAAATTATGTTTTACTTGGGTGAAACACAATGTTTTTTTGTGTTCATCAAGGTTTTTAGAGACGGAGGCAGCAACAGCACATTTTTTTAGAAGCATGTTTTTGATAAATGGTCAGTAATGGTACCTTGGAATGAGCCTTGGTTCACTGGAGACAAACACTCCTTTGCCGTCAAAAACCCCTGAAACTCTGGGCGTCCAACACAAATAGTAGCAGATACTTAGTCGTCTACCGGACTGCCACAACTACCAATAATCGTAGGTGGAAGATTCTAATTGGTAGAAAGAGCAGGGAGGGCAATGGACACGTTCCGAGACGACCCAGAACCTCTTCTTTGTTCCTTTTTGTCCTCCCAGCACCATGCTGGATAAACGCGGGGACGTCGGCGCCCACAAGAAAGTGATCGACAACGTCCAGATTCCGGTGGGGATCGCCGTGGACTGGATTTACAAGAACATGTACTGGTCCGACCTCAGCACCAAAACCATCTCTGTCGCCAACTTCAACGGCACCAAGCAGAAGGTTCTGTTCAACCGAGGGCTCAAAGAACCGGCCTCCATCGCTGTGGATCCGCTGTCCGGGTGGGTACGAAGATGTGTTTTGATGTCGGGTGAAAGACGGTCGACGGTGTACGTTTTCTGATTTGTTTGTGTTTATGTTGGTCCTAAAGGTTTCTGTACTGGTCTGATTGGGGCGAGCCAGCCAAGATTGAGAAATCTGGTATGAACGGAGTGGACCGACAAGTTCTGGTGGCGACGGACATCCAGTGGCCGAATGGAATCACTTTAGGTAGGAACCGACACCGAAGAACCAAGATGTCCTCTGTAGTATGTCATCTTCAACGCTGGACGTTTTCTTTCTATCCATGAACATTTAAACTGATTGTCTTGAGCACTTTGTTTGAGTCTGACACTTCAACTTCTTTCAGTCCTCGTATTTACTGTTTACAATCATTCTTTGACTTTTTTTGAATCATTTTCATTCAATAATTCAACTCCTTCCAGTACTTAAATCTCCTGTTGTACACAAGGTTTGTACCGTTATTGCAATTTCACAGCCACTTCAACCACTTTCAGTGCTCGTACTTACTGTTTATAATCATAAACGGCTTCTTTTGTCACTTTTCTTTCATTTGATAATTCAACTCCTTCAAGAAGTTTAATCTCTTCTTGCACTTAAGTTTTGTTCAGTTCTTACATTTCAACAGCCACTTCAACTTCTTTCAGTGTTTAAGCCGTTTATAATCAGACCTTCACTGCTTTTATCACTTTTCATTCATTTGATAATTCAACTCCTTCCAGTAGGTCAATCCACTCATGCACTTAGTCTTGTTCAGTTCTTGCAATTCAACAACCACTTCAACTTCTTGCAGAGTTCATACTTGGTGTTTATAATCTTAATTGCATTTCTTGTATCATTTTTCTTTCATTTGACAATTCAACTCCTTCCAATAGCTAAATCTTCTTTGAACATGTTTTGTTCAGTTTTTGGAATTTAACAACCACTTCAACTTCTTTCAGTGCTCATACTTACTGTTTATAATCATAAACGACTTCATTTATCACTTCTTTTAAACTTCTGGAAGAATCTTCTCCTTCCAGAAGTTTAATCTCTTCTTGAAATTAAGTTTTGTTCAGTTCTTACATTTCAACAGCCACTTCAACTTCTTTCAGTGTTTAAGCTGTTTACAATCAGACTTTCACTGCTTTTATCACTTTTCGTTCATTTGATAATTCAACTCCTTCCAGTACTTAAATCTCCTCTTCTACACAAGTTTTGTTCCGATCTTGCAATTAAACAGCCGCTTCAACTTCTTTCAGTGCCTATACTTACTGTTTATAGTCATACTTGTACTCCTTTTATCACTTTTTCTTCCAATAGTCAAATCTCCCCTGTCTCACTCAAATTTTGATCAGTTCTTGCAATTCAACAGCCACTTCAACTTCTTTCAGTTCTCATATTTAGTGTTTACAATCATCTTTTCGCTCCTTTTTTCACTTTTCCTTCATTCGATAATTCAGCTCCTTCCAGTAGGTAAATCCACTCATGCGCTTAAGTTTTGTTCAGTTCGTGCAATTCAACAGCCACTTCAACTTCTTTCAGTGTTCATACTTGGTGTTTATAATCCTAATTGCATGTCTTGTATCACTTTCCTTTCATTTGACAATTCAACTCCAGCTCCAACAGCTAAATCTCCTTTGAACACGCATGTTTTCTTCAGTTTTTGGAATTCAACAGCCACTTCAACTTCCTTTAGTGCTCATATTTAGTGTTTGCAATCACCTTTTTACTCCTTTTATCACTTTTCTTTTATTTGATAATTCAACTCTTTCCAGTTGTTAAATCTCCTCTTCCACGCAAGTTTTTGCAATTGAACGGCCACTTCAACTTCTTTCAGTGTTCATACTTGCAGTGCTTAACTCCCTTTTAACACTTACTCCTTAGCTGGCAGTTGAGCTCCTTTATATTAAGTCGTGTTCTGCTGTTTTCAGCTGCCACTTTAACTGCTTTCAGTGTTTCAGCTACTTGTTTTCCTGCTGTTCGAATATTAAACATATTAGAAGCTGTGAAAGTTGAATTTCAGGACATTAAAGCGGTTTAAATATTTACGATTTTTTGACTTTTGAAGTGGCGTTTTCATCTGTACGCGCATTTGCCATCAGTGTCACCTGACTGGAAGCGGACCAGATCACATAATCAAATGCTCTCTTTCTTTGCCTTCGTGGTTGCATCACCTGCGATGTGAAGACGCCATCGATTCGCCCTCGTTAATGAAACGTTGTATTGATTTCATTCTCTTCCGTCTTCTCCCTCCTCTGTCTGCTCTCCTTTTCCAATTATTCTGTTTTATTTCTCACTTCTTCTCACCTCGCCCTAACCCCTCTTCTTCCTCTTCCTCCTCCTCCTCCTCCCAGACCTGATCAAAGGCAGGCTGTACTGGGTCGACTCGAAGCTGCACATGCTCTGTAGCGTCGACCTGAACGGGGACAACAGGAAGAAGGTGCTGCAGTCTTCGGACTACCTGGCTCATCCCTTCGCTCTCACCGTTTTTGAGGTACTGTGGTTATAATCCTCTCTTTTCTCCCACCGTCGTTCTTGTTTATTAGGATTGTGAAGGCAGTTATAGCTTCTTATTGACCGTTAAGACGAATGTGGACAGAATCTGTTCCAGTCTGGGAGACAAAATCAGAGTTTATGACATCTGTTGGTAGTTTCAAGGCTTTCAAAGTCAACTAAATGTCAGGATAATGAACAAAACTATTTAAAATGGTAGTTTGACCGAAGACAATCAACTTCTGTATCTAGTATGTTGACTCACTTGACAGTTCTGCCTCAGCATTTAGGTAGGAACCGAAGAGCCAATATGTCCTCTGTAGTGTGTCATCTTCAACGCTGCACGTTTTCTTTCTATCCATGAACATTTAAACTGATCGTCTTCAGCACTTTGTTTGAGTCTGACACTTCAACTTCTTTCAGTCCTCTTATTTACTGTTTACAATTATTCTTTGACTTTTTTGATAATTCAACTCCTTCCAGTACTTAAATCTCCTGTTGCACACAAGGTTTGTACCGTTATTGGAATTTAACAACCACTTCAACCACTTTCAGTGCTCGTACTTACTGTTTATAATCATAAACGGCTTCTTTTATCACTTTTCTCTCATTTGATAACTTCAAGAAGTTTAACCTGTTCAGTTCTTACATTTCAACAACCACTTCAACTTCTTTCAGTGTTTACGCCGTTTACAATCAGACTCTCACTGCTTTTATCCTTCATTTGATAATTCAACTCCTTCCAGTAGTTAAATCTCCTCTTCTACACAAGTTTTGTTCCGATCTTGCAATTAAACAGCCGCTTCAACTTCTTTAGTGCTTATACTTACTGTTTTTACAGTCATACTTGTACTCCTTTTGTCACTTTTTCTTCCAATAGTCAAATCTCCCCTGTCTCACTCAAATTTTGATCAGTTCTTGCAATTCAACAGCCACTTCAACTTCTTTCAGTTCTCATATTTAGTGTTTCCAATCATCTTTTCACTCCTTTTTTCACTTTTCCTTCATTTGATAATTCAACTTCTTTCAGTCCTCTTATTTACTGTTTACAATCATGCTTTGACTTTTTTGATAATTCAACTCCTTCCAGTACTTAAATCTCCTGTTGTACACAAGATTTGTACCGTTATTGCAATTTCACAGCCACTTCAACCACTTTCAGTGCTCGTACGTACTGTTTATAATCATAAACGGCTTCTTTTATCACTTTTCTTTCATTTGATAACTTCAAGAAGTTTAATCTCTTCTTGAAATTAAGTTTTGTTCAGTTCTTACCTTTCAACAGCCACTTCAACTTCTTTCAGTGTTTAAGCCGTTTACAATCAGACTTTCACTGCTTTTATCACTTTTGGTTCATTTGATAATTCAACTCCTTCCAGTAGGAAAATCCACTCATGCGTTTAAGTTTTGTTCAGTTCTTGCAATTCAACAGCCACTTCAACTTCTTTCAGTGCTCATACTTACTGTTTATAGTCATACTTGTACTCCTTTTATCACCTTTTCTTCCAATAGTCAAATCTCCCCCGTCTCACTCAAAATTTTGATCAGTTCTTTGAATTCAACAGCCACTTCAACTTCTTTCAGTGCTCATATTTAGTGTTTACAATCATCTTTTCACTCCTTTTTTCATTTTTCCTTCATTTGATAAATAAGCTCCTTCCAGTAGGTCACTAACTCCTTCAAGAAGTTTAATCTCTTCTTTCACTTAAGTTTTGTTCGTTTATGATTATAAACAGTAAGTACGAGCACTGAAAGTAGTTGAAGAGGCTGTTAAATTTAAAAAAACTGAACAAAATGCGCTTGTTCAAAGGAGATTTAGCTATTGGAGTTGGGAGTTGAATTGCCAAATGAATGAAAGTGATACAAGAATTGCAATTAGGATTACAAACACCAAGTATGAACACTGAAAGAAGTTGAAGTGGCTGTTGAATTGTAAGAACTGAACAAAACTTAATTGCAAGAAGAGATTAAACTTCTTGAAGTTATCAAATGAAAGAAAAGTGATAAAAGAAGCCGTTTATGATTATAAACAGTAAGTACGAGCACTGAAAGAAGTTGAAGCGGCTGTTTAATTGCAAGAACTGAGCAAAACTTGTGTGGAAGAGGAGATTTGACTACTGGAATGGGTTGAATTATCAAATGAACGAAACATGACTGTCGAGAAGTTTTTATATAATGCAACTTGTGTAATGTTATGTCGGCTCTATTCTGCATCACAATGGGGAAAAAAATTTAAAATAGAAAGAAGATGCCAACTGTGAGCTTTGATTCTATTGACAATAAAATAAATTGAGTATTTTCTACCGCAGAAATAGTTATGACATTTTTGGGTCTTAAATTATATTTGTTGAGGTCTTAAAAATGTCTTAAAAAGCATTAAATTTGACTTTTAAAATGGTGCAAGAACCCTGGTAATGAAGCTAGCGGGTCCAAGTCAAACTTGAAGACGAAGTTTTAAAATGAAGGGAGCTCACTTTAGTTGCCCTGATGACATAGTCTGCATTTCTTGACTCCTCTTTCTAGCAGATTTCTACAACAGAGGCAGAAGGTGTAACATGAAGACACAACGGCCTCGCTAATGGGGAAATATGCCAGGTTGACACGGGCGACCAGAATAATCCTTTTAAATCTGTGCTGCTCTGTTGAGGGGATTAACTCACGGAAGTCGGTGCATCACACCCTCGCATCTGAACCACCGCGCAAACATTAAGCACCAACAATGCAATCTGCCGTTTGAAAACCTGGAATCGAATCCGCGCAGTCTTTCGGAGTCGTAAAATCAACGGACATGTGGCGCTCCCGCTGTCACTTTCACCTCCGCCCACTCGCAGAGCCGCTAACATGCAGGCAGATGACGCGTTGATTCACAGGCACAACGCCGTGTTGAAGGTGCAGGTCGTGTCTGAGCCGCAGTATTTCCATTCAATCCGTGGACGCTCGTCAGTGCCGTTACCACTTGCAGTGTCGTAGCACCTTCGTGTTCTTTGCACATGTGAATGCATGAAGAACGGGGTTGACGTGAGCAGCCAGAGCCACCTTCTTAACGGCATTTTCGACAGGTGGCGTCTGCAGAGAGTAGAACACCACACAGATGGTGTCAGCACGCAGACGGTTGAATTTGTGATTTAAAATCTGTCCGTCCATTAATTTGGATGTTTTTTTTTTTTTACGCTACAGTTTCTTGACACATTTTGCATTTGGTCCTGAAGCGCTGAATTAAGAAGACATCAGATATGAGCTCATAGTGATGCAACTCTGCTTAATTGCCTCGATTCAGGTTGGAGTTGGGTCTTGTTTGTAGAGAGAACTTTGTTTATTCAGACATATTGTACAAGTGTTGAATAAATTGCATGCAGTGGACTTTTTTTTAAGTTGTCTGTTGACTGAAGCCACTAAAATTCTTAATTGTGTTTATCTTATAGCTAAATTAGCTTTGTTTGCTTAAACAAAGACTCATTTAGTTAACTGTTTTCTGCTTTTTCCTTTCCTTTGTTTGTTTGTTAAACGTTATAATGAGCGTTGGTTTGTTTTTCTGTCCTGCTCTTGCGTCGACGCAGCTTCAGCGTTAATTAAAGCTTTTACTTGTTTATCGAAAATTTAGCATTGTGTCCTTTTTCTTTTTAAAAACCAGGATCGAGTCTTCTGGACAGACGGTGAAAACGAAGCCATCTACGGCGCCAACAAGTTCACTGGATCGGACGTGGTGACGCTGGCCAGCAACCTGAACGACCCCCAGGACATCATCGTTTACCACGAGCTCATTCAGCTGTCAGGTAGGAGCTCACTGGGAGGGAACGGACATTCAGTTCTTCTTGTAGATAATTGCACTTGATTAAGTAGCGAAAACTAGTGACGATAATTGTCATGTATGGGATCATGCCACCGTTGTTGACACACACCTTCTAGCTTCTGATGTCATGTAGTTGAGATTTATAGAACTGGGGACCAACATACTAGCTTCTGTCTTCAAGGTAAAACAGCTTCAATATGGTCTGATGACTAATTTGTTCTGGCAGCCTTTAATGACACAGTTCAGCCACTTAAATTGATCTTAAAAGCTCCTAAAAATCCTCCAAAGTGCTCAGAAGAAATGTGAAGCTCTGTAACAACTGGTCAAACTCCCCCTGTTGATGAAGACCATGTGATATGGTTGAAAGCCTCTTGTACAAGCTAGTAAATAAGGCTTCAGCTGTGATACTTTTTCTAGGGGTGTAACAATCCACCAAACCGTTCGGTACAGAGGTGTATCGTGGTATGAAAATTTCAAGACTATTAAGAATGGCCAATGTACAGAACTGTTTTAATTGTGAACCTCGTAGTGCCCACAGTTTTGGCGGACCTTTTCACAGTTGCACAGTATTGCAGAACTAAAAACAAGTAGGAGTTTCCAGTCGAACCGCTTTTACTCCTGCCGGTGCTTCTGTGACGTATAGCTAGCCAATGGGATGGCTAATGCTAACAGCTGGAAGACGCTCCGCCGTGGTTAAAACCACCCGTCTGGGATCAATTGGGTTTCCTGGTGAAGTATGAAAAAGGAGTAAAACAAGTGGACCAGACCAAAGCCGTAAGGAGCTCAAAACGTGAAGAAGTATTACGTTTATTATTTGTCATAACTCTGGTTTTACTTGGCCGATCAACACAATTCAAAAACTGGTAGATAGTTAGAAATCCACACTTTGGACACAAGTTGAAACAGCTGCGTCTTGCTGCTACGTCATCTTAAATCGGTCATGTCATTGACGCACCAGAGCTTCCCATCAACTCCAGAGGGTTCTGTACTGAACTGCGACTTCTGTACCAAAGTACATACCGAAACCTGATTTTTGTGTACCGTTACACCCCTAGATTTCAGACTTATTTAGTTTTGTTAACCAACACACTTGAACTATATATAACTTTATATGTGGCAGAGCAGACGAGGGTGTTTTAAGCAGGTTCATGCCTACATAAGGATAAGCATTTGATTTAGTTTTAATGGGGAAAAGTTGCTTACCGTGGCTTTAATTTGCAGATTTTTCTGTACATCAAGGAACCTAATCCGTTGACTCTTGTGTGCAGGCACTAACTGGTGCACGGAGAAAGGTGAAAACGGAGGCTGCAGCTACATGTGTCTGCCCGCGCCGCAGATCAACAAACACTCCCCCAAATACACCTGCGTGTGTCCAGAGGGTCAGGAGCTGGCTGCCGACGGCCTGCGCTGCAGACCTGGTGAGTTACGGGATCCTGGTGCTCTTGTTTTCATCTAAACCTTGAACACACTGCACCAAATTAGCAAATTAGCTTGTCAGTAATCAAAACGAATGCCCATACATTCTCATTAATCTCTATTTGCTTCTAATGTATCTGAAATTCACTAACAACGGTTGTCTGTTTTGATCGTTTGAAACCCTGCATGGAAACTCCAGTCTGCACGGGTGGTTTATTTTAATAGTGTTGTTTAATATATATATGGGGAGAGACCGTTTCGTGACGGTCCTGCTGTATTTGCAGGGAAGTCTGCTGCACCAAACCAAGCGCTCCCTTGCTTCTCACCAAACTGCTTCACCAGATGGCAAGACTGCATTGCGGGGCCTGATAAAATATGCAAACCCGGAACGAACGGAGTGTAAAACAAATCCAGCATGTTGTTAGGAAGTAGTAAGAGAACACAGTGAGGTAAAGCTTCAGTAGGTTCACATGTACCCTGCGAGGAAGTACATTTACCCAACTCTACACCTGACTCCTGATGTTTCCTAAAGAAGCGTGGGAAAGCTGTGATCTCCTGCTCTGAGTTGGAAAAGTGCAGCTCTCAATCAAGAATTGTGGCTCTAGAAATACGGGAAGTTTGGTGATTGCTTGGCTTCAGTTTCCCACAATTACAGACATCAAACGGATTAAAAAATTGTTACGCTGCTCACAAACAGCTCGATATTTTCTGTGGTTCTCTCTGATCTGGTACATTTCACCATTTTTTAGCCAGAATGTTAGTGATGCAAAACGTATGGCAGGATTGGTGTTAGCGAGGCTGGAAACATTTCAGGAAAGGGAAGGATATTTTGAAGTGAGACTAATGGGTATCCTGGGGTAAGTGTTGCCAATAACCCAGCTGACTGATGCAACTGTATTCATGTGAGAGCACAAACCACGCTGGTGCCGAAAATGGAGGCGGATGAACCACAAAAACGAATGTAACCCCCCCCCCCGTGGCTGCTCATTGTGTTAATGTGCGTAACTGTACACTGAAATGCATGTGTTCGAAGGCGATCCTGTGCCTTCCTCTCTCGTCTAGCTTCTGTTTAAAACGCTTCTGGTCTCATGTGTGCCTGTTTATGAGGAACTGGTTTGAGAGAAGAGGCCAAAATAGAGCTGGGATTTCACAGGTGACGAACCAAAACACTGCATCGGTTGTAAGAAACCAATTCAGTCTAATTCCTTCGGTTAAACTGGCTGTTATGTAAAAAGAAGAGTTTTGTCAGCCTCCCTTCTTCCTCTGCTTCATACACATGTTTCCTCGGTGTGTCTGTGATTCCTCAGAGTCTCGTCTTCTATCTGTATCCAAACCCAGTTGTCTGTTCGTGTTCAGTGGCGACAGCTGAACAGTAGCTGCGTCAGTCGGCGTTGTGATCCAGCTTTCAGCGCCTCAACCCTGTCCTCCTTCTCATCTCTGCTGCGGCGCCCTTTTGAAAGTCTCGTTCTGACGGCTCAATCGTGCCGCTTCCCGAGGTCGATCCCTCTCCCGGTCTTTGTCGGTGGCTGCTGAGCGCCATCCTCCGCTTCGTTTGTGCCCGTTGTTGGGTTAAGTCCTGATCTGTGCCGCCTTCAGTTCTCTTGAGTGGATTGCGGCTGCGTTGAGGCTCTGACAGCTCAATGGGCACAACACCCGTATGTGATTGTTAAATGTGTCACTTCAAAACCGCTGGCATGAGTCTGCTGCCAGCCTCCACTTTTGTTAAGACTTGCTATGAGATTTTGGAGGCTGATGGCAGAGACTTGTTTTGGGTTAGCAATGAAGGCGTTTCCAAAGGTGTGGAGTACTAAACTTTAGCACAGGGGTCATGTTGAAACAAGGTGTTTGAAGAATTGTGCTTATGTAAGAATTATACTTGTTGGGTAATCATTGAGTGACTGTCAGGACTTTAAAGTCTGCATGTCAGCAACCATGATTGTAAAGTAAAAGAATCACCATAAAACATTCCAAGCTGCATGTACTCACAGTGAAGAACACAGAAAACTGACCCATTAAGATTGTGTAAGTGACACTTATCTTATGATTGTTTTTACCAAATAAAAGAGCCAAGGACAGAAGGACTAACCAGAGAGCTGGAATACTGTAGCGATGCAAACTGCAGAGCTGTAGTGTTCGCAAGTAAAAGACCTGAGCTCGTGAGTGCTGTCCTCCTTCCTGTGCTGTGTGTATTTTCAGGTTTTGAACCTAACACAAGGTTAAATACAAACTTGACACTTAACAGCAGAATTGTATGCTAGGACACTAAAACTTTCTATATTTTTATTGTAAAGGATCAAACTATAACCACATCCCCAGACAGAGGTGCCCAAAGTGAGCACTGATTATAATTTTCTGCAATAAAATGACCGGAGTCATCTGAGGCATTGCTGCTTTAGTCAAAATGTGACATGTTGGGGTGGCCTTTTATTGTCCCCAGTATAAGGAGTGTCTGAGTACTGCTCATTGTGTCGGAGCAGCGTCTGGATATGCCACACCCATGGACTGAATGGAATTAATGCATCACTGAGGCAGTGGTGGACTCAGATTTGGGACACGAATCAAGAGAAAAATCCATTTAGTGTAAATACAAGACAGTATACGCTCACTTTGGGTGGCGCACTTCATGTGGTATCAGTATTTCACATGGGGTATTTCTGTTTTTGTTCAGTGTATTTATAGTTGGTATTTTTGGTATGCTATTTAAAATAGTCAATTTAAGCAATGTTATTTGTGGTATTTTATACCTCTTTATGACGTGTGGAATATGTTCATTGGTGTTGAAGTCATAGTCGACAACCCACAACCTATTTAAGGCTGCTTCTCTTTCTGTACCTAACTGTTTTCCTGATTAAGGTCTAGCACCAAAAGGTAACGCTAATCAATGCATTTTTGCAAGTTAGAAAGTTTGCAGGAGTCTGATCGAAACTTTTGGATACACATTTCCCTTTCCTGCCCCATGAAATAGATGTGCGAAGAGTTTCTTTGTTTTAATCAGTGATTCTATGGGACCATAGTTTAGCTAATCTTTGTTTAGCCAAATAGTTATGGTCTGGTAATTTATTGTTTTAAATAACCCAAACTATTAGGAACAATAGAAGAGGACCAACAATGGATCCCTGGGGAACTCCACATGTCATATTTGATCTCCAATTCACAAGGAAATCCAGTTCTCTAGTTATTTTTGTCTCTTTTTCCTAAACCTTTTGTCTCTTCTTTGACAAAATGAAGTCAAAACAGCATCAGTAGAAATATAAATTATGTTAAATTAAGTTTAAACATACAGTTTGTCCTGTTGGCATCCACTCCCTGCTTTTCATTGACTCAGTAAGATAATAGTTGCTCGTAAGATTCACCGGCTCCTATAAAGTTCTCAGCCTTTGATACTAAATGTTTGCTTACTGTATGTACTTGACGACAAGGGCAGAATCTGAATCTTGAGATGTTGGATGCGAGATTGATTATGAATGAATCCCAGCTTTTTCTAAATGAAGATGAAACTCCAGCTCTGCCCTCCATATGCCTCCTTTTTCTTGGCTGGGAAAAGGTTGCCTGGAAACGCTGTACTTCTCCCCTTACAGTTGTTTTTGTCTTGAGCAGTCCGGCTCTTTTCTGCGCTCCCACAGATTAGCCTTTTCATACTGAAGAGGCGTCGGATAGGAACCTGACAGCTAAATTCAGCGCACACACTCGCCTAATTGGACTCAAGCTGTAGACCGAGGCACTGGCGTACACAAAGTACTGGAGCATCTCCCTGACAACTCTCTGCAGCGCCGTCCTCCTGAGTGAAAGTCTCGTTAGCCTGTTGAGGCTTCTTTAAGGCTCTTCTCCCTTCTTTTAAAGCGAGCGCTGAGAGTCTTGACAGCTTCTGCAGTCTGTCCTTTCCAGTAATAGCCTCTGGATGATCTCTGAAGTACTACTCCGCTTTCATTCTCTTCACATTTTTCTGTTTCATTTCATATATCGGTGAAGTTCGTCAACTTCTTCGGCTTGTCTTTGGTAGAAGTCATGGCTAGCTGCTTATACACAACACATGGCAGCAGTGGCCTAAAGGTTGACAAGCTGCTTTTGCCCTCCTTTATCAACACCTTTGTAGTGCCCTTGAGCAAGACCCTTAGCCCCAGCTGTTCTAGTGGTAGTGATCAGTAGATTGGACTGTGGTTATACTGGGTGGAAAGTGGAAAAAGCTCAGCAAAACTACCCTCAATTAAATGGAGGGGGGACAGAAACGTATTTAAGGGTGTTGTGTATTTGTTATTGGAAGTGTCACATGTGTACATATTTGATTGTAGTTCTCATCTGTGCATAAACCATGTTGACATTTATTCAAGCATGTGTTGTGGCACAAGACTGCTGGTATTAATTTGTACTAAATTCAGTGTTATTGGGTTTTTTCCAGCAGTTGTTTTCACCCAATTGTGCCAAGGAGCAAAAAGTATCCACACTAACCTCACTTTTTTATGGTAGTAGTTCAGTTTTAAACCGACTTTCCCCAAAATTTAAATTTAACATCTTGTTGGCATGTTGAAGTTTTCGTTGCAAGGTTTTATTTAAGTCCTTACAGGCAAGTCGGCCTTCAAGGTAGGGCCCCCAGGCAGTTAGTTCGGGCTAATAAGACCAAATCTTTATCTGACATTAATGGGGAGAGAGCCGCAATTTCAATGCTCACCGGAACATAAAAACTGCATGTCAAGAATCACCAGTCAAATGTGATTTAAAAAGAAAATCTTAAAAAGTTTGCCCCAATATTGGATTAAAAGATTATGCTGTGCTTGAGTCGGGGCAGCGCCGTTATCGGCTGGGTGCTTCCTGGTTTAGCAGAGAGTTGTCTTTTTGGGTGAAGAGGTGGGACATGTGTTGTATAACCGCCAACTTTGGTGTTGTGGAATTCTCCCACAGACTTCTACTTGGGATTCTTGAAGTTGGGTCGGCATGTTGGTGCAGTGGTCAGCCAACATGGGCTTCCTCTCGGTGCTCCGGCGTCCTCCCACAGTAGAAAGTAGGGATGTTAATTATTAATCGTTGGGTTAGTTGCTGTTAATAATTCAACTGATTAAAAATATATCAACCGATAAGGCAGATGATGAAGGACAAAATGTGTTGTACATTAGTCTCTTACTGTTTAGCAGTGTAATAACCCAAGACTACGGTTACTTGGACTGATAAGAGTTCCACGCTGGCGAGCAGAGAGCATTGTGGGAGTTTAGATAGGAAAGTGCAACCATGACAAAGTATCTGTGACGCTTAATGACCACTGGTTAATTTGACTTGCTTCTAAACATGATAAATCAACCCACCAGAGCTCTCACAAAATGTGCTACAGCAGTGTCATTGGTAAGTGATTGGCTGTCTACGCTACAAGATTAGTCCGTGTTACGTGAAGTATGTTATCGGATTGGCCGGACATTGGATCGGACAGTCAAGCTGAATTTGTGAGGACGTGGTGTGATATCCACAGAGTTCATTCCATTGTATCGATTACTCAGTTATTGATTTATAGGGCTGCCAACTACCGGTTAAGGGTCGCCACCCATGACCCTCCAAATGACAAGGCAGCTACAGCCAATAGAGGAATGCATGAATTCTTAAATCTCTGAATGATGGCGTCTCTGGTTTTTAGCCACCCTCAACAATTATTGGATGGAGGAATTAACGTCCGCTTCAGGATGAATTGTGCTCGCGTTGAGGATCTTTTGGGTATTGATAAGGACAGAATTTCAATGCTTTAGTGCTGCTGATCAGTTCTTAGCATGCTAACATGCTAGCGTGCTGCGGTTACCTACATTTGCTAATGTAAAAGTTGATTACTGTGTCAGCATTTTGATATGCTTTATGCAAAAAGTGTATTTGGAAAGCTGTAGGAGGCAGAATTAATGATGCCTTCCTACAACCAGGGTTATGGTGTCCGCAAGCTTCAGGACAACCACAAAATGGAAGCAGAACTGTCCGTAGGTGTTGTGAGCGGCTACACTTGACGATGGAATATGGGGATAGCAATCCAAACTTCCAGACAGCGTTGGCTCAGAAAGGTGTTGTTCTTGGTTTTCCACAACAGATGACTGTAGCAGTGTGGTTAAATAAATAAAAATAAGAGGAAATGCATATGTTGCCTTTTGTAGCTCGACGTTTGTATGCTGGTCATGTCACCCAGCTTTTTTATTCTGAAGTTTCAAAAAAGTGCACATGCAAGTTGACACCTTTTGTCTAAAGCTGCGATAGTTTCCCTAGAAGAAGGCTTGTATCGAGAGCGTGGAAGCAGTAAGGTTGAGATGAACTCCACAACACTGCACCAGTAAAATTGTGACAGCTCTGCAGCACATTTTACAGCCTGCCTGCTCCACAGAAATGTAATGGCCTTCATGCAGTGAATGCCCCTGCAGCCTGACTCGCCTCCTCACAGCCTGTTTGGGAATCTGGACCTGCCTCCAGGCTCTTGAACAGCCCCGGTGATGGCTGAATGTGCCACCCAGACAGCCGAGATGTGTGTGCGCGGTGCTGTTTTTCTTCTCCCGTGCACACTTCCATGCAGCCTGTGAGCGTCTTTATCCCTGTGGCATGTGTGAGAGTGTACGCTTTCGCTCCTGAGCATGGGAATCCGTACAAGCTCGTATTTATTCAAGCCCGGGCGCAGGCACATCTGAGAGCGCGAGTTCTTGTGCACGCTCGGTTGTCTTGGGAGTGTCTTTATGTGCATTTGTGTGTTTCTACAACTGTGTTTACACGCCTGTCTGTGTTTTTTAGCTACTGTTGGAAAAGTGAGAACAGTGTGGGTGGGTTAGAAAAGGGATGCCTGTCACTCGCTGAATGCTCCTCCACTTTCCTCCTAGTTGGGCTTTTGCCAGAGGCCTCGCTGCTCTTTGCTAAACCACCAGCTAACATATTTATCCCATTTTACAGCCGTCGCAGCTGGGCCGAATAGGAACTGTGGAGCATTGTGCGGCTGCAGCTTTGACCGGCGCTAATCTTGTTAGCGAGAGAAAGTAGCAAGCACTGCTCTTCACTTCGGGGTTGAACCTTAAACTACCGCAGAGGGATTCATAGAGCCGCCTTTAGAGGCGACCGGGGAGTGTTTTTCTTCAGGCTGAACAATCTCGGGCTGAAATACAGGATGTTTCTGGGGTTGTCCGACTCTTTCGGGACCCTGCTTAGTTCCGGTTTGTTTCCTCAGGTATCATTCATCACGGCTCCCATCTGTCTATAAAACAGTCGGGCTCAGACTGAGGGTTTGCCAGTGTTTTATCCCAGTTAAGTTCCAAGTTACGTATGCTAATCAAGTTCAAATCCTTTCCAGTCACTACTAGATTTATTAGGACCCGAGCACTACAGTGCGTAGGACCCTATTGTTCCTGTAGTGTTTCTTTGGCGGTTTGGCGGTTTCTTTTTCTTACGCCAATTTGAACCCCAATTTGACCCCCTAAACATGCTCAAAAACTCACCAAATTTTACATACACATCAGGACTGGTGAAAAATTTTATTTTTTGGGGGAATTACACATATGAATGGTAAAATGACTCAAAAGCGCCACCTAGAAAATTGGGCTTTAGTGGAGTTAATACGGCTAGTTTCACGTAAACTCATGAAATTTGGTACACAGGTACAGTAGCCCAAGACAAAAACATTCCTGCTTTTAAAATTTCAAAAAAGGCTCAACGGCGCCCCCTACAGCACGTGGTGTGCAGGCATTGGAATTTATCGAACTCCTTCCAGGATTTTTGCCCGATCTTCACCAAATTCGCTGTGTGGCATCTAGACCCCTCCAGGATGAAAAGTTATTAAAATCTCGTGGATACTTCACACGGTGTGGGCGTGGCATGGAGGCCATTTTGAACAAAAAAGCTCAACGGCGCCCCCTAGAAAACGCTGTGCGCAGGCATTGGAATTTAACGAACTCCTCCCAGGATTTTTGCCCGATCTTCACCAAATTCGCTGTGTGGCATCTAGACCCCTCCAGGATGAAAAGTTATTAAAATCTAGTGGCTACGTCACACGGTGTGGGCGTGGCATGGCGGCCATTTTGAACAAAATCGCCATGTGGAACGGAATGGGTTTTGGAGGTGAAGGGATCCATGTAAAATCACCAAATCCACACAAAACCTCATTAATCTCAAGACCTAATATTTAATATACAATTTAGGAATGGACGTGGTCAAACGGCTCCACAGTGCCCCCTACAAATATTCAAATACTCATATAAAATCACTGCTTTATCCTACAAACATGAAATTTGGTGCATACATATAGTATCCCAAGACCAACAGATTTGCACAGTCAAAATTCCAATCGGCTCTACGGCGCCCCCTAGACAAGGTCGTGTGAAGAGGAGTACGGTGAGGAGCGAGGGCCCGTCCGACGCTGCTTGCAGCTTTAATTTAGATTTACCCTTCTGCAGTCTTGAAGGTATCCTCTTAAGTTGTTATTGGACACAGCTTTGATTACACTCAGCGTTTCTCATCAAACACCTTCTTCAATACTCCAACGCTGGCCGACCTCCTCCTGCCTTCCTCTGTTTTCCTCCAAGAATGCTTCGATCTTCCGCTTGTCTGATAACGGTGCAAACATTTGGAAAGTTTCTCTTCAAGCGGCGCTCAGGATGTGGCAGCGAAGCCAGAAGTCGTCTGTGTGAGGAATTAAAACTACTGCGAATGAGATAAAAGGCTGTCGCACACCTGTCCGATCGATGATCGATCGATAAGTGGGCGCGACTGACTGATTGCCTGGTCCAGACAGCCCGACAATCTGCTAATATAAAGGCAGTTTCAGGCACTTTGAGCACGATAGAATGAATGCAGGTCATTTTTAAGCTGACATTTGGAAGCAGTTTTAAATGTGGTGGTGTCTGCATCGCCTTTTTTAGATTTGTGAATGATTGCCGTCGGGAATACTGCTGCGTTTAATTAGGTCATTCCTCCCCAGATTGACATTTTTGTCCTATGGTCGAGGACTGCAACACGTACCTTTAGTGAAATGATTAAAATTTTGATTGTTTTTGGAATAACTTTAGTGTAAAACGTGAGAAAACTCCAGCAAAATCCAGTTTCTCTTTGTTTTTGAATGTAATTACACGCCCCCACTGAGTCTCGAGATCCAGAGAATGTGAAAAACAAACGTCCACTTCACTCCATTCCTCCTTCCTTCTTTCTACCTGTGACCCTCTTCCTGAAGGAAATAGTAGGATTTAAGTATTTGGAACAGCACCTAAATGTTAAAAAAAGAGTTAGAATAAAAAATCTGTGCAGTATTTGGAGCTGAAGCTTGAGAAACACCTACTAGAGACACTTGAGCTTTACATGAACTTGGTTTGATATGGGGAAATTCAATCGGTAACCTCATTAGTCCGTTTGCTGGTGCTGCACATGTGAAGAAAGCGAATAAAACGGTTTATGGCTGCAGGTCTGAACACCACAAGTTTGAAAAAGAAAAGGATCAATGGGTGTACACCTCTAGACTGCTCCTCTAAGGTTCCATCAGCTGCTACTAGCGTAAAAACTCCTCAAACTCCAATGCTAATGCTAACTGCTAATTCAACCAGCACTGTCACATTCAACTGACCCAGGCCTGTTTAGGAGATGCTCCAGGTAGTGACCAGTGCTACCATATGGCTAACTGTTAAATGCTAAGGGTTACTACTAATTCAACCAGCACGGACACATTTAGCTAGCTGCTAAATGCTAATGCTAACTGCTAATTCAAACAGCACTGCCAAGTTCAGCTGACCCAGGCCCATTTAGGAGATGCTCCATGTAGTAACCAGTGCCGATGCTGCCATTTAGCTAACTGCTAAATGCTAATGCTAACTGCTAATTCAACCAGCACTGATGTGTTCAACTGACCCAGGCTTGTTTAGAAGTTGCTCCAGGTATTGGCCAGTGCCGATGCTACCATTTAGCTAGCTGCTAAATGCTAATGCTAACTACTAATTCAACCAGCACTGCCACGTTCAACTGTTGCAGACCCATTTCGGAGATGCTCCAGGTAGTGACCAGTGCAGATGCTACCATTTAGCTAGCTGCTAAATGCTAATGCTAACTGCTAACTCAAACAGCACTGCCACGTTCAACTGACCCAAGCTCATTTAGAAGATGCTTCAGGTAGTGGCCAGTGCCGATGCTACCATTTAGCTAACTACTAAATGCTAATGCTAACTACTAATTCAACCAGCACTGCCGTGTTCAGCTGTCCCAGACCCATTTAGGGGATGCTCCAGGTACTAACCAGTGCAGATGCTACCATTTAGCTAAATGCTAATGCTAGCTTCTAATTCAAACAGCACTGCCACGTTCAGCTGACCCAGACCCATTTAGGAGATGCTCCAGGTACTGACCAGTTCAGATGCTACCATTTAGCTAAATGCTAACTTCTAATTCAACCAGCACTGCCACGTTCAACTGACCCAGACCCATTTAGGAGATGCTCCAGGTACTGACCAGTTCAGATGCTACCATTTAGCTAAATGCTAATGCTAACTTCTAATTCAAACAGCACTGCCACGTTCAGCTGACCCAGGCCTGTTTAGGAGATGCTCCAGGTAGACCAGTGCCTACTATTTAGCTAATGCAAATGCTACATGCTAATGCTAACCACAAACTGCTAAAATACTTCAGTACTACTAACAAACTCACCACCCACAAGCTTCAGCTATTGTTAAATGCTACTGATGTTTATTTTGAGTCTTCATTTAATATCAACAGTCTTTGTTTTAGGGCTTCAGTGATTGATGAACACAACTGTACATGTCTGTTATCTCTTTACTCTCATCTTGTGCTTAATATCGACTTGTTCGGCATTAATCCTGACGTGCTTTCGATACCAGGTCCTACACATCAGAACTAACAGATCTCACCCCGCCGCCCCTCTTCTAATTAAGCGCATATTGATCCAGCTGTAAGGACTTTATTGTTGCCGCAGCTGTCCCTCCTGGTCGTATAGAAACTGATAGAGACGTCCTGATCGATGCAGTTTACGGCTTTGAATCCGTCAAGTTGTTCCTCGGCGTTGTCCCTCCTGTGTGCATCTCGCGAAGTGTCAGATCAAAGTAGAAGAACTGTGTGGGTTGCGTTTATGTGGATGTAGCACTGCTTCTCTTGGCTTCTCTCTCGCCGAACAAAATGGATCCCGCTTTTGTCTATGTAGCGTTTATTTACTAGTTTGGCCTCCTGAGATCTGGTCTATATTCAAAGAAGGCCTACTTGTGCATGTGCGGGTTTTAAAAATAGGCCAGCATCTGATGTGTGGTTTTTTTTTTCGCTATCAAAAGCATGACTCTCGGCTCTCTCTGTGGCAGACCCTTCTTCCAAAGGTCCCGCAAAGGATGATGGGAAAGCTCTAATACAGCCACCCCAAGGTAAAAACAACCATCCGTCGCCTGCAATCTGCTCGTCTCTGGTTTTGGGTGGCTCGCTTCACAGCATGCTGTTTCGAAAATGTGGATTCAGAAGGTGGTTTTCTATTTCTGCGCTGGTGAACATCTGTTTTTGGCTGCAGCCCCTCATGTGCTCATTAATCAGCTTCTGTTTTCAAATTAATCTGCACTTAATGCTAAGATTGCTTCTTGTGTGGAGATTGTTTAATATTCCCTTTTAGCTGCTTCTGTCTTTCCTTCGGGGGTTTCTTCTTCTTTGGTAATGACGCACATCCAGGCGTGTTTTAAGCCTCGGTGCATTACAGATAACCGATTTAAGGCGGCTAATTTGCAACAAATGGTCACGTAGCCCGAGGAATTTAAAGGGTAATTGCATCCCAGCTACCATGTGGTCTGTTCGTTCTTACATAGAAGACCAATTTAGAAGTAGATTTTCAAATATTTGCTACGAACAAAGTGATAATGGGACCAATTTTCACTCACCAGTGAGGCTAAGTTGCAGCATGTGAATGCAGCGTTGCTTTTCATGGTGCGAGTCCCACGAAATGTAAGGAAATTAAGGCTTAATAGGAATGAAAAAGGCCCCACAATGCCGACTTCACTGTGTACCAGACACTAGCTGTGTCCCAATTCAGGGGCTGCATCCTTCAAAGGACGGGTAGGCTGCATGAGCGTTTGTTAAATGAGATGGTCCAGCCCACGACGAACTTCCTGCTTGCGTCATGACGTCCCGTAGCGCCGCTCCTTGTTGCCTAGCAACCCTGACAAACAAATTTTCATCCCGACGATCAGGATAAGACGACGGTGTAATTTTACCCAATTTTTGACTGGATTGGATCAGAAACTGTAATTTTTGTTTTTAATATGTTTTATATCCTTGAAGACTTGAGGGTCTTGTTCTGTCTGGTGGTTCGGGACTAAACTGTCTGAGAAACAAGAAGCTGGTTCAAATCTGTTAACATCCACTGATATGAACTCAGATATTATAAATCTCCACAATCTCTGGGCTGAGTGTTTCTGATGAGGATCACTAAATACCTGCTGTCTGAACAGAAACCAAATATAATTTATGTTAAACATGTTATCAGATAACTTGGTGGAGCTAAACTAAGAAAAAATTACCACCAATAGAAGCTCCAGTAGGATTTACGTCCATTTTACTTCTTCTCCATATAATAACTTAAATAAGGATTAAATATGTGAATATTTATGTATGAATAAGTCGTTTTTGTGGTGGCCGCGGTCAGAAAGAATTTCGCCACAGTCTCAGTAAAATATAACTTAAAACTGAAGCTGAACAACTGGACAGTAAACGTTTTAAACTTCAGCGGCTCATCAATAACGTAACTTAATCGTTTTTTTAAAAAACAAATTTTAATGTCTTCAACACTTGTACTATTGGAGTGAACTGTAACATAATACTAATGTTTAAAACTAGAATCCTCCGCCGCTGATGGATCCATCTTCTCCGTCAGCAGTTAAAACTCCAGCTGTTGATCGAACTGTCACCGGCCCGAAATGGATCTTGGGATATTTGGGGCTACGAAAGATACATCGATGCATCCTTGAAATTCATGGGAAAAGAAGGACGCATTCGTCGGCCGCATTTGAAGGAGTCTTGAAGTTTTTACGAAATGGCACAGCCTTAGTCGCACCGCTGTGACGTATGCAGCCGAAAAATGCAGCCTAGAAGGATGCAGCCCCTGAATTGAGACACAGCTACTGTGTGGTTTATTTTTCAGTAAAAATCAACAACTTGGTCACCAATAAATCATCATGTGTCACCGCAGCTGTAATTTCTTCATCTGTAATCAGAGCGTCAACGTCCCTTTTCATCCGTTGTGGAAATTATCTAGAAATTAGGAGGCTCAGATGACCGGCTCCACGGCGGTGTTAATAAGTCCTGATTGCTTCGCTCGTTGCCAAAACCCTGAACGTGTTTATTCCAATATTGAATTACGAAACACAACAAACACTGGAGAGAAAAACCATGAATGTTGGCTTTATTTTCCTTTTGCTCGGTGCGTTTTTTTCAGCTTCCTCGAATACCGACACTGCTCCATACATCCATACACGGATATTAACAGAAATATAAAAGCTTCTGGTCACACAAAACATCCAAACAACACTCCTAGAGCACATTTAGACCTACTTGGACGCAAAGTGAAGCAGAAGCTGCCGTGAAACGTCTGTGAACAGTGGAAAAAGTGGACCAGAGTGGTTAAATCAAGTGTAAAGAAAGCCTCTGTTTGCACTGGACTGGTTGTAACTTTAATCTGAGGGAGGAAAAAACTGCACAAAACTCAACCTTGAAGTCTTTTCATTCACAGATCGATATTTAGGTCACGTCTGAGTTTGGTTGAAAATTGGAAAATCTATCGTCGTTGAAACTCTTTTGCCTTTCCGCTGAGCTATTTTGATTTGCAATAACAGGCCGTTCCCTTTCCTCCCGTCTCTGCGCTCAGGCTGCAGTTTTTTAAAGATTTTTTTTTATTATTAATTCTCCGCCGCACAAACATGTTGTTTATCTTGCCTCTCCCGTGTGCCTCGTCGGATTTAATCGCACCTCACGTTTAATCCTCGTGCAAACAAACTGAGCAGAGGCTTTGTGCATCTCCACTGTTTTTCCAGTCTGAATCGTTGTTGCATGCTTGACATTTGTTGCACCGCTTGAATCAAATCAGGGTGTTTATTTTGGGGCATAATGTATGAATGCGGTTTGTGTCTGTCATGTGTCGGACTCACAAGATTTAAATTGTGCCTGGAAAACTTTGTTAGAATTAGACGTTTGCTCGGTAACTTGGACTTAATCCTGTGGAACATGCTGTTGGTGAATGAATGCATGCAAGGATCCCTAATGAGAAGCACAAGAGTCACTGATGAGTCCTGGTTGGTTTCGTAATTACAACGCTTGTTTTCGTGACTCTAATTCGGTCACTTTGACCCTTCATTTTGTTTTTTTAAAGCCATTATTTTGGTTAAAACTCGCTTTCTGCTGCTGCACATGCACCAATCAGCCCCAACATCCTGACCACTGACAGGTGAAGTGAATATCATTGATCATATTGGTACTATGTGGTCTTCTGCATCCGTGTTGATGAGACTTAGGCACCCAAATAAACACTGTCACACTCCCTCATGCAAATGGAAATCCCAAATGTCACTGGATGAAAATGTCCCCCACCACATGGAAACAACATCAACCAATTAGGAACATGTTGAGGAACATGACAATGGTCCAACATGTTGATGTGACCTCCAAACTTCCTACAGCCCATTCTGATCAAGCATCAACAGGATGCAGTGGAACAAGTTGGATTGACAGAGGCCCCACTGCACAAGCCAGAGTACCCAAAGGATCCAGTGGTTCCAGACCCCATAGGACCCCCTGAGAGGTCCTCTTGTCCCAATGGTTCAGAGCGTTTTTGAGTACATAAGGGGGACCAACACAATATTAGACAGGTGGTCATGATGTCCTGATCGGTGTATGTTGCAGTAGTTTCTCTGGTTACATGCGCCTCGGATGTTGTGCTTTTTAAATATAAGTTCTGCTTCTGTTAATGTTCAAACTGGTCACTAAGCTGCAGTGAACTGAACTAAAGCACAGCTCAAGAGCAGCACCTTGTGGCAGAAACCAGGAAGTGTCTCAAACCACTCGCTGCAAGTTCCACTTACATTTAGAGATAATCTGGTAATTAAAGTGATTGTTATACGACTGGACAAAAAGGGATTGTAACTCAAATCCCTCGGGCGTCTTTAGGAAATGAATTTGTGCAACAAGAGAAGCCGACATCAGCAACTCTCGCCGACTCCTTTTCTTCTGCACCATGTTTTCTGACTCTGTGATCTCAGCTCTCCGGGAGAGACGCAGGATTTATGCTTCCGACAGGGTCAAAAGCCCTGCAGACCTGCTCGGTTTTGTTTTTGATTGATGTTGGTCTATTTTGAGAGCGCAGCCTTTGATAAAAGATGCTGGGAAAAGGTAAAAAACATGTTTAAGAGAAGTCTGCTGGTGGTGTTCTGTGCTTTTTCACTTATGACGGTGTTTAAAAAGGTGATGAAATATCAGTGCTGTGTTCCAATTTTTCAGCCTCCAGTGAGACGCCAAAAACATGAATTATTGCTGCTTTTAAGACATACGGTTGAGTCCAAGATGATTCCCATCCACTCCAAATGTTGATTTATAATGTTTATTTGACCAACGGGTTTCTTCTGACTGGAAATGACGTCAACAAGTTGCAAAGGACAGCGAGTCGTTGTGTTAGAGATGTTGCTGATCAAGTTTGACCATTTCAGAATGTTTACTTCAGCGTCAAAAATTACTAAAACCTGTGACAAATTAATGAGAAAATGTTGGTTCTATATGATTCCAAATGGTTGTGCTAATTCCTACCAGGTTCTAGAGCCTTCTAATAGACTATAAAGTGAGAACGGCTCATGTAGCAGTTGTCTTGACGGTTGCCAGTCAATTGCAAGTCATGGCTAAAGAGAGTTGTGCTTCGTCGCTGCTCGCAACTTAGGAAAAGGCTCCCTCATGTGGATTCAAGTACCAGTGACCACAGTACAAAGTAGAATCAGAATGCACAAGGAGTTCCTCGCTGTGGTAAATGTCAAAGGGCATGGTAGGAAGCAAAACATGACTCCTACACCGGCAGGAATGGTAGAGCCCAAGAAGAATCCAACGATCCGCACTAAGACCAAGGTTTTGGTATCTCAAGGCTGACCTCGATGGACGCCGACCAGCGAGGACTTCACTTCTCCAAGACAGACACACAAAAGCTCGCCTAGCCTTTTGTAAATGTTCAGCTGGAGGACGAGGAAAGGTTTTGGGTAGCAGTTCTCTGGTTGGATGAGACGAAAATGTCGTCTTTTGAACCCAAAGACGTGGATTTCATTTAGTGGAAAAAAAGGCGAAGCATTCAACCCCAAGAACACCACCCCCATGGTCCAACATGGTAGTAATAAAGGTGTGGAGGGAATGTGATGTTTTGGGAGTCGTTTTTCAGCCAGTGGGCCAGAAAACTTTGCCAAACTTTGCAAAGAGTGTCCTGACAAAAGAGGACTGCATTAAGATTCTGGAGTTAATCTGCAAGAAATCTTAATTTTGGGCAGCATCGGACCTCCCAACAAGACAATAATCTGAAATGTTCAGCCAAAGCAATCAACCAATGATTGACATGAACCGAGATGAAAACTTTGGAGCAGCCCAGCCAGAGTCCAGACCTGAATCTGATCACCTGTGGAAGGAACTAAAGACCAGAGTGATGGCGAGGAAGCCTTCCAACCTGAAAGACCTGGAGGTCATCACAAAATAAGAGTGGAACCAACAAACACTTTGCTGCTGATGACCTAGAAAGAGGAAGAAACGATCTGGACGTGGCATTTTTAGTGATGCTGATGTTTAGCATGTAGGGTGCCTCTGTTAGCCTTTACCAATTGGCACTAAACACAAAGTATAGCTGAGGATGTTTGTTCTAGCAGTGATGAATTACAAACCAAAGTGCTGGACAAATTAAACGTCTGACCTCATGTTGGCACCAGAGTGATGGCGTCCATTCATCTTGAATGTGTGCACCATCATGGCAAAGACTGCTGCGACATTTAACTGTGGGCCAAAGCGGTGGACGGACCGACTTTGCCTTCCCTGGAGCCACATTTCTAGAATTTATGGCTCACTTTGCTTTACCAGTTTTTATAGTTGACGTTCTTCTATCATTCATTCTGGGCCTGAAAGCAGTTTCAGGTTGACATCAGCGAGTCATTTGTCAGCAGAGCAGACTGACCGGCAACAAGAGCGTTTAGTTTTATCTGTTCGTCCTGAAGTCTGTCGCTGCTTTTAGCTGAGCTCTCACATCACAGCAGTACCCAGACACTGGACGAACAAAACAATACATCATTTTTCTACAATGCTTTTACAAAATTTACCTTCAGAGGTTAGGAATTCAAGGCAACAACTTCACAGCAGCTGAAATGTCCAAAAGCAGAACAGCACAAAGTGTTGTGTTGGTGTTTCTCTTACTAAACGTTATTTATCCACAGTCAAAGCTTTGACACAGAAGGTTTTGTAAAGTATGAGCTCATCTTTCATGTGTTGGCGTCTTTGTAAGATCATGAATAAGTGTTGAGGCAGGGCACAGATTCCCAGTGTGAGTCTTTTTAACTGTCTGAACCCCAAAATCTGCTGGTTGGTCGGAAAAGCACTTTATCTTTCTTAATTAGAAAATAGTCCGCGCTTATACAGCACCTTTTTCTACCTTAGTGGTATCCAAAGTGCTTTACAATGTGTTTCGCATTCATCCATTCACACACCAAAGGCAACCGAGCTGCCATGCAAGGTGCCTGCCATTTGGAGCAAACTGGGGTTCAGTGTCTTGCCCAAGGACACTTCAGCATGCGGAGGAGCCGGGGATCAAACCACCAATCGGTAGACAACCCGCTCTACTATCTGAGCCACAGCCGCCCCAACTATGATGGTTCCTACTGTTTTTACAGAAGAAATAATCACCTGGAGTCACCCTAAATGGTTGTACGTAGTGAAATTTGGTGTTTCATAAAGAAATTCTGCTCTTTTCCCTGGTATCACTTGTGTGTCTTCTGTATCCATGCATTTTAGATCAGAACAATAGTACACTGTAAAGGTTCTGTAAATTTCTTTCAAAAAATTACAGATAAAAAAATAAAATCACAGCAAAAAGTATAAATATATGTTAATTGTTTAAAAAAAAATAAAAGGCCAAAACTTTAATGTCCGCATCAAAAATATCTGTTTTTACAAATAGGAAGTTGTTCTTTCACAATATATGACTGTAAGATCACACTGTTAAACTAGAAAAGCCCTCAGAGAGCTCATACCTCCTCCAAGGAGCTTCAGTCCACCCCCAACACAATCTCCCAATTCACATATTTTCTATGGAACCTTACAGATACAAATGTAATTACATACAGTTCAAATGTCCTACTGACAATGCGGCCTTCACCCCATCTGACCTAATGAACTGGCGCGGCCTCTAGCGCGGCAGCTCCTAACAGCCTCCCAGCTTCTTAGACAACCGGAGATAAGAATGCCGGCCCAACCGTGCGTATGTCACTCAGGAAGGAAAGAGAACTCCGCCACTGTCGCTGTCTGTCGCGTGGAGCCCCAAAATGTCATGTGGTCAGAGGGGGTTACCCCAAAACAAGAGTGCCCTCTGGTGGCTTTCAGAGTAAACCACATTTAATTGTCCACCTGGTTACACTTACATTAAAATAAATTCCTGGATCCAGATGGTGATCCAGATCAGTCCCAAAATGTCATCATTTGTTCTTTGTCCCATTTCACACATTTCCTGAAAATTTCATCCAAATCCATCCACGAGTTTTCGATTTATTTTGAACACAAACAAACAAACCAACCAACACCTCCCATCACATAACCTCCTTGGTGGAGGTAACAATCTGAATGAGTAGATGTCTTGAAAATCATTTTTTTTTGTTTTGTTGGCAGCATGTGTTGGAGTTCAAGTGTTGACCTGCGCTTTATGTTTTGTCTTTCAGAAGCCAACGTGAGCACGTCGATCCAGGTGAACTCCACAGCCAGGGGCTCTGCTGCTGCCTGGGCCATACTGCCAGTCTGTGAGTGGAAATCACATACAGACAAGCTTGTAGCACATGTAGCATAACATCTGGATATTTATAAACATGTTTGTAGAATTATAGCTTGATATATCAGATACAGTGCAAGATAATAAAAAAATTAACGTTGCCTGTCAACCCACTTTCAACATGGTTCATTCATAGACGTTTAAGGCTGTTTGAACAACAATATCTCAAACTATGGAAGGTAAAAAGCTGAAATTTCCAGAGTTATTTCTCCTCATGTCATTGATTCAGAATCTTCAATACTGGACAAGTAGATCAAACGATCTCTGATTATGGGTGAGTTGAAATTTGAGAAAGAAATTAAAGTAAAAATCATGAAAGGTCCCATCTTTGAGCTCACAATAACAAAAGAATTGCTAACACAGAGGTCGACTAGGGATGTTTTCTGAACCACATGTAGCTGCATGTCACAATAATACAAAATAAAGCTTATGGGAGACTTTTAATGTGAAATATTTGGTCACAAATTAGGAAGAAAAGGTATTTTAATTGAGCTTTCATAACTGATTGAGCAGGTTTGACAAGTTGTACCGCAAGAATATTACCAAGTAGAAAAGAGTTGTGGAGTTTCAAGCTGATTTTCAAAATAAAGCCAAGAAAATATACATTTTTTTATTTTCAGATTATTATTTTAGTAGCTCCTGATATGTTGTGGTTCAAACACTCTGATTTTTAAGGCGCAAAAGGGGCGCCGAAAGTGGGTCGACGAGCAGTTTTTATTTTTTTATATCGAAAAATAGTTAATATATCATCTGAAATATCAGAAATAAAACCTCAGATATCCATATTTTATAATAAAGCTTCAAAGATGATTGAGGAGAGATGGAATAACCCTTAACTGATTTGTACATTAACTGTGCTTAAGTTTATTCTTGATGTCCTGAATTGAGATCTTGTTTCTGCACCCCTGAGCGTCTTTACCGAACGTTGCCTGATCATTTGTGCCTCTTCGTCGCTGCCCTCAGTGCTGCTGGCGATGGCGGCGGCGGGCGGCTACCTGATGTGGAGGAACTGGCAGCTGAAGAACCAGAAGAGCATGAACTTCGACAACCCCGTCTACCTGAAGACCACGGAGGAGGACCTCAACATCGACATCACCCGGCACGGCGCCAACGTGGGACACACCTACCCGGCGGTGAGTCGACGACGCAACCACCTCGCAGTTAATTACACAACAAGACGCGGCGTTATCGAATTAGATTAGAGCTTCCGAGCAGCTGTGCGGCTTAAATATTTCCTCCCCGACACTGAGAGGATGGATGCTCGGTGACCTCCACTCTCGCCGTGACCTCGTGGCCTGTAGTAATCCTGAGTGCATTGTTGGCCGTCCGCGTCTCTCTACACAGATTAAACGGATTAACCTAAGCCCGACCGGAGTCACAAGATGGACTCAACCCTCTGGCGTCACCCTCACAGCTGCAGCATGCATCTCTCTGCATGCACAAACTGGGAAAAGGCGACAAAACTGTTGCAGCACACATCACCTCCTTAAATATTATTAGGGGGCCAAGCCCGAGGGGCCTGGGGGACGCATATGCGAGGATACGCGTCCCCCAGGCCCAAATGGCTGGGAACCCTATTGTTTTCGTTCAGATTATTATTTTCCTTCATTATTTTTCCGTTGATAAAAGTGGTGCTGCAGGCTACACCGTGCAAGGGAGGGTGGTGCACATGTTTGCCAGCAGGGGGCGCTATAACCAAAGTCAACACGTTTTGGGTTATAACTCCCACACTGTATGTCGCATATTCAAAAACCTCATATCCACAGTACCCTGAATAGCACTGAATCATCTGGGATAAGCCACGCCCATTTCCGCCTAGAATTTTTTTTCGCAAAATGGCAAAAACTGGAAAACGTACTTTTTTCGAACTCCTCTTTGGGTTTTTGTCCAATCAGCGTGAAACTTGGCACGTACAGTCTTCAGTTGGACCTGATGTAAAGTTATCAAAAGAATCTTGTTCCGTCTAAATATGCGCAAATTATTAACGCATACATTTTTATAGCTAGCTATAAAAACGCAAACTGAAGCATATCTTGGTCAAAACAAACGCTAATAACACCAAACCTGACATCTCATGTTGTCATGTGACTGTGGGGGTATGAGCCAAATTTGTCTCATGTTGGCCACTAGGGGGCGCTGCAACTAAGGGAAATTTATATCTTTTAAATGGCAAGACCCATTTTTCCCAAATTTGGTAGGTATGATGCTGGGTCACTCCTGAGGACATATCTTAACATTATTCATGAATGGTCAAAGTGGGCGTGGCTTATTACAAGATAAACAACAAACATTTATTTCAGCTCAAGTATTATGCTGAGGACTGTGAAATTTACAAGGTATATATAGAAGAGCACACAGACCACCCACACCAAAAATTGTGCGTCTACTCCACCAGGTGGCGCTATAACGGTTGCTAATGCACTTTGGCCCGTAACTTTCACATTTTAAATCACGTCTTTGTAAACTTCATATCTACGTGTTTCCTAAATAGTGTTGCATCTTCTGACATAGGCCACGCCCACTTCCAGTGCACATTTCTCTTTGTACATCAATACACATCAAAAACCTACTTTTTCGAACTCCTCCTACAGTTTAAACACCATCTGCACTAAACTTTGCACATATAATCTCCACATGTGCTTGAGGAAAACTTATCAAAAGAATTTTGCTACTACAAAAAATGTGCGACTTATAAATACACCATTTTTTCTGCTAGCTAAAAAGCACATACTGTTGCATATTTTTGTCAACGTGAAAGCTATGGACATTGAACTTAAGTCACTTGTGTCAGAGGTCAACCAGAGGCTCTGTGCCAAATTTGGCGCAAATTGGCCAATAGGGGGCGCTATAAACAGGAAAAATTCAAGCAACATGAAAGTTGATCAGATTGGCACCAAATTTGGTGAGCATGATGTGGGGTTGCTCCCGAGGCCAGCTGTAAAATTTAGTAATGTTTGGTAAAAGTGGGCGTGACATTCAGCCTTTCACGCTTCCGGTGCTCTTTCCATTACCATTACAACACTGCTGGTGAGACATTGGCCGGTGTCCTGACCCATTCCCCATGCCCGTGGTCCTTCTTGGCGGACATCCGTGGGCTTGGCGAGACGTAGAGACCGAGTTGTGCAAGGAGGCTTGGCCCCCTTTCATAACTGCTTACAGTTCTAGTTCATTTTGCATTTATTCCTGCATGAAGTGAAGAAGATGCAGCGTGTGCATTCATTTAACCAACAAAACAATTTAATCACTTGTTCCTCTCTCCTCCCCCTTCCCTTCTTTCTGTCTCCAGATTTCGATCGTGAGCACAGACGACGATTTATCCTGATCGTGTCGGGGTTGCTTTTTTTCCCCTCCTCCTCCTTCTTCTTCTTCTGTTTTTTTTTTTCCCCACGGCAGCCCGTAGCGTCGCTCGGCGCCTCCTCGTTACCATGCTGACGGCTGTCCGTAGCAGCAGAAGCCCTTACAGTTACGACCACATGCCTTCTGAAGTGCATTATCACGCGTGGCGAAGAGGAAACGTTATTTATTATGTGAATACTGCGATGAGTTATGTGTCACAACTGTTTTCACTCCGCGTCCAAAGTGTTATTATTTTCCGGGCCGCTTCTTAAAGGAGTCTTTTCCCCAGACGAGAGAAAGAGAGAGAGATGAATTTCCACAGTTTAATAGCCTCTTTTGGGGCTTTTTGTGTCCAGAGTGAATGGGGAAACAGAGGGATGCAGTGTTTCTCCAGGTAAACGCACGAACTCTGAGCTCTCAGGACTCAACCCGGCAAATATTTTAAGGTATTCCAGGACTCGAGTGTCAAGGGCGAGGCGTTAACGGGGAAAATTTTGGTCCAAACTTTATTTCTTGCTTCCTGATCTAACATTCGGATGTGAATATTTATGTACGATCATGTTTTTGGGCGGTAATATCTAAAAATAATGTAAGTTTTCTTTTATTTTCTGTTCATTTCTACGTTTTATTTCCATCGGTACCTCCTGGAGTGCATTCCTTCAAACTGTCAGTATTATTATTATTATGATTATTATGATTATTATTATTGGAGCTGTGTAAAAATCACCATGGTTACAGCATTTGTAAACAATGTAAATACTCTCACGTCATCCCTCAGAGACATGACCGTCAATCAGGACACTCTTCAATGCACTTTGATCAAATGTTTCCTTGTGTAAATAAGATTGTATACATTTGACTTGAAATCAATTTTTTGCTATGGTTGGGCATCGTACCAGGGTTAGAGTTCAGATGTATTTAAGAAGAAAGAAAAGATAAACAACAAAAAAAAAAATAACACAACACAACTGAATTTGGTAAAACTATTTTGTATGTTTGTGTGCTGTTGCTGTGAACTTTTTCTAGCCTTGTACAGTGAGGGGGAAACACGATTAAAAAGCTCTGTATCCGTGAAGAAAACTGATTCGCAAAGTCACTTCGGAATTAAAACCCAATCCACGACGTTGTTCAAAACAAAGTGTTCTGTTTATTTACCCATCGGGCTTCAGTTTGCGAGTCCAGAGACAGCGCTGTTTGGCCAGCAGTGCACTCCTAACCACATGCTGCTGGGAGTTTCTGGCCTGGTTTTCAAGGTCAAGATGCCGAGGGGAAATCCTAATGCTGCGTGATTACGGTGCAGGTGGTGAGCCCGAAGTAATACCGAGAGGCCGGAGGAGTCGAGTCTCTGTTTCCGTTGATTTAGCAACTGAAAAGCTGCTCCCTAAAGAGATAGTTGGTGTGGAAGGACTCCACTGGTTCGCACTCATCCCATCCAAAACCTCTGGGATGAACTGGAACACCGACCGTGAGTCCGGCCTTAGGTGTTGTCCAAAATCACATGACTTGGAGTCTGTTTATGCTGCAAAAGGTTTTAACATCCTAACAGGTTTTGAAATCTGGTTGCATTACTTAACTCTGCGATATTGTCTAATCTCAGACACGCAAACTCAACAAGACTGAACAATATGGCGCATCACACGCTACTTTTTTCAATAAGAACTGGAGATGAGCACCTGCACTGCAAAAACTCCACATCTTATCAAGTTTATTCGTCTTATTTTTAGTCAAATTGTCTCAGCCCACTTGATTTAAGATAAATTCACTTTCGAAGCAACATTTCAGCAACATGGAGGGACGTGTTTTAAGACAACGCATCTTAAATATCTTGTTAAGTCAAACAATCTTGAAATGATCTTGTTTTAGTTGTATTTTACCAGAAACAAGGTTCATTTCATTTCATACATGTTTCAAGCTGAGCTGTTGTTTGTATGAGATAAATAATCTGGATTTAAGAAATAAAGTAAATGCATTTTATTGGAAAATCGCCAATTAATACCAGAAAACAGCTGCATGTGGAAAATGTGTTAAAAAAAAAAAAGGCAAATGTCTGCTTTTGAGTTAAAACACCTCCTTTTGGGCGTAGCTGGCTTCACCTAAAACACAACACCTTCAAATGCTGTCAAACACCACTAAATATTAGGATTTCTAGCCAACTGTGAGAAGACATTATATCTCAGAATGCTTCAGTTAATCTGTGTGATCTGATTTCAAGTACAAGATGGTCTTAAATGTAGAGAAGAGCCACGATAATACAACTAAAATAAGTTGAACACATCTCAAATTAAGACGCTGACATTAAACTTATTAAAGCAAAAATCTATTTAATTCTTTATCATGTCTGGTTTATTCTAAGACACCTCAGCTTGACAATGCCGCTAAAATATAGCTTAAAATAAGTTTTCCCTGCTGATTTTAAGACCTCAATATTCTAAATATCATGTCTTATTTCAAGAAATCTGACCAAGCAAATTTCCACTTGTTCTGTTGGCAGATTTTTTCACTTATTTCAAAGTAAAAGTGCCTTGAAATGAGTTTTTTTTTCTTGTTTTGGGAGGGGCATTTTTTCCAGTGTGTGGCCGACGTTAGCTTCAAGGGCTGGAATGTTACCTAGCAATGCTAACATTCTAGCCCTTTAAGCTAACGTTAGCTACAGATATTACCGTCTACTGCTTTTGGTGGTAGTGTGATAATTCTACCCATCCAGATTTTACCTCGTAAATATGAAACACATTATCACATTATGAGCAGTCCAGAAGGTTTAAGACTGGTTCAAATGAAGATCCCCAACTGGATTTATCGACATTTTGTTGGTAGGGGCGAAAGAAGGGTAAATTTGCCCCAAACTCCTGGAGAGTGAAGACGAGACTTGATTTTGACACAGTTTACTCTTGACTTTACTTTGTCTTCAGTCTTTTGGCCTAGAATGGTCCTTTTCAAGCCCGAAGACTGAATGCTTTGCTATGCGTCAAGTGTGTTTGAACCAACATTTGGTCAAATTAGTGTTCTGGATGTCAAGATTAGACTTTCACATAAAAACTGTTAAGGATGAGGGAATAGCAACAATGAGTCGGATGTTGGAACAAGCATTCAAACTGCAAAAGAATGTTCTTTAATCCTCGAGGATGTGTTCCAGGAGGCAGGTTTGCTCAGTCTGGATGATTGGAATTGAAACCTGGAACAATTCTCTTAAACAATCCATGTTTGTTTGGGTTTAAGGTACAGGATATTCCTCATACCTCCCTTTTAGAACCCGTTTCTGAACTATCAACATGTCTTAAAGTGTTACAAGAGCAGCAAAGAAAGACGTATCACAAAAGCCACAATCAGTGAAGAAACCATGTAGGTAATAACTTCAACCCCTCCTTCGTCTCTGCATCCAGCACTCAGTTTTTTAATCACTGCTCCGGTCTCGTCTCGGCCGGATCAGGGCGGCTTGAGGGACGAACAGGAGGTTCGACATCAAGGAAGTGGGTCGAGTCGGTGGAGGAGCCGATAAGTCGTCGTATTTGGAGCGAGTCCACCTCCATCCGTACGTTATGGTGGTTTAACTTCAGCGAGGATTAATCTCCATCTATACGACTGAGTCATCGGTGCAACAGAAGACGTCACTCTTGGATTAAGGCAGAGACGTCGCATATGAAGGACGAGCTTTACCCCAACTGACTTTTATTATTAGGATAGAAAATTAGGGTTACAGCTGCAAAAAAGCTCTTAACTTTGTGACTTTGATAACATGGAATTTAACCAGATTAAGCCAGTTAACCTCTTCTCTTCCCAACACCCAACAGAGCTTTTAAATGATCGTTCTGTGTGGTCGTGGTGGCGGCAGGCTAATTTGGTTCGTCCAAATCTCCCCTCTCTTCAGCAGCGTTCCTCCTGGGTGATCCCCAAGGCGATCCCTGGCATAATGAGAGCAGGTGGATACGCCTGGAAAACCTCCAGTTGTGGTCCCCCAGGAGGCATCCCGATCGAATGTCTGAGCCAAGTGAACTGGCTCCACTTAACGTGAAGGAGCAGCTTATCTTACGAGCCCAGACACCCTGTAGAGGAAACTTGATTCAGTGTGATTTTTCAGTCACTACTCGGAGTACATTCCCATGAGTGACTGTTGGAACGCAGATCTGTGGTAAATGAAAAGCTTTGCCTTCCAGCTCAGCTCCTACTTCGCATGGGGCGCTGCAACCTCACTGTTGCGTTGAAGGCATTGGGGTCAGGTACTGTTTGATTATATCTGTGGACAATGCAAGAGTTATCACATCATTACTGAATGTCTGTTTCCCCATGTTTGAATTGGGTTTTGCATCATTTTAATGCTCTTGAGACCAACACCTTAACTTGGCGTGTCAGTAATTCACCTCAACCCTGAATTAGTCACCATGTCCTAACAGATTTCGCCATTTGTGCAGACTTTCCTTTGATCTTGGTCATGTCATTTTTTATTTTGTCTGCACTCAGGAATGGGTACAAAACCATTTACTTTATTTAAAGATGGACAAACCCTTCGTGATGTCGTGCAAAGGTACCCTGAAGAGCAGTTTAGATCCAAAAATGACCAAAGAGGTGGAGTTGAGATGTCGAGTCGCTGTTCCTGTGTGTCAAAAGGAGTCAATGGAGGTGGTTTTGACTTCTAATTGAAGGTTTTCCAGGTACGTCCAACTTGGAGGAGACCCCAGTGTCCATCCAGAGCTTACTGGAGGGATTACATATCTCATCTGGCCTGGGAACACCTTGGGATTCCCCTAGGAGGAACTGGAACTGCTCTACTTAACTAACCCCAGATGAGTGGATGAAAATGGATGGAAGGATGACGGCGCTACATCAAAACATGATTGTCCCTCTAAAGGAGTGCTTCTCAAATAGTGGTGCGATGCCAGGGGGACGCATGAAACCCCGGGGAACGTGCCTTTTTTTGCCGTACTAGAATAAAGTGTAATTACACATCCACTACAGTAGGTGGCAGTGGCGATCTCATTGTGGGAGTGTGCGCAGGGAGTAATAGCTCTATGGTGTATGTTTTTTTGGGGTTTTTTTTGCACCGAGCATGAGATATGTAGTGCATTGAACAAACCCTCAAGGGACACCATGGAAAAACATTCAACAGGGATGGAAAGAAAGGCGGAGAGAGACGGAGATAACGAGACAAACGAAAGTCTCCCGAAAGCTAAGACGAGGAAATATGACGAAGCGAATGTAGCGCTTGAGTTCATCGTGACGACGGTGGGAGACAAGGAAAGACCGGTGTGTTTATAAGGCTGGTCCGAATAGCAATATCTGTGCTCCGGATATTCGGATCCGATAGTCGGCAGATATTTGAATATTCGGTTCTTGCCGTGGTGTCGGCTGAGAGGAGGGGTGACACCGGAGTTGGCAGGTCCGCATACTAGAACCAAGGCGGCGTTCTGGAGCTTCGGAGGCGTACTACAGCCTCGGCAACGCTTGGCAGCGTTCGGCGGCGTACTGCAGCCTCGGCAACGTTCGGAGACACTTGGCGGCACCTGGTGGCCGCGTGCTCGACTATTTGAATATCAAAATTATTATCCGAATACCACAACGAACGAATATTCGAATGTTATTAAAGTTATTCTTTGTTGTAAGTTGACCTATAGTTCTTTCTTTTTTTGTATTCTTTAATGTTAATAAGGATACAATGTTATGCAGAGGTGTACTTATAACAATTTTAAAGACAAATGATAGTATTTAACTATTTATAGTCGTGGCGGAGAGTTGGGGGAGGCTTGTTTTCTTCTTCTTCTTCTTGGAGGGGCGTAACAGGAAATAATTGAGAAGCACTGCTCTAAAACCATCCTATAGTGACTCCACGCAAAACCACAAACCGTCAGCGTATTGGTACACCTTGTGAAAATGGCTGCTTCATTTGTATCATTGGAAATAAGCATCTGGCTGAGCCTCACATAGCTGCTGTAGCGTTGGCTTTAAACTTGATCCTCTGTCTTTGTGCAGCCAAGTGACAAAACAATGGGGCTACATGAAGAGTCAGAGGAACGTTAAAGTCAGAGCGCTTCGTCTTCCACACAACATTTAATGGCAATTCATCCGGTAGTTGTGGGCCAACACTACAACATTGTTATTAAAGGATCACACTGTAAACCCAATTTAGCAGTGGGAGGTCAGTGGGAGGAGAATGAGATCAAGAGAGGACACAAGAGGATCATAGTATTTAAAACTTTAAGCACCCAGATCATCTCAGTCGGCAGCATTAGGCGGCTGGAGTCACGTCCTCCATCTTCACAGCTGCTGGCGGTGAGTCTGAACGCATGTGAGCCGTGTGATGGTTTAATGGAGCTGGGACTTGCTGGGATGTTTCTCCGTGCAGTTCGTTTAGTTTCTCTTTGAGTACGAACACGCTAAGGAGCGACCATGTTGACCCACCTCAGAACTCGCAGCAGGAGTTTGTTCTCCAGCTACAAACCGGGCAGCCAGACTCAGGCCGCCAAAGAACTGGCCGAACACCTGGAGCTATACAACGCCTTCATTAAGCCATGGAACTCCATGCAGGTAGGACATTTTGTGCTTCTTGTAGTTTTTCCTTCAGGTGTCTTTGCTTTCATGTGTTTATATCTCCCAAGCTAAACATAGTGGAGGAATTTAGAGGCAAAATTTTCATAAGAGAAGACTTAATAGCGTCTGTGTGAATGGACAAATCAAAAACTGGATTTAAGGCTGTGGTAGGCACTTATTGGGCAAATATTCCACATTAACCTTTTAGCATATTGTAATTCAAGTAATCTTAGGAGAAACTAGCCTTCTGTACCTCCTCCTGGCTCAGTCTTCTGGCTTTAGAAAAGTTTATTGACAGCCAAGTCCATTTGGAAGCATCAAGATCCTCAACTTTTGAATTAAATACCTGTATAAAAGCTATTCTTGCGTCCTGTTTGATCACAGATGCGTCTCCAATGTGATATTTAAATCCTTTGTATGTCATACCCAGTCTCCTCATGCTGTTTCATTGACGTGTAAAATCCTAAAATGCTGAATTCATGAACAGAAGTGTTGTTTTATTCGCCAAGGACCTGGGCAGAGACATCTATGATCTCTATGCCGAGTACGAACGCGAGGAGGTGGAGGATCGATTGCCGGTGTCTCCGTCCCGTCTGCTGCTGTCTCCAACCAAACACTTCACCCTCAACATCAACGTCGGAGGAACGGTAACTCTACTGGAATGCTGCTATACTATTAAAACGGTTTTTAACAAAGCAACAGGAGGAACCGTTTATATCTGGAAAGGTAGATGTGCTGATGCTGCCACCTACAGGCGAAGAAAGTGGAAGTTTTACTTTTATATTTACGGGCAGATTCGCACCGGATTAGGAAAACAAGACGACCTCCGCAGTTATTACAATTTACTCCAAGTCTCCCAGTAACACCGGTTTTGAGTGAATAGGGCTTTTAAAAAGACTAAAAACCTCAGTAACGATGAAAGAAAAGTAAACAAACATCATAACAGCAGCTTGAGAGGATTAAAACGGATCATAGACACAACCAGAGACCTTAAGAACAAACCAGACAAAAAGGAATATGAACAGAAAGGGATAATTAAACACAACTAACATGTCAAACACTAATGAGGGCCGTCACAAATGGGAGAAATAAGACACTAAAAGAATATATTTCCAGTCTGTTCTCAAAAGGCAGGCGGGTTTCACAGTTTGGGTTTTCTCACAACAAAGGTAGGCCTTCAATGTGATTTAAGACCATTTAAAAAGTGAAGTCAAAGTTTGACATCGGTGTAAAAGAGAACTGGAGTAATAGAATAAAACAGTTTTTTTAGATTTGCACCAGTTGGAGTAGGTGCAGGGAGCTCTGGTTTATGTTGGTATAAAGTCTGTTACAGTTATTGAGGAGGAAGGAAAAAAGTAAATGCATGTACGACCTTCAAATCAGTGGCAGAAAGGAGGGTTTGACGTGGAAAAAATGGAACGGACGTCAAGACATAGAGATCAGCATTAGAAATAAATCCTTACTGCAGATTGCTCAGTGTTTTTGGTCAGCTTACTGCGATGAAGGCTGGTGGGAATGTTGTCACCAGTGGCTAAAGCATCAGACTTGATGTCATTGAAGCTTCGAGACCGAGAATTTCATACGTGTTTCACATTTCACTTCACTGATAGGTTGTCAAGGCTGCTGGGGCTGATGGTTTGAAAAGAGACGTATAAGTGCGTATCGTCTGCATAGAGGTGGTGGAACGTACTAATCTGGCTGAGAGGAAGCATGATTATTGAAAATGGCAGTAGTGCAAGGACTTACCTTGATTAACACAGATGCTAAATTGGACAATCGAGGAACAGGAACTGCAATTTAACTGCGAGGCTTCCTTCAAAAAACTGCGTGTCCCCTGATTTTTTTCTGTTTAAAGTGAAAATACCAGATGGATTTCATTGCAAACGACATGCTTATTGGACAAAACCAGCAACATGAAGATGCTACCTTCGACTCTGAGAAATCGGGACGGATATTTTTCAGTTTTCTAATGTTTTGTAAACTATAAAAGCCAACAGGTTAACAGACGATGGAAATGGCTGCTCGGACTGTTTTTTTGACAGGATTTTTGAGACTTCAGTTGATAAATGTGATTTTTCCCCCCACCCTTTCTCAGCACTACAAACATTTTCTTTTCTTTTTTTGGGATTCCTAGGTGTACCACCTGCCCTACAGGTTAGCTGCCAGGTATCCGAAGACCCGGATCGGCCGGTTGGCCATGTACACGGACCACGACCGGAAGCTGGACCTGTGTGACGACTATGTTGTCCATAGCAACGAGTTCTTCTTCGACCGGGACCCACAAGTCTTTCACAACATCTTTAACTTCTACATGTGAGATAAAACACAGAATAAAATGAGTTTCTGTTTCTGCTTTTTGGAGTAATCCTGAGCCCTCGTTGTCTCCGTTCCTTCCTTCAGGACTGGAGTGTTGTGGATTAAAGACGAGCTGTGTCCTCGTAGCTTCCTGGAGGAGATAAACTACTGGGGCGTCAGAATCAAAAACAGCCACCGCTGCTGCCGAATCTCCTTCGAGGAGAGGCATGATGAGCTGAACGACCAGCTGAAGATACAGCAGCAGCTTCTGGCAGAAGTCTGTGTGAGTCTGTCATGTAAATACTTCTAACGCTGAACCTCTAGAGTCTGTACAAAGTATTCATCCCTCTTACAAGCTTCCCCCTTGTCAATATAATCTGGATTTTTTGGCAAGAAATTCCAAGAAAAAAAAGACCCGTTCATCTCAAAATGAAAACAGATTTCTACAAAGTAATGCCAATTAATTAAAAATATTGCATATATTTACCCCCCTTTAAAGTGACTCATCTAATTCAACACAGGTGCAGCCACTTGTGAGCAGAAGTCACACAATTAGAGAAGTACTTAGGACTAAATTAGAGACGTTAATTTAAATGCTTGAGCGCATCTGTCCGTGCAGATCATTATGCTTTGATTTCTTCGAGTTTTGAGACGTCTAACAACACACATACGCTGAACAACAATATAAAGGCCCCATGTGAAATATTGATGCCACATGAAGTGCACCACCCAAAGTGAGCGTATACTGTCTGGTACAAAATGGATATTTCTCTTGATTAGTGTCCCAAATTTGAGTCCACCTCTGCCTCAGTGATGCATTAATTCCATTCAGTCCATGGGTGTACATATCCAGACGCTGCTCCAACACAATGAGCAGTACTCAGACACTCCTTATACTGGGGACAATAAAAGGCCACCCCAACATGTCACATGTTGACCAAAGCAGCAACGCCTCAGATGACTCCGGTCATGAGGGAACGTGTCATTGGCATGTTGGTGTGATGCGTCTGTTGTCAGACCAAAGGTTTCATCTGCTGTACGTGTCGCTGGTCTGAGACCATCCCACAAGTGAACAAGCCGGATGTGTCCATCCTGTGCTGGGGTGGTCACACGTGGCCGACGTGGATGAGGTGGATTTGCAGTACTGCCCGTCTGTTGGAAACCAACTCTCAAACGTCCTGTCGTCTGATAGTGAACATTCAGCTGCACAGCGACCGCTTTGGTGGACATTCCTGCTTCCAACATGCCAATGGCACGTTCCCTCATGACCGGAGTCATCTGAGGCGTTGCTGCTTTGGTCAACATGTGACATGTTGGGGTGTCCTTTTATTGTCCCCAGTATAAGGAGTGTCTGAGTACTGCTCATTGTGTTGGAGCAGCGTCTGGATATGCCACACCCAGGGACTGAATGGAATTAATGCATCACTGAGGCAGTGGTGGACTCAAATTTGGGACACTAATCAAGACAAATATCCATTTAGTCCAAGTACCAGACAGTATACGCTCACTTTGGGTGGCGCACTTCATGTGGCATCAATATTTCACATGGGGCCTTTATATTGTTGTTCAGTGTAAATACAGTGCACATGAGAGGATTTCTGTTTGTGCTGCATCTATAAGTCCACAGTGTACCTGTTAGAGTGGATAATCTACAGGACACTGGAGTCATGATGTGATTAATTGCTCACTAGGACTAATTAGTTTACCACCTGTTTTGTTCCATATATAAACCATTAAGAGGATGCTTATGACTGCTTCATTGGTAGAGCAGTTAGTGTGTTGTTATATATTTATTTACCTGAGGTTTTGCCACTAATCTGCTGCTGACTCTGAGTCTCTCTGACCTACTTTATAAATCACTGCTTCACCCTCTTGACAGATGGGCAGAGCAGAATAAGCTTTTCCTTGGCACAGATTTAGACAGATGTTTCCATCATGGTGTCTTGTACCAGTTGTGTTTTCTTGACATGTAGTTTTTAAGTTCTTTAGTTCAGATGCTTTGTAGCTTTGTGATATTGAGATTTTGAATATTTATCACTCTTTACTTATGGTTTTATCTTACGTTTGAGTGTCACTGATGCATTTCTGTCCTCCAGGTGGAGATGGAGGACAATGAAACCTTATTCCACGGCATGGTCTTCGGGCAGATCCGCAGCAAAATCTGGAACCTGATGGAGAAGCCGTTCTCCTCGATCACCGCCAAGCTGACGGCCGTCGCCTCCTCCTTCTTCGTGCTGGTGTCTCTGGTCGCCATGACGCTCAACACCGTGGACGAGATGCAGTACAAGGTGTGTGTTTTTGCTTTCAAGCCGCTCAGTTGACTTTTTTTGCTACAGAACTGAATCTGTTTGGTAATATTTCTACATGTAAATCAAGCTTCTTTGACCCACACATTTATTTAGCATCTTCCAGTAGCGAGTCCCAATCTGATGCCATTTTTTCTAGATAATACACACGTCAAGTACATTGAAGTCAATAAAATCAATGCATTTGCTTTAGAATTAAACAGTTCTGCAATGTATTAAGAAAAAAATGCAGTTCTGCAACCAAGCTATTAATTAATGTTCTGTAGGTGGTTACAAACATTGTAGTAAGGCTCTGGTAGGGCTCTGTCTTAAGGTAAAGGGCTGTTTGTCTTGCAGGCAGCAGTACACCACAATGGTACACAATCTCACCACATTCTATAACTAAAAATATAAAATAGATTTAAAAAATCATCAATAAAAAACAAAAGAAATATCATAAACATGAAACAGAATAACAATAAAACAAATTCAAATAAAGTAAAACCACATAGTGCTGAAAATTACAAATTAAAACCTTAATTAATCCCAAATATTGTTGAGAAACAAATAAATGACAGGACATGAGAAATGTAGTACCTAAAAATAGAAAAGCACTAAGATACAAGTACGATGCATTAGTGAAATAAGAGAGCCAAAATAAGGGTAGAATAGAACAGTAGAAAGTAATGCTGGCAATTATACTGAGGTAATAAATAATATCACACATAATAATGAAATATTGACAATGTTGTCCATGAAAATGAAACATTGCACATGATACTTCAGATGATGTTGCACAAACTATTGAGAAAAGTAATATCGCAAATAATACTGATATTATTGTTCAGACTCAAGTGTCTGATGTTTTAGCGGTCTGTATTTTAGATTAGCTGTAGTACCTGGTTGTTCCTCCAGGTGGAGCCTCTTACTGTTTACTACTATAGTGACGTCATACTGGCAAGCAGAGAGGATTGTGGGAGGTTAGGTTCTGTGAAACTGCATGACATAAATCATGTGTCGGTTGACTCAATCATCGTTATCATCACAAGATAAATGTTCTCTGCGCACAATTAGTCGTATTATTTGAGAACTTGTTGATTGAAAATGCTGCCAGGTGTTGATAAATTGCATCCCTACTGTCCTGCTGCAAGTCATGCTCTACCTTTACGACACCTGTGTGACTGTAGAGGTGAACTCAAGAACAAGCTGAGGTTCAAACTGATACCGATCAGTCAAAAGATGCCTTGATCAGCTTTTCTAAATAGTAAATCCAGGTACAACAGTCAAAAGCTGTGTCGTCTGTTCTAGACGGCGTCCGGCGAGCCCAGCGGCCGATTCTACGGCGAATGCGTGGAGACGCTCTGCATCACCTTCTTCACCCTGGAGTACCTGCTGCGTCTGGCCTCCACCCCCGACATCAAGTGTTTCGGACGCAGCGTCCTGAACACGGTCGACCTGATCGCCATCCTGCCGCACTACCTGCAGATCGTCCTGGAGTGCTTCGAGGACGAGGACGTTCGGCCGCACTCTGGAGACATCGAGACCGTGGCTCGGGTCGGAAAGGTAAAGACGGAACCTGACGGGAGAGGACAGCTTTGGATATATTGGCTTCACCCATATTTAGTTGTGTTTGTTTGTTTGTTTGTAGGTCGGCCAGGTTCTCAGGATCATGCGTCTGATGAGAATCTTCAGGATCTTGAAGTTGGCTCGGCACTCGACAGGACTCAGAGCGTTCGGCTTCACTCTGAGACAGTGCTACCAGCAGGTCGGCATCAAATCAGCCAGTTACAGGAGTTGAAAGCAAGGATTTATATACTTGGGTCATTGCACCTCAGTTTTTCTGTGCATGTTATTAAGTGAAGCATGAGTAAAATTTTTGGTCGCTAACTTTTTTTAGCTAAAAGTTCGTAAAGAGGGGTGGGGTCGTGTCGATTTTTGCATCAAAATTTGCGTCAAGATGCTCCAACATTTCTAGACTCTAGCTGCATTAGTTCTCTAGTTATGAGAACTAATCAAGTAAACACTGGTCCACAGATTGGAAGCAAGAAAACGATGCAAAAATCGGCATAAACCCACCTTCTTTAAGAATTTTTAACTCATAAACCATTGTCACCACGTGGTCGACTCGATCAGTCTTTACCACTTTAGAAAAAATGAATCAGTCAAACCGATGGGTTGATTGGTGAATAGAAGCCGAATGACCCACTTGGGTTCCAGTGATAGGCTGATGGACTTTGTTGTGGTGAAAAATGGGTTTAAAATGCTTCAAAATGTCTGCGCAGGTGGGCTGTTTGCTGCTCTTCATCTTCATGGGGATCTTCATGTTTTCCGCCATGGTCTACACCGTGGAGCACGACGTTTACAACACCAACTTCACCTCCATGCCGCATGCCTGGTGGTGGGCCGCTGTGAGTCGAGACAAGCATTCACACCAACTGCAGCCTAATTCAGTAAATCACTGGCTTCAAAAGTTACCATGAACATTGTGTTCAAGAGATTTATGACGTACATCTTCCAATCTCCAGGAGCAACTAGTTTATCTTCGAAGCAGCTACACAAACATACACTGTTTCAACAAAGCAGACGACTGATAAAAAAGCTATTTTCCTTTATGCTCTGAACAACTGTGATCTGGTTTAATGCTGAACATCATCACACATGTTCTACTCTCTGAAACATTTAAAGCTGAGCTCTTATCACAAAGAAAACTCAAAAAGCACAGAGTGCATACCTCCGCCAAGGAGCTTCAGTCCACCCCCAACACAATCTCCCAATTCACATATTTTCAATGGAACGTTCCAGATACTAATGTAATTACAGACAGTTCAAATTTCCTACCAACAATGCAGCCTTCAACCCATCCGACCTAATGAACAGGCGCGGCCTCTAGCGCGGCAGCTCCTAACAGCCTCCCAGCTTCTTAGACAACCGGAGATAAGAATGCCGGCCCAACCGTGCGTATGTCACTCAGGAAGGAAAGAGAAGTCCGTCACTGTCGCTGTCTGTTGCGTGGAGACCCAAAATGTCATGTGGTCAGAGGAGGTTACCCCAAAAACAAGAGTGCCTTCTGGTGGCTTTTACAGTAAATCGCATTTAATTGTCCACCTGGTTACACTTAGATTAAAAAAAAATCCTGGATCCAGAGGGTGATCCGGATCAGTCCCAAAATGACATCATTTGTTCATTATCCTATTTCACACATTTCCTGAAAATTTCATCCAAATCCGTCCATAACTTATTGAGTTAATTTGCACACAAACAAACAAACAAACAAACCAACAGCGGCCATCACATAACCTCCTTGGCGGAGGTAATAAAGCAAAAGTGAGCATTTCCTTGTTTGGTACATTTATAATGAGCCTCAGCTCTAAATGCCAGCTGTTATGTCTTTACAATAAAAGCCAGTCTGTGCTTTTCTGATTTAGCTGTAAGACAAACAGAAGAACAGGGACATAAAAATTACAAATCTGAAGTCTGGATTTCATTGTTTTGTGTAAACAAATGATCAGAATCCAAGACAGGAATGTCAGACTCCAAAACTAATTTCAGCCCCAAAGAAAATCCCTTCAGAACCATAAGTCAGTGTTTAAGTAAGGCTAACATCCTTCATAATGTTTGAGAAACATAAGTGTTTTCATTCTCATTTCTGGATTTAAATCTTTATATTTAATGTTTTCTTGTTTCCCGTGTCTCTCTGGTCCTTCAGGTGAGTATTTCCACGGTGGGCTACGGCGACATGTTCCCGGAGACCAACCTCGGCCGCATCTTCGCCTTCGTCTGCATCTCCTTCGGCGTCATCCTCAACGGCATGCCCATCTCCGTCCTCTACAACAAGTTCTCCGACTACTACACCAAGCTCAAGGCCCACGAGTACACCGCCGTCACCAAGGCCCGCGGGAAGGTGCACTTCACCCGGAGGGCGGCCAAGAAGTTTGCGAATTACTGCGATCGAGCCGTTCAGCCGAAGCCGTGGTGAGGTGGTCGCGTTGGAGACTGACTCCTAACGGCAGATGCTGCAAACATTACCTGGAATTGCCAGTTTATGAAGTAAAGTGAGACTACAAAGTGAGATTTGTTGGGGGACATTTTCGATGTCAGATAGGAGGTTCAGTTTTGGAAGTTCTCTGGAACTTTCCAAAACTGGCTATCTGGCACTGACCTCCACTTTACATCGTGATCGTCCAACTGTAAGGAGGAAAAAGAGAAGCTGCTTCCTCTTCTACCTCTCTTTTTTCCCTGTCTTCGGAACAACTACGAACTTTGGATTCTGATGGTTGACGAACAAAGCCCGAGAACACGTCTTGAGGACTAGTTCTGAAGGACCAATCCTCATATCCAGGTGAACTGGATGTAAATATGACGCTCTGCACAGTGGTAACCTTTCACATTTGCACCAGACGTATCGGGACTGTTCGGAAAGGTTCGAGACTTTTCACGGTGCCAGCAGTGACTGTGATGAGTCATGGTTTTTGTTTGCATCTGCGATTTCTTCAAAGACCTCAAGAAAACATCATTCAGCAGATGGATTATCCAGCCTTCATGTTGACGGTCATTACTAGTAATGAGAGGTGGGTCTGCGGCTACCATCAGGAGACCAAACAGCAGTTTTTACAGTGAAATAGCTGCACTAGGATGCATCGGACCAGGAGCATCTACGTTGTTTTCTTCGATACTGACACGGTTGTGGACCAGGAACTAATCTCCCAGAGTCGGACCGTCAACCCAAAGTTCTACTGTTATGTTCTGAAGCATCTGAGGAAGAACATTTAGAGCAAACAGCATGAACACCGGCGCAATTAAACATGGGGTTTTTTTAGCCACGACAACACGGTCATGGCTTTTCACCCACTTTACTCTGCAGATTTAGCTTCCTATGGCTTCTTTCTTTTCCCCAAAATGAAACTCAGGTTGAAGGATCGGCATTTGGACTCATGGCTTACGGTGCTTGACGTATAAGACTTTTCGATTACCCGTCCCCAAGATCCTTTATACCCGTTTATTCCTGAAGACCTTCACCACTAATGATCAAGCTTTTACCTCGTTTGCGCGCCCAAGTGGTGTTTTTACGTGCTAAAAGACGCATCATTAGCAAAACAAGCAGTCTACAGAGGAGCTTTAAGTCTCCCAGCATGCTTTTAGACCGGAAAACACCCTCTGAATCAGGAGCTTTGGTTTAGATTCGTATTTTTTAAATCTGTATTCATCCGTTGTACCTTCCCTCTCCTCCTCCTTCACCCACACTCTGCTCATTACTCTCCAAAGCCCACGTATAATCCAGGATTCAGGAGGCTGCAGGACAGAAATAAATCACGAGTTTAAGACCCGACATCTGGACGGTGGTGGACGCGTTTATCCGTCTTCGTGAAGCTGTGCTGCTCTCCGAGGCCGTAAACAGAGTTGACGTCTTCACCACCGAATAGCACAGGAACCTGAGAGCCGTCGAGGTCGAGGATTTCACTTTTCGTCTTGTTAAATCACAGCAAACTAATAAAGTCATTAGTTTTACTTTGGTGTGCATGCCGAGTGTGAGTACGTCAGAAAACCCTGTCTGTTGATCATAATCGAAGCTTTTAATCGAGTTTAATTAGAAAAAGACGCACAGTTTAGCGCTCACGATAATATTCAGCTCTTTTCAGGTCATACGATTTATCACAACATACAAAACAAAAAGGTCTAGTCCTGGTTAAAGGGTCAGTTCACCCAAATTACCATAAAAAAAACCTTGAGGATGTATTTGAGTTTGATTTTATTTGTCCGTCTGTGTCTTTTTTCCACTGGAGAGATAATTTCCATTCAGCTCTGATGAATTGGGCTGAAGAGAACCAGACAAATACAACTAAAAGCTGCTTTTATGGACAGAAACAAACAGTTTTAGGTGAACTGACCCTGAAAAGCTCCAGTTTCTGAGCTACAAATTCTCAAATAGTTCTTTTTAAACATTTACTTCAGCTGCAGAGAGACCAGGATTTACCTTGTTACATTTGATTTCTGAGTTTCTCTGAAAGGAAATCAGTTGTTTTCAGTCGGTGTTGAGCTCCAGTCGATGAATCTCAACACTTTCTGCAGGTGATTTTTAAGTTTTCAGCCAAAGTTCCCAGTTTACCAGGTGTGTTTTGGTGCAGCGGGGATAAAACCGGAGCTTAACAGTGACTGAAAAGGAGAAGCTCAAAGCAGCTGCTGTACTGGACGCTTGAGAATTGATGTTTCATGAAGGTGTCTCAACATCTGTGTGTTTCAACCTGTTCTCCGTCCTCAGAACACTTTAATTCACAGATTCCAAACAAATTCGTGTCCGTCTTCCCATCAGAGGCTGACAGGACTCCAAAGTATCGCATCCACATCCAGAAAACGATCCTGTCGGTGTTTCCCGGAGGAAACAAAGCGATGTCTTTAACGTCGGCAGTCTGTTCGGAACAAGACGTCTCTACTTGCTCAGGTTCTCCAGCAGGATTTCTACTCCTTTGTTGTTGCCGATGCTGCCGAGCTCCGACGTCATGGGCTGCAGCGCCGCCTTCACCTCGGCAGCCACGGACTTGTCGCAGCTGTTCAGGAGGCTGCACACAGAAGAAAGACAGATTTTAAAAATGGAGGATTCGCTCGTGATCCAGTTTGAAAACCACTGAAAGGTTTGAATCTGACAGGAGGACAGTTCATCTGGATTACTCAGAGATCTTCCAAAGAATTAGGGTTTATCTTGAGTGAATTTGTTGTCTCTTTAATTATGAAGTGATGTCTAAGATCCAACAAAACAGGGGCACGAAATGTTTTTAGTGATTTGGAACCCTTCAAATAACAGTTGACTATTCCATCACTGCATTGTTGTATGTGTGTGTTTAGGGACAAAATACAAGTCTCCATAAACAGGGATGCGAAATTCGCTATTTTGAGCCTTTTTTTGCTGTTTTATTTCCAAGACATTGAGTTTGTCGACATCCATGTTCCACAGGAGCACGGAAAAATGAGCGAGGAGCAACACAAAATGCAAGTTACGTGGAGATATTTCGCTTCCAGAAAGGAAAACGTCGACCAGAAACGGGTTTTTCTGCTGCAGCGCGATGCTTGATAATACCCCTTTTCCACCAAGAAGAACCAGGTTCTAGTTCTGGTGCTTAGTTGGTTCTAATCTGGTTCCTCCTAAGAACCTGTTTGCTTTTCCATTGGCAAGGAGTCCAGTTGGAGCCATTGGGTCACCGTGAAACAACTACGCTAGCATCCATTACATAGCAGTTAAACAAAAGCAGTAAGTTGATGATAATATCTATGTTTATCTCTATAGATGGTCTTAAGGCTGATTGTGAGGCGGAGGTCCTCCTGTTGCCTGGACACATCCGTGATCACGCTACTGGTGGGACACAACTGTAGCGGATTTCAGGTCAACAGTTTGTGCTAAACTTCCAGGAGTCATTCCAATACATGTGTGATGGGACCAGGGACGTCCTGGAGAACAAGGACACTAATTAGCGCTTGTGTGTCCCTTTCCACCGTTGATGGTTGGTCACCATAACCCCGCCCCCAGCCCCTGACGTACTCGGTGCTTAGCTCTGGACCAGCAAAGAGTTGGTGCTTGCTGAGCTCCAGTTTTTAGAACCTGGAGTCGGTGCTTAGGTGGTGGAAACACAAAGAAGTGGTGCTAAGTCAGGCTCTGGCTCTGAACTAGACCTGGAACCAGCTCGGTGGAAAAGAGGTATCAATGCAAAACCAGATGTAAATGCAACCCAAAGCAAAAAAACTACACAGATGCACTCCCCTTTATGTCATGTAGGTGATTTAGGAAAAACTTCAGTATTTTTCATATCATTTACAGACTGCAGAAAAACTAAACATCACAAAGTCGGTCTTCGTGCAGCAATAACTCCTGATATGTTGGGTTTTGCGACACAAACATGTTCCTCTGTTTCAAAAATCACATCTAGAGGATGATTAATTGAAAATAAAGCGGTCACCTGGTCTTGACTTGGCTGCAAAATGGCATTTAAAGGATCTGAGCTGCTGCTTTCTTTTCCTGTGTGCTTCTTGTAGGTTTGTTTTGCACTATAAGAATCAACTTTCTGACCTGTTTGCTTCCCTGCATGATTTAAATCAATACAATGCAGCGCGAAGACTTTTTTTACGGTTTGACAGCTAGAAGTGATGGCTAGTCTCCAGGAAATGAATGTAAGTCACTGTAATGCCCTCGTAAGTATGGAAATATGACATGTAGGTGTTTGTATCACTGACCTGCAGAGCACCATGGCTCCTCTGTTCACTTTGACCCACGTCTTCATTTTCTCCGTCCCCACGGTGTCGACCAGGATCCGACCAAACCGCTCTGAGAACGAGGAGAAGGAAGGATCAGATCACCTACTTCTGTCTCTGGCTTACTTGAAGCTTTTACAGTCTAAAATGTGGATATTTACGAAGGTGTCTGTGACATTTTAGGCTGATGGATCAAACACTTTCGGAGATCTAAGTGTTTAAAGAGTTGAGATGGAGTGCTCTTTGTATTTTACAGCCTTGGTGTGTGCTGGTGGGTTTCTTACCTTCTTTTCCGGCCTCTGCCAGAGTGACGTCCTGCTCTATCAGCCACTTCAGCACCAGGTGTCCTGCTGGATGTTCGGCCATGTGAAGCTGCAGAGGAAACGGTAAAATCATGACTTTAATACAATAACACAAAGCCAGAAGGGTGTTTGTTCAGGAAAAGGTTGATCCATCTGCTCCTGTGGTGAGCTTCTCTTTAAACGTGTGAATAAATCCGTCCGCTAACCTGCCCGCTGATCCCTCCTGGCACCAGCTCCTGATTGGCCAGCTGAGCCACGGCCGTCATGGCGGGCCTCAGGTCTCCGCAGGCCGACGCCAGGATGTCGCTGATGGTGACGCTGGTCGCCTTGTCCATCGCCATGGTGCCGGCGTTGTCACGGAGATACTCCAGCAGCGGAGGAGAGACGACCTCCAGCAGCTCCTTCCTCCGAACGGCTGCGTCTTTTTTACTGACCAGAGGAAGAAACGAGACGTTAAACCTCCTGTGAAACTAAAGGTTTCTAAAGACTTAAAACTCGCTGCCACTGATTAGTCAATTAAATTTCATCTTCAAAAAGTCAGAGTTGATATCACGAAGGCTAAGTTCAGGTAATTTGTTAACATAAAGAACCTCCTCCAAGCAACTCATTTCACCCCATGTTGGGATTTACACCCAGAAATAATCGTCCCAGGATTGTTTTATCTACATTATCAGACTCCTTGACCCAGAAAACAAACCCTTAGCATCTGGATCCACATTGATATCATCATTAGTTCAATAGTTATTCACCAGAATCTCTTTCTGGGTAATGGTGGTTTCTTCTGGATCCAGCTCCATAGCTGTTGATTCTACAACAGATCTGTTGGATCCTCCTGATTCAGCAGAGTCTCAGCTACATGTTGGTGTTGGCTGCATGTCTGGATCTTCATCTGTTACCTTACAGTGATGACCATTCCACAGGCCCTCTAGGTTTTCCTGTTCTGGATCCTAGTATCTGGAATTTTTTCCCTGATCCCTGATGTTGACATGTTGTAGAAATTAGCGGGAACTGATCCTGTATTTTTTACCAAGCAGCCTGGATATTTATTGTGGAGTTACGTGCACATATACACACACACTTCCCTATCTCCCAATGCTAAAGAATCCTCCAGAACATTCCTGGATCCAGACGGTGATCCGGATCAGCACCAAGATCTAATCATCTGTTCCTCGTCTCATCATCCACCTTTCCTGAACGTTTCATCAAAATCTGTTCATGATTTTTTGCGTAAAGTTGCTAACAGACAGACAAACAGATAAAAACATGACCTCCTTGGTGGAGGTGATTATTCATGAGATGAGATGTTTTCAATCTGTGACAGTTGCTGACATCTGCTGGTCAGAAACAGGAATTACAGCAGAAACAATGGAGCTGATCGGTTATTCGTCCGCTCACATCGACACGACATAAACTCTATTTTTATTGTAATTCAGTTTTATAGAGTTACGGTTTGGAAATGAAGGTGTCATCAGGGAAGCCCGTTACAAACTGCACTTAGAAAAAGGGCATTTTTAAATTAAATAACTGTGATTATGAAGAACCAAAGGATATAATAATCATTTGTGCCCTGCAAAGCCAAAAACACAGTTCTTACACGTTTAATGCTGAGTTCTGAGTCGCACCTTTTGGCATTTTATCTTGCAATAATGATTGTTTGAACCTACAAAGTGTAATTTTAGGAAAGCAACAGCACGAAGATTTACCCTAAACCAGAGAATATGTTGGTAAAAACCAAACAGCAGCCAGATTTTTAGATTTTTAACCACCTTTGTTAATCAGGGTCGTATTAACTCGAGTATAAGAGACGTTTTTGTTTATTAAATGGTCAGAAATTACAAGAAAATGCAGAAACTTTACTGTCAACAAAGCCGACACAGATAAACTAAGTAAAACCCTGACTAAGGCCAGTTAAGTTGAACTCTCAGCCTGAGCTACAAGTAGTTAAACCACTGTTACTCCTTCCAGACATTTAGAACATTCAATCATGATGCTCCAAAACCTTAAAAACCGAGCATCTAAAAACAGAAACAGTAAGTCCAGGTGATAAAAGCTGACTAGTCGAACGTAGCGGAGTAGCAGATCTGTGATTTGTCGCCATTTAAATGAATAAAATGTGAATATATGGACAAGAAAGCTGAAGAAACATTATAATTGTGGATTCTTCATTTCCCCTGCATCATCTAGGTCGTAAACACAGACAATAGTAACTAGAATTTAATGTTTTATATCAGATTTGTGAGTAATTATCTTAAAAATGCCTCATAATAAGGTTTAATCAAGCTAATACCCTCCACTGTGAAGCTGATTTGTCATTTAAGTATTTAATTATTTTCATATCGCTGTGACTGCTTTTATTTTGACAGCGGCAGGAAGTTACCTGTGGGCGTTTCCGTCTCCTTTCTCCAGCACCTTGATGATCTCCGGCAGCAGGTGAGCCGGGTCTCTGGGGCTCAGCAGGTACAGCAGGACCTTCTTCCCGTATTTGTTGCCGATGACTTCGTCCAGAGACGCCAGGATCTCCTGAGCAGGTGAGGCGAAGGACAGGAGGCGGTAAATAAACCTGCTGTGAGAATAAACAAAGACGCACGGTTTGTTTTCCAGCGTCGGACTCACCGAGAGAACAGCCTGTTTGACCAGCTTGGTGTCGTCCACACAGTCGAACATGGCCAGAAGAACCAGGTGACCGAACTCCCCCTTCAACACAAGAACAGCACGAGGTTCAGGACGACACGCCTCAGTTAGAGAAACAGGGAGGAGGAGGAGGAGGAGGAGGAGGAGGAGGAGGAGGAAGAGGAGGAAGAGGAGGAAGAGGAGGAGGAAGAGGAGGAAGAGGAGGAAGAGGAGGAGGAAGAGGAAGAGGAAGAGGAAGAGGAAGAGGAAGAGGAGGAGGAGGAGGAGGAGGAAGAAGAGGAGGGAGAGAAGGAGAGAGTAGGGGGAGGAGGAGGAGGAGGGGGAAGATGAATAGAGAACAGAGAGAGAGGAGAAGAAGGAAGGAGAGGAGGAGGAGAAGGAGGAGGCAGAGGAGGAAGGGAGAGAGGAGGGAGAGGAAGAGGAGGAAGAGAAGTAGGAAGAAGATGAAGGAAAGAAAGGGGAGGAAGAGGAGGGGGACAGAGAACAGAGAGAGGAGAAGGACGGAGAAGAGAATGGAAAGGAGGCAAGAAAAGGAGGAGGAAGAGAAGGAAGAAGGGTAGGAGGGAGAAGAGGAGGGAGAGAAGGGACAGGAGGAAGAGTAGTAGGAGGGAAAGGATAAGGAGGAGGGAGAGGAAGAGAAGTAGGAAGAAGATGAGGGAGAGAAGGAGGAGGGGAGGAAGAGGAGGAGGAGAGAGAACAGAGAGAGAGGAGGAGGAAGAAGAGAATGGAGAGGAGGCAGGAAAAGGAGGAGGAAGAGAAGTAGGAGGGAGAGGAGGAGGAGGAGTAGGAGGGGAAGGATAAGGAGGAGCCAGAGGAGGAGGAGGAGGGGGAGGAAGAGGATGAGGAGAGAACAGAGAGAGAAAAAAATGAGGAAAAAGAGAATGGAGAAGAGGAAGAGAAAGAGGAGGATGAAAAGAGAAGAGAGAGGAGGAGGAAGAAGAGGAGGGAGAGGAGGAGGAGGAGTAGGAGGGGAAGGATAAGGAGGAGCCAGAGGAGGAGGAGGAGGGGGAGGAAGAGGATGAGGAGAGAACAGAGAGAGAAAAAAATGAGGAAAAAGAGAATGGAGAAGAGGAAGAGAAAGAGGAGGATGAAAAGAGAAGAGAGAGGAGGAGGAAGAAGAGGAGGGAGAGAAGGAGAGAGAGGAGGAGGAGGGGGAAGAGAATGGAGAGGAGGCAGGAAGAGGAGGGAGAGGAGGAAGAGAAGGAGGAAGAGTAGGAGGGAGGAGAGGAGGGAGAGAAGGGACAGGAGGAGGAGTCGTAAGAGGGGAAGGATAAGGAGGAGGCAGAGGAGGAAGAGGATGAGAGAGGGAAAAGAGAGAGAGAGACAGAATAGGAGGAAGAGAAGGAAGAGAGGGAGGAGGAGGAGAGAGTGGGGAGAGGAGGAAGAGGAGGAGGAAGAGTAAGAGGGGGAGGAGGAAGAAGAGGAAGAGGAGGATCTTTGAGATCCTCTGAGGAGAACCTGCTTCACTCAGTGATCAAACTAAACCGTGATCAGCTGATGGAACAAACTGATCTCCTGTTGGTGAAATCAGTGAAGCTGCCTCTGAACTCACCGTAGCGAACTTCACCATGTAGGTCTTCATGGTTTTGATGATGACTTTTCTGTCCTGAAACACCAAAAACACACCTGATGAAAACAAACACTCCCCATTGGAGCTCACACTTCTACTTCCTGCCACCTGGAGGCGCAACTTTCAGATCAGCAGCGTGGAAGGATCCGATCGACTTTATGCACGTCTGTCTCTTTTAAAGGATCCAGAGCCGACTGTGTCCTAAAACTACTGACGGCTGCTGACCGATGATATGAGCACGACTGAAAGACTCCAGTGTTCAGGTTTATTCTACAAACTGTGTGTGTGTGTGTGTGTGTGTGTGTGTGTGTGTGTGTGTGTGTGTGTGTGTGTGTGTGTCAATACATCCAGTACACATGTTAAAACACACCTTGGCCGTTCCGTGCCACAAACAGTGCATCGCCACTCGAGCCCCGTCATGGGTGTGAGCCATGTAGACGACCGACTCCCTGATGGACTCGATCATCTCCTGACAGCACAGACGACAACGAACAGGTCAGAGGTGAAAACAAAACAACACATCTGGGCTTCACTTCTTTGATGTTTTCACAGTAAAAGTTTGTGAATCCTTTAGAATTAATGATTTATTAATTCTACAACATGATGAAGATGACTGATGCCCCTTTTCCACCAAGAAGAACCAGGTCTAGTTCTGGTGCTTGGTTGGTTCAAATCTGGTTCCTCCTAAGAACCTGTTTGCTTTTCCATTGACAAGGAGCCAAGTTGGAGCCATTGGGTCATCGTAAAACCACTACGCTAGCATCCATTACATAGCAATTAAACAAAAGCAGTAAGTTGATGATAATATCTATGTTTATCTCTATAGATGGTCTTAAGGCTGATTGTGAGGCGGAGGTCCTCCTGTTGCCTGGACACATCCGTGATCACGCTACTGGTGGGACACAACTGTAGCGGATTTCAGGTCAACAGTTTGTGCTAAACTTCCAGGAGTCATTCCAATACATGTGTGATGGGACCAGGGACGTCCTGGAGAACAAGGACACTAATTAGCGCTTGTGTGTCCCTTTCCACCGTTGATGGTTGGTCACCATAACCCCGCCCCCAGCTCCTGACGTACTCGGGGCTTAGCTCTGGACCAGCAAAGAGTTGGTGCTTGCTGAGCTCCAGTTTTTAGAACCTGGAGTCGGTGCTTAGGAGGTGGAAACACAAAGAAGTGGAGCTAAGTCAGGCTCTGGGTCCAAACTAGACCTGGAACCAGCTCGGTGGAAGAGGGGCGTCAGAGCTGCTTACTGTTCTCTGTTTATCAGGAGCAAACAGGAAGAAATCCAGGAAGACTTTGTGGACCAGAGAATGTTTGATCACTTGTTCTCTGGAAAACAGAAACGACACAACGAGTAGTTTGGTCAGAATGAGGAGAAAAAATGACAATAGATGAGATAAAGTGGAATAAACTGGAAAAATAAAGCAAAGAAGCAGCTGTTTATTGAGGCATTTTTGCTGTTACTTAAGTTTTTTAATTCATTTATCCATGAATTAAATAAACAACCTCTACAACTAAGACATCTCAGGAAACTTCAGTAACTCAGCTGACTTTAATTTGAACTAAAACTGTTCAATCAAAGCTTCCAAAGCAGCTTTTAGGTTTGTTCTGATCTTAAAGCTAATATTCATTTATCCTACATGTAATTAACATGATGTTTCTTGTGTTTTTCTGACTCTAAACATTATTTGCCCGATAAAGCAGAAAACGTTTGTAGTTTAGCTTAATAACCTACTTAATTATCAAAAATGTGGTCGACTAATCAGCAAAACTGCCCCGACTCTGCCTCCTATTTCACCAATCAAATGCTAGAAAGAAGATGACTACATTTATGGAGTGTGTTTGTAGTTTCCTGGTCTTACTTCTGGGCCATCGGTGTCAGAATCTGCTTCATGTCGTCGACGATGTTGTTCAGTTTGTCCGGATTCGCCTCCAGAACTTTCTCGATGGTGTTGCACTCCGAAGACTGGACGCACAAACGCAGGAATGTCAAACAAACGACCAAAACGCTCCAATCGGGACAGAAAGTCAGCTTGTTTTCTCGACTTTTTCTGCTCTCGAGTTGTCGAAAAGTGAAAAGTCTCCTTAAAATCTGAGGCGCAGGATCGTTTTCTAGACTTCTCATCACTTTTTTAAGATTTAAAAGTCAAATATCTTCTGTAAAAATGCACAAAGATGGCTGTAACGTTTCAGAATACTGAGCCGGTGTGTTCTCACCTTGCAGATGGTGAAGGTGTTCCCGTACAGCTCGTCGCTCAGCAGCAGTCTCTGAGCGAGCACGGCCTTGTCGTTGTAGGCGTACTCGATGACGGAGGAGGCGGCGGCGTGACGAAGCATCGCCTTGACGTGACCCTTGAACGACTGAATGACGGCCGCCACCAGCTCCTTGTTCCTGAGGAAACAAAACCACGACACTCGTATGAACGCGACTGAAGGCGGAAACGACGCCAGGTGAACCGGATCTCCAGAAGCCACGAGGTTAAAGACGATACGTTTGTTTGATATTTTAAGGGAGGTTAACTTTCTATTTCTGTCTTTTACCGCTTCAAAACAACAGATACAAAGGAAAAGGGCCTTTAATGGTTAATAACTGCACAGTGGAGCAGAGCAGCATCACTCCAGAGTCTGATAAATCCTCTGGACGGTCTTGATTTGCCCTTCTAGGATTGAGGAAAGGGACCTTCAGCCTGCACTGGGGTGGTTTGTAGCCGAGTGTGAAGCAACTGGGATGAGGATTAATTAGCACCTCCAAGTCCGATGCCTTCATGGTTCTCAACTGGAAAAAGGTGGCTTGCCCTCTCCGGGTCGGTGGAGAGTCCCTGCCTCAAGTGGAGGAGTTTAAGGATCTCAGGGTCTTGTTCATGAGTGAGGAGAGGATGGAGCGTGAGGTTGACAGGAGGATCGGTGCAGCGTCTGCAGTCATGCGGTCACTGTACCGGTCCGTCTATTTACCGGTCAATCTACGTTCCAACTCTCACATACGGTCATGAGCTTTGGGTCATGACTGAAAGAACAAGATCCCAGATACAAGCGGCTGAAATGAGTTTCCTCCGCAGGGTGGCTGGGTGCACCCTTAGAGATCGGGTGAGGAGCTCGGAGTAGAGCTGCTACTTCTCCACATCGAGAGCAGTCAGTTGAGGTGGTTTGGACATCTGTTCTGGATGCCTCCTGGACGCCTCCCTGGGGAGGTGTTCCTGACATGTCACACCAAGAGGAGGCCTCGGGGTAGATCTAGGACACACTGGAGGGACTATGTCTCTCGGCTGGTCTGGGAACACCTCGGGGTCCCACTGGAAGAGCTGGAGGAGGATTCTGGGGCGAAGGAAGTCTGGGCCTCTCTGCTTAGACTGCTGCCTCCATGACCCAGATAAGCGGTAGAAGATGGATGGATGGATGGATGGATGGATGGATGGATAAGGTTACTGAAAACTCTTCTCCTGCTTTGTGGGCATCAGTTATTTCAGGAAGTTGCTCAGCTTTGAAATTTGCGTCAGATGCCTTTTCTTAGTGATGACTGTCACCAAACCCCATCAAGCTCATCAACGTCTGAGATCTCAGATCAAACCTCTTGTGTTGTCTGAATGTTTCCTCATGGCTTGTTTCCTTTTATCTACTCAAAAAAACGTGCAACAACAACAAAAACAAAACATTAATCTTGCTTTAAAGGTTGAAAACGACGTTAAATCTTTAATTCTTTGCTTTTAGGAGATCAGTTCATCATCTATTTTCAGTAACAGAACTTTAGACAAGGAGTCACATGACCAGTTTCTTTGTTAAACTTAATGCAAATCCAGTCTAATAGATCAAACCTGCAGTAAACTCCAAACAGACATGAAGGTTCTCACATTAAAGTTTACAGAAGCATCCATGTAACCTTAAGGTTCTTTTGCAGGACGCAGCTGCTAAATGTAAGGAGGTGTTTCTTGTATTTAGCCTGACTGATTTAGATCATGAGGACAAAACACCAGAAGAAGAAAAAGACAAGAAAGAAGAAACCAGTGTGTCCTCACTCACCCGTACATCAACATTTTCTTCACCACATGTCGGCCGTACTGAGACTTACACAGACCAATGATGTCGTCTGTGAAAGAGAACAAAAGACAGAAAGTAAATGTCTGTAAATGACATTCTTTAACAGCGTCTCTTAGATCTTGATGTCCGAGGGAAATGATTTGTCCTGTTCTGAGGATGAACATGCAGCAGGATGGTAGAAGTCTGGGCTCCAGTACAAACACTCTTACTTTAAAACATATCAGACGTTTCTTGTTCTAGTTCAAAAACCAGTTACTGCCAGGTGCCTTTAACACACAGACAAAACTTTACTCTGCCAGTTAATCATTTGAAAGTATTAAAACCAGCACAGTGTTTTAAATGAGCTCATCGATACAGCATCACTAGAGCCTGAAAGCCACTAAACGGCCACAAACATACAGCAACACCGTGAGCTGCAAGACCTTTCAACAGGTGTTACTTTCATTATTAGATTTTGTGCAAAAACTATCCACCTTTAAAAATATTAAATCCAGATGCCATCAACTGATTCTAAACTCTGAGCTATCACAGAGGTTCTTCTCTTGGAGCATCTGGACGTTCTTCAGATGCAAATTGTGCAGTTTAAAGGCACAAAACACCTATTTTCATGTTGCTCTACTCAGAACTTCTCGGCTATTCTGCTCACAGTGAAGGCGACGGCTGCATTCTGCTGTCTGATGATGTTAAAGCTCATTAGTGGCGAACACGGGAGTCACAAACACTCAAACACTGTTAAAAGGGCAGGTGAAAGTGGAAAAACCCACCTTTAAGGTCCTCAAACACTTCCTGTCTCTGCTCGTGGCTGCCGAACTGGATGAAACACTGAAGAACTCGAACGGAGTCGTGAGCGAACGCCATCTGGAGGCCAAATAAAGAATCACACGACAGTCCACAAGATTAGAAAAACATAAAGACAAAAACAGGAGCTGACTGTTAAACACACGTCATCTCAAATTCAGTGATACATCCGTGTTGCCAGATCTCATTTTCCTACTTAACATGAACAATTCTATGAAAATATAACCCAAGTTATGACAAACTAAAGTTTTCCTTTAAAGATAAGTTCTGAGAAACGGCTCATGTGTTGATTTAAACAAACAAAAGTCTGCAGAAAACATGAAACTGATGCGGAGCTGCACCTGTTTGACTTTCCCTCTCATCAGATCATGAAGGTCCTTCATCAGTTTCTTCTTCATGGCCTCCTCGCAGTTCTTCCTGTTGACAAAAACAAGCAGACGTCTTTACCCGTTTTGACCTTTAATGAACTGTACTGGCTTTGTTTCCCGCCCGCTGAGACACACGATTCTGATTTTTATTACAACGTTCTGACTCTGTGTTTGTTGTTTGTTGTGTTTTTACCTCCTCAGTTCTCCCCACACTTTCTTGGACTGACAGATGATCTCGAACATGTCCTTCCTCTCCGCCTGCTGCCGGCTCTTCTTCAGGTCTCTCTTCTTCTGCTGCCGGATCTTGTTCAGCTCCTCCTTCGACAGCTGCTCCTTCTTCCCCCTCTTAGCCGTCGGACCTGATCTCACACACAGAGACACACGAGGGGAGTCACTACTTTTGCACAAAGCTCTCCACAATCAGAGCATGTGAGGAGCCAAGAACGGAAAAACCTGTAACACAAACGAATGTTTAAGGACAGAAGAACCTAAAGAAAGCAAAGCCGAGGGTTCATTTCATTTGTATAGGATAAATGTACATAACAGGACTCCATATACATGCTGTTATGTGTGCAAAATGCCGCTCTGTATTCATTGGAATTAGGTTAAACTGTGTTACGCACCTCATGATTTACCCCCAGAGTTAACATGAGTGTTTCTGCAAAATCAGAAAGCAACAAGCCGACGCTTTCTCACCTTCTTCTCCTTCATCTCCAGCCGTCGACATCTTCCTCTTCCCCAGCGGCCCTTTCCCGCCCTTGGAGAAACCGAACTTCTGCTCTCTCTTGCCTCCATTGCCGCCTTTCCCCGGTCGGCTCTTCCTCTCCGTGTTGTTGTACGGTTTGAAGGGCTTTTTGCCGCCCGGTTTGTTGCCCGGCTTCCCGCCAAGTTTGGTCCCGATTGAGTCTGGAGGGAGTGAGACGTGTCGGTGATAAAAGCCGGTTTGAAATCACAGTGTGAGGATCTGGTTGGACTGGGACTTGTTTTACCTTTTCCTTTCTGATTGAGCTTCTTTCCAGCTTTAGGAGAAAAGGGTTTTTTGGATTTGGCTTCCATCCTAGCGTGTGTTCAAGGGACAAACTGAAGCAAGAAAAACAGCAGAAAAACAAACAAGTGATAAGAAACTGGACTGCAACTGTTCTATACTGAAGCCACATGTATGTCCAGATCTGTTTCGAGCAGTAGATCTACCTCAGAGCTCCAGTATAACACATTTCTAGAGCAGGTTTTGTAATCTATGCAAGTATGTTAAGTTAAATATTGGCACAAAGCTTTCAGGTAAGCTTCAGTTAATTATACTTTGCATGTTCCAAGCACTTAAATGCAGAAGATCAGAATTAAATCTATGTATATGAGGTTCAGCATAAAGATAAACTGGGTTTCAGAAATTGGACAAAATGTGTTCATTGAAACAGTGTTAAAAGCAGAGACCACCACAGCTGAGTTCTGCTTATTAATTCTGAAATTCTAGCCTCACTAACTCGTACACGGCTCTGCTTTAAGACACTGTGACAAGCTGAACACACTAATGTACAACACTGCTTTCTTCTCTGTCGCTCTGTCAAACAGCAGCAGGATCCAAACCATCACCACCATTTGAGTTTTACACACATGGGAACAGCAGGTAACTGATTATTTCAATCCTCTGACATGTTATTGTGATCGTACGCAGCCTGACTAATCTAAATGTTTTCCTGCACAGACTCACAAACTAGACGACTAATAATTAGCTACAAAACAGTCGAGTCCAGGATGAATCTGCTCCATCAAAGCTTCTGATAAATTTCCCATTATCAGCAAATATTGTTTATTATGTACTATTTTTTGCAGGAATATCTCCAGTAGTGGTATAACTGTATGCACAGAACTGATTTAATCACTTCAGTAAACAACAGTTAGCCTAATAATGAAAATACAAGTTATTATACTCAACCTAATTATAGCCTAATAACAATAATAATAAATACATTTCTCATGGCAGTGTATTTTGGTAGCTTCAGATCAACTTTTTACCTTCAGATTCAAATACCATGTTGTTAACTACTGAATGATAAAGTAATAATCCTCATTTCTACTGTCTGCAGTCTGATCTGTGAGTTCTGACCTCACTGAATAAGTGAGGACATAGGTCTCAATTTAACCCCTGGTTTAAAGTAAATATGATCCTGTACATGCTTTAAATAATGTAAATCCATTTTGGGACACATTTTGTCGTGTCGTTGTCTTTACTAAATGTAGCTGTCAGTTGTTTTAAACGTCTTGCTTTGTACAGTAAAGTGTTAAACTCAAATTACATCTTCGCCTATAAGAATATGAGACACTGTCAGAGAACAGCAAACCTCTAAAGACACATTTGTATTGTGCTATTAATAATAAATAGTTTGATTTTACATTCTAATATCTTATATTTACTTTAATTGTATTACTTTTTGACTGTGTTGTCGCTGCTTCTACGTTGCTAAACTGTTGGGTGCATTTTCTGAAGCTAGCTAGCTGCTAACGCACATAACAAATGTCACAAACCGTAAATATAAAATCACAAATTACATAATTTTGTAAAATAATAAGATATACAACACTTTTAGTGCACTAACTTACCTTCCAGATGCACACACACGCTGGATCAGCTCAGTCCCATGCGTTCTGTGAGCAACACGATTTACGGCACAGCGGACGTCCAATCATACGGAACCTCCGCTGCCGTAAAACGTACGAAACTGCTGCGACACCTTCACATCGCAAAACTGCAGCGTAACGTCAACTTAACCGCTTATAAATCATCACATATAAATATTTTTGATCGGTTCAGGAGTTTAGCAGTGTAGCGACAACAACTTGCTTCGGTTTCTGTTTGTTTCTGCCGGTTTCTGTCACTCTTCACGATCGTATAGCCGCCATGTTTGTTTACAACTGACATTTAAAGGGACAGAGCAGTAAAACACCGAAAACATTTTAAATACTAAAATTGTGAAGTTAATTTGGGCTCGTTTCATTCTTCTATTTGTTATATAATTATATGTTGTAACTTTAGTTAAATTTAATACGTGTTTTAAATCCGTTGAAGGAAACACACGGGTTGAGAACTACGTTACCCATTAGGCTTTGCAGCGACGTGGCTTCCTTGTTGCCTGGCAACACACTAAAACAGACTTGGGGCGAAATTACAGACTAATCTAGAAGGTAACGAACGTTCAAAACCACACGTTATCTGGAAAATACTTTATATTAAGTATTATCTTGATACAGAATAATTTAAAACTCAGCTTTTGACGTTTATTTTGTTTTCCCATTTAAACTTTAAGTTAAGTTGGAAATACCTCGATAGTAATATATTGTTCTATTTTTTAGATTTAAAGTCAGAGCAGCAGATGATTCAACAGCAGAAATGTCTGAAGAAAACACAGTCTGTGTGTCTGAAGAAGCTTCAGAGGAAAACACTGAAGGTAAAATCTCATTAAAGACCATGTTAATGTTACATAGCATTCACAAACTAGAAACTAATGAATAAAATAGAAGTGTATTCACTCATGTGCATTTCAAAGATGTATTACAAATATTTAAAGCACTGAAATAGTTAATGGTAAAGTTGAAGTGTCAGTAAAAATAACATTAGCTACAAGGTGAAGCTAAGATGGCAGGTAAAATGCTGAAATACGCTTCATAAGTTTAATTTAAATGTGAGCTCTGAATAAAATGACTGAAGCTGAGAGGACAGCAGATTTTCACACAGCAAATTGAGTTTCTGGAGCAACAGTTCAGCACTACACTGTCTTCATCAGAGTCAAAATGAACATAAACATGAGGCAAACAGGTAGAAATGATCCTAACTGGCACTAAATAACTGGTTGGTTCTTTTGAATGTTAGATCCAAAGGTGGGAATTGTTATAGTCCAAGTGCAACACTCCTAAAAATATGTCCAAACTACAGAAACAGATTTAATATTTACAGGGGAAAACTCACAAGTTAAATAACTGGTGTCTACGAGCTGCTTTCTCATGTGTCCTCCTCCTCAGGATGTGATTCTAAAGACTCAGTGATGCAGCAGGAGGCTGGAGGAGAACCTAGAAAACCGCTGCTGCCTGCAGACTTTTACTACGAATACGAGGAGCTTCACTCCAAACCGTCCGTCACAGCCGGCTCTGAAATCCCAGAAAACCTCCTGCACCTCTCGTATCCTTCTACTGGAGATAGTTTCATTAAAATCATTTCACTTCTCACTTTCTGAATATAATCAGTGTACTTTAACTCAGTCCTTAGTAGTCATTTAGTGGTATTTATCTCATAAATGACAGTAAAGTAAGAAATTGAGAAGTTTAGAGGGAAAACATTAATACAGTACAATGTATAAATGCACTATACACCCTATCGCATATGTTAAAAGTCTGCATGTATTTGCATTTATTATGTGTGCAGTATTTAAATAGGAGTATAAAGCAGATATACCATATAGATACACTGATCAGCCACAACATTTAAACCACCTGCCTAATATTTTGTAGGAGCTTGACTTCCTGTTACAATAGGAAGTAAAAAGAATCATTTAATGCTTTTATTTTTTTAACGACAACATAGCAGCAAAACAATATTATTCTATCATGGTGTGAGAATAAGTACTAGTGAAAACAGTATATATTATAACAGACAACATGTATTGGTATATTGCTGTAACAATTCTAATAATTCTAATTCTAGGTGTTGTTATGGAACCTTTGATAACATAATAAAATAATCTAAGATGCATCTATTGTAAGGCATCAGTGTAAATCATCTGTATAATGTGGATCCTTAATCCGTCCTGCATTCAGTCACTCCTTCGGTTATGACAGCGGCCGCAGGTCCAACCTGAAGCTGCTGGACGACAGGACTCTGATCTTCGTAGCTGGAAACCTGCTGGTTCTGCTGGACGTTTCCACCGAGGAGCAGAAGTACCTGAGGTCCTGCAGCGGAGGAGGAATCGGCTGCATCGCGGTGAGAAAACCAACACACAGTAAGACGTGGAGGTGAAGAATCACACTGAGGCTGAAGGCTGTCTTAACGTGAACACACCTGGAACCTTCAAGCTGGAGTATTTAGGTAGCAGATGTTTCACTGAGGAAGTACTGCAGCATCTAGTTGTATGCATCTACAGGCAGAATTAGAATAAGATTAAAAACATGCGTCATTAGAGTATAACTAAAATAATATGGAGGATCACTGACAATGTTATTTTTCTTTCAAAGGGAAGCCTCTCCTAGATCATCACTTAGTATGATTTCACTCAATACTATTATTAGACCAACACAGTACGAACACATTTGATGCTACATGACAAAGATGTCTTTTACGGTGGCCCAGAAGGGTCAACGCAAACCAAAAGCCCCAACACAACCGCAAAAGACACAACGCAACCACAAAAGCCACAACACAACCGCAAAAGACACAACACAACCACAAAAGCCACAACGCAACCGCTAAAGCAACAAGACAACCGCAAAAGTAAAAAAAAAAAAAAAAGACAACCGCAAAAGACACAACACAACCGCAAAAGCCACAACTCAACCGCAAAAGACACAACACAACCACAAAAGCCACAACACAACCGCAAAAGCTACAACACAACCGCTAAAGCTACAACACAACCGCTAAAGCCACAACACAACCGCAAAAGACACAACACAACCGCTAAAGCCACAACACAACCACAAAAGCCACAACGCAACAGCAAAAGCCACAACACAACCGCTAAAGCCACAACACAACCCCAAAAGCCACAACACAACCGCTAAAGCCACAACACAACCGCTAAAGCCACAACACAACCGCAAAGGCCACAGCGCAACCACAAAAGCCACAACACAACCGCTAAAGCCACAACACAACCGCAAAGGCCACAGCGCAACCACAAAAGACACAACACAACTGCAAAAGCCACAACACAACCCCAAAAGCCACAACACAACCGCTAAAGCCACAACACAACCGCAAAGGCCACAGCGCAACCACAAAAGCCACAGCGCAACCACAAAAGCCACAACACAACCGCAAAAGAGACAACGCAACCGCTAAAGCCACAACACAACACAACTGCAAAAGCCACAACACAACCCCAAAAGCCACAACGCAACCGCTAAAGCCACAACACAACTGCAAAAGCCACAACACAACTGCAAAAGCCACAACACAACCGCAAAAGCCACAACAGAACCGCAAAAGCAACAACGCAACCGCTAAAGCCACAACACAACTGCAAAAGCCACAACACAACCGCAAAAGCCACAAAACAACCCCAAAAGCCACAACGCAACCGCTAAAGCCACAACACAACTGCAAAAGCCACAACACAACCGCAAAAGCCACAACACAACCGCAAAAGCAACAACGCAACCGCAAAAGCCACAACACAACACAAATGCAAAAGCCACAACACAACCGCAGAAGCCCCAACACAACCGCAAAAGACACAACACAACCGCAAAAGCAACAACGCAACCGCAAAAGCCACAACACAACACAAATGCAAAAGCTACAACACAACCGCAAAAGCCCCAACACAACCGCTAAAGCCACAACTCAACCGCAAAAGACACGACGCAACCGCTAAAGCCCCAACACAACTGCTAAAGCCACAACGCAACCGTAAAGGCCACAACACAACACAACTGCAAAAGCCACAACACAACCCCAAAAGCCACAACGTAACCGCTAAAGCCACAACGCAACCGCTAAAGCCACAACGCAACCGTAAAGGCCACAACACAACACAACTGCAAAAGCTACAACACAACCGCAAAAGACACAACGGAACCGCAAAAGCCACAACACAACCGCAAAAGCAAAAGCTACAACACAACCGCAAAAGCCACAACACAACCGCAAAGGTCACAACAGAACAGCAAAGCCACAATGCAGATGCAAAAGCCACAACACAACTGCAAAAGCCACAACGCAAATGCTAAGATGATCTGGGATCAGACCGTTGTGAGACAGGTTAGTTTTACACTGCTGTTGATGTGTAGTTGCAGTAGTAATTTGCCGTTGTGTTGTGGCTTTTGCACTTGCGTTGACCCTTCTGGGCCACTGTAGTCTTTGTATTTTTGATAAAAACTGCAATCGGATTGTCAAATTTCAGACCATACTAATGGTTTCCCATGTTTCAGCCCATTTTCTAAATGTCACGCTGTGTATTTATGTGGTTAAGCATTTTTAAAACCACTCTAGGGTCTGTTTAGTCTTTATTTTTCCTCACTGTTCAAGCACAGACTGACCTAAACAACCTGCACTACCTGAAAATAAAGTGTAACCTTGATAAATGGAAATAGGTAGGAGTCACCTGTATTTGAAGCTATAAAGCTAAATGTGTGTGTTCCTTCACCACGGAGCTAAAACATGAAATAACACTTCTGTGACACTTCAGGTAAAAGCTATTTCTTCTAATCATTTTGGGGTTTTTATATCTTTGTGTTTCTTTATGTAAAGGTACACCCAAGCAGGAAGTACTTTGTCGTAGCAGAGAAAGGAAACCAGCCCAACATCATCGTGTATGAATATCCTTCATTAAGACCGTACCGCGTCCTCAGAGGTAAATTCACTGAGCTTTTCCACAGTTATTGCTTTACATTATTTGATACTCATGCTTTAACCTTCCTGTCTGTAGGTGGCACGGAGCTCGAGTACAGCTTCGTGGACTTCAACCATGACGGCAGCCTGCTGGCCAGCGTGGGAGGTTCGCCCGACTACATGCTGACTCTGTGGGAGTGGAAACAGGAGGAGGTGATGCTGAGCTGCAAGGCTGTTTCTCAGGACGTCTACAGGGTCGGCTTCTCCCCCCATAACCCAGGACTGCTCACATCGTCAGGATCTGGACACATCAAGTAAAGGACAAACTGAATGCTACATCCTAAAATGCTGTAACCATATTAAAAATAGCCGTGATTTGAAAATAATAATAACATTTAATGTCTTTAGCACCTTTCAAAACCAGACATACAAGGTGCTTTACAAGAAAGAGCAACAAGAAAATATTAGAAAAGAATGCAGGTTGGATTTTAGAGGCTTCTTAAACTGAGACACAGGTTGAGCTGTTCTGACACTAAGTTAGCTAAAATAGTAAAAGCACGGCCCCCTTTGTTTTAAGCTTTGTACTGTGTGGATGAATAGTTCAGCTTTGTTTCTGGGGAGCATCGGTTAAATTTAAAGAGCTTTCTTGCTGAAAGTTAGGTGAGAAGGTCAATAAACTTTACAAGCCTTCCAGAGCCTACTGCCACGTTGCATCCTCACATGATGATGCTGCCACCACCATGCTTCACGTCATGATGCTGCCACCACCATGCTTCACGTCATGATGCTACCACCACCATGCTTCATATCATGATGCTGCCACCACCATGCTTCACGTCATGATGCTGCTGCCACCATGTTACACATCATGATGCTGCCACCACCGTGCTTCATGTCATGATGCTGCCACCGCCATGCTTCACGTCATGATGCTGCTGCCACCGTGCTTCACATCATGATGCTGCTGCCACCATGTTACACATCCTGATGCTGCCACCGCCATGCTTCACGTCATGATGCTGCTGCCACCGTGCTTCACATCATGATGCTGCTGCCACCGTGCTTCATGTCATGATGCTGCCACCACCGTGCTTCATGTCGTGATGCTGCCACCACCATGCTTCACATCATGATGCTGTCACCACCATGCTTCACGTCATGATGCTTCTGCAACATGCTTCATATCATGATGCTGCCACCAACTTGCTTCACATCATGATGCTGCCACCAACATGCTTCATATCATGATGCTGCCGCCACCATGCATCACAGTTGGCCATCAGACTAGAGTCTAGTCTGATGGCCAAAAAGCTCAGTTTTAGTCTCACCCAACCCAAGAACTTTCTTTCAGTTGATTTCAACTGAAAGAAAGTTCTTTCACTTGGTCAAAGGCCAAATGAAATTGACCATAATTCAATGTTGAAAAGCAATAAAAGGAGAAAACATCCAGAGGGGTTTTTATAAGGCCCTATATATTGGGTTCATGTGTTGGACTATTTGTTTTCCAACTCAGTTACTTCCTGGAGTCCTGTTGGTACCTGAATGGTACTAGACAATCAGAAGTACCTCCAGGAAATCACTGCTCAAGAAATAGTCTAGTTCATAACTCCACCATGAAAACATGCAACAGTCTGAGAAATAATGATGATAATAAAGATGTATTTTTTTCAGAGCATAATAAAAACTACTCTCTTCGTCTTTGTCAGGTTCTGGAAAATGGCTACCACATTCACGGGTCTCAAACTGCAAGGGGTCATGGGACATTTTGGAAAAACTGTGGCCACTGATATCGAAGGCTTCGTGATACTTCCTGATGGAAAGGTCTGTTTCCAAACAGTTTGGGTTTATATGCGAGTTAGGATCTAGGATGTCTCGGTTTTTAATTTTTTTTTAATATTTTGATTTTGTCTCATTTTTGATCCTTATAATCTAATAAAATTTAAAATATGTTGCAATGAATAATAAATTCTATGTGTAAAGGAACAACAGCTGCATTTATGTTCATCAACGTAACTCAAATGTAGACGCTTAGGTTTAGGAACAGTACAACTACACAGTAAAGATTTATTCTTCTAACCACCCGGTCGCCTACAGGAGCTTTCAATCACAACACATGGTCTTCTTCAGTAGCTGCAGTTACCCAGATGGTCAAATCTCCATTTTTTCAACATGTATTGCTGAAGTTTGCATCATACAATTGGCAACTTTAAACAAGCATCTGGATAAGATCAAGACTGACCATAGTTGCATGTCTAACTTCTTCCTTCCTGTCAGGTGGTGTCGGGCACCGACTGGGGGAACTTACTGCTGTGGGATGGAAACACCATCAAGGTGGAGATTTGCTGTAAGGATGGACGGAGCTGCCACACTGGGACGGTTCAGCCGTTTGCTCTGGAGGACGGACAGCTGATGACGTTTGGTTCTGATGGAGTGATCCGGGTAAAACTTACTATGAAATAACACCATCACCTAAAAATACTTCCTGTTTTTAGACCATGACTGTCAAGTTTCATGTCACACGTTTTTCTAATGATTTTTTTCAAAGTGAATAAAGAACATTTATCCCTCTCATGTGGCTAAATAATGGTAGTATACCGATTGTCCTAAAGGGATGTAAGCTGGGATACTGGTGCTTACAGCCACGCTTTCAACATTATCAGTAAAGCTGGTCCCGAATATTCAAATATCCAAATATTTTTTGTCGTGGCCGAGCGTCACCGAAGGCTGCCAAGCGTTGCCGAGTGTTGCCAAGGCTGTAGTACGTCGCTGAGTGCTGCCGAGTGTCACCGAATGCTGCCAAGCGTTGCCAAGGCTGTAGTACGTCGCCGAGTGCTGCTGAGCGTCGCCGAGGGCTGCCGAGCGTTGCCAAGGCTGTAGTACGTCGCCGAGTGCTGCTGAGCGTCGCCGAGGGCTGCCGAGCGTTGCCAAGGCTGTAGTACATCGCCAAGTGCTGCTGAGCACCGCCGAGTGCTGCCGAGCGTTGCCAAGGCTGTAGTACGTCGCCGAGTGCTGCCGAGCGTTGCCAAGGCTGTAGCACGTCGCAGAGTGCTGCCGAGCGTCACTGAGGCTCTAGTACGCCGCTGAGGCTCTAGGACGCTGCAGTGGGTCTAGTACATGGACCTGCTGACTCCAGTGTCACAGATATCATTTTACATATCCGTAGTTTATGATAAAAACATCTTAATCAAATCAGAGATGGATGAACGGAAGGACCTGATGATCTGAGATGGAACGACTCCATGTTAGCTGTTTCCTGCTGAGCCGTTTGGCCTCTTCATCACGGACTGCAGCCACATGTGTATGTTGTTATCTGTTAAGGTGCTTCAGTTTTTGCAGATGCAGTGGTTTTTGACTTTCTAACCGTCCTTGCAGGGCTGGGACTTTGAGAAGATCAACTCAGCCGACGGCAACAGCGTCAGCAGCAGGATGGAGATGGAGCCGACCAATGAGATGGTGGTCGGACACAACGTCTGCCTGTCCTCGGTGGTCAGAAGCTCCATGACTGACTCCTTCGTCTGGTTCGCTCAGGTCAGAAATCAAAATCTCATGAAGTGTTTTTAATATATGATCCAGCGTCGCCTCCATCCTTAACGCTCTGCTGTTTGGTTTTGTAGGATTCCAGTGGAGCCATCTGGAAACTGGATCTTTCATTTACCAATACAGTGAGTTTCTCCACTTTGGTTTTTATAGAGGCGTTATGTGGGCGTCACATTTAAGACTCGCAGTCCACATGTTCACTTTATTTGACTGGACAAACTATTAATTTATTAAGACAAAAAACATCCATGAAGTTATCATGAAATGTATTTTAACTGAGATGAATGTGTTTATAGTGATGTATATAAGATAAGATCAATTCTTTTGCCAGATATTGCATTAGAAAACATAATTATACAACATCATAAATGCAGTGCCTCATAGAATAAAGCAGTAACATGTAATTATGTAACATTATTGGAAAATAAATACATTAAAATAAGACTAGAATCAAATGAGTATCAAGTTATACTGGCGATGATAATGAGGTAGTAAAGTAATATCATGCATAATAATGAAGTATTGCACTTTAAAATGAAATATTACACCAGAAAAATGAAATATTGCACCAGAAAAATTAAATATTGCATTTTAAAATGAAATATTGTACCCGAAAAATGAAATATTGCAATTTAAAGTCAAATTTTGTACCAGAAAAATAAAATATTGCACATTAAATTGAAATATTGCACCAGAAAAATGAAATATTGCACCAGAAAAATGAAATATTGCACATTAAATTGAATTATTGTACCAGAAAAGTGAAATATTGTACCAGAAAAATAAAATATATTACACATTAAATTGAGATATTGTACCAGAAAAGTAAAATATTGCACTAGAAAAATCAAATATTGCACTTTGAAATGAAATATTGCACAAGAAAAATTAAATATTGTACAGTAAATTAAATATTTCACCAGAAAAAACGAAATATTGCACATTAAATAGAAATGTTGCACCAGAAAAATAAGATATTGCACCAGAAAAATGAAATATTGCACTTTAAAATGAAATATTGTACTAGAAAAATGAAATATTGCAGATTAAATTGAAATATTTCACCAGAAGAATGAAATATTAAACATTATACAGACATGTTGTGCCTACATGTAGCATTGCATCATAATGAACACATAATGCTGGTCCAGTGAGTCTCTTCTCTCATCCTTCCTTTAGTCTCCTGATCCAGAGTGTCTGTTCTCCTTCCACTCCGGCTCGATCCAAGGTCTTGATGTGTCCAGGAAGTCCCACCTGATGGCCTCAACCACTCTGGACCGTGAGTCCATCTACACCTGCACACATACAGTGTAGAAACACACCCTACAGCCATCGCTGTGCATGAGTCTGTCCATGTCTGTCCATGTTCTCCAGGTACAGTCAGGGTTTTTGACTTCTTGGCGAAAAGAGAAGTGACCAGCAGTCGCTTCAATCAGGGAGGAACTGCTCTGAGCTGGGCTCCACCGCTGGTAGGACTGACAAAGGAATCATTCTCACACATGCATCAGAGGACAGACTTCAACTTGTGCAGCTCTGCTCTCTGCTTCCAGGTGAACCAGACCGGAGGTTTACTGGCTGCAGGTTTTGAGGACGGGGTGGTTCGATTGCTGGAGCTGTACGCTGCTCAGAGGCTCCACGTCACCGGTCGAAACCCTGAAGGAGACCCCAAGCTGCGCCTCAGGCAGGCCTTCAAGCCCCACAACGCTGCTGTGACCACTGTGGCCTACGACAGAAACGGAGAAATCCTGGCCACCGGGGTAAGAGGCTCCACAGGAAGACGATGTTTCTCGCTGTGGGAGTCGGGACAAACACCCAGAACTCCACAGGAAGAAGCAATCTGTCAGAATGCTCGTTGTTATCACTGCAGCTGTGCTTCTCCTCTGTTCTCTGAAACACCAGGAATCCTACCACATGAAACGGCTGTGTTGTCAGTCTGGACTCTGGAAGTTTCTTAGGTTGTTTTGCTTCAATTAATCCGCCTAGAAGTTATAAGATTAAGAGAGAACAAAATACAAACCTCATGCAAAGATCACAGTTGGACAAGTCAGTCATCACATATGCAGACACCTTAATCACAAATATTATGTTATCAACAGGATGATCTTTATAGCTTCTCAGAGTCTTCTTAGTGTCTGTAACTTTGAGTTGTGTTGCAGTTCATTCTAGATGTACGGAGCCCCTAAAGGGACATGGGCAGAAAAAATTAATATGCAAGTTTCTCACGCGCACGAGATAATTCCCTGTTTGTTCACTGCAGGCGTCTGAAAATGATAATACAGGAAAGATGTTCACAGATTCAGACTTCCAGTATCAATAACTCATTAGTGACACGTTGTCAGAACATAATCGACGCCTCTTTCCATCGTTGTCAGGTAGACAATGTGCTACAAGCCCAGCTTTATCAACAGTAGCTGTCTTTCAGGCTGCAGAAATAACACTGGTGTCTATGAGCAGCCGGCTGGGAGATGAGTGCCCAGGGATCGTCTGCAAATTGCAAAACGAGAGACACCACACAGATGTTCAATAATATCACCCTGATACACTGTAGTGTCACCAGAATCACTGCAGCCATCGACTGGCTCCTGTTGATCAGACCACAACACTTGGTTTGAGACAAATGTATATATAGAAATCATACCGTCTCCAAAATTGTAATTTGCAGATGGTCCCTGTTCACTCATCTCCCAGCCGGCTGCTCATAGACACCAGTGTTATTTCTGCAGCCTGAAAGACAGCTACTGTTGATAAAGCTGGGCTTGTAGCACATTGTCTACCTGACAACGATGGAAAGATGCATCGATTATGTTTTGACAACCCACGCTAATGAGTTATTGATGCTGGAAGTTCACATGCACACGAGAAACTTACATTTTAATTTTTTCTGCCAGTGTCCCTTTAGAGCCTCCATATAGACGTACAGCACCAGACACAGATTTTCTTCAGTCCCGAGTTAAAGTCCCTGACCAGTTATTGATTTAACTCCTCAAAACTCACCTCTGTGGATCAGAGTCACACATTCATACATTTTTTTCCAATAGAAATAATGACATCCTGCCTTTGAACGCTGTAAAGTGAAGCTAACGGGATTGGCTCCAGACGTCTGGAGGCTGTCATCAGGATGCTGCCGTAGTTTCGAGATGAAAATGCATCCGTTGCTTATTTTGACTACATTTTTTTCTCTCATATGTCTTCAAGCACACATAAAACATCATAGGGAGCGCCTCGTCAAAGCAACATTTTGGACGGTACTCGAGCTGTTAAAGACGTTGCTCACTAGCCATGATTTGTGCTGTAGCAGCGTCACATCAAATTCACAGTTTACAGATTATACCAGAGTCATATTATTGTTGGACAGCTGTGATGATATAGATAAAATCCATATAAAATCTGTGAAATATCTGAATTTCCACATATATAAGAACTTATGTAGAATTTCTGCACATTTTTATTTTCTAATGATGCTCCTACACCTTCCCTATGTCCTATCTGCAGCTCCAACAGCAGTATTTTTCTCTACTGTGGGATTAATAAACACTTATCTTATCTAATCTCAGTTGAGAATGTTAAATATCAGTATTACCAGCAAGTTTTACATTCAGAGATTCATTTTTTTTAACATTTTATGTGACTCTGAACACAGAGACGACTGGCAGGGATGTGGATCTTGCTGCAGAAGGACTTTCAACAATATCTACAGACTCTTTATTAATCCGTAGTTTTGTTTTTGTCTTTCCTGCTCAGAGTTCCGACTCCACCGTGTTTTTCTTCGCCGTCGGGGTCAAATACGACCCCATCGGTTTCATCCACGTCCCGGGGCCGGTGCAGGCGTTGGAGTGGTCGCCTCATTCCCACGTAAGTCTCAGATTCACCCCAGAAGCCACCCCGGATTTAGTTTAACCCCGTTTCTACGCTTTTACGCAGAGCGAAAACCGGCTGCTGGTCCTGTGTCAGAGCGGCCACGTGGTCGAAGTCCACAGTCCTAAACCGGACGCCCAGAAACCGACAAGAAGCTTCCAGCTGCCCGACTTACCCAGAAGATCCTTCAGGTTCAGGAGCATCAAATCCAGAATCAAGGTCTGAACCTGGTGTCTTAGACTTAGTAGACTTAGTGAACTACTGCAGCTTGATTTAAACATCCACATTTGAGGGATTCATGTTTTAATCTCTGCGTTTCAGAGAGACGAGGAAATCGCCAGACGTCAAGCGGTGAAGAAGAAGCGGAGAGAAGAGCGACTGACAGAATCGAAGCAGCAGGAAACAGAGAAAGAGGAAGAAGAAGAGGAGGAGGAGGAGGAATTACCGCCTGTCCACATCCCAGATCCTCCAAGTCCTCTCTGCTGTGGCTTCTACTCACAGCCTGGACAGTTCTGGCTCTCCATGGTACATTTCTTGAGTTGATTAGCTCTGATTTTTTTTTTATTAGAAGTGAAAATAAGCACTGCAGGACCAGAGCAGGTTGGTTTGTTTTCATAATTCTTGCCTCATGGCTGTGAAAAAAAGTTTCATTGACATATAAACCCCAAAGGACGTGTTATATTGAAGCTCAGTGCTGTTTTTGTTCTGACTAAAGTGTTTCTAAAGGATTAAAAATGGCTCCAGATGCATTAAAACATTCAGTGAGATTCATAACCTCATATATCTTCTCACAAACAAACCGTACATGACAGCTACGTCCACTGTTTTATGTTGTTTTTGTTTTGTTTGAGTGAATACAGCAACCTCTAACCAAGCGATTGGTAGGTCATGATTAGATATTCATCAGCATGAGTTGGCCTGGTTCACTGTTCCTGCTCCCAACACTGTGAATAAATAGAAACCGGATGAAAAATGTTAAATTGGATGAGACGGAGGATGGACGAATCAGGGAAACGTGGAGCCTAAACTCTACAATTATCATACTAAGAACAGCTGGTTGTCAGTTCCATCCATCCATCCATCCATCCATCCATTCATCCATTCATTCGTCCATTCATTCGTCCATCATCCATCCATCCATCCATCCATTCATTCGTCCATCATCCATCCATCCATCAATCCATCCATCATCCATCCATCCATCCATCCATCCATCCATCCATCCATCATCCATCCATCCATCATCCATCCATCCATCCATCCATCCATCCATCCATCATCCGTCCGTCCGACCGTCCGACCGTCCGTCCGTCCGTCCGTCCGTCCATCCATCATCCATCCATCCATCATCCATCCATCCATCCATCATCCATCCATCCATCCATCCATCATCCATCCATCCATCCATCCGTCCGTCCATCCATCCATCCATCCATCCATCCATCCATCATCCATCCATCCATCCATCCATCCATCCATCCATCCATCATCCATCCATCCATCAATCCATCCATCATCCATCCATCCATCCATCCATCCATCCATCCATCCATCCATCCATCCATCCGTCATCCATCCATCCATCCATCCATCCATCCATCATCCATCCATCCATCATCCATCCATCCATCCATCCATCCATCCATCCATCCATCCATCATCCGACCGTCCGTCCGTCCGTCCGTCCGTCCGTCCGTCCGTCCGTCCGTCCATCCATCATCCATCCATCCATCATCCATCCATCCATCCATCATCCATCCATCCATCCATCCGTCCGTCCGTCCATCCATCCATCCATCCATCCATCCATCCATCCATCATCCGTCCATCCATCGTCCGTCCATCCATCCATCCATCCATCCATCATCCGTCCGTCCATCCATCCATCCATCCATCCATCCATCCATCCATCCATCGTCCGTCCATTCATCCATCCATCGTCCGTCCATCCATCCATCCATCCATCCATCCATCATCCGTCCGTCCATCCATCCATCCATCCGTCCGTCCGTCCATCCATCCATCCATCATCCGTCCGTCCATCCATCCATCCATCCATCCATCCATCCATCCATCCATCTTCTGCCGCTTATCTGAGGCCGGGTCGCGGGGGCAGCAGTCTAAGCAGAGAGGCCCACCCTTCCCTCGCCCCAGACACCTCCTCCAGCTCCTCCAGTGGGACCCTGAGGCGTTCCCCGGCCAGCCGAGAGACATAGTCCCTCCAGGGTGTCCTAGATCTCCCCCGAGGCCTCCTCCTGGTGGGACATGCCAGGAACACCTCCCCAGGGAGGCGTCCAGGAGGCATCCGGAACAGATGTTGGAGCCACCTCAGCTGACTCCTCTTGACATGGAGAAGCAGCGGCTCTACTCTGAGCTCCTCACCTGATTTTTAAGGCTCCACCCAGCCACCCTGCGGAGGAAACTCATTTCAGCCGCTTGTATCCGGGATCTTATTCTTTCGGTCATGAACCAAAGTTCATGACCATAGTTGGTCATGACATGGTTGTCAGTTGTCCCATCCAAATCATATTTAGAACTGGCTCAACCATTATTTAAGGGGTCTTTATTATATCAGTGTGTATGTTTTGGTATTTGGAATAGGTTTGTGGGCTGTACTTGGGTTTGTCGAAAGATCTTCTGGAAGATAAAGCATCAAGAAAGCTGCTAGGACATTCAAATAGCATTTTTATAAAGGCAGTGTAACCTAAAGGATTGCCGTTGGGTCTTTTCGTGTCTTGTCTACAATCCAGAAAGGGGATCTAAAGATGGATAGTTAAAGACTGAATCCATTTTCCTGTTCTTTCTGTCCTTCAGGGAGGCTTTGATGCAGGGTATCTGTATCACTGTAAGTTCTCTGAGAATCAGGATGGAGATCCAGACCAGCGGCAGGACGAACCCTTTGACTTCCTGCCGGTCCATGACGCCGAAGACGACCCGATTCGCTCCGTCGCCTTCAGGTAGACGGACGGCAAACTAACAGATCAGCGTGCTTCATGTCAGCTCCTCTTTTGGTTTAAGGAAGTGGTTTAACAGCAGATTCATCAACCTTGTTTTCAACAGAAGCAGACAGCAGCATATAGTTTAGCATCTGGCAGCTACAGAGTCAGAAATGTGTCTCAGGGTCTGGTGGAGACCAAACCAGAGCTAAAAGACACTGTTCTGGTTTGGTCTAGTTGATACTGGACCTCCACCAACAGAACAACAGATACAGTAATGCTGCTGTTGGTTTATTGAATATGTTAAAAGGCATCTGTGTGGTCCAAATATCCAGTAGTTAATAATTAAGTTTCAATCAAACCACAGGTGGTCAAGCAGAAGGCCCCTGATGATTTAAGATGGAATAACCCAGATAGTTTCACCTGTTTAAGGTGGTATTTGGTGTTTCTGCAGCTCCGACAGGCAGCTGCTGCTCTGTGGGATGCACTCCGGCTCCGTCAGGGTTTATCCTCTGCAGCCGGGCGACCCCAGCCTCTCCTCCATGGAGGCCTGCTGGGCCCTGAGCGTCCACGACAACCACCACGGTCACCTGAGACACCTTCGCTGCAGCCACGACGACCTGTTTGTTGTGACGGCCGGAGACGACGGAAACATCTTCTCCTTCAGCCTGCTGCCTCCGGAGGAGCTGCACAGGAACCTGCAGAGGAACACGGCCAAGGCTCCCTCACCCAGGGTCAGAACGCATCTTATTCTTTCTATTTAGTGATAAAGCATCAGGCATCAAGCTCAGCTGTAACCGAGACTGTTAACTTTTTATGTTTCATTTTTTTGGACTTATACAAATCAAGAAGGTTTTTTAATATTACACGGACTCTAACCCACATGGAGCAATGTTTTAATGGGCTTAAAAAGGACTAAATAATAAAATAAATATAGTTTGGATCCAATAAACCTGAATTTGTGAGTCTAAATATGCAGGTACAGCACATGGACTCCATTCAATGTGAGAGAAACAACTTATAAAATCAGTTTGCTGTGACTGTCTCACAGTAAAACACATACAAAGGCTACTTTTCCACATTCTGCGTGCCGGTTTATTTATTTTTATTACGTTAGCTGTAGCATATCTAGCTTTATTTTCCAGGTTTAAGATGCTGGAATGAGGTTTTAATCTATCATATGTCATGTTCTATTAAACCTGCCACACAAAGGACACACAGCATGAAGGAGATGCAAAAAAAACCAAAGAACACTCCCTACAGTTGCTCCCTTACTGGGTGTTTTTATCTTGTTAATGCAACTTTCCATTCTAGTTACACCACCTATGAATTGAAATCAGAGTAGCAGTAGCGTTTGTGGCTTTTACAAGACAAGGAAAATTACAATAAAAAGTGAAATACAGGAGAGCCCAGACCTCCACCAAGCAGCTCATTTCACCCCATATTGGGATTTACACCCAGAAATAATCGTCCCAGGATTGTTTTATCTACATTATCAGACTCCTTGACCCAGAAAACAAACCCTTAGCATCTGGATCCACACTGATATCATCATTAGTTCAATAGTTATTCACCAGAATCTCTTTCTGGGTAATGGTGGTTTCTTCTGGATCCAGCTCCATAGCTGTTGATTCTACAACAGATCTGTTGGATCCTCCTGATTCAGCAGAGTCTCAGCTACATGTTGGTGTTGGCTGCATGTCTGGATCTTCATCTGTTACCTTACAGTGATGACCATTCCACAGGCCCTCTAGTTTTTCCTGTTCTGGGTTAGTATTCGGAATTTTTCCCAGATCCGGATCAGATTTTGACATGTTGTAGAAATTAGCAGGAACTTATCCTGTATTTTTTTACCAAGCAGTCTGGACATGTTTTGCGGAGTTACATGCACATATGCATACACATTGCCCTATCTCCTAATGCTAAAGAATCCTGCAAAAACATTCCTGGATCCAGACGGTGATCTGGATCAGCACCAAGATCTAATCATCTGTTTCTTGTCCCATCATCCACCTTTCCTGGACATTTAATCAAAATCCATTCAGACCTTTTCACGTAAAGTTGCTAACAGACAAACAAACAGATAAACGCCGGCAAAAACACAACCTCTTTGGCGTTGGTAATAATCAAAGTAAATCAAAATAACAGAGAAAAACAGGAGACGAAACTTGTGACGTCTGAGCATGTTTCAATAAACCTGTCTGTTTTCTCGTCTTGCTTGTTCTCCAAGATAAAGAGTGTGTTTTGTTGGGAGACAGGAAACTGATATCAGTCTTGTTGTTATTAAAAGCAGAACTCAGACATCAGGCCGCTTGTCTGATATTATATCCAGTGTAAAGTGTGATGGATGGCATGTTTTATTCTTAAGAGCAGCAGCTTCTTTTGTAAAAGTCATCGGATGGTTCAGACGTTTAAGGAGTTTAGTGATGATGTTGTGAAGATTGGTCAAATGGATGAAAATGTAACGTCATCTTGTTGACATGTCATCCAGGTTGGTGTTGAAAACGAGACTTTAGCTCTGGATATCGAGGATCCAGCAGCCTACAGGTGAGTTTAAATCACATATTCTTTTCCATTGTAACTCTGCTCTTGTATTCTTCTGTGTACCTGTCGTTTATGTTTTATTTCTCTGTGCTCTCTCTGTACTTGTGATGAATATTGGAGGATGCACCATCCTTGGTGTCGCTGTGACTCGACAGAACCGTCTAACTCTCTCACCCCTGCAGCATCGAGACGGCCAAACAGAAGCTGGAGACCGACCACCTGCGTCGGGAGGCCGAGCTGAAGGTCGCGGAGAAGCAGAGGAAGTTGGCCGAGCTGCAGAAGAAGTTTAAACAGGTGCTGGACAACAACCAGAGTCTGCCGGAGCACGTTCGCCTCCAACCTGAGGTACAAGTCTGAAGATTCATCTGGTTTGACATTAAAGTTAGTTAAAGGAGGATAACTTCCTCTAAAAAGACTCTAATTGTAGATATTCATGTGATCATAAAGCTCAGCCGTGTTATTAAAGGTTAGATTAAAGCATGTCATTGTTATTTGTTGGAATAAGTAAAGGACGTTTGCTGATTCAGTGTCCTAAACTGAGTGTGTTTGCAGGAGCTGCAGCTCGACCGGCGTTTCTACGAACAGGCTGAGAGGCTGAAGGCTCAGCAGGTGATGGAGGTCAGGAAGCAGCTTTCCTGGGAGCAGGAACGCTGCAGCATCGCACTCAGAAAGCTACAGGACTGGTACACGAATGCACACTGTAGCCAAATACCAAAGTATTATCTGGACATGCACAGACAACACCATCCCCTGTCAGTATTTTGTTGACAGTGAATATCTGCTGATAGAAAGTGTAGTAGGAAATTATTTAATGCAGACTTGGTGACAATCCAACAATGTCCAGTAGAAGCCTCACCGACTTTGACATGATGCAAATACGGATATTTTTCGGCACAATAAAAACTTTATCTGAAAGTAAAGTTACAGAGTGCTTCACAACAAAATAAGTGTCAAAATTAGACAAATTAAATTCAACTAAATTCAACAAATACAAACATGCAACATAAACAAGATAGAAATCATTAAGTCAAGTCTAGATAACCTTTTTTTTATGGCACATTTAATAAAACAGACTCTGCAGCAAGTAAAAAGGGTTATGACAAGACGAAACATCAAGATTAAGACCCAGTAGTGTTATTTAAGGTGTTATTATACCTGATTAATTACATATTGAGGACTTAGCCTGTGGTGGGCCAACTTTGGCGGAGGGTGTTTTGTAATAAGTGGCCGAAACGCCCAATGAGGTCGGGGCACACGGCTGAAGATGTGTCGTCATGGTGACACCACGGGATCATCGCCAGTTCCACCCCACCCAAGAGTCCTTTCAAGGATCCTTAAACCCAACAGAAACTTTGTAGAGTACTACTTTACCTGACTATAATACATGTTAAGGCTGAGACCCTACAGAGATTAGATACATCGATCAGGCATAACATCATGACCACCTGTCTAATACTGTGTTGGTCCCCCTTATGTGGTCCAAAATGCTCTGAACCATTGGGCATGGACCAGAGGACCTCTCAGGGTGTCCTATGGGGTCTGGAACCACTGGATCCTTTGGGTACTCTGGCTTGTGCAGTGGAGCCTCTGTCAATCAAAGTTGTTCCACTGCATCCTGTTGATGCTTGATCACAATGGGCTGTAGGAAGTCTGGAGGTCAAACCCATAGACATATATACGTAGATGCTGCATTGACTGTGGAGGGACGTGCCTAAAGCTCCGCCATCTTGGTACAGGGCTAGCAGAGGGGGGAGTGAATGTAAGTCTATGGAGGTAAGAGGTACTCCACAATCTTAAAGTAGAATTATTCACGGAATTATTTCGACCGATTTCCAAACGGTTTGGTTTGTTAAAAACGTCACACATGTAGCTTTGACACAGGATGCTTGGATGCTTTTGTTCTATTTATGTCTGCCTGTCCTTCCTCCATGTCTGACGTTTGTAACAAACAATATATGTTGACAACTGATCGATTTATGATCACTTTTATAGTGCAGACATGTCATTCCTCTATAGACGTAATGCACTGTAGGGGCGAGTGGCACTGTACCAAGATGGCCGCCGTGTAGGAACGTCGGCTCCAATCGGCAGCAGCAGTCAACGCGGCGTCTATGTATATATGTCTATGGTCAAACCAACATGTTGGGCCATTGTCATGTTCCTCAACATGTTCCTGGTTGGTTGATGTTGTTTCCATGTGGTGGGGGGCATTTTCCTGCAGTGACATTTGGGATTTCCATTTGCATGAGGGAGTGTGTTGGTTGTGGGACAATGTTTGTTTGAGTGTCTAAGTCTGATCAAGGTTTTCCACCAGAACACCACATAGTACCAATATGATCCATGTTAATCACTTCACCTGTCAGTGGTCAGGATGTTGTGGCTGATCGGTGCATATTGTGGCTAAAACCCTACAATGTTATTACTTATAGAGATAAACCTGGCTGATTTACAGTAGTTTTTAATGTTTTATTTACTTATTTATTGGTATTTTATTCTATTTTAATTGCAGCAGGTAATTAAACAGGTTAGTTTATGTAACAAAAAGTACTTAGGGAAGTTTTAATGCCCACGTTTCACTTAAGTTTCATTGTTTTGGCTGTAAACTGAAGACTTGGAACATTAATGAGACGTCACCAGTTCTTTGAAATGTGATACTGAGCAGTGAGTGTAAATCTTCTGGTGTCCTGAGATGTTTTTGATGTGATTTTGATTTTCACGTGTTTGTTTCCAGGTTTAAACACTCTCTGCAGGTCACTGTAGTCGCCGTCCGCTCCGACCACAGAATCTCCACCTACCGGCTGCCGGCGCTCACCGAACCTTCGTCTCATCAGAGCTCCCCCCGCCGGCCTCATGGAGACAGAAATGCTGCACCAGAACGCAGGAGATCCAGAGCAGAACCTGCAAAAGACATCGGCAAAGCAGAAGGTGAGGAAGTGCTTGTGTGTTAGTTTCACCTGCTATCTTGATCTGCGTCATCACCTGTGTTTGTTCTGCAGAGGAGGAGGTGATTCGGCCTCCGGTGGCTCGAACTGCAAGGATGAAGCTGGGAGACCGACAGGAGGAGAGGCTCAGGAAGGCTGCAGAGAAAGCTGAGCAGGCTCGAGCCAGAATAGAGAAGAAGAAGCAGGAGTGGGACCAGATGTTAGTGGCCGCAAATATCAACCAGATTAAGCCACTAGTGGGCGCTGAGGTTAGAATTCCCTACAGCTGCTGGGGTCTAAACCTGGGTTGTTGGTGTCTCAGTTATGCAGAAAAGCCGGACGAGGACCACGAGGATCCGCAGGACGTTGAGGCCATCAGAGAAGCTCGGGAGAACATCGGAGACGTCGTGACGGCGAAGCAACCGAGAATAAACGCCGACATGAAGAAAGAGGAGCTGATCGCCTTGGAGGGAAACGTACAAACATGCAGACAAACACACCTCAGATCATCAGGGTCCTTCTGCTCGACCATCTCTGACTACTTACTGATTACTCTGAAACTTTCTAACATAAACTATGAATGTTCAAAATGGTATCTGTGACATTTTAGATCGATACATCAAATACTTTCTTGATAACGTTCTTTTAAAAACTGACCCCCATTTAACAGGTTTTGTCTCATTGAAATTTGAGGCTATAGATTGAGGACTAGTTAAGAGAACATTAGTTGCAGGTGTGTCAGATTCATTTAGTGACTCCTTTCAGATCCGTGAAAAGCAGCTTGAGATGAACAGACGCGTCGTGGCGTTGCGGGACTCCAAGGTTCTCCTGGTGTCTCGGCTGAAGGCTCACACGCAGCAGCTGCAGAAGGTCCAGCAGCGTCTGGCGGCTCATCTCCACCGGCCTCCACCCGTCCTGCCCTCCTTATCACCGGAGGAAACCCCGGAGGAGAGGCTCCGCTGCAGCCGAGCCGTGCTGGAGAAATACCGGGAGCTGAAGGAGCAGAGGTACAGAGGACTTTTTAGGATGCATTATCACCCGCAGTCAGAATAAAGGCGTCTATTCAAACACTGCGGATGAAAGCAGCTGCTGAAGAAATATCTAGACTTTATTATGTGTTTTCAACCAGGTTTAACAGCACGCAGCAGGATTATCAGGATGGAGATGTGAGTCTGTTGGAGCAGCTGGAGAACGAAATGAAGGAGGAAGAAGAAGAAAGAGAGAGAGGAGGAGGAGAAGAAACCCCCAGTCTGTTGGCTTCATCTGAGACCAGAGAAGAAGAAGCTGTGAATGAGGAGCTGAGTGATCTGGAGGAGGAGCTGCAGAAGGACGAGGAGATCCGACTGCTGCACGAGCAGAACTCTCTGCTGGAGGAGGTCATTAATAAATCACAGCTGAGCAAAAGAATATGGATTAAATATCTTCTAAACTCCAACATGTGGGCGTGTTTTTCTTTATTTTTTTTAGATGGACGGTTCGGTTCGTGAGTTTGACTCGGAGCTCCAGCTGCTGCGTCGCCAGAAGCTGCACCTGGACAGTCGGCTGAAGCTGGCCGACCTCCGGGTGCTGACGCTCTTCCAGGAGGTGGTGGTCCTCGAGCAGTTTGAGGGAAGGGAGGAAGGCCTGGAAGAGAAACTCGACGGATACATGAAGGAGGAGAACAGCATCACGGTGGGGGGAAGTTCATGTCTAACCACAGTAATTGTGTATTTGTCTCTTAGTGCTACAAAATACAGGCCTGGTGCAGCGTCCCGCTACAGGTGATCTCCTTCTGATCACTGCTTATAGATCCTACTCACCTCCCCTCCTCTGTTTCCTGACAGTCTAAGCTGCAGGAGTGTAACAAACAACTGGAGGAGAAGAAAAGAGACATACTGAAGCTGCAGGAGAGAGAAAAGACTCTGACCGCTGCCTTCCGGGCGTCGCTGGGAGAAAACAACAAGTTCGAAGCGTTTCTGACCAAAGTCTTCAAGAAGAAGGTCAAACGTGTGAAGAAGAACGAGCACACAGGAAATGAAGGTAGCTCAGCGTGTGATGACGTCTGTAGCGGTTTGTCCTCACGTCCTGTATGATTAAAATGTGTGTTTGTAGAAGACAACGAGGACAGCGACGAAGATTTAGAGGAAGACGACGACGGCTGGGATGATGATTATGACAGCGACACGGAGGAAGCTGCTCTGGACGACAGTGTTTGTCCTGCAGGTCAGTTTAGTGATGCAGGAAATATTCAAATCCAGTCATCACATTAAATTATTTAACTTAAGGCCCTTCAGAATCTCCAATGGACTGGATTCAGGTTGAACAAATCATTAAGTATCAGCTTTTTGGAGATATTGTTGGATCCTACAAAACAATTATCATAACTAGAAAAGCACTCAGAGAGCTCATACCTCCGCCAAGGAGCTTCAGTCCACCCCCAACACAATCTCCCAATTCACATATTTTCTATGGAACGTTACAGATACAAATGTAATTACATACAGTTCAAATGTCCTACCAACAATGCGGCCTTCACCCCATCCGACCTAATGAACAGGCGCGGCCTCTAGCGCGGCAGCTCCTAACAGCCTCCCAGCTTCTTAGACAACCGGAGATAAGAATGCCTGCCCAACCGTGTGTATGTCGCTCAGGAAGGAAAGAGAACTCCGTCATTGTCGCTGTCTGTCGCCCAAAATGTCATGTGGTCACAGGCGGTTACCCCAAAAACAAGAGTGCCCTCTGGTGGCTTTTAGAGTAAACCTCATTTAATTGTCCACCCGGTTACGCTTACATTAAAAAAATTCCTGGATGGAGACGGTGATCCGGATCAGTCCCAATATGTCATCATTTGTTCCTTCCTTTCCTGAAAATTTCATACAAATCCATCAGTTACTTTTCGAGTTCTTTTGCACACAAACAAACAAACCAACGCCGGCCATCACATAACCTCCTTGGCGGAGGTACTTCAGATCTGTCTGTTATTGTAATCAACTGTTCGATGAAGGAACTGGAGTTTTTTTTAGAAGAAGAAGCAGAGACTCAAAGAATATCCCGTTGGACTTGTGTGCACCACGTTAACGAAAACTTTTGGGATCCCTAATGCACTTCATGGCATACTGGTGCTCAAGTCAGCAAGTTATCCACATGGAAAATTGAATAAATCTGATTTATGTGAGAAGAATGAAGAAATAAGATGGAAAGTAGGCTGTCAGGATTCAGATTTGTAGGACTTTTTCAGACAGAGAAGGACAAAAAAAGACAAGCAAACCCAAAGACCTATCGCACCCTCTGGTTTTTTTGGATTGCAGTGCTTCTCTGCGCTTCATAAACATCATCTTTAGTTCTAAATCTGTGTTTGTGTGTCTCAGGCTGTGAGCCGGAGCTGTTTGAGAACACGCTGCAGCTTCGTGAGCGTCGCCTCGACCTGGAGGAGCTTCTGGTGGAGGAGAAAAGGATCGCCGAGGCTCTGAAGAGGGAGCGCGACGCTTTCATCCAGAAGGTCAAACTCCGTTGTTGATCTCTCCGTCTTTTCGTCTCTGGTGTATTTCTGTTGTCATGTATTTTGGTGTTTTACTTTTTTACTGCTTGACTCTGCAGGAGAAATCGGTGAAGAGCAGTCGGACGGCGGTAGAGGACGACTTGGAGTTAATCAACAGGGAGAAGCTGCAGAAGATGAACGAACTGGATGTGGTGGTTCCTCTCAGACTGCATCAGGTAAACCGGCAAATACTGTAGAGATTCACTGATGACAAAACTACTTAAAGCTGCTCAACTGATTTGCCTGCAGACTTATAGAACTCCTAGAAGACCGATCGCTGTGAGGAACAACCAACTAAAACGCTTTATTTAAAACATACGAGCTCTGGCCGGAGGACATTAAGTGTCACCAGTGTCTCTGTCATGGTGCCCGTTGATGGCTGAACTCCCACAATGCTCTCTGCTTGCCAACACGGAGCTGCCCATAGTCCAAGTTACTGCTTTCCTGTGTCACTACAGTATTAAACAGGAATAAGCTCCACCTGGTGGAACAACCAGGTACTACAGCTGCCATACATGTTCTGACATGCATGTAGAGAACACAGGTTTTTTAGAGGTTGTGTTGCAGATGTAATTTTTCCTACATGCACTGCAGAGCTGCTAAGTCGTCAAGTATATACACTAGATCGGTTTTAATAACTTTAATTGTGCTTGAAGTGTGCATCGTTCAGGGAAATGTTGTGGGATTAGGACTCGGTATCGACAGACGCTAAATATTAAATGACTCAGATTAGATCAGGGGCCCCAAAAAACTTGATCCGGGCATCCTTAATGCTAATATCTGGAGTTCCCTTACATTCAAGGAGTTAATCAGAGCAGCTATGTGGTAGGTTTTTCTCTCAGAAGGCTAATTTTATCTGAATGGAAAGACTAATAGATACACTGCCGCTTGGAAAACATTTGAATCTTCCAGAAGAAACATGGAAGCTGGGAAAACTGTCTGAATATACACTGTACCTCCTTTCTCATTGAACTACTGATTAACATGGAACTAGAGCTTTCTGTCTGAGCAGTCTGGCTTTTCTTCACATTACTAAGTCGTTTGTGGTAACTGAATTGCATCTCTTGCAAGAACTCTCTGAATGTATTCAGTACCAATGATTTTGACTTAACTTGTTAAACTTCCTCATTTTTTCATTCTGTCTGTCCATTTCCCTTACTTCCTTCCACCGTCTGCCAGATTGAGTTTGTCACTAAGACCTCGATCCCGTCAGATCTGAGCGAGGCGTTGGTGCTGGATAAGACTGAGCTGACCAGGCTGCAGGAGCGAATCCAGGAGCTGCAGGCGGATAAAGTCCATCAGAAAGACCTGTACCGCCAGGCTTGTCAACAGCAGGCCAAGCTCATTCACGACCGCAGCGACATGGCCGCCAAGATCCAGGGTAAGACCTGCGTATACCTGAGACTAGAGGAGCTCGATCTCTTCTCCAGCTCAATCTGAAAACACAGAAGAAGCATGGAATGAAGTCCACACACAACCCGAAGAAAAGACGCAAACATATGCAAACAAATAGAAATGATGTTACGCGCATTGATCTGTTTGTTGCTGTAGTGCTGGAGAAGCAGTGCAACGAGCTGATGATGACGAAGTTCGGGAAGCTGGTGGACCTGGAGGCCCTGCAGATGCTGTCGGGAAACAGGAGGCTGGAGGAGCTCAAGCACGAAAAACTCCTCAAAGAGGCCGAATACGCCAGAGAGATCCAACAGTGGGACGTACGCTGACCTGTGCTCTTCAGCAAATGCGACATCCAGACTTATCGGAATGAGTTCATTGATGTTTTTCGTCAACGTGTGTTGGTGTAAATGCAGGTGAAGGTAGAAGAGGCACGCCAGGCTCTGATGGAGGTGACCAGGCGTAACACGGAACATCTCCACAAAGTGACGAGTCTCTTCGAACAGAAGGAGGAGCTGGAGCTCAAACTCAACGCCAGGCAGAAGAGAATGGTACTTTCTGTGCATTAAATTCATTTGGTACTGTGCAAGTCACGTCGTATTTGATATTTGTTCTGTTTCCTCAGGATGATATCTGTGCAGAGTTTGAGCAGAACAGTGTTTTCACTTTCATCTGCCGAAGAAGAAAAGCTTCACTGAGCTTACCTGAAAACTAACTTTAAGTAGTGCATATCCAAGCACGACTTGTGACATCACAAATATGTTTGAGGCCAGTCCAGGTCCGATAAATTATTTTAAAAAGTGTGGCAAGAACAGTTAGATCTTTCAAGGAAGCTGTAGAGATCTTGTTTTGAGCACCAGACTTAAGCAAACCCTAATGCTTTTGTGGAAAAAAAACACACGAGACAAGTTAAATACTGGATTTAACTGGAGTAAATCCAGTATTTACTCTCATTTTTAGCTCTGGATTGGTCACCACCACCTCCTGAAAAGGATATCTAGCTTCGTAGCTGCTCAGTTTTCATACGTCATTAGGGACCTTTGGCATTTTTTGACTCTTCTTTACAAGTAGAAAGTCTATTTTTAACATACGCATCATTTATTTATTGACCAAATCTTTCTTTTTTTGTTGCTGTCCAGATTCCCCCGTGTCCTCCAACAGGATGATAAGTTTTTGATAACATTTTACAATTATGGCACTTTTAAAGTCTTGACTCAGCAGCCAACAAGCGTTCAAAATGTTTATCTAGTGGCATTTATCAGCACTAATATATGTCAAAAGACTAGTCTTTTTACAACAAGGATTTTAGTGTAATGACCAGTTTGAGAAACCAGAAGCAGACATGAATCACAGGCAGAATGACAGGTGGAAAAGGTTTTATTACCAATACAGATTACAGTAAAATGGGCCAATCACACCCCCAAGTAGGTGATAAACCAGTCAGCCCGAGCAGGCCGAAGCTAAACCATGAGTGCTAAAGGTTGACTGGGATAACAAGACAGGAGGCCGTGAATCATAAAATTGTAAAACAGGGAGCACCAGACCTCAAGACATGGACTGAATTCCTCACAATAATAAAATTATAAAACTAATAAAACTGAGGACAGAGCAAGAGTGTCAACATAAGTCTTAGTGTTGTACGTTGTCAGGTGATCCAGCCTCCTGCACAGGTGTCTCCACTCCTGTAATGAGGTCAGACTAGAATTCGACAGGTGCTTTCAGACTATTCCAAAATAAGCATTGGCAACAGTCATGTTAAACACAGCATTTACAGCTCGACCACTATCGGACATTCTCACGTTGCTTCAATTTATCATTTTAAACGTCCATCCTTGCAGAATGACGTGCGGTCATCCTGCAAGGACTGACCTCAGCTCCTGAAGACTGTGTTTATATCGCTGCAAGTAACACATGTGATTGTCAGGGGGTTTTTCGGAAAAAGAAACAACCGCAAACACAACAGCAGAAAGATTATGGTAACAGAAAAACAAAGTGCTTTGATAATGAAGTTTACTTACAAAGGCGTAAGAAGGCCAGACGGGGGCAAACAAAAGAGCAACTGGAGATGCAGGAAAATACGAAACCAAAAGTCGAAGTGATATTTCCAAAAAACACAACGTACAAATACAAAGGAAGCAACTAGAAGGAATTTACAGGAGTGTTTATACCTACAGAACTAATTGGGGAGACAAGATGCAGATAAAACTAAAGGCGGCAATCAAAAGAGGAGGGAAAACCAGACAAAGGGCAGAAGTTTAAACACAAGTGATGAAGAAAATCTTGAATAATTTCCTTAAAACATAGCTGACAGCCTTACTAGCCAATAATCAACTAATGAGTGGCATAAAATTAACCCAGGTATCATGACACATTCTGATTTTGATCACATTATATGGTATTATGACGGTGAAGCATCACAGGACACTTTCTCATGGTTGTACTTTACTAGCTAAACTCCCACAATGCTCTCTGCTTGCCAAGACGGAACCGACGGAAGCTCGAGTGACGCTTCCTCTGGTTCCTGCAGTGTTAAACAGTAAGAGGCTCCACCTGGGGCTGCAACCGAGTCCTACAACACCAGTGCGCATCATGCTGCCCCCCTTTCTCTGTCTGTGTATCCAGGGCAGGCAGCAGTTCCAGGACCACAGGAGACACGTGGACCTGGAGGACATCCGGAGGCTCCAGGAGCTGGTAAAAACACAATCGCAGCAGGCCGAGGCCCTCAGGAGAGAGATCAGCCTCCTGTCTTGCAAAGGAGGCCACGTCTTGCCCCCAGACCAAACCCGACTGCCCCCTCTCGCCCCTTTGCCCACCCCCGCGGGCAGCATCCACACTGGGAAACAAGGGCCACACAAACAGCTTAAAGCACAAAACTCAGCCAGCAGACAGGGAGCTAATTAACTGTGGACAGAGGCATAAAGGACGTGCACACAGTTATATCACGAAGACCCAGTAATATCACCTGTTATTTAGTTACCTCTTGACTTTTCTGCAGCACCGTTCTTGGCTAATTGGCAGAACTGCGAAAGATCTCGAAAACAAACTGGTGTTCCTGCAGCGAGATTTGATGGGATGCACAAACAAAATCATGAAATGTGTTGTTAATCCTAGAAATTAAGACAATAATTCTGTGTTATCCTTCTAAGAATCACCGCAGTTGGTGAACGAAGCGTCCAGAGACGATGGGTTTGCCTGGAGATGTGCAAGGACCATAAAAACGACAGATCATCCCTTCACTTGCTGCCTCTTAAAAACGCAGCTGCTCTTTCTGTATATAAATCCCACAGCGACTTCCAGGCTTGAATGCCTGACAGTCTGGCAAAGAGAGGCTGTAGAACCAGCATCCACAGCCCTCCTCAGTGCCGACAGATGTTCCTACCGAGGCCTGTCCTGAAGAAACACACCATGTTAGCAGATTCAATGGAGGAACTTGAGGTCACAGCTTTATTTGGATGTAGTCTCAACACATTTTGATACAACTTAGGAAAATTTTGGCTCATTTTGGTATATTTGGACACTTTTGTCAACATTTTGGGCATATTTTGGCCCATTTTGACAGATTCGGAGCACATTTTGGTTCATTTTTGGTATGTTTTAACATAAATTACTCCTATAAGCTGACAGAGCCAAATCTAGAGGTTAATAGTGGGCAACTACTGGTGTCACCACCACTAAATATCCTGCTATTGAAAGCAAACTGAGTCATAAGAAACACTTCCTTTAAAATATAAGACTTTATACCACTACTTTGATCCATGATCATGAGTAACGCCACTGCTGACTTGATAGCAGCATTAGCTCTGATTAGCCACCATGTGTTGCTATGTGGGTTGAACCTTCAGGATATCCAGGAGACACAATAACCACTGATATTTTGTCATCGGCAAAGCTCTTGTTGGAAATTCCCATTTATTGTTACGTTTTTAATGTCAACACAGAGACAGTGAATGGTGTGGCAGATCTAGGAAGGATAGTTTTAGCAGTTAGCGCAGCAGTTTCTTGGAATAATCTGCAACTACATAACCTACAGCTCAAACTAACATCTATGCCTGTGACTGCTTTACTTGAACTTGTGTCTGTACATTTATTGTTCTTCATCACCACTCGCCTGGCGAAGAAAGCAAACCCAAGTTCAGTAGCGAAGAGGGGAGTAGAGACTAGCTTAAAACTACAGACACTTGTAAAGACCTTGTATATCATGTCAGTCTTGAGTTTCCAATGACTCCTATAACTTCTGATTTCCTAGGATGGAATCATTTTCACCCCAGTTAGGTGTTTTAGTTTTCATAAACAAGCTTGTGGTTGTATCTTTGACCCTTTTCTTGATAGAATTGGTGCAGTTTAACTTTGTGTAAAGCTCCAGTTTCACAGGGCATGATGCTGCCACCTCCATGCTTGATGGTACGTCTGGTGTTCTCAGGGTTGAGGGCCTCACCTTCTCTTCTCCAGACATGTTTTTGCTTAGTTTTTGTTCCATCTGACCACAGAACTTTCCTCCAGAAGGCCTTTTTACCTCCGCCAAGGAGGCTATGTGATGGCCGGCGTTTGTTTGTTTGTTATGTGCAAAATAACTCAAAAACTCATGGACGGATTTGGATGAAATTTTCAGGAAATGTGTGAAATGGGACAAGAAACAAATGATGACATTTTGGGACTGATCCGGATCACCGTCTGGATCCAGGAATTTTTTTTTAATGCAAGTGTAACTGGGTGGATAATTAAATGTGATTTACTCTAAAAGCCACCAGAGGGCACTCTTGTTTTTGGGGTAACCCCCTCTGACCACATGAGATTTTGGGTCTCCGTGCGACAGACAGGGACAGTGACGGAGTTCTCTTTCCTTCCTGAGCGACATACGCACGGTTGGGCCGGCATTCTTATCTCCGGTTGTCTAAGAAGCTGGGAGGCTGTTAGGAGCTGCCGCGCTAGAGGCCACGCCTGTTCATTAGGTCGGTTGGGGTGAAGGCCGCATTGTGGGTAGGACATTTGAACTGTATGTATTTACATTTGTATCTGTAACTTTCCATACAAAATATGTGAATTAGCAGATTATGTTGGGGGTGGACTGAAGCTCCTTGGTGGAGGTATGAGCTCTCTGAGGGCTTTTCTAGTCTTTGTCCAAGTGATCAGCAGCAAACTTCAGTGGAGCTTTAAGGTTCTGCTTCTAGAGGAAGAACTTCCTTCTTCGTGGAGCCTCTCAGCTCATGTTGATGAAAAACCCTGTCGACACTGACAGCTGTGTTCCAGCAGTTTCTAATGCAGACCTGCTTTTTGCTGATTCCTGGTTGACTCTTGACCATCCTGACCAGTTGTCTCTCAGAATCAGGTGACAGTTTGTGTTTTCTTCCTGATAGTGACAGTAACACAACTGGACCATGTCATTTCTACTAGCAGACATTTACACCAATTATACCCACCTCCCCCAGGATCTTTTTGACCACTCCACCATTAGGCAAGCCAATATAATCTTATCTGACACTTCTCATGTGTTAAATTCTGACTATGTAAGAATGAACTATGTGTAAACACAAACAGTACAAACATTCTTTCATCCCTCTGTCAGTTAAATTCATTATTATGTTTCACATGTGTCCTACTAAATGTTTTTATTTCATGTGTGTTTTGTGTTGCAGCAGTTCCTGCAAACATCTAAACTGTTTCCTGCCAACAGAGACAAATAAGTAACTTTGAACCTTAAACAAAGCCTATCAGTGTTTCTGATTAAAAGCCTGTTTCTTGATCTTTGCCCGCCAATAAAGCGTCACTAGAAATCAGTAACCATAATTCTAAACCACTCCTCTTTATGGAATGAGAAAGAGTATGAAAAACCTTCTTGCTTCCATTCAAACATTCACTGACACTTTGTCTGGAAGGTGACATGGCGCAGGAAGGATTTAATTTTGACAGGGAACAACTGAGCTGTTCCATCTGTTTGGATCTACTGAAGGATCCGGTGACTATTCCCTGTGGACACAGCTACTGTATGGACTGTATTAGAAGTTACTGGGATGGAGAGGATCAGAAACATATCTACAGCTGCCCTCAGTGCAGACAGACGTTCAGTCCGAGGCCTGACCTGAAGAAGAACACCATGTTCGCTGAGTTGGTGGAGGAAGTGAAGAAGACAAGACTCCAGTCTGCTCCAGCTGATCTCTGCTATGCCGGACCTGGAGATGTGTCCTGTGATTTCTGCACTGGGAGGAAACTGAAAGCTGTCAAGTCCTGTCTGCAGTGTCTGGTCTCTTACTGTGACCAACACCTCCAGCCTCACTATCAATCTCCTGCATTTAAAAACCACAAGCTGGTCGACCCATCAGAGAAGCTTCAGGAGAACATCTGCTCTCGTCACAATGAGGTGATGAAGATTTTCTGCCGCTCTGATCAGCAGTGTATCTGTTATCTGTGCTCCTTGGATCAACATAAAGGCCACGACACAGTTTTAGCTGCAGCGGAAAGGAAACACAAGCAACAAGTTGTTGGACTGAATCAAGAGAAGATCCAGCAGAGAATCCAGGACAGAGAGAAAGATGTGAGGATGCTTCAGCAGGAGGTGGAGGCCATCAACCAGTCTGCTGACAAAGCTGTGAGGGACACTGACAGGTTCTTTAAAGACCTCATCTGTCTCATTGAGGAGAAAGGCTTGGTTGTAAAGCAGCAGATCAGATCTCAGCAGGAAACCGAAGTAAACCAGGCAAAAGATCTTATGGAAAAGCTGCAGGAGGAGATCACCGAGCTGGAAGAAAAAGATGAAGAACTGGAGGAACTCGGTAATACAAAGGACGACTGCCAGTTCCTCCACATGTTCCCAATGCTTTTAGGACGCAGCACAACAAAGTGGCCTCGCCCGATGCCCCGTCACCTGCAGTACTTTGAGGTTGTGACAGCGGCTCTGTCAGAGCTGACTGATAAACTACAAAGCTTTCTATGTGAGGAATTGCTAAAACTTTCACGGACAGTCACTGAAGTTGATGTTTTACTGGCAAAACCAGAACCAACAACCAGAGCAGAATTTTTACAATATTCATGTCACATCACATTAGACCCAAACACACCAAGCGTGCGCATGTTGTTATCTGAAGGGAACAGAAGAGCAACGTACACCAGTAAAAAACAGACATATCCAAGTCACCCTGACAGATTCATGAGCAGGTCTCAAGTCCTGAGCAGAGAAGCTCTGACTAGACGTCATTACTGGGAGGTGGAGTGGAGCGGGCTTGGTGTTTATGTAGCAGTCGCATACAAAGATATCAGCAGAAAAGAAGATGATAGTGAGTTTGGAAACAATGACAAGTCTTGGGCATTCAGGTGTTCATATAATGATTATGAATTAACTCATAACGGATCCTGCACTTCCATCTCAGGTCCCGTGTCCTCCAGAATCGGAGTCTATCTGGATCACAGAGCAGGTATTCTGTCCTTCTACAGCGTCTCTGACTCTGGCACCATGACTTTAATCCACAGAGTCCAGACCACGTTCACTCAGCCTCTCTATGCTGGACTTCGGGCTTATTATTTCCTAGGTTTGGGAAGCTCGGCTGTGCTCTGTTAATTTACATCAGCTGGAGACTCTGTTTCAGTAAATAAGTGACTATATATATATACATAAGTCCTTCCAGGATTTCGCGGGCGTTTTTCAAGATTGTTGCGGCCTAAAATGCTAGAATTCACGGTTTTAAGCGTATTTGTTGCGAGGAATTTGCATAAGACAGTAAAATAATTGCTAAAAAGTTGCATTTTTTTCTTTGTTTTGTATAATTCATTAAACATTTTAAAAGTTTAAAAAGTTAATTCCACATCCTGGCACACGCGTGTTCACACACACACGCTCACAGCTCGTCACGTCAGTTAATGAATCTAACTGACCTTCATTGTTTCAGTGCTGCCACAGATCTGGATGCAACAGCTTCATCACGGTGGTTTGTCTGGTCTGTGGTCCGCTGGTTTCACCCATTCTCCTGATATGTTTACGGTAGAAAAGTGTTTGTCAGTGGATGGTTTTGGTTTGTGTTCCACCTCAATATTCCACGGGGTGAAAACAGTTTAGCTCCGCTTTGGTGAAGAACATCAGGGAATTGTTTTGCAGGTCTTTAGCAGTAATTTTTGTTGATAACTGGGAATCATTACTATGGTACATGTCTGCATCTTCAAACCATAAGCAAGGAAGTGAATTTGGTGACGTACGTGCATTACTGGGGACTGCTGTGATTGGTGGAACTCACAGGAGGCAGGACAACATTGCGGAAAAGTCGCGGTGATTGGACAAAATTGCAAGGTCGCACAGAATTCCCGGAGATTGGTTGAATTTGCCTTAATTGTTGCGATGCAACATCACGAATTCCTGGAGGGACTGATGAATGTAGTCACTCATTTGTTCATGTGTAACCACCCACCCATTATAACCATAATAATTCTCAGTTTATACTACATGCTAATATATGGTAAATGGTAAATGGTATAATTTAATATATTATATGTGATCATGTGATTCTTGAGCATAAAGACATATTTTCAAATACATGGTTTTATATGATTTTAGACCTGTCCAGGGTGTCCCCTGTCTTCACCCTGAGTCAGCTGGGATAGTCTCCAGCCTCCACGGGACCCTACAGAGGATAAAGTAGTGTATAGATAATGGATGGATGGATATATGATTTTATGTGTCGTCGTTTTTTTAAATGGTCTTTAACAAACAAGCATGTTCCTTTTCATCCCTATAATTATTACTTATTTTTTAAATGATAATGAATTTTAATTAGATTGTCTATTTCCTGTATGATTTATGCATGTATCCGTTTGTTTTATATTTGTATTGTTGCTGTAATATTTCTGCTCCTCCTCCCAAACACTTGTAAATATGTTCACAAAGATATAATCAAGATCTCATGGCATTTTAATGAGCAATCAATAAATACATTTTCAAGAAGGAAGAGTAAAAGTGTTTGTTCTTGGTCTGAAGTTCTATCCTGCTTATTTCAAAAGATGCCGAAGACAAGATCGTAAACATTTTAATAACAAGCCAGATTCAAGTCTAAGTAAGTGTTGAATTTACAGCAGCTACAGTGACTCAAGTGGTTCCTCTCATGATTTAAAACGAATGATAAATATCCAGCAACTGTGCTTTAAACAACACTGGCGACAATCCACTGAAGACTGAAAGGTTTAGCATCACACAAATCTGACAACTAAGAAATTTTAGCAGCAACACTTCAGCAATGAAATAAAAGAAATGTGGGGAAATGAAACAGGTCTGGACAAATGTGGAGACGTCGACTATCACTGGGGAAAACAGAACAAGATGGACACCTGGTGGCGAAACGCAGACATAGCAACCAAACTAAAACAGTGGAGGGACCAGAATTTGAATAATTCTTTAATTTCATGAAATAATTTTGCATTGATTGGAGTTATAAACAGAGATAACTGGAAATAGAGAACCTTTTCTATGTTTGATTTGTCTGAAGTTCACTGTCAGCATGTTTCAACACGCCATTATATAATTAAAAGATGACAGGCTATTAAGAGTATAGCTTGCAAAGGAATCCAAATAAAAGGAAAAGCCAGAGCAGACTGTAATCATAGACAGACTCTTCTAAGATAAACTGAGATGGAGCTGCAAAAATTATTTTGCAACACATTGAAAGAAATGTGAGAAACTGAACAGGTCTAAACACAACAGTAACCAACATTAAAGACCACTGATATCATTTGAGCCTGAATTAGCGCCTCTACTGGTGGCAAGAAATACAGCACAGATATGTTTTAAAGTTTAGACAAAGAAACTACATAAGGCTAAACAAAAGGTAAAGTCCATAGTAAAACGACAGATTGACTATGGAAAATTAACAGTGGTCTACAGTCCAGTTTTTGTCCTACATATCCATCCAGCCTCCTCCGTCCACACTATGTGACTCTGTGAGGGCTCTTTAATATGCTAACTCATCCTCCTTATATCCTCTCTCCTCCTGTGACCTGGAAATCCAACACACTCCGGCAGTAAGCCTAAAAGTGCTGCAAAGCTCCTATCAGTGCGAGTGCCTTTTTTTTAGTGACTATTTTGTCACATAGCAATCCTACCCCTCATTAAAAACAGACCCAGGGACCCTGTATAACTGTGCATGTGTTTAATTTGGTTGTTTTATTTGTCTTCAACTCTGACAAGGTTTCGAAATCACCACTTTAAATTACTTCACCTCAATCTAAACCATCTCTGGACTCCTTGGCACAGTTATCCAGATAGGTTAATGATTTGTGTTATTATTGTGAAATTATTATTATGCCGTTTAATTATTACTTTCAACAATTACTAAAATTGAAGTTCAACCAAATTGCGACACAAAACTCAATTTAATAATAATCTATAAGCGCATCCCCTTAAACCGAGGGTCCCGTGTGCAAGTCTATACGGGGGCCCCCAGATGGTAGTTAGTGTGTATGAGTGTAAACGCCTTCCTACAAAATGGGGACCTCGTGTGTTTTTGTGTCAGTGTTTGCATTTGATGTGTGTCTGATGTGTGCGTAAACAGCTCTATGTCTATGTCTGCGTATGTGCACATAGGAGTGCGTATCAACAGCCTCAGTGTGTTCAAGTGTTTCACAATGAATATAGATTATACAAACCAGCACAACATCCAGCTACCTCTTTTAGCCCAGATTCCCCTCTGTCCTCCAACAGGATGTTTACAAGTACTCTGTCCGTTTTTACAATTACAGCACTTTCAAAGTCCTGACTCAGCCGTCAACAAGCCATCAAAATGTTTATCAGGTGGCTCCGGGTCAACTCTGCAGATCTGTAAAGGATTTTAGTATCATGGCTCACTTTAGAACCCAGAAGTAGACGTGAATCACAGGCAGAATGGCAGATATAACAAGTTTTATTACCATTACAGAATACAATAAAACGGGCAACGCATGGGATTAACTGGAATAGATGATATAATACAGAGCAGGTGATGAACCAGTGAGCAATAGCATTTTAGTATTAGTGTTTTCAGACGACAAGCTTAGTTGAAGATCTCGATACTCTAATTAGACCTAAAAGTGAAATGACATCAACATTGCCCTGAAGGAGACAGTTTGTTTGGTCAAGGATTACATACCTGTTTGTTGATACTTTTTCACAGTTTAGTACCTCTTTCTTCAAAGTTTTGTACCTTGGTAAAAGTCCATACGGTGTTTATATAGATATAAACACCATATTGAAACTGCAGCATACAGATGACAGCCTCAAAAACACAGATTCAGACTTCCAGGTTTTCTCATGCAACAAACCTAAACAACAAATCCTCTCAACTTGCCAGGTGGGACTTTCCATATCATTGTCCTTCATCACCTCCCACCTGGTAAAGAAAACAGGCCAGAGTTCTCTCACAGCTTTTACTGTCACACTTGTCACAAGTCAGCTAAGAGCCAGAGACAAGCTTGTGATGCCAAAACTACAGTCATAAACAAAAGCTGACAGACACTTGTAAGGATCATGTATATCAAGTCAGTCTTGAGTTTCCAATGATTCCTATAACTTCTAATTTTCAAGGATGGAATCATTAAAACGGTTAAATCTGGACTTTGACAAGACCAGAATAAAACCTTAATTTTAGCCTGACTGAAACATTTCTTTACAGCTTATATTGTGCATTTGGTGTCCATCCAACTTCAGGCTGATGATTTTAGGTTTTCTTATGAAGAATGTGGAGGTAATCATCCTTCTTCATTGTTCCATTGACTTTGTGTAAAGCTCCAGTTCCACAGAGCATGATGCTGCCACCTCCATGCCGGACGGTAGGTTTGGCATTCTTGGGGGTTGAAGGCCTCAACTTCTCTCCTCAGTCTTTGTTCCATCTGACCTCAGAACTTTCCTCCAGAAGGCCTTTTCTTTGTCCATGTGATCAGTGGAGCTTTAAGGTTCTGCTTCTAGAGGCGGAACTTCCTTCTTCATGGAGCCTCTCAGCTCATGTTGATGTCCAACCCTGTGGACACTGACAGCTGTGTTCCAGCAGCTTCTGGTTCATCCAGACCTGCTTTTTGATGACTTGACCATCCTGATCAGCTGTCTCTCAGCATCAGGCGATAGGTTGTGTTGTCTTTCTGATCGTGACAGTAACACAACTGTACCATGTAATTTATATGAGCAAACATTTACACCATTAACACCCACCTCCCCCAGGATCTTTTTGAGAAGTCAACCATTAGGCAGAAAACTCGTGACACATCTCATAAGAATGAACTCTGTGCAAACACAAACAGTACAAACATTCCTTCATCCCTCTGTCAGTTAAATTCATTATAACTAAAATGTACTACAGACAGAAACAGTAGCAGGTTCTCACAGATAACCTGAATCTGTAATGTGCTCAGTATTTAACACCAGCTAATGTTTCACACGTGTTCTACTTAATGTTTTTATTGCATGTGTGTTTTGTGTTGCAGCAATTCCTGCAAATATCTAAAAATATTTCCTCTCAAGGGGAGACAAACAAAGTATCCTTGAACTTTGAACAAAGTTTATCAATGTTTTTGAATAGATGCCTGTTTGTGGATCTATGGTTGTCAGTAAAACTTCACTACAAATCAGTAACCATAATTCTAAACCACTCCTCTTTATGGAATTATGAAGAGTATGAAAAACCTTCCTGCTTCCATCCCAACATTCACTGACACTTTGTCTGGAAGGTGAAATGGCGCAGCAAGGATTTCCGTTTGATCAGGAAAGACTCAGTTGTTCAATCTGTTTGGATCTACTGAAGGATCCGGTGACTATTCCCTGTGGACACAGCTACTGTATGGACTGTATTAGAAGTTACTGGGATGGAGAGGATCAGAAAGATATCTACAACTGTCCTCAGTGCAGACAGATGTTCAGTCCGAGGCCTGACCTGAAGAAAAACACCATGTTCGCTGAGTTGGTGGAGGAAGTGAAGAAGACAAGACTCCAATCTGCTCCAGCTGATCTCTGCTATGCCGGACCTGGAGATGTGTCCTGTGATTTCTGCACTGGGAGGAAACTGAGAGCTGTCAAGTCCTGTCTGCAGTGTCTGGTCTCTTACTGTGACCAACACCTCCAGCCTCACTATCAATCTCCTGCATTTGAAAACCACAAGCTGGTGGACCCATCAGAGAAGCTTCAGGAGAACATCTGCTCTCTTCACAATGAGGTGATGAAGATTTTCTGCCGCTCTGATCAGCAGTGCATCTGTTATCTGTGCTCCTTGGATGAACATAAAGGCCACGACACAGTTTCAGCTGCAGCGGAAAGGAAACACAAGCAACAAGTTGTTGGACTGAATCAACAGAAGATCCAGCAGAGAATCCAGGACAGAGAGAAAGATGTGAGGATGCTTCAGCAGGAAGTGGAGGTCATCAACCAGTCTGCTGACAAAGCTGTGAGGGACACTGACAGGTTCTTTAAAGACCTCATCTGTCTCATTGAGAGAAGAAACTCTGATGTGAAGAAGCAGATCAAATCTCAGCAGGAAACTGAAGTAAATCGAGTCAAAAATCTTCAGAAAAAACTGCAGGACGAGGTCACTGAGCTAAAGAGACAACATGCTGAACTGGAGGAACTGTCTCAGACAAAGGACGACTGCCAGTTCCTCCACATGCTTCCCTTGATTTCAGGACACAGTACAACAAAGTGGCCTCGCCCGATGCCCCGTCACCTGCAGTACTTTGAGGATGTGACAGTGGGTCTGTTAGAACTGAAAGATAAACTACAGAGCTTTCTACGGGAGGAACTGCCAAAACTGTCACGGGCAGTCACTGAAGTTGATGTTTTACTGATGAAACCAGAACCAACGACCAGAGCAGAATTTTTACAACATTCATATAACATCACATTAGACCCAAACACATCAGGCATGCACATGTTGTTATCTGAAGGGAACAGAAAAGCGTATACGAGTAAAAAACAGACATATCCAAGTCACCGTGACAGATTTGTGAACAAGTCTCAAGTCCTGAGCAGAGAAGCTCTGACTAGACGTCATTACTGGGAGGTGGAGTGGAGCGGGCTTGGTGTTTATGTAGCAGTCGCATACAAAGATATCAGCAGAAAAGGAGACGATAGTGAGTTTGGGAACAATGACAAGTCTTGGGCATTCAAATGTTCACATGTTGATTATGAATTAACTCATAACAGATCCTGCACTTCCATCTCAGGTCCTGTGTCCTCCAGAATCGGAGTCTATCTGGATCACAGAGCAGGTATTCTGTCCTTCTACAGCGTCTCTGACTCTGGCACCATGACTTTAATCCACAGAGTCCAGACCACGTTCACTCAGCCTCTCTATGCTGGACTTAGGGCTTATTATTTCCTGGGTTTCGGAAGCTCGGCTGTGCTCTGTTAACTTAGTCAGGAGACTTGAGTTCAGTAAATAAGTGAATATATATATATATATATATATATATATATATATGTACAAACACACACACACACACACACACACACGTTAGTATAGTAATAGTATAATTAGTATAGTAGTAGTATAATTCTTAGTCTATGCTACATGCTGATCATATTATACATAATCATGTGATTCTTGAGCATAAAGACATATTTTCAAATACATGGTTTTGTATGATTTTAGACCTGTCCAGGGTGTCCCCTGCCTTCACCCTGAGTCAGCTGGGATAGTCTCCAGCCTCCACGGGACCCTACAGAGGATAAAGTAGTGTATAGATAATGGATGGCTGGATATATGGTTTTCATTGTTTTTTTTAATAGTCTTTAACAAACAAGCTTGTTCCTTTTCATCCCTGTAGCACCACAATACTTCATTTATAATGGTTTGTTGTGACACATTATGCGTTTACTCGACTTTGTTTATTCAAGACTGACATGGCAGGAAAAAACATGTACGATGTTTGACCTGAAATGCGTCAATCACAGTGATAAAAAACAACAACCAATAAAATATTAACAATAAAATATGTTGTGCATGATAATGAGATTCTGTGCATAATTACAAATGTTCAAGGACATTTAAAAGTGCATTTAAATATATGCATATATATGATTTTATGTGTTGTTGTTTTTTTGTTTGTACCAAATAAGCATGGTTTTTACATCCCTGTAGTGCAACAATGCTTTGGTTTGTTGTTGTGACAAAATTATTAAATTAAATATATACTTCATATTGTTCATGTTGCATTTTAAATAGCATTTTAATGTTGTTTTTCAAACTGCCAGGGATTAAAAGAAAAGTTTACTTTAGCTTTTTTCCAGCTGATTTAAAATAGAAACCAAACATCTGCAACATCGATAAACAGGAAGTCAACATGATGGACTATGTTTTTAGTCATTGAGTGTAATTATTTCCTATTTTTTAAATGATAATGAATTTTAATTAGATTTTGTATTTCCTGTATGATTTATGCATGTGTCCGTTTGTTTTATGTTTGTATTGTTGCTGAAATATATCTGGTCCTCCTCCCAAACAGTTGTAAATATGTTCACAAAGATATAATCAAGATCTAATGACATTCTGATAAGCAATCAATATATACATTTTCAAGAAGAACAAGTGGAGGAAAAGTGTTTGTTCTTGGTCTGGACTGAAGTTCTATCCTGCTTATTTCAAAAGATGCCGAAGACAAGATAGTAAAGATTTTAATAACAAGCCAGATTCAAGTCAGAGTTGAATTTACAGCAGCTACAGTAACTCAAGTGGTTCCTCTCATGATTTAAAATGAATAATACATATCCAGCAACTGTGCTTTAAACAACACTGGCGACAATCCACTGAAGACTGAAAGGTTTAGCATCACACAAATCTGACAGCTAAGAAATTTTAGCAGCAACACTTCAGCAATGAAATAAAAGAAATGTGGGGAAATGAAACAGGTCTGAACAAATGTGGAGACGTCGACTATCACTGGGGAAAACAGAACAAGATGGACACCTGGTGGCGAAACGCAGACATAGCAACCAAACTAAAACAGTGGAGGGACCAGAATTTGAATAATTCTTTAATTTCATGAAATATTTTTGCATTGATTGGAGTTATAAACAGAGATAACTGGAAATAGAGAACCTTTTCTATGTTTGATTTGTCTGAAGTTCACTGTCAGCATGTTTCAACACGCCATTATATAATTAAAAGATGACAGGCTATTAAGAGTATAGCTTGCAAAGGAATCCAAATAAAAGGACTAAAAGGAAGCAGACTGTAGTCATAGACAGACTCTTCTAAGATAAACTGAGATGGAGCTGCAAAAATTATTTTGCAACACATTGAAAGAAATGTGAGAAACTGAACAGGTCTAAACACAACAGTAACCAACATTAAAGACCACTGATATCATTTGAGCCTGAATTAGCGCCTCTACTGGTGGCAAGAAATACAGCACAGATATGTTTTAAAGTTTAGACAAAGAAACTACATAAGGCTAAACACAAGTTAAAGTCCATAGTAAAACGACAGATTGACTATGGAAAATTAGCAGTGGTCTACAGTCCAGTTTTTGTCCTACATATCCATCCAGCCTCCTCCGTCCCAACTATGTGACTCTGTGAGGGCTCTTTAAGATGCTAACTCATCCTCCTTATATCCTCTCTCCTCCTGTGACCTGGAAATCCAACACACTCTGGCAGTAAGCCTAAAAGTGCTGCAAAGCTCATGCCAGTGCTAGTGCCTCTTTTTTTAATGACTATTTTGTCACATAGCAATCCTACCCCTCATTAAAAACAGCCCAGGGACCCTGTATAACTGTGCATGTGTTTAATTTGGTTGCTTTATTTGTCTTCAACTCTGACAAGGTTTCGAAATCACCACTTTAAATAACTTCACCTCAATCTAAACCATCTCTGGACTCCTTGGCACAGTTATCCAGATAGGTTAATGATTTGTGTTATTATTGTGAAATTATTATTATTATGTTGTTTAATTATTACTTTCAGCAACTACTAAAATTGAAGTTCAACCAAATTGCGACACAAAACTCAATTCCATAATAATCTATAAGCGCGTCCCCTTAAACCGAGGGTCCCGTGTGCAAGTCTATACGGGGGCCCCCAGATGGTAGTTAGTGTGTATGAGTGTAAACGCCTTCCTACAAAATGGGGACCTCGTGTGTTTTTGTGTCAGTGTGTGCATTTGATGTGTGTCTGATGTGTGCGTAAACAGCTCTATGTCTGTGTGTGCGTATGTGCACATAGGAGTGCGTATCAACAGCCTCAGTGTGTTCAAGTGTTTCACAATGAATGTAGATTATACAAACCAGCACAACATCCAGCTACCTCTTTTAGCCCAGATTCCCCTCTGTCCTCCAACAGGCTGTTTACAAGTACTCTGTCCGTTTTTACAATTATAGCACTTTCAAAGTCCTGACTCAGCCGTCAACAAGCCATCAAAATGTTTATCAGGTGGCTCCGGGTCAACTCTGCAGATCTGTAAAGGATTTTAGTATCATGGCTCCCTTTAGAACCCAGAAGTAGACGTGAATCACAGGCAGAATGGCAGATATAACAGGTTTTATTACCATTACAGAATACAATAAAAAAGGCAAAGCATGGGATTAACTGGAATAGATGATATAATACAGAGCAGGGGATGAACCAGTGAGTAATAGCATTGTAGGATAAGTGTGTCTTATAGTTTTGCAGTGTATTTCCTCAGTAGGTCATCAACCCAACAGCAGGTAGTTGTTTTCAGACGACAAGCTTAGTTCAAGATCTAGATACTCTAATTAGACCTAAAAGTGAAATTACATCAACATTGAGAGAGGAGTAGGGATCAAATAAGAGTTACTCTTCAACCTACTCCTGTTCTTTATTTGCATGGGATGTATTTTTCTTTAATCATATGTACAATATGAAGTTTGTAAAATTTATTATGCATACCATGAAATAAGAACAAATAAAGCAAATTACCCTGAAGGAGACAGTTTGTTTGGTAAAGAAGTACATACCTGTTTGTCAATACTTTTTCACAGTTTAGCACCTCTTTTTTCAAAGTTATCTACTTTGGTAAAAGTCCATATTGAAACTGCAGCATACAGATGACAGCCTCAAAAACACAGATTCAGACTTCCAGGTTTTCTCATGCAACAAACCTAAACAACAAATCCTCTCAACTTGCCAGGTGGGACTTTCCATATCATTGTCCTTCATCACCTCCCACCTGGTAAAGAAAACAGGCCAAAGTTCTCTCACAGCTTTTACTGTCACACTTGTCACAAGTCAGCTAAGAGCCAGAGACAAGCTTGTGATGCCAAAACTACAGTCATAAACAAAAGCTGACAGACACTTGTAAGGACCATGTATATCAAGTCAGTCTTGAGTTTCCAATGATTCCTATAACTTCTAATTTTCAAGGATGGAATCATTAAAACGGTTAAATCTGGACTTTGACAAGACCAGAATAAAACCTTAATTTTAGCCTGACTGAAACATTTCTTTACAGCTTATAATGTGCATTTGGTGTCCATCCAACTTCAGGCTGATGATTTTAGGTTTTCTTATGAAGAATGTGGAGGTAATCATCCTTCTTCATTGTTCCATTGACTTTGTGTAAAGCTCCAGTTCCACAGAGCATGATGCTGCCACCTCCATGCCGGACAGTAGGTTTGGCATTCTTGGGGGTTGAAGGCCTCACCTTCTCTCCTCAGTCTTTGTTCCATGTGACCTCAGAACTTCCCTCCAGAAGGCCTTTTCTTTGTCCATGTGATCAGTGGAGCTTCAAGGTTCTGCTTCTAGAGTCAGAACTTGCTTCTTCATGGAGCCTCTCAGCTCATGTTGATGACACTGACAGCTGTGTTCCAGCAGCTTCTGGTTCATCCAGACCTGCTTTTTGATGACTTGACCATCCTGACCAGCTGTCTCTCAGCATCAGGCGATAGGTTGTGTTGTCTTTCTGATCGTGACAGTAACACAACTGTACCATGTAATTTATATGAGCAAACATTTACACCATTAACACCCACCTCCCCTTGGTTCTTTTTGAGCAGTCAACCATTAGGCAGAAAACTTGTGACACATCTCACAAGAATGAACTCTGTGCAAACACAAACAGTACAAACATTCATTCATCCCTTTGTCAGTTAAATTCATTAGAACTTAAATGTACTACAGACAGAAGCAGTAGCAGGTTCTCACTGATAACCTGAATCTGTGATGTGCTCAGTATTTAACACCAGCTAATGTTTCACACGTGTCCTACTTCGTGTTTTTATTGCATGTGTGTTTTGTGTTGCAGCAATTCCTGCAGTGTTGTGCCAGTTTACGCTTGAACAGAACTAGCTCAAAGTTCAGTTCACACATATGAAAATGAACTAGTTCACGTTCTTTTGTTAAATTTTTTGAATAGATAAGACACTATGTTACTCAGTAGAACCAGGCGGGTACAGTTTGCTTAAAAATGTGAGGTTCTTGCTGTCCATATCTTCATTTGTTAATTCATAAAACTTCGCTAGCTCTTCTGCTGAACTGACTGTGGCACTAGCCATGCTGGACTGTCATCAGTGTTTGCCATGAACTGTCGTAAAACCTGAAAACCGCTTTCTCTTGCGAGAGTTTTTAAATAAACGTGAACGGTGTGTGCCGCTCATTCTTGCGAGAGTGAGTGCGTTCACGTTCACAATGGTTATTTGAAAACTGATCTGTTCAGTTCAGCGTTCACCGAAAATATGAACGCATTCATGCACAACACTGCCTGTAAATATCTGAACTGTTTCCTCTCAAGGAAGACAAATAAAGCAACCTTGAACCTTGAGCAAACTTTATCAGTGTTTCTGATTAGAAGCCTGTTTCTTGATCTTTGCCCGTCAATAAAACTTCGCCAGCTATCAGTAACCATAATTCTAACACTTACTTCCTCATTCAAACCACTCCTCTTCATGGAATTATGAAGAATATGAAAAACCTTCCTGCTTCCATCCAAACATTCGTTGACACTTCGTCTGGAAGGTGAAATGGCGCAGCAAGGATTTAATTTCGACAGGGAAAAACTCTGCTGTGCGATCTGTCTGGAATTAATGAAGGATCCAGTGACTATTCCCTGTGGACACAACTACTGCATGGACTGTATCAAACACCACTGGGATGAAGAAGATTGGAAGTATATCTACAGCTGCCCTCAGTGCCGAAAAATGTTCACACCGAGGCCTGACCTGACAAAAAACACAATGTTCGCTGAGTTAGTGGAGGACGTGAAAAAGACAAGACTCCAATCTGCTCCAAATGACGTCTACTTTAGCTCACATGGAGATGTGTCCTGTGATTTCTGCATTGGGAGAAAGCTGAAAGCTGTCAAGTCCTGTCTGCAGTGTCTGGTCTCTTACTGTGACCAACACCTCCAGCCTCACTATCAATCTCCTGCATTTAAAAACCACAAGCTGGTCGACCCGTCAAAGAAGCTTCAGGAGAACATCTGCTCTCATCACAATGAGGTGATGAAGATTTTCTGCCGCACTGATCAGCAGTGCATGTGTTTTCTATGCTCCTTGGAAAAACATCACGGCCACAACACAGTTTCAATTTCAACAGAACGAGCTGAGAGGCAGAAAGCGCTCAAGGTAGTCTGTGAGAAAATCCAGCAGAGAATCCAGGACAGAGTGACCGATGTGAAGGTCCTTCAGCAGGAGGTGGAGGCCATCAACCAGTCTGCTGAAACAGCTGTGAAAGACACTGACAAGATATTCACTCAGGTGATATGTTTTATCAACAGTATATGCTTTAATGTGGCGCAGCAGATCAGATCCAAGCAGGAAACTGAAGTAAATCGAGCCAAAGATCTTATGGAAAAGCTGCAGGAGGAGATCACCGAGCTGGAAAGAAAAAGTGCAGAACTGGAGGAACTCTGTAATACAAAGGACGACTTCCAGTTCCTCCACATGTTCCCAATGCTTTCAGGACACAGCACAACAATCTGGCCTCGCCCTAAACCCCGTCACCTGCAGTACTTTGAGGATGTGACAGCGGCTGTTGCAGACCTAAATGATAAACTACAAAGCTTTCTATGTGAGGAATTCCCAAAACTTTCACAGACAGTCACTGAAGCGGACGTTGTATTGCCACAAACACAAGCCACGACCGGAGCGGACTGCTTACAGCATTCATGTAACATCACATTAGACCCAAACACAGCAAGCGTGCACATGCTGTTATCCGAAGGGAACAGAAAAGCAATGTATACGAGTAAAAAACAGGCATATTCAAGTCACCGTGACAGATTCATGAGCAAGTCTCAAGTCCTGAGTAGAGAAGCTCTGACTGGACGTCATTACTGGGAGGTGGAGTGGAGCGGGTCAGGTATTATTGTAGCAGTCGCGTACAAAGACATCAGCAGAAAGGGAGACGATAGCGAGTTTGGGAGCAATGACAAGTCTTGGGCATTCAGGTGTTCGCACAAAAAATACAAATTAAGTCATAATGCAGTCTCCAAATCCATCTCAGGTCCTCTGTCCTCCAAAGTAGGAGTCTATCTGGATCACAGAGCAGGTGTTCTGTCCTTCTACAGCGTCTCTGACACCATGACTCTCCTCCACAGGGTCCAGACTACATTCACTCAGCCGCTACATGTTGGGCTTCGTGCCTACCATTTCATAGGTTCAGAATCCTCAGCTGTATTCTGTGAGCTAAAGTAAGAACAATGAGTATGTTCCTGTTAAATGGCTTTAACAGAAACACACTACATTGCTGCAGTCACTGGCCACTTTATGCAGCACTCCTGTGAAATCTAATACATTCTCTGCCATAGTTCTACCTTTTCAGAGCTTTTTTGCTTTTTTTGTTCATGCCTTTTTGTTCCTGCTATAATTAACAGTATCTTTTTATCCAGTGTGAGTATGCTGCAAACTTGAAATACAATATGCATGGACTAACGGTTGCATTTGTGTTTGTCTGCTTCAGTAAAATCTAGTTTCTCCAGCATTGTCCACTGAAACTACCAGTGTAAGAAATGCTTGTGTATAAAACATTATTATACGACCGCAATAATCCTCTGTTTATACCATATGTTTATATATTATACATGATAATGTGATTCCTGTGTGTAATTACGTATTTTTGAGTGTCTGTGATAGTAAAATTATAGAACCATATATATGAGTTTCTGTGTTTTTGTTTTTTTAAATTAGTCTTTACCAAACAAGCACGTTTCATTTCATCCCTGTAGCACCATGATGCTTCATTCATAATGGTTTGTTGTGACGCATTATCAAAATAATATGTCGTGCATGGTAATGTGATTCTTGTGCATAATCACATATTTTCAAGTTTATATAATAGTACATTTATATATACATATATATGACTTTATGTGTTGCTTTTTTATTGGTCTATATCAAACAAGCATGTTCCTTTACATCCCTGTAGCACCACAATGCTTCATTATAATGTGCCAAAAATCTGGTATTGGACTTGTTCAAATTGTATTTTCAATAATATTTTTGTTTGTTTTCAGTCCACTATGGATTTAAGAGTGAAATTTCCACTTTAGCTTTTTCAAACCGATTCAAAACAGAATCAAACATCTGCAACATCGACAAAAAGGCAGGTCAACATAATGGAATTTTTTTATTGAATGTAATTATTACCTATTTATTTTTATTTTACCCATGACAAAGAATTTTATTTAGATTGTGTATTTCCTGTATAGTCTATACATGTATCTGTTTGTTGTATGTTTTTTATTATTGCTTTAATATTTTTTCTCCTCTGTTCTGCTACATGTCTTCTAGTGGCACTAAATATGTTCATGTATGACACCCAAACACTTGTAAATATGTTCAGAAAGATATAGTAAAGATGGTGAAGATTTTAATCATGAGCCAGATTCAAATCAAAGTTGAAATTACAGCAGCGACAGCAACTCAAGTGGTTCATGTCATGATTTAAAATTAACATACAATAATTATCTTGCAGCTCTGCTTCAAACAACACTGGCAACAATCCACTGAAGACTGGGGCAGACAAAGGTTTAGCATCACACAAATCTGACAACTAACAAACATTAAGCAGCAACAAATTAGCAATGAAATAAAATAAATGTGGGGAAATGAAACAGGTCTGGACAAATGTGGAGACGTCGACTGTCACAGAGGGAAACATAAGACAAGATGGACACCTGGTGGTGAAACAAAGACATGACAACCAAAATAAAACAGTGGAGAAACCCGAATTGGAATAATGCTGTAATTTAATAAAATAATGTAGAATTGATGGGAGGTATAAAGAGAGATAGCTGGAAATAGAAAACTTTTTTTTATGATTGATCTGTCTGTAATTCTCAGTCACCATCATATAATAAAGAGCAGACTCCTTGGCATGGTTATCCAGATAGATTACTGATTTGTATTATTAGTGTAAAATTACTAATATGCAGTTTCAGAAATATTTTCAACAAATGTTTAACATGTTTTTAAATAAAGTGTGTCCGTGAAGTGAATGTAGTTAAACCAAATTTAGACTCAAAACTCAATAAATGTATTAATCCTTAAGCGCGTCCCCTTAAACAGAGGGTCCCATTTGTGGACGTTTATACGTGGGTCCCCAGATGGTAGGTGAAAAGTGTATGAGTGTGTATAAGTGTAGGATGCAAGGACCTCTTTTTGACATTCCCTCATTTCAGCAATTCCACACTTCCATAACAGGCAATGGGATGCCAGTCGTCAAATGTTTTGTTATTACACTTAGCAACCACCCTTGTCAACCAGGATGGCATCACCGTCCTCTGCCATGACCTCTTGCCTAGAGGACCCTACACCGATACTGCTCCATCTGAAAGTTTTTGGGAGTTTCTCCATCAGAAGATCTTTCCTGGCTGAAAGGCTTATCATAGTTACCCAAACTATTCCTACCACTGTCAGCTGAAAATGCTTCCATCACAGAGCTTGGTCAAGTCGCTACCCAATCCTCATTCCTCTCTCACTTTAAACTGCTGTCATTTGTCCACAACTTCAACTTTATTTTCGTGCTACACCTTCAGCGTTGGAGCAGCTTCGACAGCCTACAGCCAAAGCGGTCCAGACCCGGACTAAAGCAATGGATCACCGCTCTTTCCAAGCTTGCTGAGTTTATATCTGCTCCAATGCTGATCATCTACACATTGCTCAGTCATCTTTTCATTCCTAATGGGGTTTCTATGCGGGCCTGATCCTCAACCAAGCCTTCCCCACACCAGTAGCTTACCTTACCATTAATCAGCATCACACTGATATTCTCCTTGCTAGTGTAACTTGTTATCGCTCCTTATCTGGCAGGAATCTTCTATTTATGAATCTCTTTCTGACCAGAGGTGATCAGACCTTTGCTGTTCTGAGTTGTTCAAATCTCTCCCAGAGGATCTCAGACTTCCAGTGTCTTGTTATATAATATTATTGAAAACCTTCTCTTGTCGTAAGGTCTTTCTTTAATTGGTTTTATTGTACTGATTATGTCTTTGTTCTTCTATACTTCACTTTGTTCTTTATACACTAGTCTGTTACATGTTTTGGCGTTTTGTTCTTTGCTTGGTTTTATTCTCTGTTTTTTAATGCCTGCTTTGTGAAGCACCTTGAAGCTTTGTCGTTATCATTATGACTGAAGTACTGTCAATTGTTCACAGAGGCAGAGCAGTGCAGGGTAGCAACTGCATCACGTAGAACCAGAAAGACTAGCTCCTGGCACGAAAACACAGCACGGCTCACTTAGAAACTTGTCGTGTAGTTTTGTGCAACATCTTTAGGAATTATTCAGATATGTCGATCCTTTGAAATGAAATGACCTTACTGTCCTGGTTTGCAAAACACAGCAAACGTTTTAAGATGTTGTTGATATAAAACCGTCTTGCAGAAAACAAAGAGAGACCGTACGTCAGGTTACGCTTCATTCCACAAAGACCGTCTATCTGAAACATGTGTGATTCTATCTCATTAGGTTCCTTTCATTTTCACTTTGTCACACGCAGATTCCTCAAATTTCATGAACGGCTGATGATGTGAAATCAAAAAACTCTCTCATTTACAAAGCTATTCAGACCCTTTGATACGGCTCCAAACTGTGGTGTTTACTGCCCGCCTCTGCTAAACTGAATGAACTGAAAGGCCCACACCTGTATATACAGTTTATATATTCCTTTCGGCATTTACAGTATAACCTTATCTGGTTTGATGCTGCTGTGGTGTATTTTGATGATGTGGTGGTCTGTGTGGAGTTTGATGTGCTGTTCTGGGCAAGGTTAACTATTAACTTGGGAAAATGTGAGTTTACCAAGGATGCTGTAACATACTTTGGGAAGGTGGTTAGGCCGGGTCAAGTCTGCCCTGTGCATTCCAAGATATCAACTGTGCAGAAGTTTCACCGGCCACAAACCAAAAAGGAGATGATGTGTTTCTGGTAAGGGCAGGGTATTACCTGGGGGTTTGTAGGAACTGCGTGAGTTTGCTGAATTTCCAGGTCACAGGAGGGATATGAGGAAGCATAAGTCAGCATATTCAAAAGCCCTCAAAAAGTCACAAAGTCTGTATACGGAGAAGGTTGGGGTGGATGGATGGGTCAACCAAAAACTGGACTGGAAGCCACTGGTAATTTTCCATAGTCAACATTTGTTTTTACGATGACCTTATCCTTGAATTTAGCAGAGAAAACAAGCAGCTTCTGTGTCCATTAGTCTGAACAAGCAGCAAAGAAAATCCTAGGAACTTTTGATACTGAGCTGTGACACTGTGCATAAACAGATTCAAAGATTTAAAGTTTTATTGTCATGTGGACAGTAAAGAAACGTTTCCCTGTACAGTGAAAGTCTTACTTCGCTGTCCACTCAGATTACCGGCAACAAGTATAAAAATACATATAAAATACAACAAAATATAAATAAAAACAATATAAAGGTAAACTGTAAAGTGTATTTAGTGCAAATAGAATGTGCAAAAATGTAAAATTTAACAGTGACATTCCAAAAAATTATCAATGGTTGTGCAAAATAATGTGAACAGAAGATAACTGCAATTTTCAAGTATATGGATTTTTAAAGTGCCCTTAGCGTAATCCGGTCAGCTGTTGAAGATTCTGATGGCAGTGGGGTAGAAAGAGTATCGTCAGCGGGTTGTCCTGCATTCACATACATGAGCAAGGACTCAACTCAGCCAGGACACAGTCTGTTTGTTCCCCTGGCTTTTGGATTTAATTTTATGTTATATTCACTGCCATACTTTGAGATCTTCTTATTTTTCTACAGCTCAGTTTTATAGACTAAATCTGTGTATAATGTACTTTTGTCATCACCTATAATATTGCTTTATTCATTTGTGTTTGTGTTAGAAAAATAACACACTTAATAAAACACTCACAGTTAACTTTGAAAAAACGACACTGGGTAGTAAAACAGCAAAAAGCTTATCAATGTTTTTGGAGAGAAACCAGTTTGCAGATCGTTTCCAGCCATTGAGACATCACTGTGAACATCGACTGATCACACGCAATCTCTTTTAAACCACTCCTTCTACTAGAAAACAAGAAGACTATTAAAAGCCTTTATGCTTCCCTCTGTGTCAAACTGAATGACATTCACAAACATTCACAAACACTTCATTTGGGAATTCAAACAGGCAAGAAGATCTTTGCTGTTCCATCTGTTTGGATCTACTGAAGGATCCAGTGTTGATTTCCTGTGGACACAGCTACTGTATGAACTGTATTAGATGCTACTGGGATGAAGATGATTGGAAAGAAACCCATAGCTGATATCTCTCATTTACAAAACTATTCAGACCCTTTGGTGCAGCTCCAAATTGTGTTCTGATGTTTGCTGCCCACCTGTGCCGAAGTGAATGGACTGAAAAGCACACATCTGTATACAAAGTTGTGAATTAAAGTTTGTATATTATGTCAGTCCCGAGTTTCCAGTGACTCCTGCAACTCTTAATTTTCTGTAATGGAATGACTGAACCACATGCATCTTTGTAAAAAGAAAAGAAAAGAAAAAGCAAACATGCAATTTATTTCTTTCATAGATTTGTTATAGGTCTTCTGGAAATAATGGAAACGTCTGCTGCTTCAAAAATATACATACAGCATCGCTAATATTTGGCTAAATGTCCCTGATCCATTTTCACCTCAACTAGGTACTTCTAGTAGCCATCCAGTTGTATCTTTGACCACCCCTCTTGACAGAGTTAACCTTAATTCTAGCCTGATTTAGCCACTTCTGTATCATTTTTGATGAGTGTTTGGGGTCACTGTCTTGCTGGAACACCTAACTGTGTCCAACATCCCACCCTCTGGCTGATGATTTTAGGTTTTCCTGAAGAATGTAAAGGTATTTCTCATTCTTTCTTTTTTTTGTTCAAGGTCTTTTTATTTGTTTTTCACAATTATATAAACGGGACAATGAGGCGCAGATTGTAATGAAACAGTGAAACTCAAATCACCACCCCAGGTTTGGTGGTCTTGGGGTTAAATGTGTCACCTTCTCTACTTAATTTACAGTTAACTTTGAAAAAATAATACCTGGAGAATAGAACAACAAGCTTATCAGTGTTTTTGAAGAGAAACCAGTTTGCATATCTTCTCCAGAGCTCAAGGCATCACTGTAAACATCGACTGGTCACATGCAACCTCTTTTAAACCACTCCTCGTTCTTGACTCACGAAGACTATTAAAAGCCTTCCTGATTTCCTCTCTGTCAGACTGAATGACATCCACGAACATTCACTACACTTAACTTGAGAGGTGAAATGGCACAGCAAGGATTTAAGTTTGACCACGAGAGACTCAGCTGTTCGATCTGTCTGGATGTAATGAAGGATCCAGTGACTATTCCCTGTGGACACAATTACTGTATGACCTGCATTGAACGCCACTGGGATGGAGAAGATCAAAGGAAAGGTTTTAACTGTCCTCAGTGCAGACAGATCTTCATACCGAAACCTGTCCTGACGAAAAACACCATGATGGCAGATTTAGTGGAGGAAATGCAGAAGTCAGGACTCCAGTCTGCTCCAGCTGATCTCTGCTATGCCGGACCTGGAGATGTGTCCTGTGATTTCTGCACTGGGAGGAAACTGAAAGCTGTCAAGTCCTGTCTGCAGTGTCTGGTCTCTTACTGTGACCAACACCTCCAGCCTCACTATCAATCTCCTGCATTTGAAAACCACAAGCTGGTCGACTCGTCAAAGAAGCTGCAGGAGAACATCTGCTCTCTTCACAATGAGGTGATGAAGATTTTCTGCCGCTCTGATCAGCAGTGTATCTGTTATCTGTGCTCCTTGGATCAACATAAAGGCCACGACACAGTTCCAGCTTCAGCAGAACGGACTGAGAGGCAGAAAAGGCTGAAGTCAAGTGTTAAAAAAATTAGACAGGGAATCAAGAAGAGAGTGACAGATGTGAAGGTGCTTCAGCAGGAGGTGGAGGCCATCAATGAGTCTGCTGATAAAGCTGTGAGAGACACTGACATGATCTTCAAAGATCTCATTGATCTCATTGACAAAAGAAACTCTGATGTGAAGCAGCAGATCAGATCTCAGCAGGAAACTGAAGTAAATCGCGTCAAAGATCTTATGCAAAAGCTGGAGGACGAGGTCACTGAGCTAAAGAGACAAGATGCTGAACTGGAGGAACTGTCTCAGACAAAGGACGACTGCCAGTTCCTCCACATGTTCCCAATGCTTTCAGGACACAGTACAACAAAGTGGCCTCGCCCTAAACCTCGTCACCTGCAGTACTTTGAGGACGTTACAGTGGCTGTGTCAGAACTGAATTACAAACTACAGAGCTTTCTATGTGAGGAATGGCCAAAACTTTCACGGACAGTCACTGAAGTTGATGTTTTACTGGCAAAACCAGAACCAACGACCAGAGCAGAATTTTTACAACATTCTTGTGACATCACATTAGACCCAAACACAGCAAGTGTTCGCTTTTTATTATCTGAAGGAAACAGAAAAGCAACATATATGAGTAAAAAACAGACATATCCAAGTCACCCTGACAGATTCATGAGCAAGTCTGAAGTCCTGAGTAGAGAAGCTCTGACTAGACGTCATTACTGGGAGGTGGAGTGGAGCGGGTCAGGTATTATTGTAGCAGTCGCATACAAAGATATCAGCAGAAAAGGAGACGATAGCGAGTTTGGAAATAATGACAAGTCTTGGGCATTCAGATGTTCATATGCTGATTATGAATTAACTCATAACGGATCCTGCACTTCCATCTCAGCTCCCTTGTCCTCCAGAGTAGGAGTCTATCTGGATCACAGAGCAGGTATTCTGTCCTTCTACAGAGTCTCTGACACCATGACTTTAATCCACAGAGTCCAGACCACATTCACTCAGCCTCTCTATGCTGGACTTCGGGCTTATCATGTCTTAAGTTCAGGGTCCTCGGCTGTGCTCTGTGACCTAAAGTAAGGTAGAGTTGTTCAAGAAGGAACTAGTGAGATCTTGTTTTGAGTTTTTAAATGTCTTTGATTCTCACCATTGCTGCTTAGCTTTGTTTGCTGTACACTTCGACTGTACGCTGCAAATGTATGCTAATATGATTTTATGTTATTTTTGTTTGGGTCTCTACCCAACAAGCATGTTTCTTTACATCCCTGTAGCACCACAATGCTTCATTTATAATGGTTTGTTGTGACACATAATCAAAAAAGAATTTCAGCTTCTGCTTTGGACATTACACTTGTTGATACTGCACTTTAAACTAATATTTTAATGAGTTTTTCAAACAAAGCATGCAGTTGCTAATCTCTCACCAGGGGTTTAAGAGTGGGAAACGTCTATGTTAGCCTTTTTCAGCTGATTCTAAACAGAACCAAACATCTGATTTTTATTAAATGTCATTTTTACTAATTATTAGCATGACAAATTTTTTTTTTTTAATTGCTGAGCCTGTACTTCCTATGTAGTCTATATATTTAATGTGTTTATAGTATGCTTGTATTGCTGCTGTGATATTTCTGCTCCTCTGCAGAGAAGTGTTCTATTATCACAGCCAAACACTTCAGCATTTGTTACTGTAATGATACAAATGTGTCCATAAAGATATGATAAAGATGTAATTACATTCTGATAATCAGTCAATAAATACAGTTTCAAAAATGACAAGTGGATGAAAGGTGAAAAGTTAGTTTTTAGTCCAGACTGAAGTTCTATCCTGCTTATTTCAATAGAGGCCTAAAACAAGATAGTAGGGATTTAAATAATGTGCTAGAGTCAAATCAAAGTTGAAATTACAGCAGCTACAGTAACTGCAGTGGCTCCTATCATGATTTAAAATGATTAATAAATATCTAGCAGCTGTGCTTTAAACAACACTGACAACAATCCACTGAAGACTGAGGCAGACAAAGGTTTAGCATCACACAAATCTGACCACTAAGAATTTTTAGCAGCAACACTTGAGCAATAAAGTAAAAGAAACGTGGGGACATGAAACAGGTGTGAACAAATGCAGAGACGTGGACTTTCACTGAGGGAAACATGAGACAAGACGGACACCTGGTGGTGAAACAAAGACATGACAACCAAAATAAAACAGTGGAGGGACCAGAATTGGAAAAATGCTATAATTTAGTAAAATAATGTAAAATTGATGGGAGTTATAAAGAGAGATAACTGGAAATAAAATACCTTTTTTTTATGATTGATCTGTCTGTAGTTCTCAGTCACCATCATATAATAAAGAGCAGACTCCTTGGCATGGATATCCAGATAGATTACTGATTTGTATTATTATTGTAAAAATACTAATATGCAGTTTCAGAAATGCTTTTAACAAATATTTAACATGTTTTTAAATAAAGTGTGTCCGTGAAGTGAATGAACTTAAACCAAATTTAGACTCAAAACTCAATAAATGTATTAATCCTTAAGCGCGTCCCCTTAAACAGAGGGACCCATGTGTGGACGTTTATACGTGGGTCCCCAGATGGTAGGTGAAAAGTGTATGAGTGTGTATAAGTGTAGGATGCAAGGACCCCTTTTCGATATTCCCTCATTTCAGCAATTCCACACTTCCATAACAGGCAATGGGATGCCAGTTGCCAACTGCTCTGTTGTTACACTTAGCAACCCCCTCTACCATGACCAACTATCTTACCCAGAGGACCTTCAGCCCTACACCGATGCTGCTCCATCTTAAAGTTTTTGGGAGTTTCTCCATCAGAAGATATTTCCTGACTTAAAGGCTTATCATAGTTACCCAAGCTATTCCTACCATTGTCAGCTGTTTATGAAGTTCACCCATTAATCATCAGTCTGAATCCGTATTCTGTTAGCTTCTTCAGCTTCCTTCCATGCAGAGACTAATATAAGATCAAGTGAAATCATCCATATCACCACTCTACAGTATTCAACCTCTACTTTATCTCCAAAGACTGCCATAGTTATTCACTGAAGTGAAAGAAAACCAATCCAACCATCACTTTTGTTTGACATCAGACACATGCTTAAGCCCTTAGAGCAGGGGTGTCCAATCCTGGTCCTCGACGGCCCCTATCCTGCATGTTTCAGATGTTCCCCTCTTCCAACACACCTGATTCAAATGATCAGGATCTTCATCAGGCTTCTGCAGAGCTGATGATGAGCTGATATTATTATCACGATGTCACATTAACAGGAAATGTTGAAGAATCCTTCAAAAAAATTCCTGGATCCAGATGATAATCCAGACCGTCACCAAAATGTTATCATCTGTTCCTTCTCCATGATCGACATTTCCTGAAAATTTCATTTAAATCCGTTCTTAACTTTTCAAGTTATCTCGCTAACAGACAAACAAACAGATAAACGCTGGTAAAAACATAACTTTCTTGGAAATTAGGTAAAATTACAACGTCGTCTCATCCTGATCCTCGAGATAAAAAATTTGGCAGTCCAGGTTGCTAAGCAACAGGAGCAGCGCTACGGGATGTCATGACACAAGCAGGAAGTCCGTTGTAGGCTAGACTGTCTCGTTTAACAAACGCTCATGCAGCCGACCCGTCCTTCGAAGGATGCAGCCCCTGAATTGGGACACATCTTGTGTATATACATGAGCAAGGACTGAACTCAGCCGGGACACAGTCTGTTTGCACTAAATACACTTTACAATTCAGATTTACTTTGTTTTTATTTCTATTTCTATTTTATTTTATTTGTATATACTATTTCTATACTTGTTGCTGGTATTCTGAGTGGACAGCAAAGTAAGAATTTCATTGTACTGGGAAACGTGTTTCTTTATTATGCACATGACAATAAAACTTTGAATCTTGTTTGTTCCCCTGACATTTGGATGTAATTTTATATTATATTCACTGCCTTACGTTAAGATCTTCTTATTCTTCTACAACTCAGTTTAACAGACTAAGTTTGTGTATTATGTACTTTTGTTATAACCTATAATATTGTTTTATCAATTTATGTTTGTGTTGGAAAAAGAATCTGACAATTATTCAGGGAAAACATTTACACTTAACTTTGAAACAATAACACTGGCTACTAGAACCACAAGCTTATCAACGCTTTTGAAGAGAAACCAGTTTGCATATCTTTTCCAGCCATCAAGACGTCACTGTGAACATCGACTGATCACACGCAACCTCTTTTAAACGGCTCCTCTTTCTGGAATTAAGAAGACTATTAAAAGCCTTCCTGCTTCCTTCTCTGTCAAACTGAATGACACTTATGTACATTCATCGAACCTACACTGTATCTGAAGCTATTATATTCATTAATTAATGTGTTCATGCCACTGTTTGTACTGTTCATTCTGATCATACTGTAACGTATTGTTAGGGCCCGAGCCCGAAAAGGCAAAGGGCAGCGATCAGTGTGAAACACTGAACGCTGCCCTTTGCCTTGCAGGGCAAAGGCCCTATTGTTCCTGCTCTGTTTCTTTCTTTATTTTTCTTACGCCAAATTGAACCTCAATTTGACCCCCTAAACATGCTCAAAAACTCACCAAATTTTGCACACACATCAGGACTGGCGAAAAATTTGATATTTTGGGGGAATCACACATATGAATGGCAAAATGACTCAATAGCGCCACCTTAAAAGTTGGTCTTTAGTGGAGTTAATACGGCTAGTTTCACGTACAGCTATGAAATTTGGTACACAGGTACAGTAGCCCGAGACAAAAACATTCCTGCTTTTGAAATTTTGAAAAAGCTCCACGGCGCCCCCTAGAAAACGTGGTGCGCAGGCATTGGAATTTAACGAACTCCTCCTAGGACTTTTATCCGGTCTTCACCAAATTCGCTGTGTGGCATCTAAACCCATCCAGGATGAAAAGTTATTAAAATCTTGTGGCTGCGTCACACGGTGTGGGCGTGGCATGGCGTCCATTTTCACCAATTTTGCCACATGGAATGAAATGAGTTTTGGAGATGAAAGGATCCACCTAATATCACCAAATCCACACAAATCCTCATCAATCTCCAACGCTAAGGTTTAATATACAATTCATGAATGGACATGGTCAAACGGCTCCACAGCGCCCCCTGCAAATATTGAAATACTCATAAAAAATCACTGCTGTATCCTACAAACATGAAATTTGGTACATACATATAGAATCCCGAGTCCAACAAATTTGCACAGTCGAAATTCAAATCGGCTCTATAGCGCCCCCTAGAAAAAGTTGTGTGGAGACATTGGAATTTAACGAACTCCTCCCAGGATTTGTATCCGATGTTCACCAAATTCGCTGTGTGGCATCTAGACCCATCCAAGAAGAAAAGTTATTAAAATCTCGTGGCTGCGTCACACGGTGTGGGCGTGGCATGGCGGTAATTTTGAGCAAACTTGCCATGTTGAACAAAATGAGATTTGGAGGTGAAGGGATCCATGTAAAATCACCAAATCCACACAAGTCCTCATTAATCTCAAGAACTAACATTTAATATGCAATTCATGAATGGACATGTTCAAACGGCTCCACAGCGCCCCCTACAAATATTCAAATACTCATAAAAAATCACTGTTTTATTCTACAAACATGAAATTTGGAATATACACATACGAACCCGAGACCAACAGATTTACACAGTCGAAATTCCAATGAGCTCTACAGCGCCCCCTAGACAAAGTCATTTGGACACATTGGAATTTAACGAACTCCTCCCAGGATTTTTATCCGATCTTTACCAAATTTGCAGTGTGGCATCAATACCCTTCCCGGATGAAAAGTTATGAAAATCTCGTAGCTGCCTCACATGGTGTGGGCGTGGCATGGCAGCCATTTTGAGCGTGCGACCATGAAGTGTGAAATACTCATAACTTCATTGCACATGATCAGATGTGAATGAAACTTGATATGTTTTATGACAGGCTATCCATCAACACTCGGGCGCAGCCAAACAGCCCCACAGCGCCCCCTAGAAATTTCAAAAATTCATATAAAATCATCGCTTTATCCTACAGACATGAAATTTGGTACATGTGCAGAGCAGTAACACAACTGTGTACTTTAAAGATTCCTGTCATCTTCAGAGCGGCGGTGCGGGGGGGGGAGCGAGGGCCCGTCCGACGCTGCTTGCAGCTTTAATTTATATTCTTACAGTATATGATGCACCTTGCTGCTACTTTGGCACTTCTTCACTTTTTTTTTTTTTAGAGAACAGCCACTCCTATTTAGTCCATTAGTTTCCTGGTTCCTGCAGTCTTCACATATTTACATATTTACAGATGGGTGTAACCAACAAGCTGTGAAGTGCAAGTTCTCTCATATCTAAAAAAGTCAAGCAATTTCATCACTGTCTCTGAGAGGTGAAATGGCGCAGCAAGGAATACAGATGGACGAGAAAAAACTCTGCTGTTCCATCTGTTTGGATCTACTGAAGGATCCGGTGACTATTCCCTGTGGACACAGCTACTGTATGGACTGTATTAGAAGTTACTGGGATGGAGAAGATCAGAAAGATATCTACAGCTGTCCTCAGTGCAGACAGATGTTCAGTCCGAGGCCTGACCTGAAGAAAAGCACTGTTTTAGCAGATTTAGTGGAGGAACTTGAGAAGACAAGACTCCAGTCTGCTCCAGCTGATCTCTGCTATGCCGGACCTGGAGATGTGTCCTGTGATTTCTGCACTGGGAGGAAACTGAAAGCTGTCAAGTCCTGTCTGCAGTGTCTGGTCTCTTACTGTGACCAACACCTCCAGCCTCACTATCAATCTCCTGCATTTGAGAACCACAAGCTGGTCGAACCGTCAGAGAAGCTTCAGGAGAACATCTGCTCTCGTCACAATGAGGTGATGAAGATTTTCTGCCGCTCTGATCAGCAGTGTATCTGTTATCTGTGCTCCTTGGATCAACATAAAGGCCACGACACAGTTTCAGTTGCAGCAGAAAGGAAACACAAGCAACAAGTTGTTGGACTGAATCAACAGAAGATCCAGCAGAGAATCCAGGACAGAGAGAAAGATGTGAGGATGCTTCAGCAGGAGGTGGAGGCCATCAACCAGTCTGCTGACAAAGCTGTAGCCAGCATTGAGAAGACCTTCAAAGATCTCATCCGTCTCATTCAGAGAAGAAAGTCTGATGTGAAGCATCAGATCAGATCCAAGCAGACCAGTGAGGTGAGAAAAGTCACAGAGCTTCAGGAGAAGTTGAAGCAGGAGCTTGATGAGTTGAGAAGGAGAAGCTCTGAGCTGGAGCAGCTCTCACACACAGAAGACCACATCCACTTTCTACACAACTATCCTTCAATGTCACATCTCAGTCAATCCACAAACCCTCCCAACATCTCCAGTGTTCACCCTCTGCAGTACTTTGATGACGTTACAGTGGCTGTGTCAAAGATCACAGATAAACTACAGGAAGTCCTGAAAGAGGACTGGACCAAGACCTCACCAAAACCAGTGGATGTTTCAGGATTCAGGACCCCACCACAAGAAGAACCAAAGACCAGAGCAGAGTTCCTACAGTATTCATGTTGCCTCACATTGGATCCAAACACAGCACACGTACGGTTATTACTGTCTGAGGGGAACAGGAAAGCAACACTGAAGAGACAGATCCAGTCATATCCTCATCATCCAGACAGATTCATGGATCAGCAGCAGGTCCTGAGCAGAGAGAGTCTGACTGGACGTTGTTACTGGGAGGTTGAACAGGGAACAGCTATAGCTTCAGTAGGAGTCACATACAAGGATATTAACAGAACAGGACCAGACAGTGAATTTGGGAACAATAATAGATCTTGGGCTTTAAAAGATTCTTTCAGTCTCATAAATTATTTCAGTTTCATTCATAACAAGATCATGAATCCCATGTCAGGCTCTCGATCCCCCAGAATCGGAGTCTATCTGGATCACAGTGCAGGTGTTCTGTCCTTCTACAGAGTCTCTGACACCATGACTTTAATCCACAGAGTCCAGACCACATTCACTCAGCCTCTCTATGCTGGACTTGGAGTTTATGGTTTTAATTGCTCTGTTGAACTGTGTGAGCTCAAGTAGACTGATGTTATAGAGGAGGCATGGGGTGAAAATTTGTTTTTGTGACTTGATTTCTTCTCTGTGTTGTGGTGTTTCTGCAATGCACTTTCTAAATTTGAGGCTTGAGTCTTTGAGTTTCTGCAGATATGAAAACTTTGTTAGTCAAAGCAAGTGTTGTCCTGTGGTGTTCAGCTGTATCAAGTAGAATGAAATCATGAGGACAGAGAATCAAACTTGTTTGATGATTTTCATTTGTCCAAACTTTTAACTGAGAAAAACTTTATAGTAGAAGGTAACATGTTGCTGGGCTTCATTAGAAAAACTGAAGTTACTGCAGAAAGGAATCAGCCGATTCTTAGGGGGTCAGATTGAAGGTGATTGATCGTTTTAATGGAATGATCCCAGTAAATGATTAAACTAGATAAATGCTCGACTATGTCACTGGTTTGTTTGAGGTTGTGGGAAAACGACCTGCTGATAGTGTTGTGTTTGAAAATCCTGGTTCTGTAAAAAGATGTGCTTTAAATGTTGAACCGTTCACTGAAGCCACTCTGTGTGTTTTTGTCTTGTTGCTGAAATAATTGATGTTACTTCTGTCAGCGTTGCCAAACAGACGCCAATGGAAATGTTGGGTCAGGATAAAAAAAACTTCTTCATCTCAGCTTGTAGTTGATTGCATTTGATGACTTTTACGTTGTTTATAAATGATTAAGAATATAGATTTGTATTATTATGACTTTACCAATAATCAATGAGAACAACACTGATTATCTTCTTCTTGTTTACAAACTCAGTGAACAGACTGGTGGTGGATGAAACTACTGAAATTACACACAAATCTGACAACTAAGAAAGATTAAGCTGCGACAATTCAGCAATGAAATAAAAGAAATGTGGATAAATGAAACAGGTCTGGACAAATGTGGAGACGTGGACTATCACTGAGGGAAACATGAGACAAGACGGACACCTGGTGGTGAAACGAAGACATGACAACCAAACTGAGACAGTGAAGGGACCAGAACTGGAATAATCCTGTCATTTAATAAAATAATGTAGAATTGATGGGAGGTATAAAGAGAGCTTTTTAAATGTTTTATTTGTCTGTAGTTGTCAGTCACTATGTTTCAACACACCATCATATAATAAAGAGCAGACTCCTTGGTACAGTCATCCAGATAGATGAATGGTTTGTATTATTATTGTAAAATTACTAATCAATATGCAGTTTAATAAATACTTCCAACAAATGCCTGAAATGTTTTTAATTAAAATGCATCTGTGAAGTAAATAAAATTGAACTTCAACTAAATTTAGACTCAAAACTTCATGAATGAATTAATCCTAAAGCGCGTCCCCTTAAACAGAGGGTCCCATGTGTGGACGTTTATACATGGGTCCCCAGATGGTAGGTTGTCAAACCAAAGTGTGTGAGTGTTTATCATACAAAGTGTTGTCAATCGTTCAGAGAGACAGAGCAGAGTTTTTTTATACCATAGACACCATCCTCATCCACAGTTTGGCAGTGCAGTGTATCAACTGCATCACATAGAACCAGAAAGACTAGTTCCTGGATCAAAACACAGACAGTTCGCTTAGTTTTGAGCAACATCTTTGGGAATTATTCAGATATGTTGATCCTCTGAAATGAAATGACTTCACTGTCCTGGTTTGGAAAACACAGCAAAGGTTTTGAGATGTTGTTGATATAAAACAGTCTGACAGACTGCATTACTGAGGCCCCAGTCACACAGACAAGCGTCGTGAATGTTTGGTCCATGGGTCATTATGGTCCCAACCTGCAGTCCTGCATCCTGGAGGTCCTGGTCAACCATCCCTGCATCCTGGATGATGTCTTGTCAGTTCCCAGGTCAGCCAACACCAAGTCTGTTCTGGAGTTTAGTGCAGTTTCCCTGACGCCTGAGTCAACCAACATCAGCCTATTTCTGGGCCTGGTGGAGTCGATGCCTTGACTGTTGGTGTTCTGGCCAACGCCTTGTCTGTTCCTGTTCCTGTTCTGGCCAGTGTCCTGCCTATTCCTATCCATATTCTGTTCCTGCATCTGGGTAAACTAACGTCAAGCCCAGAGACCTGCTACTGTCAGTTGACTCAACAACTGATCCTGAGTCACCTGATGCTTGTCCTGTTCCTGAGCCTGTTTGTTGTCATCTGATGTCCTGAGTCTGTTTCTCACTTGACAGATACCACAACTGTTTCTGAGTCCATTTAGGAGTTGACAGATACAAGGACTGTTCCTGAATCAGGCCATGTCGTCCCTGTTTTTGAACCTGTTCCTGAGTTGGCAGATACAAATACAGTTCCTTGACTAGAATAATGAATGACAATTAGATAAGAACACACATTGGCACGGAGGTGAACTATTAAAGAACATAAACAAGACAATAATAGAGGTTACATTTCTATTCTTTCATAGTCTTTAACTTATTCGACAGTTAGCACACAGTCACAGTTCACGCTGCTCCTCTTCCAGTGATGTATAAGATTGAGGCTCATTCTCATTCAGTGCAGATATTCCAGTCCAGAACAATGTTGTTCGGGAGAAAATTGGCACAAGCAAAAAATTTGGCACTCCTTCTTCTCGCTGCCGCTCCTGTTCAGTCTACGGGTTTCCCTTCACTGATCCACAAGCTGGCAGATGGGTGTAACCAACATGGTGTCAAGTGGGAGTGCTGTCAAACCACATTCAGGACACATTAGTGAACAGGAAGAACGAGAACTCAGTTTGGGTTGGGATCCTTTACCAGCATCCTTCTGATGTAAGAAGGTGAAACACTTTCACAGTCACTGTCTCTGAGAGGTGAAATGGCAGAGCAAGGAATTCAGATGGACCAGAAGAAGCTCCGCTGTTCCATCTGTTTGGATCTACTGAAGGATCCGGTGACTATTCCCTGTGGACACAGCTACTGTATGGACTGTATTAGAAGTTACTGGGATGGAGAAGATCAGAAAGATATCTACAGCTGTCCTCAGTGCAGACAGATGTTCAGACCGAGGCCTGACCTGAAGAAAAGCACTGTTTTAGCAGATTTAGTGGAGGAACTTGAGAAGACAAGACTCCAGTCTGCTCCAGCTGATCTCTGCTATGCCGGACCTGGAGATGTGTCCTGTGATTTCTGCACTGGGAGGAAACTGAAAGCTGTCAAGTCCTGTCTGCAGTGTCTGGTCTCTTACTGTGACCAACACCTCCAGCCTCACTATCAATCTCCTGCATTTAAAAACCACAAGCTGGTGGACCCGTCAGAGAAGCTTCAGGAGAACATCTGCTCTCTTCACAATGAGGTGATGAAGATTTTCTGCCGCTCTGATCAGCAGTGTATCTGTTATCTGTGCTCCTTGGATCAACATAAAGGCCACGACACAGTTTCAGCTGCAGCAGAAAGGAAACACAAGCAACAAGTTGTTGGACTGAATCAAGAGAAGATCCAGCAGAGAATCCAGGACAGAGAGAAAGATGTGAGGATGCTTCAGCAGGAGGTGGAGGCCATCAACCAGTCTGCTGACAAAGCTGTAGCCAGCAGTGAGAAGACCTCCAAAGATCTCATCTGTCTCATTGAGAGAAGAAACTCTGATGTGAAACATCAGATCAGATCCAAGCAGACCAGTGAGGTGAGAAAAGTCACAGAGCTTCAGGAGAAGTTGAAGCAGGAGCTTGATGAGTTGAGAAGGAGAAGCTCTGAGCTGGAGCAGCTCTCACACACAGAAGACCACATCCACTTTCTACACAACTATCCTTCAATGTCACATCTCAGTCAATCCACAAACCCTCCCAACATCTCCAGTGTTCACCGTCTGCAGTACTTTGATGACGTTACAGTGGCTGTGTCAAAGATCACAGATAAACTACAGGAAGTCCTGAAAGAGGACTGGACCAAGACCTCACCAAGACCAGTGGATGTTTCAGGGTTGAGGACCCTGTCACCAGCAGAACCAAAGACCAGAGCAGAGTTCCTACATTATTCATGTCGCCTCACACTGGATCCAAACACAGCACACATACGGTTATTATTGTCTGAGGGGAACAGGAAAGCAACAGTGATGAGACAGATTCAGTCGTTTCCTCATCATCCAGACAGATTCATGGATCAGCAGCAGGTCCTGAGCACAGAGAGTCTGACTGGACGTTGTTACTGGGAGGTTGAACAGGGAACAGTTACAGCTTCAGTAGGAGTCACATACAAGGATATTAACAGAACAGGACCAGACAGTGAATTTGGGTACAATGACAGATCTTGGGCTTTAGAAAATTATTTCAGTTTTATTCACAACAACATTAGAACTGAGATCTCAGGTCCTTCATCCTCCAGAATCGGGGTCTACCTGGATCACAGTGCAGGTGTTCTGTCGTTCTACAGCGTCTCTGACACCATGACTTTAATCCACAGAGTCCAGACCACATTCACTCAGCCTCTCTATGCTGGACTTAGAGTTTATGGTTTTGATCGCTCCATGGAATTGTGTGAGTTCTAGTAGACTGGTGTTATAAAGCAGGCAAAGAGGGACATATCTGTTATTAAGTGTTGACTGGAGGGAGTCTTTGAGTTTCTGCAGGTATAAAAACCATGTTAGTCAAAGCAGATGTTGTCCTGTGGTTTACAGCTGTATCAAGTAGAATGAAATCAAGAGGACAGAGAATCAAACTTGCCTGATCATTTTCATTTGTCCAAACCTTTAAGTAGCTCTGAAAACATTCACAGGAAGAAGGCGACACGTTGCTTGGCTTCATTAAACATGCTGAAGTTATTGTACATGACTTGTGGGGAAATTAGCTTCTAATACTGTTGTGTTTGGAAATCCTGATTGTGTAAAATGATTTTATCTTGTAGTTGATTGTATTTGATGACTTTTACTGTGTTTCTTGAAATCTTCAGAAAGTAGATGTGTGTTATTATTATTATGACTGCACCAATAATCAATAAGGACAGCACTGATTATCTGCTGATACAGTGTCCATAAATGAACTGAACAGACTGGTGGTGGATTAAATACATGGAAAAGAACATGTCAGCATTTATTGATTTGATGAGTGAATAAACTTGATGTTTCCTTGAAGGAGTGATGTCTGGTGTGTCTCATGAGTTGATCAGAGTTTAAAAAGTGACATTTCCCTCCATGTCTGGCTCACTGGGACACTGGAGTAGAAGCAGTCCCTCAAAGGTTCTACTACCAAGTGAGCTTTAAGGCTGAATGAGTGCATGACAAAGGACTGGAACTGGAAATAGAGACCAAACTAATCCAAGGGAGACTCCTGGTGGTGAAAGAATGTCAAAGCCAACAAACAGAAGAAGACAGGTTCTAAAAGGAGGCTGCAGCCACTCATCATGTGGATGTTCTCTACTGATGATGCTCTACAGCCTCTAGACAGTCAAATCAACTACTAGACTTTAAATATTTCACACAGCAAATCATGGGTTCTGATGTTTTTGTAAACTCTGAAGGGTATAAATCAAGACATAAAGCAGCATAAGCTGAGGTTGTACTCTGTGAGCAGGATGTGTTTTTAGGGAGAATTAATCCAATCTGGTGCCACAAACTCTTTCAGTAGTGGCTACAGAAAGTCGAAACTGCTCCAGAGGCTCCTCTTCCTGGGTTGCAGTGAAGCCTGATAGCTCCTCCCTCCTCTTCCTGTTTTCAAGAACAACCAATCGCATTGAGTCCACGTGTTTCCTGCAACCCTTCACAGATCTACAAGACTACAGATGGGTGGAACCAACATGGTGGGAGGTGTGAGTCATATCAGTGACTGAATGTGAAGAGTTAGAGATCAGGTTTTCTTTCTCTTGAGATGAAAGTGAAACTATTTGACAGTCACTGTCTCTAAGAGGTGAAATGGCGCAGCAAGAAATTCAGACGGACCTGGAGAAACTCTGCTGTTCCATCTGTTTGGATCTACTGAAGGATCCGGTGACTATTCCCTGTGGACACAGCTACTGTATGGACTGTATTAGAAGTTACTGGGATGAAGAGGATCAGAAGGAAACTCACAGCTGTCCTCAGTGCAGACAGACGTTCAATCCGAGGCCTGACCTGAAGAAAAACACCATGATGGCAGATTTAGTGGAGGAAGTGAAGAAGACAAGACTCCAGTCTGCTCCAGCTGATCTCTGCTATGCCGGACCTGGAGATGTGTCCTGTGATTTCTGCACTGGGAGGAAACTGAAAGCTGTCAAGTCCTGTCTGCAGTGTCTGGTCTCTTACTGTGACCAACACCTCCAGCCTCACTATGATGTTTCTGCATTAAAGAACCACAAGCTGGTGGACCCATCAGAGAAGCTTCAGGAGAACATCTGCTCTCTTCACAATGAGGTGATGAAGATTTTCTGCCGCTCTGATCAGCAGTGTATCTGTTATCTGTGCTCCTTGGATCAACATAAAGGCCACGACACAGTTTCAGCTGCAGCAGAAAGGAAACACAAGCAACAAGTTGTTGGACTGAATCAACAGAAGATCCAGCAGAGAATCCAGGACAGAGAGAAAGATGTGAGGATGCTTCAGCAGGAGGTGGAGGCCATCAACCAGTCTGCTGACAAAGCTGTAGCCAGCAGTGAGAAGACCTTCAAAGATCTCATCTGTCTCATTGAGAGAAGAAACTCTGATGTGAAGCATCAGATCAGATCCAAGCAGACCAGTGAGGTGAGAAAAGTCACAGAGCTTCAGGAGAAGTTGAAGCAGGAGCTTGATGAGTTGAGAAGGAGAAGCTCTGAGCTGGAGCAGCTCTCACACACAGAAGACCACATCCACTTTCTACACAACTATCCTTCAATGTCACATCTCACTGATTCTGAAGAGTCTCCCAGCATCAGCACTCGTCCTGAACTGTCCTTTGACGCTGTGACAGCAGCTGTGACTGAGGCCAGAGAGAAGCTACAGGACATCCTTAGTGAGGACTGGATCCTAAAGATACAAGAAGGTCCAGAAGTAGAACCCAGAACAAGAAGTGAACTCCTAAAGCATTCACGTCACATCACACTGGAGCCGAACACAGCAAAAAGAGAGATTATATTGTCTGAGGGGAACCGAAAGGCAAGTGTGACGGAAGTTTCAAATCTTCACACAGCAGTGATGATTGTGAAGTTAAAGAGTCAGGAGCCATTTGACACCTACGATCTTCAAATCCAGAGTAAAGAGACTTTAACTGGACGGTGTTACTGGGAGGTGGACTGGTCTGGGGAAGCAGTTTCATTCGCCGTCTCATACTCAAGAAGAAATTTGTTTTCCCAAAGTGGGTTTGGGAGCAACGCCACGTCTTGGGCCTTGTATTGTTTTAGACGTTCCTTTGAATTCAGACACAAAAACATCAGAACCTCCATCTCAGCTCCTCCATCCTCCAGAATCGGGGTCTACCTGGATCACAGTGCAGGTGTTCTGTCGTTCTACAGCGTCTCTGACACCATGACTTTAATCCACAGAGTCCAGACCACATTCACTCAGCCTCTCTATGCTGGACTTGGAGTTCGTAGTTTTGATCACTCTGTTGAATTCTGTGAGCTCAAGTAGACTGGTGTTATAGAGGAGACAAACAGTGAAAATCTGTTTGTATAAACTGATGTCGTCTCTGTGTTGTGGTGTTTCTGCTCTGCAAGTCTTAAATATCTGTTATTAAGTGTTTACTGCAGGGAGTCTTTGAGTTTCTGCAGGTATAAAAACCATGTTAGTCAAAGCAAATGTTGTCCTGTGGTGTACAGCTGTATCAAGTAGAATGAAATCAAGAGGACAGAGAATCAAACTTGCCTGATCATTTTCATTTGTCCAAACCTTTAAGTAGCTCTGAAAACATTCACAGGAAGAAGGCGACACGTTGCTTGGCTTCATTAAACATGCTGAAGTTATTGTACATGACTTGTGGGGAAATTAGCTTCTAATACTGTTGTGTTTGGAAATCCTGATTGTGTAAAATGATTTTATCTCATCTTGTAGTTGATTGTATTTGATGACTTTTACTGTGTTTCTTGAAATCTTCAGAAAGTAGATGTGTGTTATTATTATTATGACTGCACCAATAATCAATAAGGACAGCACTGATTATCTGCTGATACAGTGTCCATAAATGAACTGAACAGACTGGTGGTGGATTAAATACATGGAAAAGAACATGTCAGCATTTATTGATCTGATGAGTGAATAAACTTGATGTTTCCTTGAAGGAGTGATGTCTGGTGTGTCTCATGAGTTGATCAGAGTTTAAAAAGTGACATTTCCCTCCATGTCTGTCTCACTGGGACACTGGAGTAGAAGCAGTCCCTCAAAGGTTCTACTACCAAGTGAGCTTTAAGGCTGAATGACTGCATGACAAAGGACTGGAACTGGAAATAGAGACCAAACTAATCCAAGGGAGACTCCTGGTGGTGAAAGAATGTCAAAGCCAACAAACAGAAGAAGACAGGTTCTAAAAGGAGGCTGCAGCCACTCATCATGTGGATGTTCTCTACTGATGATGCTCTACAGCCTCTAGACAGTCAAATCAACTACTAGACTTTAAATATTTCACACAGCAAATCATGGGTTCTGATGTTGTTGTAAAGTCTGAAGGGTGTAAATCAAGACATAAAGCAGCATAAGCTGAGGTTGTACTCTGTGAGCAGGATGTGTTTTTAGGGAGAATTAATCCAATCTGGTGCCACAAACTCTTTCAGTAGTGGCTACAGAAAGTCGAAACTGCTCCAGAGGCTCCTCTTCCTGGGTTGCAGTGAAGCCTGATAGCTCCTCCCTCCTCTTCCTGTTTTCAAGAACAACCAATCGCATTGAGTCCACGTGTTTCCTGCAACCCTTCACAGATCTACAAGACTACAGATGGGTGGAACCAACATGGTGGGAGGTGTGAGTCATATCAGTGACTGAATGTGAAGAGTTAGAGATCAGGTTTTCTTTCCCTTGTGACGAAAGTGAAACTATTTGACATTCCTTGTCTCTGAGACGTGAAATGGCGCAGCAAAGAATTGAGATGGACCAGGAGAAACTCTGCTGTTCCATCTGTTTGGATCTACTGAAGGATCCGGTGACTATTCCCTGTGGACACAGCTACTGTATGGACTGTATTAGAAGTTACTGGGATGGAGAGGACAAGAAACATATCTACAGCTGTCCTCAGTGCAGACAGATGTTCAGACCGAGGCCTGACCTGAAGAGAAGCACTGTTTTAGCAGATTTAGTGGAGGAAGTGAAGAAGACAAGACTCCAGTCTGCTCCAGCTGATCTCTGCTATGCCGGACCTGGAGATGTGTCCTGTGATTTCTGCACTGGGAGGAAACGGAAAGCTGTCAAGTCCTGTCTGCAGTGTCTGGTCTCTTACTGTGACCAACACCTCCAGCCTCACTATCAATCTCCTGCATTTAAAAACCACAAGCTGGTGGACCCATCAGAGAAGCTTCAGGAGAACATCTGCTCTCTTCACAATGAGGTGATGAAGATTTTCTGCCGCTCTGATCAGCAGTGTATCTGTTATCTGTGCTCCTTGGATGAACATAAAGGCCACGACACAGTTTCAGCTGCAGCAGAAAGGAACCACAAGCAACAAGTTGTTGGACTGAATCAAGAGAAGATCCAGCAGAGAATCCAGGACAGAGAGAAAGATGTGAGGAAGCTTCAGCAGGAGGTGGAGGCCATCAACCAGTCTGCTGACAAAGCTGTAGCCAGCAGTGAGAAGACCTTCAAAGATCTCATCTGTCTCATTGAGAGAAGAAACTCTGATGTGAAGCATCAGATCAGATCCAAGCAGACCAGTGAGGTGAGAAAAGTCACAGAGCTTCAGGAGAAGTTGAAGCAGGAGCTTGATGAGTTGAGAAGGAGAAGCTCTGAGCTGGAGCAGCTCTCACACACAGAAGACCACATCCACTTTCTACACAACTATCCTTCAATGTCACATCTCACTGATTCTGAAGAGTCTCCCAGCATCAGCACTCGTCCTGAACTGTCCTTTGACGCTGTGACAGCAGCTGTGACTGAGGCCAGAGAGAAGCTACAGGACATCCTTAGTGAGGACTGGATCCTAAAGATACAAGAAGGTCCAGAAGTAGAACCAAGAACAAGAAGTGAACTCCTAAAGCATTCACGTCACATCACACTGGAGCCGAACACAGCAAAAAGAGAGATTATATTGTCTGAGGGGAACCGAAAGGCAAGTGTGACGGAAGTTTCAAATCTTCACACAGCAGTGATGATTGTGAAGTTAAAGAGTCAGGAGCCATTAGACACCTACGATCTTCAAATCCAGAGTAAAGAGACTTTAACTGGACGGTGTTACTGGGAGGTGGACTGGTCTGGGGAAGCAGTTTCATTCGCCGTCTCATACTCAAGAAGAAATTTGTTTTCCCAAAGTGGGTTTGGGAGCAACGCCACGTCTTGGGCCTTGTATTGTTTTAGACGTTCCTTTGAATTCAGACACAAAAACATCAGAACCTCCATCTCAGCTCCTCCATCCTCCAGAATCGGGGTCTACCTGGATCACAGTGCAGGTGTTCTGTCCTTCTACAGCATCTCTGACACCATGACTTTAATCCACAGAGTCCAGACCACATTCACTCAGCCTCTCTATGCTGGGTTTTTGGTGTTTTATGGATCCACAGTTCAGCTCCTGTAGACAGGAATCAATAGGTGATGATGTTTTCTAAGCAAATCGTTTCAGTAAAATCCACCGACCTGTGACGATCGGATGCACATGTTGGTCTTTTGTGGTAAAAAGTTCGTTTGGCAGAAAAACCAACGTAAGATTATCATGTTGTGATCTTTTATCATAAAATGTTGAAGCTACAAAACAGAAGTAAAAGCTAAACTGCAGTGACTTCACTCAGTTTTGGTGGAGGAGAAGAAGAGTAACAACAAAACAGGCTCTGAATTCTCCAAACTTGTCTGATCAGTGGGATTTCTATGAACTTTTATGTACAAATATGTTGATGTGTTTTTAGGTGGAATTCATCCAATCTGGTGCCACAAACTCTTTAAATAGTGGCTGCAGAAAGTCTAAACTGCTCCAGAGGCTCCTCTTCCTGGGTTGTAGTGAAGCCTGATAGCTCCACTGACACCACTGTTCTTCATACAATGATGCTGCCACCACCATGCTTCACATAATGCTGCTGCCACCACCGTGCTTCACACCATGATGCTGCCACCACCATGATGCTGCCACCACCATGATGCTTGCTTCACATCATGATGCTGCCACCACCATGCTTCACATAATGCTGCTGCCACCACCATGCTTCACATAATGCTGCTGCCACCACCGTGCTTCACATCATGATGCTGCCACCACCATGCTTCACATCATGATGCTGCCACCACCATGCTTCACATAATGCTGCTGCCACCACCATGCTTCACATAATGCTGCTGCCACCACCGTGCTTCACATCATGATGCTGCCACCACCATGCTTCACATCATGATGCTGCCACCACCATGCTTCACATAATGCTGCTGCCACCACCATGCTTCACATCATGCTGCTGCCACCACCATGCTTCACATAATGCTGCTGCCACCACCGTGCTTCACATCATGATGCTGCCACCACCATGCTTCACATCATGATGCTGCCACCACCGTGCTTCACATCATGATGCTGCCACCACCGTGCTTCACATCATGCTGCTGCCACCACCATGCTTTACAGAGCTGATGGTCTATTTGTGATGAAGGACAGAAAATGATGAACATGTCTTTTCCAGATTTATACTTGGACTACTTCTCTGCTGTAAATCTGCCAGAGCTCATGTCAGTAGTGAACTCCTTTAAACCAGCAACATGTCCACCCCCACTAGATTGTTCAAAGACACCTTTCCTTTAATTTAACACTGCAATATTAAATATAATTCACTTCTCTTTAATAGTAATCTATGTACCACAGGCTTTTAAAGTTGCTGTAACAAAGCCACTTCTCCAAAAGCCCACTCTAGATCCAGGTATAGGCCCTTATCACCCCTGCCTTCAACCGATCTCCAGAAGAACAGGAGCGACCCCTGGTGGTGGTTTTGTTTAACACAGTGTTCTGCAACTGATCAGTCAGCTTTTAGTGTCACATCTTGCACGTCATGGAGGCAAATTATACATTTGTATTTTTAGTGCAGTATTCTACTGTTTGTCTGCTGCTTACTATTTGTTTAACTATCTAATCTACATTTTCTTTTAAATCATAGCAACGAATGCTGCTGCCTTTAACTGGCTTTCTCTGGTTGCTCCTAAATCAGATGGTTTTATTCGTGTTTGTTTGGAGGAAACCCTGATTTCACATTGCTCTGATGCGACATTTGTGTGGCTTTTTCTAGTTTCGGTCACCAAATCATCCAAACAACACACATCTTTCTCTCCTGGACTGACTTCTACGTTGGTAGTTTGCTCACGTACCAGAAGATCTAAACAGCGCGGTCTTCAAACGGCATATGAAGTGTGAGCATCAGCTGAGAGTAATAAATTATTACTGTACATGTGGAATATTAAAACCTTCACGTTCAATATTCTGCTCTACGAGTGGCTCAAATTCTTTTCTAGTTATTGGGATTATTACAGTTTTAACACTCCAGTATATCAGAACAACGCTTTATTTTAAGCCACAGTGAAGTCTGTGTTTCTTTGGATCCGAGGGCATTCACTAAAGATGGTTATTTCACAGCTGGAGGAGCACACACCTGGATAATACTCCCTTTAAAAGGCAAAGGATGTGGACAGTAAATGATGCCAGCAGAAGTCAGGTGGCATTCAAAGTGGTCGGTGTTGAACAGAAACCAGAAACCTTCCAGCTAACTGTTAGCTTTAGTTTTCCAGCCACATTTTGCAAAATAACCCAAACAAGAAAGTCGTGTAGAAGTGTAGACGCCCATAAATCACAGCCGCATGTCATTCTGATAATATACATAACAATCTGCTAGTTGATTTTAATCCTTCATGAACAAACAAAAGAGCAGCTGCCTGGAAAAAACACTGGATGTTGTTTGAAAATGTCCAACACTGCTTAGTTTTGGGACCAATATGTGACTACGGAGGCCTGGAAGTGTCCAAATTAGCGATACAAATGAATAACTGCTGCACAAGTGCTAATTATTAAACAGCTCCACCTTTTTCTTTGTCTTATATGATGGTGTATATTAAATGTCTCCTGGATATCTTCGGGTTTTGGAGAAAACATTCAATCACCTTGGATTTAGGTTACCGTGATGATCATTTACTCACGATTTTCATTCTTACAGACCAAACAACCGACCTGCTAGTGTTATAAAGATAATATTCTGTACATTGATCAAAATATCGTTGCATCACATGTATTAGAATCACTTTGTTTTTCACCGAAACAGCTGAACTTGTTATTTAAGGCAGTTTAATTTTAGTTGTCTCGACACTGGAAAGTTGTACAAGAACTCTGTCAAAATTAAATTAGGTTTTCCATCAGAACACCACATAGAACCAATACGATCCATGCTATTCACTTCACCTGTCAGAGGTCAGGATGTTCCGGCTGATCTGTGCGCTATTATATTCAATTGAGGAATTATCTGTGTAAATGAAAGCAAAGCCGGACATTCTATCAGACATTAAACACAGAAATCACTCAACAGCACATTAATCAGAAACTATTTTAATAATTAAATCACAGCAAAACTGACAACGCTCCTCAGCCTCCAGGAAACGTTCACACTGGCAGCTTCTCTGTTTCGAATAATCTGAAACTTGATCTGATTTTTGGACAAAATGCGACGTTCTTTGGACAACCTGTAAAGGCCATTCATGAGTCACTTCCATAGCGTCTATATAAACGACGGACACAGCTGACGCCGCTTCATCTCCTCTTTTACTCTAAATACAACCATAACTTACAACATAAACATCGTGCTACACTGAGGGAGACTTAAAACTAGCAAGTGAGATCATAAACTAGTTGGAAAAACGCTTACAGAGGTGACACGCTGAGCGACAAGTCGGGTTATTTTCTCATAGACTTCCGTACAATCCAGAGGAGTCGCCCCCTGCTGGCTGTTAGAAGGAATGCAGCAGGCTTAAGGCACTTTATAGATGCTTGATGGTCCTTCCTGACGTCTTACAGACACAAGAGTGATTGATTAAAATAAAAATAACTGACAGTAATCTCACAGTACAGTCAGGAGCCATCTGTCTCCATATAAGACATGAAGTAAAGTTGTTCTCAGTCTGCATCAGAAGGTAAAGTCAGTATTCTCAGTCTTAGCTGGTGAGAAAACAGAAAACAGGATGAAACAAGCGGAACTAAACATGCAGTCCTTGTCTTGGGTCTGTCTCAGGGTCCCAGAGCCGCCAGCTCCTGCAGCAGCTTCTCCTTCTCCTGCTGCAGCTCCACGATGCTCTGCTTGTTCTGCTCCAGCCGGTCCTCCAGCCACTGCAGCAGCGGCCCGCTCACCGCCGACATCTGGCTGCACAGGTTCTTGGTGAACACCGAGCCGTTGTGGATCTTGGTGACCGGGTCCAGGTGCGCCAGGCTGTGGATCTTGCGGTACGTGTCCTGCTCCTCCTGGCACAGGATCCGCGGCAGCTCCACGGCCGACTCCAGGCAAACCTTCCCGATGGCCTCCCGCGGCACGACGTGGACGGGGATCTCCACCCGCTCGTACTCGGAGCCCTTCTGCGCCTGCACCGACTGGAAGCAGGTGTACAGCACCCGGCCCGTCTTCGTGTTCTTGTCCTCGATGAAGCAGGAGAAGATGAGGCCCACGAAGCACTGGTCCAGCATCTGGTACATGGCCTGGGTCCGCACGTCGACGTGGGACGGCCACACGGTGATGTGCGGGTGGGAGTGGTACCAGCCCACCACCCGCATCGGCCTCCCGGTCATGTCCGCCAGCCGCTCCGCCTCCGTGGACGCCGCCGACAGCTGCTCCGGGGAGATCTCCACCCGGTCCTTCCTCTTGTCGGAGCGGCGGAGGATGATGACCGAGTGGATGTGGACGATGCGGGACGCCTCCACCTCCCCGATGCACAGCCCCATCACCTCCTCCTTCTCCGTGCTCAACGCGTGGTTCATACACACCAGGAAGGCGTCCGACTCCAGGTGGACCGCGCTCACCGCCATGACTCTGCTTTCAGGTGAGTTTTAAGTCCGCGGAGACACGAAAACATCAACGCAGCCGAGAGAGGCGCTTCACTTCCGCGTTGTGACGTGTAACACCAAAAACAGTCCGTGTAGCGCCGCCGTCACTCTTGACACCGACGACAGGTTCCGCTCAACTTTCCACTGTTATATCTTATCCTGTCTTTGTTTTCACGTTATGTAAAAATAGTTTACATGTAAATAGATATTTCTAAGAATATAATCATTCTAGAAATCAACCACTTCGTAAATATGAATAACATTTCTACAAGTCCAGCATTGCGGCAGGATCCTTTTTAAAGGGGTGACCAGGCTTTAAAAAAGTTCAACATATGTTCATATATTTATTTTACCGATCAGTGCAGCTGCTTATTTTTAACCTTAGCTGCTAAACTTCACATATTTAAACATGATATTGTAGTGTAGTGCTTTTAGGTCTGACACTGTCCCGTAATGCAGGCCTGGGATCTTTCTGTGTGGAGTTTGCATGTTCTCCCTGAGCTGCGTGGGTTTTCACCGGGTACTCCAGCTTCCTCCCACAGTCCAAACACATGCTGAGGTTAACTGGTCGGCTGGGATAGACTCCAGCCCCCCAGCGACCCTGCAGAGGATTAAACGGTGTATCGATAAAGGATGGATGGAAACAAAGCACCTCAAAATTGGACTTAAAAGTGCCATAATCATCACAGTCAGTTGCTTTTAGTTGTCATAGTTTTTTTTTTATAGTGCAGTCTGCAATGAAAATCACAGCCAAGGAAGCCAAACTGACAATCTAAGGTTTATTTGCAGTGTTATTTATATTTATTTATTATTTATTTATTTACTCGCCCATTAGGCAATATAGGCAAATGTTAAGGGCGCCGTGGCCTCCAGGGGGCGCCACGAAAAATGAAAGTGCAAATGTTCACATAAAACTAAAGAACAACAAAAGGACGGACAGTTAAATGTGTTAAGTTATATGTTAGAGATTCAAAGCAAATTGCAAACACATAAAAATATTAATATATATCGAGAAAAATAATGCAATAAGTTCACTTTGGCTTTGTTGTACCTGAAGCGAAGCCTCTTGGAATGTAGTTAAGACGACTCTAAGTGTAAAAATAGAAGACCTTCACTGTTTGTGTAAACTCTTGGTTGACTGTAAATGCAACCGTTAATTAATGATTGGTGATTTGTTTGTCTTTTAATGATCAAAACAAGAAAAAGAGATAAATAAGGTCAAAGCAGCACGTTGTAGCTTTACATAAGTTACACTTCGAAGGACAGAAGTTGGTTTTAACACTCAAAAAGTGCCACATTCTGGACTCCTGAACAAAAGAAGAGCAGCAAATATCACCTGAAGCACGTCAGAATTCATCATATTATCTACTGTAAGATGTGTTTCATTGGCTTGTGAGCTCCTGAGTCAGTGATCAAACATAATCAGGCGAATTGAAAATGAAAAAGTAAGTCTTGAGTCAGATTATCGGTCACTTTTCACTCTGTCTACTCGACCTTGCAGACCTCAGCAGCAGATTCAGGCCCGTGGGAACTGAAAACGCCGAGCCCCTGGTAGAGCGGCCGACTGAACGTGGTCTGGACTCTGTGGATTAAAGCCACCTTGTCGGAGACTCTGTAGAAACACAGAACGCCTGCCCTGTGGTCCAGGTAGACTCCGATCCTGGAGGACCGAGGTGCTGAGATGGGGGTGGCGCCGCCGTTGTGTCTGAACTCGTAGCGGCCGCTGAAGACCTCCAGAGCCCAGGACCGGTCGTCGTTGCCGAAGCCGCTCTCGTACCCGGCTCTGCTCACGTCTTTGTAGGCGACCGCGATGGAAACCTCACTCCCGCCCCGCTCCACCTCCCAGTAGTGCCGCCCCGTCAGGCTCTCTCTGCCCAGGACCTGGAACATGTCGGTGAATCTGTCCCGGTGGTCGGGACAAAGCTGCTCTTCAGTCGCCACCGTCGCCTTTCTGCTGCCTTCGGATAAAGACAGACGTGGGTTTGCTGTGTTTGGATCAAGTGTGAGCTGCTGGGAGAGTTGTAGGAACTCTGCTCTGGTTCTTGGTTCCCCTTGTGGCTGCAGGACGCTCAGTTTGGTTTCAGCCAGTGAGATGCTGGTTTGGAAATCGGTGAGAACGTTCTGTAGTTTATCCCTGGCTTTGTTTACAGCCTCGGTGACGTCCTCAAAGTACAGCAGGCTGTGGATGTGGACGCTGGGTGTCTCTGTAGGTTCCCTCAGACATGACAGTGAGGAGTAATTCTGCAGGAACTGAATGTGGTTCTCTGTGTTTGAAAGCTGCTCCAGCTCAACGTTCCTCCTCTTCAGCTCGCTGATCTCCTGCTGCAGCTTCTCCTCGAGCTCTTTGGCTCGACTCACTTCGTTCTTCTGCAGAGATCTGATCTGCTGCTTCAGGTCAGAGCCGGTGTTCTTGATCAGACGGAGCAGCTGAGCGAAGACTTTGTCGCTGTTCTTCGCCGCTTTGTCCGCCGACTGATCGATGGCCTCCACCTCCCGCTGAAGCAGCTTCACGTCTTCCTCCCTGTCCTGGATTCTCTGCTGGATCTTCTGCCGGCTGCTGATCAGCTCTCCCTGCTTTTCGCTGCGTTCTGCCGAAGCCGGAACCGTGTCGTGGCCTTTATGCTCATCCAGGGCGCAGAAAGTGCAGATACACTTCTGATCGGTGTGGCAGAAGATCCTCATCTCTTTACCGTGACGAGAGCAGATGTTCTCCTGGAGCTCCTTGGACCGTCTGATCAGCTTGTGGTTTTCAAATGCAGGAGATTGATAGTGAGGCTGGAGGTGTTGGTCACAGTAAGAGACCAGACACTGCAGACAGGACTTGGCAGCTTTCAGTTTCCTCCCAGTGCAGAAATCACAGGACACATCTCCAGGTCCGGCATAGCAGAGATCAGCTGGAGCAGACTGGAGTCTTGTCTTCTCAAGTTCCTCCACTAAATCCGCCAACATGGTGTTTTTCTTCAGGTCAGGCCTCGGTCTGAACATCTGTCTGCACTGAGGACAGCTGTAGGTCTCCCTCTGATCCTCTCCATCCCAGTGTCTTCTAATACAGTCCATACAGTAGCTGTGTCCACAGGGAATAGTCACCGGATCCTTCACTAGATCCAAACAGATGGAACAGCTGAGCTTTTCCTGATCCATCGTGTTTTGTTGCTGCGACATTTCCCCTCAGAGAGACGCTGAATGCGAAACAGTTTCACTTTCTCATATAAGAGACGAAAACCAAGATCCAAACCGACGTTCAGCTCCCTCCCTTCACGTTTCCTCGCTGGTCTGCACTGAACAGGCCTCCGTAAGCATGTTGGTTCCACCCATCTGCATGCTGGGAGATCGGCGATGGAGGCGGGAAACAGGGAACGCGAACCGAACGGGACCGGCAGAGAGACGACAAAGGGGTTAATGCAGCCCGGTTCACTCCAGGAAGAGGAGTGGCTTCAGTGAGGCAGCATGTGCTCACAGTCAGAGCCAGTAAACAGATGCATGTTTGCTTACAGTAGCAACAAAACCAACCCTGTCCAAGCAGAAAGCTACATTAAGAGCTCATATCTTCACTCAGTCCTCCCTGATATTTACCCCACTTTTATATTTTTATAGCAGCTTCGTGACGCGGCTCAGTCGGACTTTCCACCGCCCAGTCACAACCTCAAAACAAGCTCATGACTGTAAACCAAGGGCAGTGTCCACATAGCAGGTCGGTTTGTAACAGGAAGTAGGATTATTTGGCAAAACAGGATCAGTGCTGAAACTTTGCTCCCATTAAACCACAAACAGAAGAGCAGACCTGTTTGTGTTTTTCTTCATATACAAGGTTCTGTGAAATATTATTATTTTCCTACATGTAGAATAATCTCTGCAGGGTCATTGGTTTCCACATCCAGAGGAAATATCTAGAAGGATCCGTACAATATCAGCAGCACGTTTGTTCATTTTTCTTGTTTATTTTTTATACTTTTGATGGATTTATCTCTTTTTTTGGTGGGATTACGAAAGGTTATCTCATCTCATCGTTTCTTATTTTATCTCATCTCATCTCATCTCATCATCTCTTATTTAATTTTATGTTATGTTACCTTACATTATCTTATCTCATCTCATTTGTCTCATCTTCTCTCATCTAGTCTCATCCTCTCTCATCTCATCGTATCTTATTTTATCTCATCCAATCTTCTCTCATTTTATTTTAGTTATGTTACCTTACATTATCTTATCTAATTTCTCTAATCTTATCTCATCCTCTCTCATATAATCTCATTTTACCTTATCTCATCTTGTCTTATCTCATCTCATTGTCTTGTATTTAATCTCATTTCATCTCATCGTCTCTTATTTTATGTAATGTTATCTTATCTCATCAAATCTTCTCTTATTTTTTCTTATCTTATGTTACCTTATCTTACCATATCTTATCTCATCTCATCTCATCTTCGGTTATTCTATCTTATCATTTTATCTCATGTCAACTCATCTTGTCATCTCATTTATCTAATCTCATCTCATTTTCTATCATCTAATGTCATTTTACCTTATCTCATCTTATCTTTTTTATCTTATCATCTTGTCTCATTTCATAGTCTCTTATTTTATCTTATTGTATGTTATTTTATCTCATCTTGTCTCATCTTCTCTTATTTTATCTTGTCATCTTATCTCATCTCAGCTTATCTCATCTCATGTCAACTCATCTGGTCTTATCTCATCTCATTTATCTAATCTCATGTCATCTTCTCTCATCTAATCTCATTTTACCTTATTTCGTCTCATCTTACCTTGTTTTATCTCATCATCATTTCTCATCCCATCTCATCCTGTCTTATCTCATCTCATCTCGTCTTGTATTTAATCTCATCTTATCTCATCGCACCTTGTCTTATCTAATCTCATTTATCTCATCATCTGTGGTTTAATCTTATCTTATCCCATTGAGTCTCATCTCATCTCATCTTATCTCATTTCATCATCTGTTATTTTATGTTATCTTATCGCATGTCGTCTCATCTTCTCTTATTTTATCTTGTCATCTTATCTCATCTCAGCTCATCTCATCTCATGTCAGCTCATCTGGTCTTATCTCATCTCATTTATCTAATCTCATGTCATCTTCTCTCATCTAAGCTCATTTTACCTTATCTGATCTCATCTCATCTTGTCTCATCTCATTTATCTAATCTCATCTCATTGTCCCTTATTTAGTGTCATTATATCTCACCGCTTCTTCTCTTATCTCATCTCATCTTGTCTTATTTGATCTCATCTTCTTAAATCTAATCTCATGTAATTATACCATCTTATGTCATCTCATCTAAACTCATCTCATCTCATTTTGCGTTATCTTATCTTATCTTCTCTCATCTAATCTCATTTTATCTCATCTCATTTTATCTTATGTCTGCAGTAGTATCTAACATAATAACTGAATAGGTTCTGAGTTTAGATTCACCGTCTATCCAGAGTTTTTCTGTTATTTGTGCCTTTAGAGTTTGTTTTTGTTGCACTAGATGTGGAATCATTTTCCTCCTTGGAGCCCTGGAACAAATTTAAAATCTATTTTCATTTATTTTTGACTCCACTTCTGTATTGTCAGGTTGGTTTATGCTTCTTTGTCATACCTGTGTTTCACCAGCAGGTGTCCTCTTTCCCTTAGGCTTCATTTTGTGCCAATTACTTTTAGTTTCCACTTCTGCATGATCTGTTTATTTGTTAGTGTGTGCGGCTTTTCACGACGCCTTCAGTTCTGTCACATTTCAGCTCAGCTATAATCACATTTTAATGGATCTGCTTGACTCTGAATCAATGACGTGACGAGAAGTTACTGAGAAGCTGTCGTTCAAACAGCCTCGAGTTTAAACGTAAGAAAAAATATGCAAAAAGTGAGTCGACGGGCAGAAAATGTATCTTGGAAAGTATCTGATAGATCAATGTAAAATGTCACAGATGCCTTTTAGATGTCCGTAGTTTGTGATATGAAAGTTTCAAGGAAATCAGAGATGGAGCAGAAGATTCCTGACGGTGTGAGATGAAATAACCCCACGTATATTCACAGTTTTATTATGTTTTTTTATACAGCACCTTTCTGTATCTCTGATTTAACTCCAGGCCCTGATACAACACCCTCTATATCTCCTGACTAATTAAAAGGAGAAACATGACAAGCTGAATCTCATCTCCATGGTAACAGCTCGCGGCGGTAAAAGTTCGATCCCGAACGTCGGCACATGCACGATCACGAGAAGACACTCGTTCGAACGGGGCATTCACTCAATCACATCGAGCACGTGCACGGACCTGCACATGTGGCGCTACGTCAGCCGTGTTTCTACGAGCCTGCTAAAAAAGACGTGTGTGTTTATTCAGGAGTTTGGCGTGTTTGCAGAGGCGCCTGGTATCCATGACGACTGGGATGCAGCCAGTGAGATTTGACTGTAAGATGAACCGAGGAAGAAGGTATAGTTTCAAGTTAGATATGCACGACATTTGTGGAAGAAGACAGTCTGTTAGACGGCAGAGAAACAGTAAAATCAGTCAAACTCACTCAGAATAGACATAAATACAGTAACTAGTAATAAGTCTGGTGTTCAACAATCAACACTGTGTCAGTAAATCTGTGTTTTGCTGCCTCTAATTACAACTAAAGACAAAAACATTTGAAGAGTCCATCCATCCATCCATCCATCCATCCATCCATCCATCCATCCATCCATCCATCCATCATCCATCCATCCATCCTTCCGTCCGTCCGTCCGTCCGTCCATCCATCCATCCATCCATCCATCCATCCATCCATCCATCCATCCATCCATCCATCCATCCATCCATCATCCATCCATCCATCCATCCATCTTCCATCCATCCGTCCGTCCATCCATCCATCCATCCATCCATCCATCCATCCATCCATCCATCCATCCATCCATCATCCATCCATCCATCCATCCATCCATCCATCCATCCATCCATCCATCATCCATCATGCATCATCCATCCATCCATCCATCCATCCATCATCCATCCATCATCCATTCATCATCCATCCATCCATCCATCCATCCATCCATCCATCCTTCCGTCCGTCCGTCCGTCCGTCCATCCATCCATCCATCCATCCATCCATCCATCCATCCATCCATCCATCATCCATCCATCCATCCATCCATCCATCCTTCCGTCCGTCCGTCCGTCCGTCCATCCATCCATCCATCCATCCATCCATCCATCCATCCATCATCCATCCATCCATCCATCCATCCATCCATCCATCCATCCATCCATCCATCCATCCATCCATCCATCCATCCATCTCCTACTGCTTAACCGGTCCCGGGTCATGGAGGCAGCAGTCTAAGCAGAGTTGCCCAGACTTCCCTCGCCCCAGACACCTCCTCCAGCTCTTCCAGTGGGACCCCGAGGCGTTCCCAGGCCAGTCGAGAGACATAGTCCCTTCACCGAGGCCTCCTCCCGGTGGGACATGCCAGGAAAACCTCCCCAGGGTGGCGTCCAGGAGGCATCCGAAACAGATGTTGGAGCCACCTCAGCTGACTCAGCCGGATCTACCCCGAGCTCCTCCCTGGTGGCTGAGCTCCTCACCTGATCTCGAAGGGTGCGCCCAGCCACCCTATTTGTATCCGGGATCTCGTTCTTTCAGTCATGAAAGCTTCACCTTCCGGCTTAGCTCCTTCTTCACCACAACAGACTGATACAGCGACCACATGACTGCAGACGCTGCTCCGCTCCATCCTCCCCTCACTCGTGAACAAGACCCCGAGATACTTAAACTCCTCCACCTCTCCACCTGGAGAGGGCAAGCCACCTTTTTCCAGTCGAGAACCATGACCTCGGATTTGGAGGTGCCGATCCTAACCCCAGTCGCTTCACACTCGGCTGCAAACCGCCCCAGTGGTCCAGGTTTGATGAAACCAACAGGACCACATCATCCGCAAGAAGCAGAGATGAGATCCTCCTAGAAAGTCTGTCCATAAAAGTTATGAACAGAACCGGAGACAAAGGGTAACCCTGTCGGAGTCCAGCGTGCACCGGGAACAGGTCCGACTTACTGCTGGCAATGAGAACCAGGGTCCTGCTCCATATATGTCTGATGAAAAGTCCAACACAGATATACGGTTTATTTATTTAAAAAAGGCTCAATTATCTCCTTAAACAGTTTTTAACAACTGTTATTCGAACATAAGTAATCAGTGCGTTTGTTGGGGACTATTTTCTGGTGCGGATGAATACGCATTGGTGCTTTTTCAGCAGCAGGATGTTGTAAAGTGGCTAAAGTCAAAATAAACCACAGTGTGTGTGTTTGTGGAGCAGTGGAAGAGCTATTTAGACACTTCACTGAAGTAAAAGTACCAGTAGAGTGATGTAAAATACTTTTTTACAAATTAAAATACTGCTAGAAATCACATTATGAGCAAAATAATGGGAACTGATCCTGTCATCTTGCAGAAAGCTGCTTCCTATTTGTCTTCAAATCCAGTAAATTCCAACATGTCTGGATGATTTACTCCAATATTACGACTTTCTATACATCATGTTAAGAAATCTAACAGTTGAAGGAGAATTGAAGATGAGCTGAGACTCAAGAAGCAGAGATGAAGGGATTAATTTGCATTTTTGCAAACTGAAGAGGGCAAAGAGTCACATCTAAGTCATTTTAAGGCACAAACAGATTATGTATAGTTCATTTTAGGGGTTTAATCAATATTCTGCAAAGTTTTGTTGTGTTTATATTTACATTTTTGTACATTTTCCTCATCCAGATTAAGCATAGAGGGGGTTGAAACTGCACACACGTGGAATTTTGTGCTGCAAAGATGAAAAAAAGGAATAAATTCTCACTTTTCCGTGTTTTCGTCTGCATTAATCGACAAGTTGAAGCTTTAAAATGCAGGAATTTGAGTCACTTCTGCTCAGTTTTGAACCAAACTTGACAAAGAATCTCATTTTACTGTGTTTTTTATTTTTACTACAGCATTTTGAGGCCTGTGTTTGTTGTAAAAGGGACCTGAGGTGAAAACGGTGAGGCTGCATTGCTTTAGAGCTGGAGAGGAAATGCACAGTGGCTAATTAGAGCGGATGTGTTTGTGAGTATTAGGAGTTTAAGGGGTCAAACATTTACTTCAAACACACCTGTGTGCTTCACCAGATGTAATAATCTGCCAAAATGGGTCCGAGGTTATTTCCTGTTACGGGGTTTGTTACCATCAGGCAGTGACAGGAAGTGAAGCTGTTTCCTAGCAACCTGTTTCCAGCGAAGGGGGTCTTCAGAGATTTATCTTTGGATCATGTTGCTCACGTTGTCATCTCTCTCTTTTTTTTTAAACGTTTTATCGTCCATGCAGTCCTGCTGCGTTACGTTAACAGCTCGAGATGAGATGATTTGCTTTAAAAAATGATTCAGCTGCAGCCGCTGTGGGGTTTTTAAACAATAAAAGCATCCTTTTAACCCCCTTCAGCACCCAGTCCAGCATCTCCTCTTGTTAGTTTATTTATTTTTTATTAATTTAGTCATGCAAAATATCAATGGAGCAATTTACTGTGTCCCACCTGTTGAACATTTAGGCCAAAGTGAATGAAGAAGTGAACTGAAGGCGTTAGGACCATGAGGAGGCTCTCTTTAACACTGGATAAATGAATATTTGCTGTACTCCTACCGTGGTGCCTTCATGTACTGTAGGAATTATCATCATCTACATTTCCCGTGTGTGTAATGTTGGCTTTTCAATAAAAATACATCTATGGTTTAGTTTTAGATATTTCAGCTGTCACTATCTGGAAAATAAAACATTTAACACTCCGAAAAATGTAATGATAGTGCGAGTATTTAAGGTTTATTTACTTACATTCCAGTGCAGTCCACCACTTATTTCAAAATTTAGAGCCAAAATTCAAAAATGCATAGTGTCAAATCACCAATGAACAGGGATGCTCAACCGATGCTAGCTAAGAATCCGAACTAGCTGGTACCACAGCAAGCTAAGTTAGCATAACATTAGCTTGTTAGCTAATGTGATGGTGTATTAGTTGATAATGTACATAGTTGATCATAGTGAGCTTCTTGATGTATCTTTGACCCTCCTCTTGACAGAATTGGTGCAGCTGAACTAACTTTGTTTACAGGTTCTTGATGGTCTAAGTCAGGACTTTCTTTGGGGGGACCAGTCTAAAACCTTCATTCCAGCCTGATGGAACCATTTCTTCACCACTTTGATGTATTTGGGCTCATTGTCTGGTTGGAACATCCAACTGTGTCCCAGATAAACCTTCTGATGATGGTTTTAGGTTCTGATCCTCCTCCTTCATTCTTCCATTGACTTTGTGTGAAGCTCCAGTTCCACAGAGCATGATGCTGCCACCTCCATGCTGATGGTAGGTCTGGTGTTGTTGGGGTTAAAAAGAGTCTAAGACCCCAAAGACAGTCTGAAACCAGTCCTAAAAAGTCAGATACAGTCCAATATCGGGACCGAAACCAAACCTAAACTACTCTTTAAAAAAGTCCAAGACCCCCCAAGACAGTCTGAAACCAGTCCTAAGCCAGGGCCAAGTCCACCGCAAAATAAATCCTGAACCAGTTTAAATCATATCAAAACCAGGTCCCAACCCAGCCCAGAACCAAGACTGAAACCAAACAAGAACCTGTCCCAAGTAATTCCAAAGCCAGTCCAAACTACAGTCTGAAATGAGGCCAGAAGGACTTCTAGAAAGCCCCAGAGCATGATGCTGCCACCTCCATGCTGGATGGTAGGTCTGGTGTTGTTGGGGTTGAAGGCCTCACCTTCTCTCCTCAGTCTTTGTTCCATCTGACCTCAGAACTTTCCTCCAGAAGGCCTTTTCTTTGTCCATCCGTCCGTCCGTCCATCCGAAAATCTGATTTACACAACTTTCTACACCACCTAAACTCATCATTCAAGTAGCTGTATGTATATTTTCGACCCAGCAGATTGTATGAAATTTTTCTACAAGACTTTAAAAATATATCTATGAAAGAACCAAAATGCATGATTGTGTTTTTGTGACTGAGACTCATGTGTTTCAATTATTCCATTATTGAAAATTCTGAGTTATATTAGTCACTGGAACTCAAGACTGTCATGATATACATGCTTCTTACAAGTGTATGTACATTTTTGTGGATGACTGTCTGCATATTCCCTTAGAAAAACACAGTGGCTTATGTTATTCTGCCAAAAAAATACATTTAAATTTCCCACAACTACTTCTTTTGATTTCCTTCCACCTGTAAAATGATTTCAATATTATTTCTCACCCCAGTTTATCTAATATAATACAATTAAAACAAAAAATCTTCTTTTGACAGCATTAAATCAGCACATTTAGGCGTCTGCCGGCCGAGAGCTGAAAAATCCGAGTTTTCCCGGAGTCCCTGAAGGCGTCCTGAGCGTCAGTCCTCCACCCCTCGCGGAAACCGAGCGACATCCATCAGACTCGGCGGACTCTCGGAGCTTCTCTGCCGCCCCGTCCTCAGCCAGCACCGTCCGCCGGCCCGCCGCACCGAGCTCCGGCCAGCTCCGGTGACCTCTCGCCGCGGATTCCCTCCTCGATCCGGACCGTGGGAGCGATGCGACGCCTGGGAGGAGGAGGAGGAGACGAACCGGCCAGGCAGCAGCAGCAGCAGCAGACACCTGAGAGCAGCATCTGAGTTTGTTCCTGCAGCGTCAAAGAGAGGTGAGAGTCAGATGAGAGGACGTGCATGTTTATCCTGCAGCCTCGCTCTTGTTTGTTTGTTTGTTTGTTTGTTTGTTGTTTATCGGTGCCGGTTGTCACTGCCCGGGTTACTTGTCGTGTCCGGCGGCAGCAGCAGCAGCAGGCAGGCGGGCGGCGGGATGAGTCATCCCGGCGCAGGGCTGCTGGAGGAGCAGAGAGTCCGCAGCCTCCGGTCCGCTGTCAGCACATGCAAAGCAGCTGCACCGTTTAGGCAAATCACCGCGTGCACCGTGCGCGCGCGCGCGTGAGTGAGTGTGTGTGTGTGGTTGGGAACGGAGTGGGCGTGCATGTGCGCGTGCGCGATGCCTCACCTGGCAGGAGTTTTGGTTGCACGAAAAGCGATTAGCGGTCAGAAAAGAAGCGCTGCGTGGACAGAATGTGGTTTTTCTGAAGCGTGTTTAGCTGCAGCTCAGCTGGAGGAGGATCAGTGGAGCTTCAACTCGGTGGCAACAGTTTGCATTTTGACCTTTTAGAGTCTGAGCATGTGGGTGGCCTGGGCTCAGGGGTTTCCACAGCCTGCTGTCAGGTTCATCACCCAGAAGAGGAGACATTTCTGCAGCATGATGCTTCACCTGCTGGATAACAGTCAGACGTGGTTCAGGATTAGGATTCTGATATTTTAGACAACAGTGAGCCTCAACAGTTTGATTCGACCTGTTAGAACATTCAGAAACGTGGAAACTAACTGAGAGGAACAGAGGAAGTAGTGATGCTGAGATGATAAAGTAACATCACACATGAGGAAGCGACGCTGCAAATGTAGTGGAAATATTTCACATGAAGACTGAGACACTGATTGCTGCATGATGACACTCAGATCAATGGTAGTGATGATGTGGCTGTGTGTGTGTAATGTTCACGAATGTATGAATTCATGTTTATATGAGAGTATATATATGTGTTTATTAGTGTATATGTAGGTTTACTGTATATTAGTGTTATTTTCACACTTTAATTGCATTAATTGCCGGTTTAATCCAACTAAAGGGAACAGGTGGTTGTTCTCTAGTTGTATGATTTAATGAAAGGAGGTGGATTAAACATGTGTGTACTACGTCCCACTCCTTTTCAAATGTGTTGAGAAAAAAAAGGGAAATCTTTGTTTTGTATCGTCAAATTGTTTCTTTTCTTGCACAATCGAAATAAATTACAATCAATCAATCAATCAATCAAATGTGTAATCCTGAAAACTGAAATTTTGCGCGTGATGAAGAAATATTGCACCTGAAAAGTGAAATGTTGCGTCTGGAAACTGAAATATTTCACATGAAAACTGAAACATTGCACCGGAAAAGTGGAAATATTCACCTGAAATTGAAAATATTGGACTTGAAATTGAAATATTTCACCTGAAAACTGAAATGTTGCCCCCCAAATTAAAAATGCAGCACATTGCATTCATGAAAATGAAATCTCATGCATCACACTGAGACTAATATTGGAATGACATTGATATTATTGTAAGATCACAGGTTACATTAAACTGTTGCACATGAAAGTGAAATATTACACCCCATCATCACAGCTGGTCTTGCACAAACAATCGACAGAACAACGCTGCAGAGGGTTTCGTTGTTCAGGTCGTTCTTCATTCCTGCAGGAAGACGACAGAGTCCTGGAGTCTGACGGTAAAAATGAAGACCTCCTGTTGCTGATGTGACTCCAGTGTGGCGTTCAGGGGATGAGAGATGTTGTCCGTAATACTGAGTAGTGTCCTCGACCTCCTCCACCAGCCTGGTTCTGCTGGATCAGTTTCTCACTATGACTGGTGCAAGAAGTTCGAGCAGTTCGAGAGGTTTCTTTGTTTTTCTCGTGAGTTATTTGACGTGGGTGTGGCTCAACAGACTTTCCCCCATTTAAATTGCATGTGGACGTTTATGGAGACTCATACGGACGGTAACAAAACAGACAGAGGTGGTGCAAGATTCATCAGGTGGTCCGATACAGACAATAGAAGACGTCTGTGCAGTGTGAGTCTCTTTTTGTTGATTTTTTCAAAATAAAATGCCAATCCCGACAACGTTTTGCTGCAGATGTTCTGTGGATTGTCCAGATTTTTCCTTTGGCCGATACAAAGTGGGCATCAGCAGGCGTCAACAGGAAAAGAACGTTCTTCACGCTCTCGAAGCCGAGGTGGAGAAGCTGATGTAACGATAAAAACCAGGGCGTGACGCTGCAGTGAAAACAAGACTTTCAGAATAAATCACGCTCAGGAGGAAACAAAAGCTCTGACTGAAAACGCGAAACCAACTCAACGTCACGTTTTCCACTTAGTTTTCTGTCGGGTGAGGTTTGACTTGTTCTTCTGGTCTTCTGCAGAAGGTTGATGAGGCTCGTTTGGAGACGGACTGACACCAACCAGGTTTAACACAATGACCACCTGCCTAATACTGTGTTGGTCCCCCTTATGTGGTCCAAAATGCTCTGAACCATTGGACCAGAGGACTTCTCAGGGGGTCCTATGGGGTCTGGAACCACTGGATCCTTTGGGTACTGGAAGAAGTGTCTTCCTTTAGCCAGAGGAGGTTTTATCTGCAAACCTGTCGAGAAGTACGACACTAATCCCCGCTGCATGAAGCCGTGCAGTTACGACATGGCACACTGTATGCATTGTGTTGCCATGGGAACCCACATGCGTTCACTTGGTGATGCAGGAGATGCATGAGCATGTTTTTACGTTTGGTCCTGATTTTGCTGCCAAGTCTGTTTGACGCTGCAGCCGATAGGACGCCTGTCAGTCTTGATCGTGTTTTGTTATTCAGCGTGGAGAATATTCAGTCTGTGGCATTAGTTTCACTTTGATTTGGTCAAAAACCGGCGATTAAAGATAAAAAACTGAGTGATTTCCATGTACCTGATGAAGAAAACCTGTTTAATAAAGACAGCCGATAGCCACCATCATGATACCTGTTCGTTCTGACCGGGGTTTTAGGTTTTGTTGAACCGGCTAACCCCAAGAAAGCCCGACTTTGTTGTTTTCTGCACTTGTTGCGGCCGTCCAGTTGCTCCAGCGCCGTCACATTTTCAGCATTTTGGCATCGACTCTGTACCAAAGTATTGGTTCCTGTGACATCTTTAATGCAAAGCTGCTGTCTGTATCTGCTCATGGTACAGGAATCAGGAATAGTTACCTCCACCAAGGAGGTCATGTTTTTGCTGGCGTTGGTTTGGTTGTTTCTTTGTTTGTTTGTGTTCAAAATAACTCAAAAAGTTATGGACGGATTTGGATAAAATTTTCAGGAAGTGTGTGAAATGGGACAAGGAACAAATGACGACATTTTGGGAGTGATCCGGATCACCGTCTGGATCCAGGATGTTTTTTATTTTAAGGATACTTTGTCATTGGGAGATTGTGTTGGGGGTGGACTGAAGCTGCTTGGTGGAGGTCTGCGCTCTCTGAGGGCTTTTCTACTTTTATTTTTATCTACCCAAAGTTGAAACACTGTTCTATTGTAAAGTGTTTTGAGTTTTTGACACCGGAGTTGGCAGGTCCGCTCACTAGAACCATGGCTGCGTTTTACAGCCTCGGCGGCGCTCGGCGGCGCTCGGCGGCGCTCGGCGGCGTACTACAGCTTCAGCATTGTTCAGTGGTGCCCGGCAGTGACGTGCAGAACTATTCAAATATCAAAATTATTATCCAAATACCACCACAACCAACCAATATTCAGATATTCCTATATTCAGGACCAGCCCTAATAATAGGTTTGTAAAGCAGCTAAGCTACCATACTGTTGGTTAGCTAACTTAGCCACTCTAGGCTACTTGGAACTACACCGTACTTGGCCTTAAGGTCAGCCTTATTTCATCTTGCTGAAATCTCCTGGTGCTTATTTATTGTCAGAAAGCTGTAAATTGGGACGTCTTGTTTACATATTCATTAGGGAACCATGGTACATAACTCGTACGACTTAGCACAGTGAGGGCAATTTCCAAAGTGGGAAACACAGAAATAAGAATATTAATTAGGGAAAATCCAATAAAATCCCAAATTCTCAAAGCGGGAATTAGACATTAGGATATCTGTTTCATTTTGGTAGTGTGCCACATTGGCATTTGGATCCAGGAGTTTTTGTTTAAGGATACTTCGTCATTGGGAGATTGTGTTGGGGGTGGACTGAAGCTGCTTGGTGGAGGTCTGCGCTCTATGAGGGCTTCTCTAGTTAAGTATTTGTTGGACTCTTGTTAAGTCTGCTTGGTTTTCTGCAGCAAATAGATCTTTTCCTGACGTTTCCACTGTTCATACGTATAAAGTATTCTGCCAGTGATGTTAAAGAAGAAGTCAAACAATCAAACAGTGACAAGTGTTTTGTATTTGCATGGTACCTTTAAAAAAAGTGGGCGACTTTACTGCCAAACCTCTGTTGTCTGCTTCTGCTCTTTGTCTGCCCATATATGAAAATTGCACTGGTGGTGGAAATATTGTTCCTCTGTGACAAAACAAAGTGACTCAACTCTGCTGCTCCTATTGCTTGTTTTAAATCCACCGTAAGCTGTCAGGTGAATGAAAAATCATATTTCAGAGACGCCCGACGAGCTCTCCTGCCACGCTGACGTTAATGAGCATCTCTCCTTCGTCCCGTCGGCCGACTCGCGGCATTTGTTGACTCATAAATCAGTTTGTAAACAAAGGCGGAAGCCGCGGAGGTAATTAGTGGAAGCAGCCTTTATTGGTTTGGTAATGCAGTCGCCGTCCCCCGGGCTGCCGGCAGCTTTATGGTTCCGCGTCTCCATTATCGGTCCGAGTTGATTCCTCTCTGATGGACTCATAATGGAAATAACAGATTACGTCTGGCTCGCGGGGTTGTTATCGCTGCTGGTGTTTGATGTGCAAACCGAAGGCCTCGGCTTCGTCGCAGCCGCTATTCATTTGCTCACGTTTCATAGGAAGACGAATTAATCATCAAAAAAAAAAAGAAGGAAAAGCAGAGAGAGCTGCGACGCCGCCTTCAGGTCGTCATGTCCGTGAAGATTCTCAGTCGTCCAGGTCATGGTCCTCGTGTCTGGACTTGCTTGAGTTCCTTGAAGACGTTCCACCTCTCATCCAAGAGGCTTCATCAGTTCTAAACCTCCTGGTTGGGAGTTCCAGATGTTTATACTCTTCAGGAGCCGTTAACACTGTTGAAGCTTCAGTCTGCTGGGTGTGTGATGCCCCTCAACTCATTATACGAGTCGTTGGGTCCTTCCCTCTCACAGTGGGGTTCGTTAGGGCCCTTTGGTGTGAATGAGTTCTGTGAGGTGAGAGGTGACGTCTCAGGCCTCCTCCTCTGTTAAATGAAGGTTTTTCTGGTTTAACATAGATGGCTTCCTTCACCCCCCCTCTCAAACCATCTGCCTTCTCTGGACAAAATAGTGTAAAGTAGCTTTAATGGCTCCTGAAGAGTATAAAAACCCCAACCAGCCGGTTTAGAACTGATGAAGCCTCTTGGATGGGAGGTGGAACGTTTCCGAGAAACTCAAGCAAGTCCAGATGCTGCGATTGAAACCACCAAGATGCGTTCAGGCACTGTCAGGTTTACCGTAAATATCAACCACTGGCACCGAAGAACTGTTCAGATCAGGTTTTTAGTGTCCCAACAGCCAGTAGACAGTGATGTCTGCACGTGTCTGTGAAGTCTTGTGTTGTTAAACTGGAGTAAAATTTCCACATCAGACAGTTTCTGAGTCTCAGCCAGAAAAACCTGTTTCAGTGTTCATGAGACGCCTGATTGTTGTTGCTGCCCTTGTATAGGCAGCTATAAAATCAGTACAGAAGATGAAAAGGTCAGAAAAGTTAGTGAACTCGGGCTTAAAGTGTGCATTGTAAACTGTATGTATAGTTAAAGTGAATATTGAATCATAAAACTCGGCGAGGACAGCAGTGACTCACAGAAATGACTGTCTGGGATGTGGAGGCATCAAAGCCAGTACAGCACGGACGCATTAGGAGTCTGGATATTGTTAGAGTCCTGCAGGGATTTCAATACCAAGGTTATGTTCCATACCACATCCGGAGTACGATTAAAACCAGCATCATTTGCAGCAGCAACATTAAAGGTCCCACATGGCGAAAATCCACTTTTGTTTCGAATGTTTTATAAACTTCGAGGCGCAAAATAAAAGCTGTGAAACTATAATGTTGCTTACAACTGTATTTTTTAATCTAGATGACTTTCAGCTTTGCAAGCCAACAAGATATGGATCCAAGTTCCAGGTAGAAACCCGGTGACTCAACAGTTGTCTACCTAAATCTGTGGGAATCCTTGTGGAACGTCTACAAGCAGCACTTATGGGCAATTCATGGTTTCCACTGTGTTCATACGGCAATGAGGTTGCAGTGGACTGCACGGACCGTTGCATTGCCCTTCATATCAAGCAGAACAAAAAAACTGAACAAAAATATAAACGCCCCATGTGAAATATTGATTCCACATGAAGTGCACCACCCAAAGTGAGCGTATACTGTCTTGTACCTGTACAAAATGGATATTTCTCTTGATTAGTGTCCAAATTTGAGTCCACCACTGCCTCAGTGATGCATTAATTCCATTCAGTACATGGGTGTGGCATATCCAGACGCTGCTCAAATTTGGGTCACTAATCAAGAGAAATATCCATTTTGTACAAGTACCAGACAGTATACGCTCACTTTGGGTGGTGCACTTCATGTGGCGTTAGTATTTCACATGGGGCGTTAATGTTTTTGTTCAGTGTAGTACTCAGTTGCAGATTGGCGAATGTCCTTAAGGCTTACCGAGTACATTGGACGGACATAGCACAGGATATCTGGAGATTTTAGAACGTTTAACTGTGTCTAGGCTCTGTTGATGGGAGCAAGTGTACAAATCGAAGCACCTCTGAAGCCTGGCAGCAACTACTTCAATTACAACTGTGTTAATGATGGGTTTTAAAGGCGTGGATGGCTGATAATCTCCTCATACAGTCTCTCCAAATACCAGACATTTGTTCTAAGCACTTCTTGTTTTACTGGCATATGCAATTGGCAAGTGTGCAGTACAAACACACTGTTTACTCAACCAGCCCATTCTGTAGAACACAATACTTTGGCTGCACCTCTTTATAATTCTGGTATACGGAAGGAAAATGCTCGGGGTTGTTTGTATTTCTTTAAACCATCTATAGTCGTTGTGGGTGGGGCTAAGCGAAGGATGTGGCTCGCTCAACACGGTGATGGATGGAGTTGCTGTGGTGGAACATTTCCGTGCAGGAATCCAAATTCTTTGCAAAACTTGACATTTTCCGTGTCGTAGGTAAATCGCTAGCGTTCGGCTGCTTTTCGGGACGTTTTTGGGGAGGTTTGGAGGATTTCTGTTACTTTAGCTTTGCCAGAAAGCAAAGTAGCAATTTATCGCTAGCTTCGCCATTTAGCGGAGCTAGCTAAATCGCTAGCTCCTCTTCAGAAGTCAGACGGGTCACGGAGCCAAAACCAACAGGAAATAGAGAAATAAGTTTTCCACGGGTGTATTTTAATTTTAATTTCCATTTACAAACACATCTAATTAAATCAGATAACGGATAATAGATAATGAATTAGGGCCTGTTTTCCGTTTTTAATTTTGTATTATCACTGAAAAAACGGGAAACGGTTTATTATGTTTTTATTTTGAAATCTCAAAATAAGAAAATGAATGGCTGCGACGTACAGGGACCGTATGCAAACAAGTCAGAGTTGCTCCTAGCTTTCACTCCGGAGATCGGAAATTCTCAGCCCAACTGTTGTTTGTAACTCGTGCGGGTTAGTTTGAGTTTGTCAGACGATGCTGCAGTTATAAAACCGACTTGCATCCATGAAAACAGAGCAGAAGTTGAGTGAAATCCAGAAATGGCTCTGGGTAAACCCGAGAGAATTACGTGCAGCAGTTATTTTTCTTCTGAACTGGCTAACCACTCCACCACCCCTCGGATTTATCTTTTGTGCCCGAGGACGGGGAAGAGCTGCTTTAGTGGTAACTGGCGCTTTCCTTCTTTCATCCAAGCAAAGTTTATCCAAAATCTGAGCCAACATCTCTGCCTCTCCCTTCGTTCCTCCTTCTTTTCTGCTCCGCTGCCAGCTCGCCCTCCTACAGGAGAGTGATACCGATCTGACTGGAGCAATCTGGAACTGTTTCCGCACGTCCAGGCCTGCAGACCTTTCGTGCCGTTTCATGAGCTGCATCGGCAGCCTCCATGGTAAAGTTCAACGCTGCGTTTGAGCTTTATCCGGAGGGAATCTCAGAAGTCACGTTAGGTGTTTTGGCTGTGATGATCCTCGGTGACCTTTCGGCTCCAGGACAGCCTCCCTAACCACCGTGCCCTTTTCTTCAGGCGCTCTGTCTTTCTCTTTTGTGCCGCCCACCTGCAGAGTATTGACCAGAAACAGCAGGACTCAGCCTCCCTAAGATGATTAATGCATAGATAAGATTTCCACTTGATAGCGAGGCCCTGACTGCAGTAACACTCCTCTCAGAGTCCGTGTGTTGGATTTCCTGGGAGGACGGTCCGTCAGGAGAGTTAAGTTTTAGCTGTTTCTTGGCAAAAATAAGGTGGTTGAGTTGAGGCTTAGTAGCCGGCGGGAGCCAAAGAACCCACAGTTTCTGCACAGAGCTAATGAGCCTACTGGCAAACTAGACCTGGAATGAATAAATATGTATTATCTGAGTGATCAGTCAGAGCTGGGATTCATCTCAGCAGAAGGAAACAGTTGGGTTTTGACTGCTTTAAGTCTGCTGCAAACACCTCTGTTGGCTGGAACGGCCCTGACTGACTTTGCACCTTGTACCACCTCCAGAATCTATCTAATCTACGAATCACGTGGTCCCCATGAAGTAGCATCTAATTTACTACAAAGCTTTACGTCTCCACCATCCAGGTTGCCCATTTTAAATGCACAGAAGCGCATCAGGTGGTTTTATTACTGTTAAGAATTTCCTCTCTCACCAGATGTCTTAATCATGAATCATCTGCTGCATATCTTTAAAGGATAAACTCCACCAACTGAAGGACTGCACAGCTTTAAACTAAGTCGCTTATGATTCACTGCATGATCCAGAGAGATGAGGTTAAGTTGGATTCTTCCGCCAGATGCCAAGAAAATACCTTTAAAGTTAAATAAGTAAGCGAGAGTCATATTAGCTGAGCGTTTTGCACGTGCAGTCGAAGACAGTACTTCTCAAAAAGACCACACACAACTATGGTCTTAGTGAAATAGAGCCAAAATCATGGGTTAAGGACTTTGTGGGTGTTTCTTGCACAGCACAACCGTGAATAAAAGTATAGACAACTCATAGATGTCCTCTGTGCGGTTTGACAAAGTTGTAGTGCCCTAAATCATAAAAACAGAAAAGTTAAAGTTGAATTTCTTTGATTATATACTTCTACAACACGAGAAAGACTAGAATCAACATGTGCAACATATTTTCAAATACCCAGAAGTGTTGACAAAAACAGTAACGCTGCCTACTAAGGACATCTTACAACTTATATGTTCAGTTTCAAAAGGGTCAAAAGAGTCACGCAGAGCAGAGTCCAAGGAATAAAAATCCTCTAGTACGTCCAAAAGGCTGAAATTTCTGGTTTATACTGAAACATCTTCACAGCTTTGCTCTGGAAACCCATCAGATGTGTCAGTCTGCTTCATTTGCATATTATGTTCAGTACCAGATAGATGTGTGGTAGATAGTGGTTCTTAACTGGTGGGTCGGGGCCCAAAAGTGGGTCGCGAAGCCAAAAAAAAGTAGTGGTATAAAGTCTTTTATTTCAACGGACATGTTTCTTATGACACAGTTTGCTTTCAATAGCAGAATATTTAGTGGTGGTGACACCAGTAGTTGCCCACTATTAATCTCTAGATTTGGTTCTGCCAGCTTATTGGAGAAATTTTTGCTAAAACGTGCCAAAAATGAACCAAAATGTGCTCAGAATCTGTCAAAATGGGCCAAAATATGCCTCAAAACTTAGCAAAACGTCCAAATATATCAAAAAATAAGCCAAAATTTTCCAAAGTTGTATCAAAAAACGTTGAGACTACATCCAAATAAACCCTAATTTGTTAACAGGAGCAGCAAACTTCAAAAATTTGGGTAGTGACTGTTATTCATAGAGACATCGTGGGTCCTGAGGCTGGACCAGTTGAGAACCACTGAGTTAGATGATATTAGTATGCTAATATGCTAAGCTAGGATGTTGAACGTGGCTTAACATTGGCGTGTTAACACTACCATTGTTAGCATACACCGATCAGGCGTAACATTATGACCACCTGTCTAATAATGTGTTGGTCCCCCTTATGTGGTCCAAAATGCTCTGAACCAGACCCCAGAGGACCTCTCAGGGTGTCCTATGGGGTCTGGAACCAGGACGTTGACACTGGATCCTTTGGGTACTCTGGCTTGTGCAGTGGGGTCTCTGTCAATCCAACTGGTTCCACTGCATCCTGTTGATGCTTGATCAGAATGGGCTGTAGGAAGTTTGGAGGTCACATCAACATGTTGGACCATTGTCATGTTCCTCAACATGTTCCTGATTGGTTGATGTTGTTTCCATGTTGTGGGGTGCATTTTCATCCAGTGGCATTTGGGATTTCCATTAGCATGAAGGAGTGTTAATAATGTTGTGCCCCACGTAGCTTTAGACTACACTAGTTGTCACCTTAAAGCAAAAAATACTACAAATACAGTGGTTTGAGCTTCTTTGTCTTGACTCATCAATAATTTTCTGCTAATTAGCAATGAAAAGAATATTTTGCTGCATCCCTAATACACTGTTAAATCCTTTTTTGTTAACATACTGATGACTGTATAGTTACAACTGTTATTTGCTGTATTGTGGACTGATGCGAACCAGTCAGAGATTCATTTTAGTCCCATTGACAGGCAGATAGGACGTCAATGAAATGCTTAAATCGATGTTGATCTCTCGTCTCCGTAGCGACTAGCAGAACTAAATTACTTCAGTCGACTGTGCTCCTCACATTGTCATGTCTCGCAATCATCAACGCACCGACATGAAAACGAAACTAATAGACCGGTTGGCAATTAATATTAGCTGCAGTGGTATCAGTATTGTTTAAAGCTCCCTGTGGTTTTCATCGTTGCCTCCAAGTTTGAGGATAAAGAAACTGACACATTCAGGTTAACAACTTGATCTCTAGTATCTCGCTCAGTTCAAACAGTCAGTCTGTATAATTTACAGCCGGGTGAACAGGAGAAGGGATGAGCGAGGAAAGGACTTCAAAGACTCGGGATGGCAAAGGCTGACAACCATACATGCACAGAATTACAGAGTCAGAAAGTCAAACACATCTTAACGCCTATCCAGCTGAGTGTAAATATAAAAACAACAAGAGATGCAATCCGAATTTAGTAGAGCTATCATGGCTTTAGCCCGCTACATATTTACTGTGTCTCTTAACAAGACTGTATAGTTGTGTATTGAAGTAATAAGAGAGGTTAGTTTTAGTCACAGGTTAGGTTACAACAAATATCTATTGTGAAAACTCTTTACTTTATAGTTCAGATAATTGACAGCCAGGGCCAAAGAATCCCAGGACTAGAAGCTGGACGGTAGACCAGTAATCACATCCAAACCTTTGGCACTCAGTTTTGCTGTAAACTGCTTTGTCACTTCTTGACCCGACTTAGTCGAACCTGATGTTTTCTACTATGCTTCGCCGAACCTGTGGGTTATGGCTCGATCTGCGCGTTGATACAGTTATTTTCACTTGGGATGACTTCTTCCAACTACAAAAGCAGCTTCTTTGCAACGTTTTTTTTTTTTTCAGCTGCCAGTCTACCACTGCCACTTCACATATCATCTCTGTTTAGCAGGGATGTGCAATAATGTCGGCGTCCGATAATTATCAGCTAATTTTGGAAATTATGACGTCATTCCGATAATAAAAAAAGTCAGCCCATAAAACGACCCGATAATAATAAAGACTTGGAATCTTGGTTTTTGCCGTTGGTCTGTGTGTTGTGGTTTGTCCTCATGCCTGGCTCCTCAACCCCTCCCCTCCCCAACGGTACTGTCGCATGTGTGTGATGTCATAAGACTGCGCGGGCAGAGAAAAACAAGCAGCATGGTGGCACCGACCAGTGTGGACTTTCTTTACCGTGTCTGAAGAAGACATTTCACTAGGGCTGGTCCCGAATATTCGAACATACGAATATTTGTTTGTTGTGGTGGTATTGGGATAATAATTTTACAGTCGTGCACAGTCGGGTGCCGCCGAGCGTTGCCGAACACTGCCGAGCGCTGCCGGGCATTGCCGAGCATTGCCAAGTGTTGCCACGCATTGCAGAGGCTGTAGTATGCCGCCGGGTGCTGCCGAGCGTCGCCGAGCGTCCCTGAGCGCTGCCAGGTGAGTGCCGAGTGAGGCTCTAGTACGCCGCTGAGGCTCTAGAACCCCGCCGTGGTTGTAGCACACAGACCTGCCTACTCCGGTGTCACCCCCGGCTCCCGTTACCCCCTCCTCCCGGCCGACACGATCATGATCGGTATCGGTTGAAATTGGCCTTACTCATCCGTCATGTTGTAGTGTTGTGTGCAGAAGATGTCTGTGGAAGTGTCCATACGACGGGGTGGAAGGTAAATAAACCCTGACCTGCTTGTCTTTTCGTCATGAGCTGGGCTCTGCTGTAGTTTCCAGTTTCAGACTTTACACCATTGCTGAATTATCGACGATAACTTTATATCGTCCAGTAAATCCGCCCGTCTGACTTACTGCTCTGGTTCTACTCCCAAGACTGTAAAATAAAGTCGAATAAAAGTTTTGCTTCGCCGGGCAGAGACAGAGATTGGACAGATCAAAGGAGTAAGAACAGAAATGTTGGACTGAGATGGGCCTGAAAACTCCGGCGGATCAATAACCGAGTCTGTTCTTCTGGACGGTAAATCAGCTCGGCAGTACATCCTCACCCCGCAGCTGCCACGTTTATCCTCGCTCATAAATACGAGGATTACAACTTCTTATGACGGGGAACTCCTGGCCGGTTTAACGACGGAGGCTGACGTTGATTCATGGACAGCGGTGGCGCCTCGCTCTCCGAGGAGTCGGTACGATGGGGGACCGCCGCTGGTTCTCCATCATCCAGACATCAAATCAGGCAACTTGCATGAAATCGTCTCACTGGTTTTGATCCATGAATCAATTAGTTGAGAAAAAAAGTTTGCAGATTGTTCACTAATTCTGAGCTGCGTCGCTAATTAAAAGATCTCAGGCCGAAGCAAAACCCCCAGAACTCCAGTCGCACCGTTTCAGAGAGCTGAGATCGTTTCCAGAAAACCTGACCATGAATTAATAAACTGTAAAGTAATGAGATCGATATGTCACTGCCAAGAACGCATCGAGGGACTAAACGCAATCTGTTCCTCTTTCATCCGTCATTCATTCTCTCTTTGCTTCTCTCTGGCTTTTTCATGTTGTAGAGAGTCGGAGGAGAATTTCTGGGGACAAATGATCTGGCGGGAACTCTTTTCTCTCTACCTCACGGGGGTTTTCTCTCATTTGCGACATGAAAACGATGCCTTCTCTTGTCTCTTTTCCCCCAGAGGACGCTTTGACAGACTGATTTTTAAAATATCTCGTGCGTCAAACACACTCTTGTTGCGGAAACACCTGTAGGAAGAACCTCTCGGCTTCTGGGGGAAACCTTGACATTTAGACTTTCCTGCACAATATATTTTTTAATATATCGCCTCGCCGCTCTCTCTCCACTTTGACAGGCAGGAGTCGGGCGAGGGCAGAGCGGCTCTTTATTAAACCGCCGCCTTGACATTTTGAGATTTCGTACCGTCCTTGCTTTTTCTTCCTTCCTCTCTTTTCGTTGCCACGCCGTGGGAGGAAAAGTCGTCTGTTTTAGTGCCTCAGAAGGACGTTTCTGCAGAATTGGATTTGCCAGGTGGAAGGAACTGAGCACAAAATGTAAAAGATGTGCTTTGTCCAAGAACTGATTGGAAGTTTCAACTGGAGCCCACTTGTCCTTCTCCGTCGTCAACTAATCGAGCTCATGTGGGAGAAATTTGACGCAAGACCCTTTAATGTGTTTTTATTTGCCTGATGTGTAGCTTGATTTCAGCAGAACCAGTAGAACTTGTTTCCGTCGGGGTTTGGAAGAGCTGTTCCCCAGAACTAGGCAGTAATTAGGCTGCCATTTAAAAGTGTACAGTAGTTCTTTAATGCAAGACTTTAAGGAACTAGACAAGCACGAGCAGGACTGGAAGTGACACCCAAATAAACATTGTCCCTCAGAGGTCCGTGTACATCGCGGTCATTTGTTTTCTAATTTTGAGATTTCAAAATAAAAACGAAAAATAAACTGTTTCCCTTTTTTCAGTGATAATACAAAATGAAAAACGGAAAACGGGCCCTAATTCATTATCCATTATCTGTTATCCGATTTAATTAGATGTTTTTGTGAATGGAAATTAAAATTAAAATACACCTGTGGAAAACTTATTTCTCTATTTCCTGTTGGTTTTGGCTCCGTGACCCGTCTGACTTCTGATGAGGAAGGATCTGGTATCTAAAGCTCCAGTGTTAGCTCACTGTTAGCAGACCTTGCTGTGTGCCGTGGCCTGATGAAGACCCACTGTGGGGTCCAAACGTTGCTTGGAACACATTGTTCACTATTTCACAGTGGACTTTTCACCAGCGTGGGGTTTATTTGTCCCTTTGGAGGGACCTTGTGGTGCCGCTAGCTCTGCCGCTAGCGCTAAATCGCTAGCGTTCGGCTGCTTTTCAGGACGTTTTTGGGGAGGTTTGGAGGTTTTCTGTTACTTTAGCTTTGCCAGAAAGCAAAGTAGCAATTTAGCGCTAGCGGTGGAGCTAGTGCTAAATCGCTAGCGCTAAATCGCTAGCTCCTCTTCACAAGTCAGACGGGTCACGGAGCCAAAACCAACAGGAAACAGAGAAATAAGTTTTCCACGGCTGTATTTTAATTTTAATTTCCATTTACAAACACATCTAATTAAATGGGATAACAGATAATGGATAATGGATTAGGGCCAGTTTTTCGTTTTTCATTTTGTATTATCACTGAAAAAAGGGACACGGTTTGTTTTTCGTTTTTATTTTGAAATCTCAAAATAAGAAAATGGATCGCTGCAACGTACACGGACCCTCAACAAGCGCACTCCCTCATGCTAATGGAAATCACAAATGTCACTGTCAATGCACCCCACCACATGGAAACAACACCAACCAATCAGGAACATGACAATGACCAAACATGTTGATGTGACCTCCAAACTTCCTACAGCCCATTCTGATCAAGCATCAACAGGATGCAGTGGAACCAGTTGGATTGACAGAGGCCCCACTGCACAAGACAGAGTACCCAAAGGATCCAGTGGTTCCAGACCCCATAGGACACCCTGAGAGGTCCTCTGGGGTCTGGTTCATTTTGGACCACATAAAGGGGACCAACACAGTATTAAACAGGTGGTCATGATGTTATGATCGGTGCATGTACCAGATTGAATAAACCGTACCGTAGACGTCGTTGGTAACAGAGATACTGGACACTAACAGCAGCACGTAGAGTGGTGGTAGGAGGTTTTGGTGCAGCAAAACGACAAGATTCGTGTGAAAGGTGTCGTCTGTTAGAGTAAAACCATCAGGCGCAGTTTGTAGACGACTAAAATCTAGAAGGCAAATGGTGCTGAAGAGAGTTTTGAATAAAAGGAGACGCCTCAGACTTGTCTGAGCAGCTCCAAGATCGGTATCCACACCAGGCTGAACATTTAAGAGGCGACTGTCTGGAAGAACATTTACAGATTTCAACAAGTCCGAATTTTCATTACAGATATTTCTAATGCCATTCTAACTACCATATTTTCCGCACCTTAAGGCGCACCGGATTATAAGAGGCAGTCTCAATTACGGGGTCTATTTCTGTACTTAAACCATACATAAGTTTGTTGAACTTTATTCTCCTACGTACCGTATTTACAAATACACTCACATTTTTTTTGATCAATCTTCCGTCACAAACCCTTCAAAGTCTTCATCTTCTGTATCTGAATTGAACAGCTGGGCAGTTTCTCCATCCAGCATGCCGGGTTCGTCATTGTCGGAGTCGGTCTCGTTGCCAGGTGGCTGTTCAGCAACGATGCCGGCTTTCGCGAAAACTCGTACAACAGTCAAAGCAGATACCTTAGTCAGATACCTTGGTTTATGGCTGCCATCGTACTTAGTGTACATACTTTACGTAGCTATGACGGAAGGAAATGGTCCAACAGTGAATGAAGCAGAGCGCTTGGAACTCAGTGCACACATAAGGAGCACCGGATTGAAGGGCGCACCGTCGATTTTTGAGAAAATTAAAGGCTTTTAAGTGGCCTTATAGTGCGGAAAATATGGTCTTCGAAAAATAAAAGCTGGATTTCTTTGAATACTGTTTTTACTGTGACTGTTGGTCGTAGCTGGTCATTCAAGGTTTCACAGATTTTTTTAATTTTGACAGAATCGAGGTCGTATGAAATGTATATTTATGGCAAATTTCCAAATAAGACATGTAGAATAGGGTGACTTTGGTGAAATAACACAGTTTTGTGCTTTTATTTTGATAGTCATACAGACTTTGCAGTAGTCTATCATGATTTTCTTCTGTTTTTACAATTCCCTGCTTTGATAAATGATATAATTTGGGCATTTTTTAAATCTACAGGATGATTTTGGGGCTCAGAGGGTTAAATTTAATGTCAGTTTAAATAAATTATTACTTTGCACTTGCAGAATTTTCTTTTACGTCCAATTCAGTTTGCATTAAAGCCGAGTACATTTTATTTTTAGACTATTTTAGGGAGCGTTCATTTGTCTGGTAATCACTGTGTCTGTGCTGTAAAAGGAAGCAGCAGATTAGAATCTAATTGCGGGGTATTAATAATGGATGTGAGCAGCAGCAGTGGATGTGAGGCATCCTCAGAAATGTCACACCGGGGACTGCAGAGTGTGTTTGTGAGTCTGTGCGACGCAAAAGTGCTGCGACGAAGTGGCCGAGGGTCTGGGTTTACTGCAGGTTTGCATCCCAGCAACCTGCATGGTGACGGTCAGGTGTGTTCTCCTTTTTAAACAGCGTTCTTGTCTTCACTTCCTCCTTCACTATTTCCCTTGTGGCCGATCCAGTAGTTTTCTAGTTTATGCTCCTGAGGCGGCGTTTAGCTGCTCATGTTGGGAAATAAAACGCCAACACTTAGTTTTGCAGGCCCTTAACTTCCTCTGAGTTATGTAAGTTATGTGCTCCGGTGCAAATTATACGTAAAATGAAGTCCTGCACTGTAAAAAATGAACGTTTTGTTGCCTGGAACTGTTTATCATTTTACAGATTTTCCCTGTTTTGTTTGTTAGATACAATATCGAGTAAAACCCCAGAGAAAAACATATTGATTTTCATGTAGACTGTAAAAAAAACCCCACAAAACAGGTCAAAACTGTGCATTTGATCGTGAAATTACACTAATTTTACTGTATTTAAACCAGCAAAATATTACTATTTTACACACATTTGTGCAAAAAAACAGCCAAATATAATCTAATAATCTGATTATTATTATTATTAAACAATGTTTAACTGTAAATTTTTACTCCACTATTTTACACATATTTGCCATTATTTGAAAGAAAAACTATATATTTTTCTGATTTCTCTGTTTTGTTGCAGGTAATATTTAGTAAAATCACTGTAAAAATATAAATTCTCATGGTAACTGCAAAAATAGAACGCGCCGCTTCACTTCCTGGTTGTTTTTTTATCTCGTTGTTGTCTTTTCATCAACCGCCACTTAAGGAAAACAGATAGTGTGTGGTTTTTTTTGAAACTGTGTAATTTTAGCAGTTTTGTAAAGAAAACATGTCGCTCAAACCTGCAAACGGACACAAGCTTATGCGATTATTTCAGGAGTTGATGGATTCTTCTCAACTCGGTCGTCCCTCGTCTATCGCGGTTCACTTTCTCACTGTATCTTGGATTTTTAAATTGTATATAAAACACGTAGCGTCCAGCAGATGAGTAGACGCTTGTATGGAAAACTCAGCTACTTCCTCTTGAGCTGGTCAGTCTCTGATTGATCGGCGGTGATGGAAGCCAGCCAGAACCTCTGGTCCCACACGGTGAGAGTTTACTGGAAATGACCGTCAGAGAACCGGTGACAGTCTGTAGGATTACCGTAACATCATCATCAGTTTCCCGGTAGGTAGGCAGCCGGACGTCCTCGGTGTCGGTGTGTTTAAAATACGGCAGAGTTTTTCCCAAGTGGATCGCTGCGTCGCTAGTTCCATTATCGGACATGGATGTAGAAGCTCCTCTAGATGGAAGGTTTAAGAGTGTAGGAAGGGTTTATAAGAGTGTGGGAAAGGTTAATAACAGTGTGGGGAGGGTTTATAGAGCCTTAAAATATAGATAATAAAATAAATATAAAGTCGGTACTTCATGGATTTCGTCTATCTTGGGGGGGTTCTGGAACCTAACCCCCGTGATAGACGAGGGACCACTGTACCTAGAAATAACATCTACAATAACAAAGTCATTTGATTGTAGAATTAACTCTGCTATTTAGATATTTGCTGCTATTTTCTGCCAGATTTGTAACTCATCCGTGTGGTTTTTCTTGACGGCGTCGGCTGCTTTAGCGCCTCTGATAGAAACGCTGAACACGGCCTCCTTTGTGGTGAAATAGAAGCGACAACAGATTGAAACCCACCAGCTTTCTTCTCACAGTATGAATGAAGCTCATTTTAAAGCAAAACCCAGTTCGCAGAAGAGAATCTGAAGTCGTGTGCATCCTTTTTACCGCCGCGAACGCCGCGAGGTCGCTCGAAAGCTCGGCGCGGCTCATTGTGGGAAACGCTTCAAGGGGAAACTGTGCTTGTTTGGATGCGAATGAATCCGAAGAGAATAGAGCGGGAGGCGAAGGGGGAGGAGGGGGTTTTAAAAGGGAGCAGCAGCAGCAGAGAGGGGAGTGAATTCAAAGAGAGGATGCGGGCCGGAGCGATGAGGTGAAGGCTGGAGGAGGGGAGGAGCGTATGGAGCCAGTGGAGTTGCTGCTCTGAAGAGACGGTCAAGTCTTCAAACTGGTTCCTCACCAATCAGTCCGACTGGAGAGTGGGAAAAATCATCTTTTAAAATCAGAACACTGCTTAGATTCACTCTTAGATGTGAGAATTTGCTGCTTTTCTTTGCCTTGTGTGGGAATAATGTGAATGTGTTTGTGTTTTGACAGTTATTAACCCAAAGCTAACAATTTAAATACATCATCACAGGTTTTAGGGAGTTGTTTACTACATTTTTTTTTACTATTTTCTAACATTTTAAAGACAGAATAGTTCATTTACACACACACACGATGGAGTTTTGCTATAAAAAGTACATTTTTTGATGCTTTTTTTTGCAAATCTGCTGAATAAATCTTCACTTTTCACCACTCTGATCTGGGTCAGATGTGTTTGTCGCTGCCGATGAGGCTCAGGTGTTTCTAATAACATCAGTGAGCAGGTCCCTGGACATGAAGCATCGAAATGGAAATCAGTCTTCATTAGTTTAATCTTTTACCACCTGCGCTGTCAAAACATCCTCTGGGCAAAACACTGGAGAAGGATGTTTTCAGTCAAATAGTAACCTGAGTCCTGTAAACTGGTGCAGATACTTACTCTGTGTTCCATTATATCCACTGCAGGGTTTTTAACAGAGTCAGAGCAGCTAGGTGGCTAGCTAGCACTGGCTAATGCTAGTACACTGTGTTGATACAGCATCTAGCATTAGCTTCCCGGGAGGCCATTGCATTAGCTTTCTGAGAGGCCAATACATTAGATTCTTGGGAGGCTAGTGCATTAGCTTCTTTGGAGACTAATGCAATAGCTTCCTGTAAGGCTAATGCAATAGCTTCCTGGGAGGCCATTGCATTAGCTTCCTGAGAGGCTAATACATTAGCTTCTTTGGAGACTAATGCAATAGCGTCTCGGAAGGCTAATGCATTAGCTTCTTGGGAGGCTAATGCACTAGCTTCTTGGGAGGCTAATGTATTAGCTTCTTGGGAGGCTAATGCATTATCTTCTTGGGAGGCTAATGCATTAGCTTCCTGGGAGGCTAGCTTCTTGGGAGGCTAATGAATTATCCTTTCGGGATGGTAATGCATTAGCTTCCAGGGAGGCTAATGCATTAGCTTCCTGGGAGGCTAATACATTAGCTTCTTGGGAGGCTAATGAATTATCTTCTCGGGATGGTAATGCATTAGCTTCCAGGGAGGCTACTGCAATAGCTTACTGGGAGGCTATTGCATTATCTTCCTGGGAGGCTAATGCATTAGCTTCCTGGGAGGCTAGCTTCTTGGGAGGCTAATGAATTATCCTTTCGGGATGGTAATGCATTAGCTTCCAGGGAGGCTAATGCATTACCTTCCTGGGCCACTAATGCGTTAGCTTCTTGAGAGGTTAATGCACTAGCTTCTCAGAAGGCTAATGCGTTAGCTTTTTGGGAGGCTAATTAGCTTCTTGGGAAGCTAATGCATTGTCTTCTTGGGATTTTGGTTGAAATAAGTAATAAACTGAGTATGAGTTAATTTACTTACATACAGAATCTTTTTTAGTGCAAAGTCTTAATCTAATATAATCTAAAATGTGGATTTTTAAAAAAATTTTCTAGCCGATTGATTTTTCTTTTTTAGAATCAGCTAGTTTTTGGTTTGGAAGTGTTTTTATCAATGGATTTTCTTTATTCTTTATTTTTCAAATAAAATACACTCTTTTCCGTCTCATTGTGTTCAAAACAAAGACAGAAATCACATTCATAAGATAAACATTTGATAAATAGTTTTTCCGACTCACAAAAATCACAAGAAGGTTCAATATTCAGCATGAACATCTGCTTTATTATGAACACAGTAGTTCTATCAGTTCACTTCTGTACAGGTTCCTATACTGTTCCCAATGAGAGCAGAAGCAACTCCTCATGTCATATTTTTGATATATTTATTTGAGCATTTTTCCTTCATAATGTCTTTTTTGCCTGAGATATTTTCTTTAGTCAGTTGCAGACGTGCTGTTAAACTTCATCAAAAAATACAAACACCTAAAACGAAGATGATTCATGAAACAGTAACATATAACTGAGATGATTCTTGTTTTTGAGGAGCTCAACCAGAAACCTTCTCCTGCTGTGGATCCTCCATGTGATGCGTGTAGCAGGGAGGAGGAAGGTTCATGCCTGAGAAAAAAGGGGAAGCGACGGAGACGAGAGAGAAGAGAGACAAAGCCGAGGGAGGGAGGAAAAGGCCAGTTGCCTGGTGACGGAGGCAGGAGGAGAGAAAGGAGAGAGAGAAGGTGGAGGAGGAGGAAGAGGAGGAGGTGTGGACTTGTTTTCCAAGAGTTACTGGTCACGATGCTACATCTGCTGCTGCCTCCCTCCCACTGAGGACGGAGGAGAGGTGGAGGCTGGACCGGCTGCAGCTCCTTCAGTGGTTGTAAACGGCTGCAATCAGTGTTTTCAGCTCGGATTAGATTTTAGCTTTTAGCTTTTTAGGCTCCAGTCAGAGAACATTTGCAAAGGCTGGCTCTGGATTGGATCTACGACTCTTCACCTCGTATCCAATCAGAATGCTTTTCTCAAGACTATCAATGCACTGCTCCATTCGTCTTGAGCTTCTTTTAGCACACATGTTTGGTTTTATGCTGTTATGTTCAGTCTCGTCAACATTTCTCCAACCGCACTGACACTCGTTAGTTACTAGCTGACTGGCTAGCGAGCTAACAGGCTAACAAATGTCTTGTTTTTATGGCTTCATGGGGGCTAAAAGGAGAGTAGCCTGCTCAAGGTGGGCACGACCATGACTCCTCTTAGATGCAACGGTGCTCCAGAACAAGAATTTGTCTGTCGGGGTCATGAACCTCTTGTTTTTGCAGTTTTAAACATGCAACAACGAGATTCAGGCTTCCAAAAGTGAGTAACCGTAGTTGCACCATACTGTACTCAAATCAACAGTCCACGATGCTAGGGGCTAGCTGGCCAAGGTGGAAGCTCTTTCCTGACATCCAGCTTTCAATTAACCCGACCCCAACGCAATGTTGTTTTCATTTTAAATTACATCAGCGTAAACGGTTGGTGTGGAACCTTAAGTTATTCAGTCAAGCTTGAAATGCCTTTTTCCTCAGATACAGCAGAAAATGTATATAAATTCCAAAATACAACCTTACTTATATTGAAACTTGACTGTCTGTTGGAAGACCTTCATGGCAGCTTCCCTTACCCCCTTTCCACCAAGAAGAACCAGGTCCTAGTTCTGGTGCTTATTTGGTTCTAATCTTGTTCCTCCTAAGAACCTGTTTGCTTTTCCATTGACAAGGAGTCAAGTTGGAGCCATTGGGTCACCGTAAAACCACTACGCTAGCATCCATTACATAGCAGTTAAACAAAAGCAGTAAGTTGATGATAATATCTATGTTTATCTCTATAGATGGTCTTAAGGGTGATTGTGAGGCGGAGGTCCTCCTGTTGCCTGGACACATCCGTGATCACGCTACTAGTGGGACACAACTGTAGCGGATTTCAGGTCAACAGTTTGTGGTAAACTTCCGTGTGTCCCGGGAGTCATTCCAATATCTGTGTGATGGGACCAGGGACGTCCTGGAGAACAAGGACACTAATTAGCGCTTGTGTGTCCCTTTCCACCGTTGATGGTTGGTCACCATAACCCCGCCCCCAATCCCTGACGTACTCGGTGCTTAGCTCTGGACCAGCAAAGAGTTGGTGCTTGCTGAGCTCCAGTTTTTAGCACCTGGAGTCGGTGCTTAGGTGGTGGAAACCCTAAGAAGTGGTGCTAAGTCAGGCTCTGGCTCCGAACTAGACCTGGAACCAGCTCGGTGGAAAAGGGGTACCTGAGGTCTTTGAGAACCTTCAGCTTCTTTCTGTTTGACTTGATCAGGTCCTGAAAACAGCCAAAGGTCTGGAGAGTTGGGTCAGTGGTGGAGAATATATCTGCAGTGGTGGTAGTGTCCAAATGTCATGTTAGAAACATGTAAATAAGTTCAAGTAGGTGGCTAATTGATAAAGACGATCCAGGGTGACTTAAGGACCAGTTTTCTTCTTTCATCACCATCCCTGCTGATGCCTTCTTCTATCCTGCAGCTGCCTGTAAATCCACCAAAATTAAAAATTGATGGACCTCCACCTCCTCCAACATTATATTTAGCTCATCTGGCTGAAACGCCACTCGTCTTATTTTCCTGTCTGCGCCTCTGTCCGTAGACCATCGGAGAGTTCCCAGTTTCCTTTTATAGTTTTTGCCGGATTGATTTGCTGAAGCTCCCTAAGTGGTGCTTTGGGAAAAGTGTGCAGAACTTTTGAGGGGGTTGTAGAAAACCTTCTCAGATCGATCGCTTAGACTAGAAAGTCAACCTCCTACAGCTTGTTAAGACACTTTTAATTATGTCAGTCAATGGTTCCCAGCCTGAGGGATAAATGTGAGGATTGAGGATGATTAAGGCTAAGAAATGACGTCGATAGCTTTCTAAATTTTAGCCAAACTTTTCTTCCTTTATCTCTTTTCTTTATTAACTCCTCCACCTTCTGCATTATCAGTCTCTTTCTTCCTTTTCAATGCCTTTTCCAGTCCTTCCTTCATCGCCCATTAAAGCTGCAGACATTTTTACCTTCACCTGAGTTTAAATTCACATGCAGCGGTCGAAGAAATGCAGTCGGATTAATTTTCCCCGGGGGATTTTTTGGGTGGAGGAGGCCGTTGTTGACCGACGATTCCTCTGGGAGTCACTGCAGTTTGTAGCTTTACCTCCACGCCTCGGCTGCTATTTCTGCAGCCTCCAGAGCATCGGAGGGTAATATATCATGTGAATATTAAGGTTAGGAAGAAGTAGACAAGGCTGTGAATGTTCAGGTGATTCAGTGGTGCTTTTATCACGGGACACTCCAGACTCCAGACCCAGAAGATTCCACGTTTAAAAGATATTCCTTGTGTTTCGTCGAGAAGATTCAAATTGGCTTCTGCTGGTTCCTGCTGTTTGCTAATTCACACAAATATACATCAATACCTATTTGAATAAAAGAATCTACAAGAGGAATTTGTTGCGAACATGAAAGCAGAATCGTCAGGTCGTTTCAAAATGACTGGTAGTCTGTCGATTTGTTGACCTCGTACTTTTGTCGCCGCCTAGCTGCAGCTGCCTTAATGTTATTTTTAATTCTAAAATGTCTCTAAGTTCATCTCACGCTGCTTCAATATAATATGCTGAAGGTATAATTAGGGACACATTTTTTTACTTCCGATCCCAATACCCGAATTTGGATGTCTCCCGATACCGATACTATTCCGATACCAGAGCTCTGTTAGCTTTAATATTATTATCATTATTGTTGATTACCTCCACCTACAAGGGAGGAGGTTATGCAATCGTCTGTAGTAAAGCTCAGGGCTGGAACTCCTTTTAACTTCTCAGCTAACTTGTTTGACACTCGGTTCTATAGTTCAGGGAGTCTCTGATAAATATCTCCTGGATGGCAAACTATATCTTGGCTCCAAGTGTTTCATCAAGCTGTGAAATCCTTCGTTTTCTACAGCTGATAACTGTTGGTCATCGAGTTCAATGAAGCTGAGCAGCTTCCCAGTAATCCCTTTAGCTTTCACGTTGTCTGGCGGGAGTTTACCTTTTGGAATGACTCCAGAAGTGATTCCTGCCGGCTCCTTTCGTCTTTCTGTCCCGTGGCTAACAAACCGCCGTGCTCTTTACTGTGATGCTTTTTCACATGTCTGATTAAGTTTGGTGTATTGTAGGTCGTGACGGAGCTTCCGCTTCTCGGTACAACGGCTTTTCAAACGTTGCACGTTGCTGTTTTGCTTTGCAGTGCTGCTGAGGAAAAATATTTCCCCACAGCGGACATGCTACGATGGGAAGTTAGCCACATATTTATTTTATTATTTATATATGTTTTAAGGCTTTATAAATCCTCCCCACACTGTTACTAAGCTTTCCCACACTCTTATAAACCCTTCCCACACTCTTAAAGCTTCCATCTAGAGGAGCTTCTTCAGCCGTGTCTGATAATGGAACTAGCGACACTTGAAACGCCCACTTGGGAAAAACTCTGCCGTATTTTAAACACACCGACACCGAGGACGTCCGGCTGCCTACCTACCGGGAAACTGATGATGGTGTTACGGTAATCCTACAGACTGTCACCGGTTCTCTGACGGTCGTTTCCAGTAAACTCTCACCGTGTGGGACCAGAGGTTCTGGCTGGCTTCCATCACCGCTGATCAATCAGACCGACCAGCTCAAGAGGAAGTAGTTGAGTTTTCCATACAAGCGTCTACTCAGCTGCTGTACGCTACGTATTTTATATGCAATTTAAAAATCTGTGATGCAGTAAGACTTCAAAAGTGAACCGCGATAGAAGAGGGACTGCCGTAGTCCTAGACGTACTTCAGCATGTAGTTTAGTTGTGTTGGAACCAGGACGTCTCTCCAAACTCTAATGTTGGTGTTTAAACTTAGCCAAGCTTCTAACGAGTAAAAGTGTCTAAGAAAGCGTGATACTTTTCGTAAACTACACAGTTTTGGTGCCTAAACTGAGCCAGAAAGCGAATGACAACCAAAAGTAAACACAGAAAACAAATGTTAAAACTAAAGCTGTTTGTCTTCTGGGTGAAAATCCAGTCTTTAGTTTGCGCCTCCATCCGAATACGTCCAAATCAGGTTCCCTTCAAAGCATCACTGAGGAAGCAGTTTAGCCGTGTAGGAACCTAATTTTGTGCAGACGGCGTTGTTTTATTTAGGCCATCTCTTTTATTTTTCCTCCTCTCCATCCTTCTTCCCTTCCTTAATTATTTTTCTCCTCTATATTTCGTCCTGATCTCTTTTTCTTCATCCCGTCCTGCTGCCTCTTATCTTCCTCACGGTCTTTCCTCCTCCTCCTCCTCCTTGTTGTTTCTCCTCCCCTAACTCCTCTGTTTTCCCTCCCCGCCTCTGCTTCCTCCTCCTCCTCCTCCTCATTCGGGGACTCGTGACTCATCGGCTGCGATTCAGCTGACGAGACTTCATTACAAGTCCAACAGAGGCGCCTCTTTCTCCCTCGCGTACGTAGATATCATTAGCAGGAAGCGTGTAGAATGCGAGGAACAATAAAACCCACTGACAGACAACCAGACGGCACGCAGACACAGCAGCCAGTAGAAATGAAACTGCATCGCTGGAGTTAATCCGATCCTGAGCTGTTCCGTCTTAAACGCCACAAACCCTCGGCCTGCTGGAGGCTCATGCATCTTTAACCTGCTCTGTTCTCCCTCTCGCCTCTTATTTTTGTCCTTAAGCATTCGTTCCTAAACTCAAGGTGGCGCGTTGTCTAATGAATGAAGATCAGCAGCGTTTGTTGTCAGTTAAGATGCCCCAAAAACCAACTCTGACAAGGACTCCTGGTGTCTGACGGCAGCAAAATGGAAATTTCGAGCGGTTTGTTTGTTTATTTTTGCAATAAAATGCAAAGAAATGTAAAATTTAAGATTGCTGCAGAGACTGACTTTCACTCCTTCGTTTCGGGCTGCAACTCGGCTTTATTTTTCGATGCACATTGTAAAAATCCAAGAGAGCAAATGTCTTGTTTTGTCCACAACCCAAAGATATTCAGTTTACCGTCACAGAGGAGGAAAGAAACCAGAAAATATTCACATTTAAGAAGCTGGAATCAGAGAAATGTCACTTTATTCACTTAAAAATGCCCTCAAATTGATGAATCAATTGCCAAAATAGTTTGCACATAATGAAACAGTTGACAACTAATTACCTCTGCCAAGGAGGTTATGTGATGGCCGGTGTTGGTTTGTTTGTTTGTTTCTGTGCAAAATAACTGGAAAACTCATGGACGGATTTGGATGAAATTTTCAGGAAATGTGTGAATTGGGACAAAGAAGAAATGATGACATTTTGGGACTGATCCGGATCACCGTGTGGATCCAGGACTTTTTTTTAATGTAAGTGTAACCGGGTGGACAATTAATTGCGGTTTACTCTAAAAGCCACCAGAGGGCGCTCTTGTTTTTGGGGTAACCCCCTCTGACCACATGACATTTTGGGTCTCCACGTGACAGACAGCGACAATGACGGAGTTCTCTTTCCTTCCTGAGCGACATACGCACGGTTGGGCCGGCATTCTTATCTCCGGTTGTCTAAGAAGCTGGGAGGCTGTTAGGAGCTGCCGCGCTAGAGGCCGCGCCTGTTCATTAGGTCGGATGGGGTGAAGGCCACATTGTCGGTAGGACATTTGAACTGTCTGTAATTACATTTGTATCTGTAACGTTCCATAGAAAATATGTGAATTGGGAGATTGTGTTGGGGTGGACTGAAGCTCCTTGGCGGAGGTATGAACTCTCTGAGGGCTATTCTAGTTGATTAATTGATTGACCGTTGCAATCCAAATTGTAGTTCTGCAGGACTGTAATACTCTGTTAAGAAGTCAAACAATTAGATAGTTTGTTGTATTAACACATTTCACTCTAAACTATGGATTTTACCAATATTTCCAACTTATTTTGCTTAATTACCCAAACCAGCATGTGCACTTCTGATGTTCTCTGACAGTAGGTAGAAGAAATGTCTACAAACATATTTTTATGCCAACTCTTATTGTGCTTATCAAAATAAGACGACAGCTTCAACTTACATGTAAAATGAGGCACATTTATTTTTTTACATAACTTTATCAAATGAAGAACCCACAGACCTGATCTCCCTGTCGATTTTAATTTCAGATATTCTTTTTAAAGCTTTCATCGGCCAATTTCGATGGTGATTATCATCGTCCATCTAAACGACAAACGTCTGAACGGTGTTGCTGAAGGAAAAGTCAGTGTAGTAGATGATGTATTAAATGTCTGTGCAAAATACAAAGTACATATGTTCTTTTTGCAACGTTTGACCAAACATCTCGTCATTTTACTGCATTCAAATCAGTTAAAATGTCATTATTGTGCAGATATTTGCGGTTATTTTCACATTTTCAACAGTTGCTTTTTTTTTTAACAGTGTAAGGTGTTTCTTATTATTGGTAAAAGAAAAAGTTAAGTGGCTGAATCCATTTCGGAGCAAGGGGTATCTTGGGCATTGGAGGAAAGTTTTATTCCTTGACAAGACATTCAACCAGTTTTGTCTCGGTTCTTCTTGTTACAGGTTACTTTTTATGCACTTTTAGTCTTGTTTTGCCTTGAAAGTTCATAGAATATTAATTTCATTGACGAATAGTTGTTCAGATGCGTGAGTCTGTACAGCTCAAACTTTTACGTTACGAGTGACTCCTGCAAACATCGATCAGTTTTTCATTTTCAGCTATTAAAGTGCCAAAATCAGTACAAATATCGAGGATAACAGATCACAGTAGGATCTTATTACTTGGGCGTTTGTTAGATCCTCAGTGAATGTTGTCGTATTCAATTTGGAACTCGTTAAACACAGCTCAAGTAAAGAACAGAGTTGATCAAAAGACCTGCATGTGTTCCGTCTTCTGCTGCTGCTGCTGTCGTCTTCACTGTCTGACTCTAAACCAGCAAATAAATGCTTCAGTTCGTCTCCATTAATTGATGAACTGTTCACTGCGGACTATAACAAAAACAGGACGAGCCGATTACATCAGTTTCTGCTGACTCTTGGACATCAGCACAGCCAGTGACGAGCGTGACTTTATGACATTAAGACATTATGACCTGATGGTCGAGCCACAACAGTCGCTGTTGTTCTGTTCAGGAAACAACAATGTTGAAGTCACATTTCACCCCAGAGCCGTTGATACCTGCTGTTGTCAGTCTGAGAAGCTGTTGTGTTCAGACTCAGGATGTTGTTGTCGTGCTGGACGAAACTATTTTCTGTCATAAACAGAAGCTTCTGTCTGGTTCTGTTCATATTTACCTTTCACTATCTTGTCCGAAGCTCTTGCGAGTTCCTAAAAGTTTTCTGAAGGCTTGAGATACAAATGAAACCCAAAAATATACAAGACTTCCCTACGTCCAGACATCCATCACAAGTATTTTCATAGATCAAGTGTCAAGATAATGAACTTTAGCCAATAAATTGACCAATTGGCTCTGGATGTTGGGAAACTTGGACAGATAAAAGGTCCAAGATCTTGGGTCTACATGTTTAGAGTCTCAAAAGTCAGTTGATCACCAAGTCTCACGTTGTGCGTCTATACGGACTTCCTTGGCAATTCGTCCAATAGTTGTTGAGATATTTCAGTCTGAACCAAAGTGGTGGACAGACTGACAAACCAACACAAGCTAACTTTGTCATCTATATACCTCCACCATTATATCTAAAAAATATTAGTGCCTCCTGTCCTAAATACAATGCTTTCTATTGGGGATGCAAATTTCCTCACTTTCCTTGGTTTAAATTGTACAATCAGTATCTGAATCTTTGCTAAAATTGAATGGAATAGAGTGGATGAAGGTTAAAAGAACACATTTTAACCTGTAACACTCGTGTTTACTGCTAAATCATCTCTCTGGTTGTTGATTAAACCCCTGAAGTCACATATTTTTAACGTTTTCCCATGAAAATAACCCCTTTGTGACTTGAAATGGCTTGGATTTGCAGCCTGAGCACACCAGCTTACCTCCGACTCGGCTCAAACACTTTGAAACATCTCTACTGTACACAATGACAAGTTGTAGTATTGGAGTAACTTAGCCATACATGTTCAAACTGGAAGACTAATGATGCAAAAAGTCGACAGAACAGGTTTTTTAGGTTTGTTATGATGAAACTCTGGATGTCTGAATCTGTGTTTTTGAGACTGTCTTTGATGCACTACAGTTTTAAGGTGAAAATACTCAGCCATGGCTACTTATTTCACTAATTATGTGTCTTCTGACATATAAAAAAACACCTTAAGGACATGTTAGCAAGGTAGAACACTTGATTTGATATGAAAATCATGTCTTTACTGCTGACATGCTGGAGGATTCATAGATTTATCATATTATTAGTCACGCTAGCCGCATCACTTTGGGAAGTCAGTCTGATCGACCGCTTTGGTTCATTATGAAAAGAAATATCCCAACTAATATCGAAGGTGAGATCAGTTATTTTTTGACCAAATACCTCCAAAGGTTGTGTTTAGCGCTAATTAGCATGCTAACAAGCTAAAGTAAGACAATAACCGCGCTAACTGTTGTCCGTGCCGAGGGTTTGAACCGGTGACCTTTCTCCTACAGGCTGTAAAGTTTGGTGTAAGAATGAGTCGGTTGTTGGGCCGTGCAGAGAGTCCGCCTCTGGGTAAACAGCTTTAAATAGGAGGGACATTCCTGCAGCGTTTTAACAGGCCTGTAATAGAAACGGCATGACTGACCGATTGTTTTCCTCCTGCAGCTCCGCTAAGACCTTATGGAGGCCCCGCGGGTGATTTCAGTTCAGTCAAGGAGACGTTGGTAAATTTCTGTCCATTAAATAAACACTAAATTTGAATATTTTGACCCAGTATGGACGGTTAATTCATCTTTTAGTCAAAAAAAACATCAAATTTCATTATCTTGAGTTGTGATTTGGGGAGACTAGAAAACCTTCACCATCGTCTCCGTGCATCTCTACTATCACTGTCAATAAATAGGAATAAATCTGCTCTAAAACTGGTCTGACAGAGTGATATAGTCGCTCAACAGCCGGTAAACCTGTGAAAACCTCCTCAGCCCTCCTACTCTGAGCTGAACTTTAAATTTAAATACCTTCTAGTAACCAAACCCCACCAGTTTGCTGTCGTTTATCACCTCAGTGAAGACAATGCTCATTAAACAGAGGTAGACATCATCCTGACCCCTTTAAAAATTCATAGCTTCTGATTGGTCTTTGCTCTTTAGTGTGTAAAACAGTGAGCCATGAAGACTCAGGAAGAGCAGTTAAACTCTAAATAGCTATTAAAACTGATGCAGCAGATCGCTTGCAGTTGATTTGAATATTTGGGTGGTCTGGTTATGTTTGCCTCTTCATTACTCCACAACCCCAGATGGTTTTTTCAAGCTAGTAGTGGTAGTGCTAGACGTAAAACATTACTTAAGGATGGAGCCCAACTGATGCTGGCTGTCTGGGGCGAATGCAGATTTTAGAAAGTAAAAAACTTGTGAAACTCATGTGTCGCATGTTATATGTATACATCGATCAGCCACAACATCCTGACCACTGACAGGTGAAGTGAATACCATTGATCATATTGGTTCTATGTGGTGTTCTGATGGAAAACCTTGATCAGACTTAGACACCCAAATAAACATCGTCCCACAACAAACACACTCCCTCATGCTGATGGAAATCCCAAATGTCACTGGATGAAAATGCACCCCACCACATGGAAACAACATCAACCAATCAGGAACATGTTGAGGAACATGACAATGGTCCAACATGTTGATGTGACCTCCAGACTTCCTACAGCCCATTCTGATCAAGCATCAACAGGATGCAGTGGAACCAGTTGGATTGACAGAGGCCCCACTGCACAAGACAGAGTACCCAAAGGATCCAGTGGTTCCAGACCCCATAGGACCCCCTGAGAGGTCCTCTGGTCCAATGGTTCAGAGTATTTTGGAGCACAAAAGGGGGACCGACACCATATTAGACAGGTGGTCATAATGTTATGCCTGATCGGTTTATGTATATCTGCTTTATTTGACTTTCCGATGATGTATTTTGTGCAAAGACACCTGCAAAGACACGTTCTTTCCTACATGAGAGACCATTTTCATATCGCTCATAACGATATATCTGTGATCGACCAATGCGTTGATTTAGGATTCATTCTTTACCTCACATATCAGTCGAACTCTAGTTAAGGACGCTCCTGAGGCTTCACACAGTTTCTACAAAAGACTTTATGCCACTTCTTTTAGTCTTCATGGTGTCTGTTTCAGCATGTGTCAGAGTTATTTGGTGAAAGCTAAGTTTCATTTATTCTTCTGCCATGACTCAGAATGAACTGAATGAAAAGTTAAGTCTAGCATGAGTCGCTACCTGCCAGGTTGGCCAGTCTGTAGAGGCTGTTATGCAACGAGAAAGGCAGCTTAAATCATTAAAAACAGACGACCAGCAGCGTGCAGATGAGCCGAAAGACGGGGCGAACAGCTCGCCTTGTCTCGGTGTTCGCAGGGAAGGCCGATGACATGCTCCTGTCGTTGACATCACGTCTCCTAGCAACAGCATCCCTGAGTTTTCAGTCAGCTGCTGCACGGTGATGCCGCACAGGGAAACCCCCCGCCCAGAGGCTGAAGCCCGAGCACGCCGTCTCCGCAAATATGCTCGAAATCGGAAGATATATCGACCGTGGCTGCAGCATCACTTCCACTTCCTGCCTTCACGCTGCAGGTTAAGTTTAAAATATTGCCAGAGACGCCCGACGGAGATGTTTGAGTTGAATGAAATCAGGCAGATGAAGACCTGGGGATTCGTTTCTGCTGCAGGTTGCAGTATTTTGGGGAGCAGCAGTGATTTGTGTCTGTTCTGTGTCGGGTTTTTATGGAATATGGCTGCACACACACACTCATAACACTGAATAACACACAGCGTTCCCCACGTTCTGTTGTCAGAATTGATAGCAGTAATTACGCCGTGTGGCCAGTGGACCCTGGCAAACTGATGCTAGCTGTTTTGTGTGTCTTTGTAGCGAGCTTCAATGCGCACCGTGAACTCATTTCCATCTCTGTGACAGCTGTGTGTCTTTGTTCTATACCACCGAGACCCATCCAGAGCATTAACAATTCATTCTGGAGAGCTTCTCTCTGGTTCACTGGGAATTGTGGGAATTGCTGTCCTCGGCTCGGAGCATGTTTATGCTCCGTGTCAGAGTCTTAGCAGATTGGGCTTGACCTAGTTGGCCTTTCAACAACCATCCGGAGGGAGCTGAGCGGCTGCAAGTGTTGCCTCAGCATCTCTGCCGGCAGAATCTGGTGCTTCTGTTGTATCAGGTTGGAAATGACACACATGGAGAGAGAAAGCTACTGTAAAGACTTTTAATAAGAACAATGTGCAGCGAGAGGTCGTGTTGTCTCAGCAGCTTCATATTCGGTCCAGTAGCTTTTCTCTTGTGTCCTCGGTGCAACTTCTGATTAAACTAATCATGTGGAGCAGAATGAAAGGCCGAACTATACACGACACGGAGGGATGTCATTGTCCTGCTGATGCCATATTCTCCACCGACACAATGATTCTGTGGTGAGTTCCTTTGTAATGTTAATCAATACTTTATACAACACTCATGTCCGGAGAAAATGTGAAAACTCGTATTAAAATTAGCTGTAATTGGTGCTTTCATCTTATTTAACGCGCACGATCCACTTGCTTGGTGTGTCCGAGGCTTTCTGTCAAATAATGAACGATTTTCTTCTCAACAGTCGATTAATCTTTAACGTGAATGAAATGCTGCTGCAGACATGATTTCGTGTACAGCTGGAGCTTTATATTTACTGTCAGCCACGAGACTTTGTTTGCAAGACTGGCGTACTTACATTGGACATTCGGTACAACAGCAACACTGATCTAGTCGACTCCAGTTCGTCTCGAGAATGTTAGCTTTAACTGGAAGCCGTTAACCGCCACAGAAGTCTTTGTCATGGTGCCCGTGGCTAGCTAAACGCCCACAATGACCACATCCTGAACAGTAAGAGGTTCCTTTTGGTTGTGCAAGAGAGAGAGAACAAGAGCGAGCATGCAAATAATTCACTTGTCGGTGTCGCTGCAGCTGGAGCTTACTTTGCTGACAGTGTTATGCTAAGGCTAAGGCTATCGCTAGGAGGCTGAAGTACTGTAATATCTTTCTAAAGTCAGATTAACTTCATCGATGTGCTCTGAATCACAGAAATGCCTCCCAGCAGAGACACAACCTGCTAAAGATTGAACAAAGAGCACAGGCATCACCACAAATCAGGACATTCACAGTGGCTAATTAGCAGCTATGCTAACGGCTAGTGGCTAAATTAGGATTCGGCCACAAATTACGAGTTTTGGAAATTAGGTTGTGTAAAATAATGACTAATAATGTTTTAAAAGATGGGCCTTAGTGGGTAATAGAAGTGACAGAGCAGTGAAAAACAAAGAAATCAGAGGAACTGATCGATCTCAATCAATCGATCCCTCAGGAAACACAGGAGAGCTTCTTAACGTCCCATGATGCTCTGACGTCCTCACTCCTATGTCTATTTCACATATTTAGCTGTAGTAATCCTTATTATTAAAGTAACCTAATTATAAATGACAGGTTCCCTGCTGTCACATGCTGCATAAAAATACCATTTAATGTATATCGATTGCAAAATCAGGGTATCAGGCTTTCTTGATTGCCAATAATTGATATTGGCATCGCTCGATCCGTAGTCCTAGATGACCTTTCAGGTTTGAATTGAAGCAATAGGTTTTGCTTCCAGGCAAAACACAACTCACAACCACCTCGACAAATACTATGGACAGGTGACACTGAGATGAAGCTTCAGTAAAGGTGTGGAGAAAGACGAGGAATGATCCAAACTATTCCAGTTCAGCGGTGAAACATGGACGAGGTCATGTCAGGACCTGCCCTTCTGGACTGAACACACTCATCTTCATTAACGATGGAGGAAACGACGGCAGCAGACGTTCAAAATGATCTCAGCACCTCTCCATGTATAGATGCAGATGTTGTTCCTGCTGCTCTCTAAGGACAGAACACACAGAGATGGATTTAAATGGTTTAAACTCTCAAGCAACACAATAAAACCTCCTCTGTCAGTGTTTCCCTCCTCGGCCGGTGATGGATCTTGTTTTGTCAGACTAACTGTCGGTGGTTCGGCGACCTTTAGAGTCATCTAAAGGTCACCAACATGAGCTGCGTCTTTCTTCAGACACATGGAGACCAGCTGAGAGACGACTGGAGATTCTTCCTCTGGTTTATTTAAGCTTTTTCAGCCATGTTTGTAGTTTTTATGACACATGCATGTCAGAGGCTGAACATGTTATTTTATTAAAGACAGACACTTTATCCTTCTACATAATACATGTTGCCGTATCATACAGCTCGGTGTTTCTCTGTGGGTCAGAAGAAGGGCAGAAGGAAAATCATCCTGGAAAAACTAAAACCTGGCGTGACCTTTCAGGCCTCCGTAGAAGTTTACTCAGTAGAGGTGTAGACCTGCTTTAGCACACACAAAGTACACTATATTGGGACGCCTGCCTTTACATGAACTTTAATGACGTCCCGTTCTTAATCCGTAGGGTTTAGTATGGAGTTGACCCACCTTTCTCAGCTATTACAGCTTCAACTCTTCTGGGAAGGCTTTCCACAAGGTTTAGGAGTGTGTTCATGGGAATCTTTGACCATCTTCCAGAAGAGCATGTGTGAGGTCAGACACTGATGTTGGACCAGAAGGCCTGGCTCTCAGTCTCCACTCTAATTCAGCCCAGAGGTGTTCTATCTGGTTGAGGTGAGGACTCTGAGCAGGCCAGTCCAGTTCCTCCACACCAGACTGGCTAGTTTGTACAGTTATAATGGCGGACAGCAACAGAGAACTCCTCGCCGAGAAAGCGGGTGATGCAGCTAACGTTTCAAGTCAGCCTGCAGCCGTTAACACAGTGTTTAAGGCAAAGCTTCCTTTTAAAGTCCCCGAGGGCCGCCAGCATTACAACGTCCATCACTGGGTTCATTATCAAGGACCTCCACCCGTACAGTGTGGTCCAATACGAAGGGTTTGGAAAAATGCTGCACACTGGAACCAAGGTATGAATATATCCAAGTTGTAGATAGGTCTGGACCTGAATATCCGAATATTTGGTTGTTGTGGTGGTACCCAGATAATAATTTTGAGATCCCAGTGCTTGTGCCCCCCTGGCTGCCGCCTGAGCCGAGTATTCGGATGGTCGTCATTAATTGGACCCGAATATCTGGAGCACAGTAATTGCTATTTTGACCAGGCCTATAGATATGGTGATGTGTCGTCATGCGATTGTCTAGCAATATATCGATTATCGTAGCATCACTGTATCGTGATAGCATCGACATCATGAGCCATATATTGAGAATCGTATCGTGAGGTACCCTGTGATTCCCACCCCTATTAAATAACATATCGAATGTCACTTTAAAGCTACTAAGAAGACCTGTAAGTCAAACTGCAGGGAGAGAGAAGAGTTTTATCAGATGCTTCTTATTCTGCCGCCGTCTGTTTCTCCTCCTGTTGTTGTCACTTTGGATGACTGAAGCTTGTAATGAGGCCGTGCAGGTTTCAGGCCGGACGGAGAAACTGCTGCTGCGTTAATGTGGATCAGAGCTGAGCCACATAGCAGAACTACAGGCCTGGATATCTACGATCGCATAAAGCAAATACAACAGATTGTAGCTGGGCAGCGCTGATGTTGAGGTAGTATTATTAATACTGAATAGTAGTGGGTGGAGTCAAAGAAGAACGTTGATCTTCTGAAGTTTTTCTCGTTGGATTTAACAACAGTGTATTTGGCAGTTTCCCAAAAATTGCCAAATACACTGTTGTTGTTGTCGGAGTTCTTATTATTTTATTCTGCAACTTCCTTTGTCCTGGAACTCCTCCTATGCTATGAATGCAGCACTAATGACATTTATGCCATGTCATAGGGGCAATGCCAAGGATGTGCAGTCGACCTTTTTCGGACCTCAAAGGTCAAGGTCAAGGTCAAGGTCACGGCAAACGTCAAAGACCAAAATTTCCTATATCTCCGCAAATAATTGACGTACAATTTTGACGCTTGCATTTTTGAACAGCTCAGCTCAAGGGGAAGTTTTTATGTGATTGAACCGAAACCGTGCGACCCACCAGTGAAAAGATCGGTAGGGGTCAAAGTTCACGACTTCACAAAAAATACAAAAAACTACATTTTTCCCTTTAACATGGCAACAAATTGAGGTACAGTGCTCATACTGGTACCACTGAACAGCATTTAACATTCGCTTTCAATGTGTGACCTTGACTTTGACCTTGGCTCAAGGTCAAGGTAAATTCTTCTGGTTTTTCCTGCATTATTACTCGAACATAATATACAGACATTAGAGCACCTCATGTAAAGGGCTGCAATTTGCCAGGTCGTTATTATTGTCAAGCAAAATTGCCAATTACGTATTCGCCTCGCGGATACAGGTCTTCGTAGTTTAAAACCTGTTTTCTTTTCCTCTTAAGATTCTGAAACTTCCCTTTACCTGTTACGTAACAGTTGAATCATTCACTCTGCGAGGCTCTGATGAGAAATATCAAGTCTCTGATTAACAGTAATGTGAATTTGAATCAGTTCATTCAGTCTTCATTCAAAGCTGCCGACAGTTTTCTTGTGGCTTTTCTTCAGGCTTTTGATGATGTAAAATGAGAGAGACGCCAACTGGAATGCACTTCCTTAATTCCAGATTTACATGGGGCTGTCCCGGATCATTTCTGACCTACTACCTGCTTTACTACCTGCTTTACTACCTGGTTTAACCCCCATGTCGTCACCACACTAACTCACATATGAACAGAGTTTCCTGCTCAGTGTGACCTCAGGCTTCTCTGATCACTGATAACAGTGTGTTTGTCCACCGTTAGCTTCATGTAGCTCAACTCCACCCTCTGATTAAACAGAGAGAAGAACCAGAAAACTACGTCCAACCTCAGGAGGTAAGTAACCAGTCAGTTGGTTAACTAACCTACCAGTCTGACAGTCAGGAAGTCAGTTTGTTTGACAGAACCGGATGACTTTATCAGTCAGTGTAAGTCAGAATAACTGAGCAGTCAGTGAGTTGGTTGGTTACACAGTTAGTCAACAAGTCATTTTGTTAGTTAGTTGGTTTGGTTAGTTGGTGGAGTTTGGTTTTCATCAGCTGGTAAGTTGGTTTGTTGGTAATCTAGTCAGTGAGGGGTCGTTTACTTCATCAGTCAGTAGGTTTGTTGTGAAGTGGCAGAGTTTTCAGTTGGGTTAACTTGCTAAACTGGGATAATCTGTAACTTAGTTGGTTAGCTGGTCAAAGTGGTCTTTAGTTGGTTAGCTGGTTACCTGGTTGGATATTCACCAGTTTATTCTGTTAATCATTTGGTTCATCTGTTGACCCGTTGGTTAGTTTCTCAGATCATCATTCAGTCACTAATTCCTTCATGAGTTGAGTTCATCAGTCACTTAGTTGTTGGTTAGTTGGTTAGTCTGTCCAAGTGTTTATAGTTGGTTAGTTGGTTGGTTTGTCAGGCAGGTTCTGGTTATTTGCCTTTGTAATCTGCCAGTAATTTCAGTTGATCAGTCAGTTGGTTAGTTCAGTCAGATTATAATCTAGTTAGTCATCCCTTCTGAATTGGGATAATCTGTAATCTGTCACTTAGTTGGTTAGTTGGCCCAAGTGACTGTTAATTGATTAGCTGGTTGCCAGTTTTTCCTGTTTAATCTGACAGTAATTTCAGTTGGTTAGTCTGTCAGATAATTATTTAGCCACTCATTGAAATGTTACTGCTGGTATTCAGTCAGTTAGTTGGTTAGTTTGTCAACCAGCTACTTGTGCATTCATCTATTCAACTAGTCACTTTTGTTGTCAGTCAGTCAATGGGTTGGTTTAATTATTACTCTCTTCTTTGGAGGGTTTCACACTGTGCTAATGAGTTAATCATTTAGACGGTTAGTTGTCTGAGTCAGTTGACCTGTCATTGAGTTAGTTGGTTAGTTGATGAGTTTTATTCACAGTCAGGTGTTCAGTTAGAGATTGGTTTCATCAGTCTGTTGGTTAAAGTTGGCCATTCAGTTATTCATCGATTGCTTTATCTGTCAGTCAGTTGGTTGGTTAGTTGGTTAACAGTCAGATTGTTTTTTTAGTTGGTGAGCTGGTTGGTTAGTCAGTCGGTTAGTCACCTTTTTCCTTTTTGTGCCTTTTTAATCTGTCAGTAATTTGGTTCATCAGTCGATCAGTCAGTTTGTTACTTGATCAGTTTATGCTTTAGTCAGTTATTCCTTAATGGACGAGGATAATCTGTGACTTAGTTGGTTAGTTTGTCCAAGTGTTTTATAGTTGGCCAATTGGCTTGTCACTAAGTTAGTTGGTCATTCAATCGCCAGTCATCCAGTTAGTCTGCTTGTCAAGGTTGATCTCACTCAGCTGTTCATTGATCAGTCTGTCTGTCATTCAGTTGGTTGGTCATTTATTCTATTGCTCTGCCGTCCAATCAGTCAGTTGGTTGGTTAGTTGGTCAGGTATTCCGTTGCTCTGTCGTTTAATTGATTAGTTTACCTGGGAGTTGGTCAACAAGCTACTTGTTTATTCAGTTATTTACATTCGTCGTCAGCCAGTCATAGGGCCAATTCAATTAGTTCTCTTTTGGGGAAGATTTAGGAAGGTCAGTTAGTCATTTAGGCAGTTAGTTAGTTAGTAGGTTAGTGTGTCAGTTAATGAGTTTTAGTCATAGACAGTATTTCAGGTCGTCCTTTGTTTCGTCAGTTAAGCCATTTAGTTATTCAGTTGGTTAGTTAGTTGGTTGTTTCAGTCACCTGGTTTGTCAGATCGTTTACAGTTTGTTGATAATTTAATAAATATGGGTCTTTTATCGAATCAGTCAGTAGGTTAGCTGTGCAGTTTTCAGTTGGTAAGTTGGTCAACGTGTTATTAGTTGGTTAGCTGGTTGGCTAGTCAGGCAGTTTTTATTTTTTTTTGGTTATTAACTGATTTATTTGTCCATAATTTGGTTCATCAGTTGATCAGTCAGTTGGTTAGTTTGTCAGATAATCAGTTAGTCGCTCTTTTAAATGTCAGTAGTTGGTTAGATTGTCTGGTGGTTTGTCAGCAAGCAACACGTTTAATCAGGTTAAATGGTTTTTGCCATTCAAGTAATCAGTTGTCAGTTTCTGTGTAAGTTGCCGTGTTGGTTAGCTGGTTGGTGTGTGGGTTAGAATGTTTTATTCACAGTCAGTTACCCAGTTAGTCCTTTGTTTAGTCAGTCTGTCGTTCCGTTGGTGAGAGTTGGTCATTCATTTATTCATTAAGCCGGTCTGTAAGTTGGATGGTTACCAGGACCTTTGTCATTTATTCTGTTGCTCTGTCATTCAGTCATTCAGTTGGTTGGTTGGTTGGTTGGTCAGACAGTTATTCCAGCTGAAATGCAGCCTGCAAACCAACCACAGCAGCAGTCAGACGGAGCCATTAAACCACTCATCCATCCGTCCTGCAGCCAGTCAGCTGCTCGGTGAAGGGAGTGGCTTTCTGCTCTGCTGCCTCCAGCTGAATGTTAGTCTTTCACCCAGTCGTCCAGTGATCATCCAGCCTCCCACCAGTCGCTCAGTCAGTCAGCCAGTCAGCCGGTCGGTGGGTGTAAATGCAGGGCTGCTGGTCAGCTGCTCCGGACGCCTCCTCGTATCTCCCTCAGGATCTCCCGCCGTCAGACCAGCCGAGGAGCCGCTGAGGTAAGAGGCTCGGCGGGACGTCGGGGTTCGTCTCTCTGGAGCTGTTTGCTGACTTTTGGCTGCAGGCTGAGCCGAAGGGTTTGTGTGCAGAAGCAAAGAGGGAAAAACAACCGAGGGAGAGAGAGAAAGTCAGCTTTTAACGAGGAAATGTCAAAACGCTGCCTCTGAGATCATCACAGCCTGCTCTACAAGTTGTTGGCGTGTTGTTGCACTCAGCTGCATCATCTTCATTATCTGGGCTGCGAGCGGTCACGAATTCTCTCACACTCTCAGTCTCATGATAGATAACGGCGGCGGTGTGGAGGAAGAGCATGAGGCTGCCGCTTGATTAAGGCCTGATCAGTCTCTTGTTTTTACATCTTAGAAATAACGAGAAGCGGCTGTGCGGAGGTTAATTACGAAGAAAGTTAAAGAACAGAAGTTGGATGAGTAAATAAAAAACTGAAGCTGCAGATGGCTTTTAGTGTTGAGAAGGCAAAACGATGACACCGGGTGCTTCCATGAGCACGTTGAGTTGCTTCACGAAAACAGATTGTGCTTAATCTTTTAACAGCAACTTTTAAATAAACAATAAATTAGTCAAATTTAGCAAAAAAATCATAGGTGAAAATGTAGCAAAAGACACACATGGACTTAAAATTTAAGGAAACTTCCATGAAAACGAGAAGACGAATTTAAAATTTCACTTGAATTTGCTGTCTGTGAGGCTTTTTCAGCTGCTTCGTTGGTATATGTTGTGTAATTTGCCCCGAACAGGGTTTGAAAACCTGCTGTTTTTAAGAATGTGACATATAATAAACACCACCAGCAGTTTTTAAAGTCTCTTATTAGGGTAACTTTATGGAAAAGAGTCAAACATACAAAAACATCTGTCGTAAAACCCTTTAGAATCTTAATTTATCGCTCTTATAGCTACATTGCTAATTGACAGTTAGCAGCTAGCTAACCTGGAGTTGGTGTTTTGTCAATGCTAACTGCCGGTCGCTAGTGTTTATAAGTTGCTAATGCTAATAGCACTAATTATCCCAACACTTTATTGCTATTATTAACACTTCTAGCTTTTGTCTTTATGAATATTCATCTTAACAGGACTTAATGCTTAATTTAGGTGTTTTTCTTCTACTTTAACCAGATTTCATTACCTAAATTATCGATTCTAATAACAAGTGTTGTTCTAAAGCCAAAGCCTGACAGCCGAATGTTGGTAATTTCATTATTAATGAATCTGCCGGTTATTTTCTTGATGATTCGATCGGGTTATTTGGCCTATAAAATGTCAGAAAACACGAAAAAATGCCTTCAGCGTGTGTTTTAAGCTCATGATGGCATCTTAAAGTTGTTTTTTTCAAATCAAAACTGCAAAAAATGATCAAATATTTGATCGCAAAGGAGGAGAAAAGCTCAAAATCCTTGCAGACGTTGGACATTTTTGTCATTTGACTAATTAATTAATTGTATAATTGATTAACTGACTGATCTTGGCTTCTTTAGCTAGGTGAACTAACCCTGCTACTGTAAATGCGTATTCATCCGCTGCTGAATATAGTCCCCAACAAATTAGCTGTTCAAGCCCATTTGAGTAACGTTTCAGTGTCTGTCTTTTTCAGGAAGTTACTGAGGCTTTTTAAAAACTCATCTTTACTCTTGAGTGTCATTTTTATGTCTGTACTTATTCAAACTTTACATCTTCAGCAGGAACCAGTGGGCGGCTTTTGCTCTTTCCATTGGGTTTGTTGGTGATAAAAGTGTAGAAAACCTTCACCCGTGTTCTTTGGGAAGCTTTTTCCCTTCAGTGATTTCTTTTTACACCTTAAACCTGATTTCATTGGACACATGTTCAGTTGTTGTTGCATTAATTAGTATAAAACTAGTGAGCACGTGCAGGCCGGGTGTGTTTGATGTGTTTAATTACCATCCAGAACACACACTTCAGTTTCTCTCGACACTTTTTTTCCCCTCCTGTGCCTTGGGAACTGGATATTTAAAGTCTGCTGCGTACAAGAAGAGAAAACACCTGCTTTGTTTAAACGGCGTTATCTGAAACTGGTTTGACTGCAGAGGCGAAGCGTCTCATGTGAAGCCTGTTGACGGCTGAATGGTGATAAATGCTGCTTCCTGCTGCTGGAACGTCAGAGGCATTTCCTCTTTCTTGATTTACGGCGGAGGAGATTCTCAGGGAAATATCTGGCTCGGTTGATGGTGGAAATACAGACGCTGCTGTGAAAAATGTCTGTTTCTGGCATGTGAAAGCCCATCGGGTAGGAAAACAATGAACCGTATTCTTTAGTGCACTAAGAGATCAGAAGCTGAGGTGTCTGTTGTCTAGATTTTGCAGTTGCGTTCACTTTTTGTTGAGATGCTCTGCTGGTTTTATGAGGTGGATATGAGTCTGAATGTGTTCTTGGTTGTAAAACACATATAGGTTAGTTTGGATACGAATTTTCCCATGACTTGTGTGGTTACAAAATGCATAACATGCTGTAGAACAGCAGTCTGCAGCCTTATTGCACCACCATGCTTCAAATTATGATGCCGCCGCCACCGTGCTTCACACCATAATGCTGCCACCACCATGTTTCACATAATGATGCTGCCGCCACCATGCTTCACACCATGATACTGCCGCCACCATGTTTCACATAATGATGCTGCCACCACCATGCTACACATCATGATGCTGCCGCCACCATGCTTCACATCATGAAGCTGCCGCCACCATGCTTCACATTATGATGCTGCCGCCACCATGCTTCACATCATGAAGCTGCCGCCACCATGCTTCACACCATGATACTGCCACCACCATGTTTCACATAATGATGCTGCCGCCACCATGCTTCACACCATGATACTGCCGCCACCATGCTTCACATCATGATGCTGCCGCCACCATGCTTCACATTATGATACTGCCACCACCATGCTTCACATCATGAAGCTGCCGCCACCATGCTTCACATTATGATGCTGCCGCCACCATGCTTCACATTATGATGCTGCCACCACCATGCTTCACATTATGATACTGCCGCCACCATGCTTCACATCATGATGCTGCTGCCACCATGCTTCACATCATGATACCACCACCACCATGCTTCACATCATGATGCTGCCACCACCATGCTTCACATCATGATGTTGCCGCCACCATGCTTCACATTATGATGTTGCCGCCACCATGCTTCACATCATGATGCCACCACCACCACGCTTCACATCATGATGCTGCAGCCACCATGCTTCACTTTATGATGTTGCCGCCACCATGCTTCACTTATGATACTGCCGCCACCATGCTTCACATCATGATGCCGCCACCACCATGCTTCACATCATGATATAACCACCACCATGCTTCACGTAATGATGCTGCCACCACCATGCTTCACATCATGATGCTGCCGCCACCATGCTTCACATTATGATGTTGCCGCCACCATGCTTCACATTATGATGCTGCCGCCACCATGCTTCACATCATACCACCACCACCATGCTTCACGTAATGATGCTGCCACCACCATGCTTTACATCATGATGCTGCCGCCACCATGCTTCACATTATGATGTTGCTGCCACCATGCTTCACATTATGATGTTGCCGCTACCATGCTTCACATCATGATGCTGCCGCCACCATGCTTCACATTATGATGTTGCCGCCACCATGCTTCACATTATGATGTTGCCGCTACCATGCTTCGCATTATGATGCTGCCACCACCATGCTTCAATTCATCAGACCGGTCATCGCGCTCGATGAGTGTCTCTCCCTCTTTTCAAAGAAGCTCTTCAGAGACGTTTGTTTTTTTACTAATTTTGGCGGGAAACGAGCGCGGGCGGAAGTGGCGGGAAGGCGATTTAGTCACTTTTCAAAATAAAACACCCTGTGGCCTCCGCTGGAAATGAAATAAAACCTTTTCATTCTTTCTGTTCAGCCCGATAGGTTGATCGGTTGGGGACCGCTGCATTGATTCGAACTTGAAAAAATCCAATAAATGCTTTTTAAAAATAATATATAGATTGTAACATATTTAGCCACCTAAAGTCATTCAAACTTTAGGGATATTCTACTTCAAAACATCAATTTCAACTAAGGAGTTTTCTTTTTTATTGGTTTTGTATTAACTAATGTGTCAGGCAGAAAACACCTGTATGAAACGATATAGTTTTCCAAAATACTGAATCAAAAGATAGACGTTTGAACTCCATTCCACTGCTTTTAGCCTCAGAATGTATAATGAAAAAGCTTTTATAAAACCATTTTTTGTTTACATTTGTGTTTTTTTAAATACAGTTTGTCCAACCTACTTTCTTAAAACTAATCTAGAAATTCAAATCAACCAGAACAGTGATGAAAAACTCAACGTTCCAAGGATCCTTTGTTCTTTTTGTGTTGCATATGAGTTAACTTTGTGTTTTTGTGACTGAATTGAACCAATTAGACTTGAATAACTTTTGGCAGCGACAATGAAAAGTAAAGAAACACATAAAAACATGTTAAGTTCAGAGAGCAGGAATCCAGCGTAACTCATGTGGTTCAAACACTCGGTTTATTCGTCTCCCAGCGGCTCCACCAGGTTTGTCTTCGGGGCCGAATTATCGGCTGGATGAAGCCATTACTGTCGCCGAGGTCAGAGGTGAAATGATTTCCAATTTCCCCTCCGGACGGCAGCAGGGGGTTGGTAGTAAAGAGATTAACTCTGGAGTGAAACATCGACCCTCAAAGAAAGACCAGAGGCCTCGATGTTAAACAGATTATTAGTCTAATCCGTTTGAACCCTGATGCTGCTGTTGCTTGAGATGTTTTTATGCAGATTTTTAAAGACGGAAACGGTTTAATCAGAGCTAATTCAATCAATGCTTCTATTTATACGAGGCTCTGGAAGAATTATCCCTCTTGTTCCAGGAGTTAGATCCATTTCTCCGCCTCGGGGTCCGAGTCTGTGTGGTGGATTCTCTCTTCATTTGCTTGACTAATTTGTAATAAAGCAAAAAAAAAAAGCTGAATATAGCTCTGGATTAAGTAAAACATGCAACCTAGAGCGGAGGAAAGAAGGACCTTAATGGGATCGAGAAACAGCAAACCAGAAGATGTCGATAAGTTCTAATTAAATTCTGGTGATAATCAGATTTTACACACATCACTTCAGATGGTATCTGCTTTAAAAAAAAACAGCTTTTCCTCTTTTGGTTTCCAGTTATTATCGCCGGTATTGAACATAACATCAGAAAATGTAAAAAAAAAAAAGGAAAAGATTTGAGTCTAAGATGAGCCGCTGAACGTTGCGTAACACTGGAGACACTCGTGCTGTGTGTTTTTATTGTCCTGGAGGAACAACAGCAGCACGAGCCCAGTCAGCTGATCGACCACATGACCTCCAACTCGGCAGTTTGAAGAAAGAAGAGTTCAGTGGAGACGCAAGACAAGATGAGTCAAATACAAGAGTTGTGTTGAGAAGAAGGTTTAAAAGAGGTTTTAATTCGTCACACAGCTGGTTTAACTAGTAATATTGATAATAACAGCATTCTATTTAGCTGTACCAGTTCCAGATCCCTGATATTGTGCATCCCATCACTCAGCCATCCATCCATCCATCCATCCATCCATCCATCCATCCATCCATCCATCCATCCATCCAACCATCCATCCATCCATCCATCCATCCATCCATCCATCCAACCATCCATCCAACCATCCATCCATCCATCCATCCATCCATCCAACCATCCATCCATCCATCCATCCATCCATCCATCCATCCATCCATCCATCCATCTATCCAACCATCCATCCGTCCATCCATCCATCCATCCATCCATCCATCTATCCAACCATCCGTCCATCCATCCAACCATCCATCCATCCATCCATCTATCCAACCATCCGTCCATCCATCCATCCATCCATCCATCCGTCCATCCATCCATCCATCCATCCATCTATACATCCATCCATCTATACATCCATCCATCCATCCATCCATCCATCCATCTATACATCCATCCATCCATCCATCCATCCATCCATCCATCCATCCATCCATCATCCATCCATCTATACATCTATACATCCATCCATCCATCCATCCATCCATCCATCTATACATCCATCTATACATCTATACATCCATCCATCCATCCATCCATCCATCTATACATCCATCCATCCATCCATCCATCCATCCATCCATCCATCCATCCATCCATCTATACATCCATCTATACATCTATACATCCATCCATCCATCCATCCATCCATCCATCCATCCATCCATTATCTTCTGCTTATCCTTGGCCGGGTCGTGGAGGTAGCAGTCCAAGCATTACAAGCATTTACAGCATTTGCTCTATTTTATTATAGTATGGGCCATCAAGTTATCAGCTATCTGTGTGTTATGATTTACACCTGTGCTAAGCTTTATTGATCGATCGACTGATTGAGTTCCCCGTGTTACACGTCTGCCATCTTTAATGTTAGCAGCTTAATCTTCGCTGTCATTGGACATATTAGTTCCACCTTCGCTGTCATTGATGTTTCAGTCTCCTCTGTAGCTTCATTGATTCTCCTACTTAGAGTTACACCTTTACAACCTGCCCTTATAATTACACCTGTGCTTTTGCTTTTATTATTACTGATGCCAAGTGTTGGTTCTGAAAGCTGCTTCCTTTTTAGATCTTATTCCAAGTTGGCAAAACACCCCGATTCACCAAACTCTAAGGCTAATCTCATTTGGCTCTTTAATCCTTCGACGCTCTTTGGTATTATTTTCCATCCAAAGGTAGTTTGTCAGAGAAAGAAGCATCAATTTCTGAACGTTTAGGCCAATAGAGTGTTTAGTTTTCTCAATCTGAACATGTCCTGTCAGTGTTAGCAGTCAGAATTTAGGCGTAGCATCTGCTTCCCTTCTTTTGGTTTGGAAAAGGTTCATATTACAGTAGCTGTGATGCTCAACAGTGCTAAAAAAACACCTCCACATACGTCTGTCCCAGCAGTATACAGTTAAATCTAACCAGGTTAAACAAAGAACATCACAGCTATTGGAGTCATGAGAGCACAAAGTCTCTTTACATTAGTTTGAATTCCCGAGTTCTGTCCAGATTTGAAGTTGGTCAGGTTCCATGTGGCTGGTTGTAATAAAATTAGGGTTTAGCACTTTAAAAGGTTTGTTTTTGTCACAACGGGACAGGAAGATAGTCGGAATTAGATGATTAGCAGCTCCTTAAAGGATGCTGTGACTCCTCAGAGCTTCACTCGTGCTTTCAGTTTTCACTTTTGCTAGAAATCCCTCGTCGAACAAACCCCGACGTCTTCTTCATCTTCTGCCGTGCAGCTTTGTCCTCCTGCTTTGCGAAGGAGCCACGAAGTGTTAGAAGCCGACTGGAAACGCTCCGGTGAAGTGGATGATCTGCGAGCCGAGTCGCTGCTGTGTTAAAGCAGCCGCAGACAGAAAACGGCACAAGATATTGATCTAGATGGAAATGTCACTGCAGCACTGTAAACACAATCTGCTCAGCCGCCGGTCCTTATGTGTGGACGCTCACACTGGAGACGAGCCTCCTTATTGGCTTCTGTAATGATCTAATACACCTGCAAAGGAGACGTTGTACAGGTGTTGAGTAGACTCTCCAAAAGTTCACCTAAAAATGGCGTCCAAAGGCTGCTTCCTCCTGATGACGTCAACATGTTGTGGGTGACATTTTGTCCAGATGCCACTGACAGAGTAAAGCTAATGAAATGTCACCAACTGTGTCTTCTGAGCATTAAACTTTAATGGAAATACAGGTCACTGCCTTGGTCCAGACTGAAATACTGAAGCTGTTGGATGGGTTGCCTTGAAATAGACCCAAAACAATATCGATATGAATGAGACACTTCTAGGATGTTTGATAGTTTCATGTCATTAAAAGTACGCACAATGAAAATGCCAAGTCTGGTTGTCTGAACAAACCCCAACCATGTCCCTTAATAATGGAGCCCTTTCGCTTTTCGTCACTTCCTCAGTGGTTTCCGAGCAATTCTTCTGAAGTTCTCTTGTCCGAGGCATCCAGGAATCTAGGAATCCTGCTTTTTCTGTCCACAGACCTCCAGCGGTGGAGGCTGATGCTGGTGGGGATCAGTGTTTGCCTTGCGAGACAGGTTTCATGGTGTAAAAACACCCACGAACTCCCGACGTCCTGTCTCCACGACTTGACGTTGGGTCGCACTCGGAAGCAGGGTCTTTCTCCGGTGATATCCAGTTCAGGCCAGCCACTCTGAGCCATGAGATCATTACTTTATCCTTAGTTATTCTTTATTGTGTGTGAATATATTTGAGTTTTTCATTGTTTTGTTCACATTGAAATCATTACATATTTCCCTGGATAGATAGGCTAACGTCAGACGTCCCCAGTAAGGTGGTTAAACTCCCTTTTTCTTGATTTTTATTAAAGTAGGTCAGTATAAATAATCAGCAAGTAACCACATCTACTAAAATGAAAGATTTTGCCTGGTTTTTCCATGAAATGTGGTACAGATGATCGTTTCCCCCTCAGGATCGTGACATCTTTGGCGGACCCTCAGCCTCCACACTCTTGGAGGTAGAAGAACGTGGAGAAACCTCACCCTTGCCACTCGAGAGCAACCTTTTGAGTTTAAAATGGCTTCCTAGAGGGACCAATGCTGCGGACATTACCCGAGGAACACCTCAGAAAGGTTCCTAAAGATTCCTGTTGAAGGTTCCTCCATGGACCTTCCAAGAAAACGGGTTTCCTTGAATATCCCCAGAGTTCTTGATTCTAAGAGAGCACCGCCACCATTGGGTCAAAATATCAGTTTGTCCAACAGGCTAAAGCCAATGATTTTCCCATCAGTCTCCGCTGTACATAGAAGGTTATTAAGGTGAATCCTCTGGAGACCAAGAACACTGACCAGATATTTCCAGCTAAATCTGTGGTTTGGGAATATTTTGCTCCTTAACCAGCAGTTAGTGTTGGTGTCTCAGAGCCGAGTCCTGCTGTTCCTCCACTTTGTTCCTCCCTTTCTGCCTCCCCGGTATTCCTACATCCATGCTGACCTTTCGGATCCAGCTGTGTGAGCAGTCTGTACAGATGTTAGCCCACCACCTGCTGAGGGATTAGGGAGGGATCGAGGAAGTCCTGGTGGCTCTCACAGATGGATGGATAGATTCAGAACACCTGAGCCAAGGGTTTCATACTGCATCTTATATAATTTTTTTTGAGTTTTCAACCACATACATAAATGTACCAAAGTTTGTGTGGATAAAATCTCATTTGTTTGCACATATAGAAGACATCTGACTCTTGTAGCGGTAAGAACAGCCACAAGTTATCATGTTTCGTGCAGAAAACAGGCCACTGAGGTTAAATTCACTCTGTCAGTCTCCCTGCTCCTGCCATCTCAGATCTGCCTCATTGTTCGGCTAAGTGGCCGTGAAACGTTCTGAGGTAAATTGAAAAGCAAATTGAATAATCAAGGGTCAATCTTGGTGCATGTTAGCAGTTATTGATCGCCGACTCCAGAGGATAGATTGCTAACGACAGCGGAGGCCTTCAACGGACTCCGCCGAACAGATGGAAAACAAATTAGTCGTCTGATCTGTTTAAGATGATTCAGAGGCCACATCAGTCAAACACAAAGGTCTCTGATAAAAAAAAAAGTCTGCTGACCTTTTGGAAACAACAGATTCGATGGGAAACGAACCATTTTAAAGTACAGTTTGAGAGGAAACCACTGGAAGCAGATATATATGACTAAAATGTGGCTTTAAAATCCTGCCAGCTGGTGATGTTGAGCAAATTTCCGATGCTGTTGGTGAAGTTGATGTGTTTGGACCAAATTTAGCTGCTACCCAAGAGCTTTGGCTTCTCGTGTTAGTTATAAATCTTCACATATTCACTTTTACATTATTGTAAGTTGGTGGTACAACTTTCTGTAGTCTGCTCTTGTATGTAGCATGTGTAGATCCATAGGAAACAACGCATGTATGAACTTTACTGTTAGTGTAATGTGACGTCGGTAGAAGCTCTCCTGAAGCTGCGTCACATCTAGATAAAGATGCTGCTCATGCAAATCATGCAAACTGAAAACCTCAAGGTGTTGCTGCTTTATATTAAATGCATCAAGCAGGCAAACCTCAGGGCTGCTTTTGTTGTGTGGGCAGAACATCTGTCGACAAGTTCTTCTTGTTTTCTTTCCTTTTTGTGTTCAGATAAAGATCAGGCGACTATCCTGCGTTCTGATTGAGTGATGGGTGCCCAGAGGGGTTATGTCATGTGTAATTTCCAACAGAACTCTTGGAGCTCTGTTTTTAAAATGCAAGAACACTAGAATGTGCAGGATTTTATGTTTAAATGGATAAGTGGTTTTCTTTGATACCATTACTGAACATCAGGTGTCATACCGGTACGCATAGCAAAGATTTTTAAAAGCCATACCCAGCCTTAGTCCTTTTTTTGCTATTACCAGTGTGAAGCATTTCTTGATTAAAAAAGATCATTGAACAGTAGGTAGATATCACCACCATTTTAAATCTTTATGTCATTATTTGGAAACTGAAATTTTAAAATTTAAACATGTGTGTACTATTTAAAGTCAAGCTACCTCTGTTTGTTGTGCTCTCTTTTATATAAAGGCCACACCTAAAAGTGATTTAGTAAAATTAATCTGGGCATCATTTGGCTAGCTGGCGAGCTAACATGCCACTGGCCCGAATTGAATTTTGCATTTGGTAACTGTTGATCTCTTGAAACTGGAAGTAACAAGCAAGTGATGAATCTGACTGGAGAACCTTAGGACACTTTGCTAAAACATACCCTGCTATGTTATCTATTTCACTCTAAATGGGACCATAATGTGCAAAACTCTAGGGCTGGTCCCGAATATTCAAATATCTGAATATTCATTAGTTGTGGTGGTATTTGAATAATAATTTTGATATTTGAATAAACGTGCGCGCTGCCGCCAGGCGCCACCGAATGCTGCTGAGCGTTGCTGAGGCTGTAGTACACCTCTGACTCCTGCCGAGCGTTGCCGAGCGTTGCCGAGTGTTGCCGAGTGTTGCCGAGGCTGTAGTACGCCACCGAATGCTGCCGAGTGTTGCTGAGGCTGTAGTACGCCACTGAGTGCTGCTGAGCATTGCCGAGCGTTGCCGAGGCTGTAGTACGCCACAGAGTGTTGCCGAGCGTTGCCGAGGCTGTAGTACGCCACTGAGTGCTGCTGAGCATTGCCGAGCGTTGCCGAGCATTGCCGAGGCTGTAGTACGTCACCGAATGCTGCCGAGCGTTGCTGAGGCTGTAGTACGCCACTGAGTGCTGCTGAGCATTGCCGAGCGTTGCCAAGGCTGTAGTACGTCACCGAATGCTGCCGAGCGTTGCTGAGGCTGTAGTACGCCACTGACTGCTGCCGAGCATTGCTGAGCGTTGCCGAGGCTGTAGTACGCCACTGACTGCTGCCGAGCATTGCCGAGCTTTGCTGAGGCTGTAGTACGCCACTGAGTGCTGCCGAGCATTGCCGAGCGTTGCTGAGGCTGTAGTACGTCACCGAATGCTGCCGAGCGTTGCTGAGGCTGTAGTACGCCACTGAGTGCTGCTGAGCATTGCCGAGCGTTGCCGAGCGTTGCCGAGCGTTGCCGAGGCTGTAGTACACCACTGAGTGCTGCTGAGCATTGCCGAGCGTTGCCAAGGCTGTAGTACGTCACTGAATGCTGCCGAGCGTTGCTGAGGCTGTAGTACGCCACTGACTGCTGCCGAGCATTGCTGAGTGTTGCCGTGGCTGTAGTATGCCACTGAGGCTCTAGAACTCCGCAGTGGTTCCAGTACGCGGACCTGCCAACTCCGATGTAACGCTCTGGTGTCACCCTCTGCTTCCCCCCCACCAATATTCGGATATTGGATCTGAATATCCGAAGCACACATATTGCTATTCGGACCAGCCCTACGAAACACCATCCTGTATTCAAACAGTCTTGAAACTTGCAATTGAGACCATGAACTCGTCAGGAACATGCTTACTGAGGTAGTAAATCAAGTGAGAAATTTGGTCATGTTCTATACAAGCAGACTTATTTTCATAACCACAGGAGTCGCCCCCTGCTGGCTGTTGGAAAGAATACAGGTTTAAAGCATTTTCAGATTGCCTTCACTTTTAAGAGCCAGAGACAAGGTCTGTCTTTTATTTACACTCTTGGATTAAGGCGGCCAGAAAACCTTATTATTGATGAGGAAAGTGCTTCCTGATTGGCCGGTCAATGGCAATGTGAGGAGTGTGATTGGCTGGAGTAAGAAATTCAGGATTAGCCAATCAGAGGCAGAGTAGGGCAGGTTATATAGTAAAAACAAAGCTCTCCAGACACCTTTCCTTGCTGGCCATTTGCAAAGTAGTTACCTCAGTAGAGTAGCTCATTCCTAATTGACCAATACGTTCATTTAGTCTATTCAGAGGGTGTCTTTGTACGTTTACCTCTTGCTTCATATTCGTCTGCAGACCATTTCTGTTAATACCCGTACCGTGGAGGCTTACATGAAAGCAACACAGCTAATTAGCAACAACAGCTCCTCCTTTTATTTTCCTCTGGGCTCCCTGAAAGGTCAGCGCTGATGACTTCCTGTTGGTCAGTGGTACAAATTCACAAGTCAAAAGTTGGACTCGATGCAAAAATTGGTGCTGACTTATTTTACCCCTGTGAGCACTTCTACTGTTTTAAATGCTGCTATGTCCAGACTTTAGTCCCAGGAAACAGGTCTTCATTCTATTTCTTCTCATTACTTGCATGTAGAGATGTGACGTTAATTTAATAAAAGGTAAATGATGCCGCTTTGAGTAACTTTTGGGAGTTCAGTGTTAAGAAAGAGAGATTTTATTCTATTTCCAGTGAGCATCCAACCACTGTAAGCATTTTCAGTGAGACAGACTGATTAATCCTGTTGGTGTGGATGAATAATTAACACAACGAAGGCTTCATTCAATGCCCTGCTGCTCTCAGCTGTAGGATGGAAGTCCTTGCAAAGCATCCACGGCATTACCAGGGATGCCTCTGCCTACCAGCTAGATATAAAAACTTGGCCAAGCGATTATGCTGAGACCTTTAGCTGATGTGTTGCTTCACCTCCTCCTCGAGAAACAGTTTGCCTCTTGTCATTTAAGCTGTGAAAACCAACATGCTGTTACGCGGCTCCAAACTCGACACAAAGTCTGATGTTTTGCTCGGAGCCATCTGGTCTTATGAGAATAAATCTAATTTGGAACTTGGGTTTGAATGAAAATGTGTTAAAGTGACATGAATTATTTACTGATTTAATTAAAGCATAAAGGTTGCATTATGTATAAAGATCTAATGAACCCCAAAGATAAAACACTCCTTTTTTTCATCATAAGATAATGAGTGTTTCTGTCTCGTTCCCTCTCAGCATAAATCTCCAGTTCTAGAAAAAAAACGGCTTCATGTAAAGCAGTAGATCTTTGTTGCTCTTCTTCCTTTGTTCCCCCAGTTGGACTTATTTAAAGTTCGGATGCTTCCCTTCACATCACATCCTGGTAATTCATAATACTTATAATAATGGTTTGATTATTAAGCAAATGTTAGGAAAGGACAGCAGCATTAAAACAGCTACATGTGGTGAAAACCAACAAAAGACTCTGCCGCAGTCTTTAACAAAGGGTGTAAGACCAAAATTAAAGGCCCCCTCAGGTAAAATCTGTTGTTTTACCTTGTTAACATGTCCATGTGGTGTTTTTTTAAACATGTTGCTCCAGGCTCAATCTGTTGTCTGAAGTATCACCCAGATTTTTACAGTTGAGGTGGCCGACGATTGCCTGTTTTTGTTTAGAAAGGTGCCAGTGGTCACCTTGCAGAGGCTTTATGGTCGTCCAGTCTTTCGTCCATTCTATACGAAAGAAAAATGTTTGCGGCAAACTCGATTTGCAGCAAAGACATCGGTTTACCAGCAAATGTTGCCACAAACACTTTGTCCAACAACATTCTGGACAAATTGAGCGTGAACATGTGTGCGACTACTGCCACCCCAGTTTACCCTAGTGCTGAACTTCTAGTAACAGGTCAGGTTGCCGCAAGATCACATTGTCACATGCAGATTAGATTTGTGGCAAACTTGCAGCAGCTTTCTGGCAAACTTTATGGAAACGTACGGTAGGTTTTGCCACAGATTCATAATAGTCCAAGTGCTGGCAGGCTGTGGGTGTAGTTTGCTCAAGTCAAGAGGTTTAAATCTTCATCTCATGACGGAGTGGTGTTTGTTTTCCTGCAGACATGCTGCAATCCTCCACACTGTCTACTGTCTTTGTCTTCTCGCTCTGTTCTTCAGATTAAATGCACAGTGTGTAATGAATCGGCGTGTTTAGAGCAGCGCTGAGTGTTGCAGGTCCGTCAGCTGGATTTATGCCTCTCTGTGGTAGCGTAGATTTCTCTAGTGCCAGCCGACGCTGATTTATGCCATCTAGGATTTCACTTGTTGACTGTAAAAGCAACACGGCAGCACCAGACGGATGTGTTGCACTTCATCAGGGCATGCTGTGTATCCATTACATAATGAAGTTCTGTGTAAAGAAACACATTTAATGGTAGTTACAAGCTATACAAGAGAAGATTACTGAGGCTGTCTCATTCATTCTTCAAGCCCTACTGGCATCTGAAACCATTTCTCTTTCCCTCTGAAAGTGAAGGACTTCTTATGAGCTGTTATATCTTAGCGTGTCCATTTTAAAGTTCAAAGAAACCAACACTGAGCATTAGTCGGAGATGTCAACTGCAGCTTTTTGCAGCAAAGTCAGCTAATCTCAATGTTTTTCTAATGTGGTCTCTCGGAAACAAGTGGTGCTTTCTTTCTTTTTTATGTTTTCCTTAGTAGATATGCCTCTCTGGCTTTATTTCATTCTTTATAGCAGCCATGCAAGCAGCAGAGTCCTACGGTTCAAAGTGACTGCTGGGAATGTGGCGAACATTGCACCTGCTAAACTTAAGCTAGCTAGCGTTTGGTTTGAGCTTTCATGACAATAGATTCTTAACTCTTTCTCCCCCCGTCTATATCAGATTGCTCGGCAAGCCAGAGCTGAAGGAAGTGGATGTTCTGACGTGTCCTCAGCCGCCGTTCTGAAGTTCTGAGATCAGTCACTGGGCTGATAATAATAAAGATATGCAGCCAGATGCTGTTGATGCTTTAGATAGCGCAGTTTCATTTCTATTCTTTTCTCGGAAGCTGCAGTACCACTGCAGTTTACGACACAAGCGAGGAAACGCCTGCGCAACATCACGTAAATGTCAGATGATTCCAAATCGTATCACTTATCAAGAGTTGCATTATAATTTCTAAGTTGATAAGTATTTCCTATTATGAGCAATTCAGATAAATACCTTAGAAAGGCTGTACTGAAAATGCAAAACTTTAAATAGAAACAATGCAACAAAGGTGAATACGTCTCTGATAACACAAACAAAACTGAGTCGACTTGTGATTTTCAATTATCTTAACTGCATTAACATGGCCATAAAGTGAGCCGTAAACTTCAGAGCTTTCTCACTTTTTCCCTTATGGGTTTTGTCTGTTTGCATGTTTGCATCAGGGCTGCTTGTGGAAAAGAAATGGAAGATGTCGTCTAATCAGACCTGCATTGGTCGTCTTCCTACAATGACTCCATGGGCAGCGTGCTACTTTCACAATCCAGCTCTAATGGACAGATGGGCAAGTGCTTCAAACATGGCAGAAGGGTTATCAGAGGCCGTCAGAGCTCCTTTGACAAGTCTGAAATATGTTGCACGGTGTCGAGCTCAATGGATCGGAGGAAAAAATAAAGACCCTGCTTGTTGTTTGATGCAAAACCACAAGATTAAACTTTGCTAAAGAGCATGAAAACAAGCCTGGTGAATTTTGGGAGAACATTCTTTGGTCAGAGTCCAGTATGTTTGGTGTGAACCTGATCACTACTACCACAGTGAATGCATAGTCCTGACAGTGTAGAACGGAGGTGGAAATGTGATGATATGGGGCTGCATGAGTGCAAAAGGTGTTGGGGGGATTATATTTATTGACGATACCATGGATGTCTGTAGGAATATTACAAAATACTCGCCGACAAGATGACTCCTAGTTCGCAGAAGATAAATCTACCAACATGATAACCATCCAAAGCTCAAAATTGCAAAAGACGCAATGCAATTCTTAGTCATTTGACATTTAGGCCGACTTGGACAAGGGTGTACTCCCTTTTGTTTCTCCATTGCAAGCTCCCTGATCTGCAGCCGCTAGCCTCACCACCTCCCATCCCCACCCCAACCTCTCCTGCTATCCCTCCCTCCCTCCTCTTCCCCACTCCCAACCCAACCGGTCGAGGCAGATGGCCGCCCTCCCTGAGCCTGGTTCTGTTCTTCCGTCCTACCGTAGAGGGTTTTTGGTTCTTTCCCACTGTCGCTGATTGCTTGCTCATAGGGAATCCAAAAGCAACTTTGGATTGTTGGGTTTTTTGTTTCCTGTTTCTCTGTTTCCTGTTCTTTCTTACAATGTTTTAGCACTATAGTCTCGCAAAATACTCAAGAAAAAGACCAGGAGTCATTAAAAAGACTATGGCCCGTCCACACGAAGACGAGCCCAGGCCTCAACGCACTAATAGTTCATCAACCCGTGTATCGTCCACACCAAGCCGGCGTTTTTAAGTCTGAAAACGATCCTTTCTGATCCTAGGTCCCAGAGTGCAAAGACCTGAAAACGCTTCTTTTTCATAGCTCCGCCTCTCGATAGATGCGCCAAACTCAGAAAACGACGACAACAATGTCTCTGTATAGTGCTGCGTATGTCCTGCTGATAGCTCCACCTCATCGTCCGTCCAGACTAGAGTCCTACCAGCTCGTCCGCTCCTATTTGCCGCCGCCATGTTCTATGTTTACATCGTATACAGATTTCTTCGCGTGCCTGAAGTCCTGCCACCAGTTTTGCCAGTTTCTGTTACGGCGTGATAGCGCCACCAACAGGCCTGGCATGTGTTTTACATCGTTTTCAGTAGGGATGCATGATAATGCCAATTTCAACCGACTCCGATAACAATTAATTTTATACTTCTTGCAGCTGATAACCGATGATGTCAACCGATTGCGCAACGGAGCGTGACACCGTAGTTGCTGTTGCAACCACCGCGGCGTTCTACAGCCTCGGCAACGCTCGGTGGCGTTCGGCGGCGCGCACGACTTTTTGAGTATCAAAATTATCATCTGAATACCACTACAACGAACAAATATTCGGATATTCCGATATTCAGGACCAGTCCTAGTCAAATGTCTTCTTCTGACACGGTAAAGAAAGTCCACGCTGGTCAGTGCTACGCCATGCTGCTTGTTTTTCTCTGCCCGCGCAGTCTGATGACATCACACACATGCGACAGTACCGTCGGGGAGGGGAGGGGTTGAGGAGCCAGGCATGAGGACAAACTACAACACACAGACCAACGGCAAAAACCAAGATTCCAAGTCTTTATTATTATTGGGTCGTTTTATCGGCTGATTTTTTAAATTATCGGAATGGTGTCATATTTGCCAAAATTAACCGATAATTATCGGACGCCGATGTTATCGTGCATCCCTAGTTTTCAGGCATATCAAGTGAATTCATGTGGACGGACACATTTACTGAAACAGCTCCGTCTTTGTGAAGAATGTTTTGGAAGCTATTAGCGTTTTGGCTTCGTGTGGACGGGGCCTGAGTCTAAGTGTTGCTAGACGACACAGGCCTTCCTGTTTGCTGCTCAGACCCAAACATCTCTACCGGTTTATGAAGCTGCAGACCTTTTATCGGAGTGTAACTGAGAGCCGTCAGTTCTCATCACAGATATGAAGGATAGCAGCTTCCTGATAGCAACTCTGATGGCAACACTGATGATGCCTCCTTATGCGAAAACAAATCATCTCCTGTCCTCTCCTTCCTCTTGTTTCTGCTTGTTTCCTCTTCCTCCTGTTGTGTGCGACTGCTCATCCATTTTTAATGCGCCCGTGTGTTTTATGGTTTCGCTTGTTGCTCGTTATTGAGATCGAACGTCCTCCGCAGACTGAGCACAACATCGCTGCGAGCCGGTGCCTCTTTTCGCTAGTATATGCGTTCCTGTTATTAGATCTGCGGCGTTGTTTTATTGCGTTAGACACACCTAACTGAAACTAATGCAGTGTAATCGAACTGCCCTGTAATATATCTCATTTTCATCAATTAGAATTACCTCGCAGCAGAAAGCAATAAATTCCAAATAGGTCCTCCGCCTCCGAGATGACCGTAAAGTTGAATCAACACGTCTTTAAATGAAGCCGGAGCAAAACTGGACATAATAGCCTTCATTAAGGGAGGATTTACTGCTGGGATGTTGTATTAGAATGAATTAGTGTTGGGCACCTAATGAAGCAGCGGCTGCCTGTGGAGCTTCAAATATTAAATAAAGTTAATATTCTGTTCCGATACATGCTGGAGACTTGAGTTGATTAAAGAGGAAGAGTTCATGTTAATGCATAAACTGATCAGCCACAGCGTTAGAGCCATCTGCCTTGTATTGTGTAGGTCAACCCTCCAAAGCATTAGGACATGGACTCAGGAGGACCACCTGGAGCGCCTGGATCTTCAGGCTCTTGGTCTTGTTCCTCGGGCCGTTACTGAGCTGCTTTTAGTTTTCTGATTTTTGCATCTCGTTTGGATCATTTTGTGTCTTATTTACGCTGTTTTGTTCATTTTTTGTTGTTGTTTTGTGTCTAATTTGAGTGTTTTGTCCCATTTTGGTCATTCTGTTCCTCATTAATGTCATTCTGTGTCTTGTTTTACGTCTCATTTTTCTTTTCTGTCTGTTTCTGACGTTTTGTTTTGGTCTCTTTGGGTCAGTTTTGTCACCTTTCTGTTGTTTTGCGTCTTGCTTTCGTTGTTTTGTGTCTGGTTTGCATCATTTTGTATCTTATTTGTGTTGTTTTGTTCATTTTTTTGTTGTTGTTTTGTGTCTAATTTGGGTGTTTTGTCCTGTTTTTGTCATTTTGTCCTATTTTTTTTGTCGTTTTGTTTCCCATTTAATGCATTTCCTGTCTTGTTTTCATTGTTTTGTGTCATGTTTGTGTTGTTTTTTTGCTGTTTTACGTCTCATTTTTCTTCCGTGTCTTATTTCTGTCATTTTGATTTTGTCTCTTTGGGTCAGCTTGGTCTTCTTTCTGTTGTTTTGTGTTTCGTTTTTGTAATTTTGTGTCTGGTTTGCATCATTTTGTGTCTTATTTGTGTTGTTTTGTTAATTTTTGTTGTTGTTTTGTATCTAATTTGGGTGTTTTGTCCCATTTTGGTCTTTTTGTTCCTCATTAATGTCATTCTGTGTCTTGTTTTATGTCTCGTTTTTCTTTTCTGTCTGTTTCTGACGTTTTGTTTTGGTCTCTTTGGGTCAGTTTTGTCTCCTTTCTGTTGTTTTGCGTCTTGCTTTCGTTGTTTTGTGTCTGGTTTGCATCATTTCATGTCCTATTTGTGTTGTTTTGTTCATTTTTTGTTGTTGTTTTGTATCTAATTTTTGTCAATTTGTGTGTCGTTTGTCATTTCGCTCCAGTTTTTGGTCATTTTTTTCCTCATTAAACACATTTCCTTCCTTGCTTTTATTGTTTTGTGTCATGTTTGTGTTGTTTTTTGCTGTTTTACGTCTCATTTTCCTTCCGTTTCTTGTTTCTGACATGTTGTTTTTGTCTCCTTTCTGTCTCGTTTTTGTCGTGTTGTGTTTTTTTGCCTTTCAATTTGAGAAATTTAGAAAACGGGTTCCTTCTTCATTCTGTTTTATCGTGTTTGTTGTCAAGGTGACGGCTATTTGCTCTGCTGTCAGCTGACCGAGCTGCTGTTAACATTTTTAGCCCGAGAGAATCGCAGCTGATCACGACACAAACGTTCCCTGTTTTCCACCAATGACAACAGATCAATAAACTCTACGCTTCCTCATTGACTCGACCCCCCATCCTCGCACCTACAGAGGCCTTCATCAATACCACTGACAGATGCTAAATGCATGAGGGCAAGAGAAGAAAGGAAAAATAAGGTCTACCTGCTGCCAGAGTGTCCCCACGGATAATTAGAACCCCTGTTTTCAAGATCATTTCTCTTCATTGTTTGTTTTTTACACACTGAACGTCGCTGCCCGTCATTCGCAAGGCAAATCCTGCAGCTTTAGATTAGACTTGTGAAGCAGCTGGTCTAATTTAACACATCCATCATGGCGAGGATCACATTTGCTCTCATAAGGGCTGTTATTGTTGTGTGTACCGATACGTTTGTCACAGCAAATCAATTTGAAAACCTGCGGCGTTAATAGTAGGATTTTAACAATGATAATGGATTGTTTTTCAATAATAGCCCCACATAAACAACAAGGAGTGATATTTAAAATTGGTATGTCTCTTTAAGTGCTTCGACTAATATGCAAAAACTAGCAGGGAATGCTAAATAATCACTGCTATTGTGAGTTTTGTACCAGAAGTCTAGGTATAGTATTGTTGCTTCAGTCAGACTAATGAAGGGGATCTCTCTATATTCTCTTTTTAATTGTAAGGTCTGACATTCGTGGGGAAGGAGAGGCAAACCGCTGCCCTCGCTGTAATAAAGAACAGTGTTATACATGCCTCTCATCAGCTGACCGAATTAGAGTCTCATGCTCCTCTCTAAATATACCACGTTTAGCCGTGAGGTAAACAACTCAGCAGATACACAAACACTTCATACAGTCAAGAATTAAACTTGAAAGCTGCATCATCCTGTAGTTTAAGCAGCACGATCACACAGGATATCTCCAAAATGCAGATTGCAAGATGGATTGTACGATGGTTTTTGTTTTCAGCGGAGAAACGACGTCTGTCTTTGTATACGAGTTAAAGCCTCACTGTTAGTGGATTCTTGGGGCCAGTACTGATTTTTAATTGGCAGTATTCTTCATGTATAATGGATACCATGTCAGACATACATGTGACATAGTTAAATTTAAAAGGGAAAATGTGTTATAACGTGTCAGCAACTTATTCTGAAGATACAGCTTGACTCTGGATCACTTTCTGCACTCGTATCAGTCAGATCCGTGTCTCAAGCATGGACAGGATTGGGAACATCCAACACCACAGGATCTGATAAAATGCATGAAAGATGTATTTTTAGTGTCTTTTTTGGAGTTTAGAGGTTTTTGGAGGTCTTCAGTTAAACAGTTCACAGTCCGGAGAAAGCCTGGTTTGTGATGACGTTAATGGTATATAAAGTTCCATCATCTGCGTAGAGGTTGACTTTAAAGGGCTCGGTTGGCGGAAAAAAATCTTCTTTTTGTTCAGAGTAAATGGGCCTCATATTGATCCTTGAGGGACGCCTTTGTCAACCATCTGGGGACTTTAAGAGTTCGTTGCAGAAGCATCGAACCCCACAGAAAGCTGCTCATTTTAAAGAATGATGGGGTCAATAAAATTAATAAGGGTGCGGTTCATAAAACGTTCCTTTATTGTGATGTGTTAATAAAGGTAGGACTGTTTGCCTGCAGTGCTCTGATGATGTTTTTGGGGATGCTGCTGAGGTAACTTATTGACATTACCACACAGTTACCCAATGTCACATGACTACATGATCGCAGAGGGGCGACGTTCTCCATGCAGCATTCAGAAAACGCATAATGATCTAGCAGTGTCTTTAGAAAAAAAAAGCTTCTCACTAGAAAGACGTTACTTAGACTTTGCAGAACTTTCTCAGAACATTTATAGAACAAAAAAGCATCCAGCTGGGCCAAAGGCAGGTCTAAATGCTTACCTGAATGCCTAAATGCTGACTTTGTTGCCCTCCTGAAAGCCACCAAGTTGATTGTAGAGTTTTGGTACAAGTATTTCAAAGTTGTGTTTATGGATGAAACTAGCAGAAATTTCCTACTTCAGTCAATATTTCTACTCGAGCTGGGTATCGATTCAGATTTCCCAAATCGCTTTGATTTAATTCGATTGCGATTCAATTTGATTTTCCATTCGGTTAATGATATTTCAGTCTCAGTACCAGCTTTGCTTGAATATGGAAGAGATTCTCAGAGAACTAATGCTGTAAATATTAGAAACTAACTTTAACTTGGTGCACTATTTAAGATATAAATGTTTACATGAAGAATTGGGCTCAAAGCAGTTCAGTTAATCGTCTATTTTCTATCAGACATGACCTGACCAAAACAAAAATGTAATAATTTAAATCCAATCAAATCACAAGGCAGGCAGTGTAAATAAGGAGGCTACAAACACACTGAGGACATTCACTTTGCTGCCTGTGACTCTCATAGAGCTTTCGTGCAACATATTATAGTAAACTGTCCAGCATCTCCACTGTGCTGTTCCACCGTGTCGACGTCAATCACCAGCTAATACAGGCAGGTCCAGCAACCTTTGCTTCCCTTTAAGCTTGTGGTTTGCCGTGATGCTACGATAAAAAAATGATGCGATGTGCCTCACTCTGCCGAGCAGGTGAGCAACAGCTGGGACTCTGAGAGCTGCTTGCGAAGCTAAACTGAGTGCGAAACAGCCGACGTGCAACAGGTCCGTCATTTCCACAGCACGGACAATATTCACAGCATTGTCCGTTACGACGGCTGGATCTTTGTCTGTCAGCTCCCAATCTGTTATCGCCTCAAACAACAGGTCACATAAATGACTCGCTGTGTGGCTGGTTTCAACTGTGCTAGTCTGTAGGACATGAGACGTGAGGTTCCACTCATTGTCGATGCAGTGAGCAGTAATGGTCAAGTATGAATCCGTTAGTCTGGATGTCCGACTGTCTCAGGTTAGAGCGACTCTCTCTGCTGACTGAAGCGACGCTGCGATGCTGTGTTCCACATCTGCATACATGTTTGTCACTTCACTCAGCTGTTTGCGTGTCGGTATAACGTAGCGTGGCTCCAGAGTCTCCATAAGGCCACAGAAACCATCATTTTCAACACCGCTGTATGGCTGTATGTCCTTGCATATGAGTGCTGCGACCGCCTGGGTTAGTTTCTGGGCTCGTGGAGAGTTTCCTGGTAACCTACATGCAAATGCTCTGACTGTCCACGCAAGACTAGTCGGCTTTAAACTGCAGGCTGCATTACACACTGTAGAAAAGACGTATTAAATAATCGATTTTACGATTTTATGAATCGATATCAGGCCATTCAAAGGAAAATCTTTTTTTTTTTTAACCCAGCCCTAATTTCTACTGTTTACATCCCGTTCTTCTGCCGTGGTTTTAAGACACCAACAGTCCATCCCGAGGCGATTAACTTCTAATATTCAGCCGACTGCATTTATTGACATTGACATCGTGGATTTAGTTGCAGAGCCGCTGCTGTTGCTGTTGCCGTGGGTGTATTTTGGTTTTAACCCAAAGGAAAAGGAGAGCTGAACAACTCGGAGGAGGCGATTTGTTGGAATTACAGCAAAAAGGTGGCAATCAAAGGCGCCAATGCAACCAACGGAGGTATAGCATGAGCAGAAAAGGATCATTAAGCCGCTAATTGCAATTATTTCTGTGACAATTAATTGGCAGTGAAGATTTCAGGAGTGTGACAGCCATCATAACACTGGTTTGGCCTTGTTGTTTTCCCTGGTTTCACTGTTGAAAATACAGATGAATATTACATTTGGACGCAAGAACCTGACATCTGAGTTTGTTTACGTGCTCCTCTTTTTCTTGCGCTGCATTTTCACACCGTCTCGTCTACTTCCTCACGAGTCTTTTCCTCTCAGACTCTCACACAAGCTCAGTATTTTCCCAGAAAGTCATGTTGTAGTCTGGACGACCCCTTGATCCCCACTACCATAACTCAGCATGGCAGTCGGTAGTACAACAACACATACAGGCTCAGACCTTCTCCTTCCTCTGTCTGGGTACGTTTTCTATCCACTGGGTTGTTTTCGACTCGCTTATTGCCTTTTCTCTGTGTTTCATTAATCATGTTTTGCTTCACACACATCCAGAATGCCAAACGAAGACGACGAGGCTTTGGTTTCTATCTGGACGTGACCGTGCATCTCTTGTCTGTTTCGTCCAGGTTTATTGCGGTCATCACTATGACTGATGGGGATTATGACTACCTGATAAAGCTCCTTGCCCTGGGGGACTCCGGCGTGGGGAAGACCACGTTCCTGTACCGATACACCGACAACAAGTTCAACCCCAAGTTCATCACCACAGTCGGCATCGACTTCAGGGAAAAGAGAGTGGTGAGTTCTCCAACCTCCCGTTGTCGCGGTCTTGAGGAGCAAAAGCGAGGGAAATGCTAATTTATCTTCAGCCTCATCTCAGGTTTTCAGCCGGTTGTCTGATGCACCTTACAGGCAGGTGATGGAGGCTTGGTTGCCATAGTTACCGTGGCTTTTTTTTTTTTTTTTTTTTTGTCCACGCGTTTTCTCTGGGCTTCACTTATCAAAGAACAAACAGTGGGTCAGGTCAGGTCTGGATTTTCTGCTGCTTTTTCTCCCACAGTGGCTGCAGCGCTGAGTCACACTCGACTTATTATAACTTACACATGAAAAAAACCAAGGATCGGATCCGGGCTGGAAAAACAACCCGGAATAAATTATCTGTGAAAAGACGGCATAGGTTAATTAGTCAGTTTCTGCGATTATAATTGGTGTGGTATTCATAAATGAGAAAAGAAAAAGACCTATGAGCTGAATCAACGTGACGACCTGCAGATGAAGCAAATAACAGTGATTACATGGTAACAGCTGCACCTGTCAGACTCCTGGATGCAACAGATGGTTAGCGAGTGGCGGGTGTGAAGACTTGACTTTGACGAGAACTAAATCAATATAGCCAAGTGACTGGATCGGAACAACTCTAGAACTGCGGGGCCTGCTGTCATCCTGTCAAATGGAAGTAGTCCTAAAAAGCTGGAAACTACAACGTGTGACCTGCTGTTGGTTTCTGGTCTAGAGTGATCCGTCCTCCAATGTCCCTCATGGATAATTTATGATTGTAAGAACTAAATAAATTGCCGGTGTTGTAACTGTGGAAAAGCAGCTCCCTCCTTTTGGAGACTCTCATATGGATCCTGATGCTGCAGGTTTTTAATAAACTCAGAGGAAGTAGACCTTAACAGCTGGAAGCAACTAGTTTTGGCTCCGGCATGTCTTTGTGAGCATGTTAGCATCCCGAGATTAGCGTTTAGCTCAAGGTGCCACTGTGTCTACTAGGGGTGTAACAACACACCGACCCGAACCGTTTGGTACAGAGGTGTACCACAGTACGAAAATTTTAAGACTGCTAAGAACGGCCGAAGAACAGAACTGTTTTAATTGTGAACCTCGTAGTTCCCACAGTTGTGTTGGACCTTCTCCGTCTCACAGTTGAACAGTATTGTGGAAATAAAAACAAGTAGGAGTTTCCAGTCAGACCGTTTTTTGGCTAGCTAATGGGATGGCTAACGCTAACAGCTGGAAGACGCTCCACCGTGGTTAAAATGGATCACTTGGGTTTCCTGGTAAAGTCTGAAAAAGGAGTAAAACAAGTGGACCAGACCAAAGCCGTAAGGAGCTCCAAACGTTGGCGTACGGCGTTTATTATTGATCATAACTCTGGTTTTACTTGGCCGATCAACACAATTCAAAGACTGGTAGATAGTTAGAAATCCACACTTTGGACACAAGTTGAGACGGAGACTCGGCGAGGCGTCTTGCTGCTACGTCATCTTAAATCGGTCATGTGATTTTGACTCGCTGGCGTGTCCGTCGACTCCAGAGGGTTCCGTTCCACACCGAACCGAACCGTGACTTCCGTAGCAAGGTACATACCGCAACGTAAATTCTGTGTACCGTTACACCCCTAGCGTCTACGCTAAGTATAGCCTGACAAAGCTGCTAGCATGGCTGTGGAAACTTAACTTGACTAACCCTCAACAACAACAGTTTACAACAGTTTTAAATTACAATCTTGATGAGGCTCTTCATGTTGTCACCCTGTTTTTTCTTTATTTATTCAAAGTAGTTTGCTGTAAATTTTCATTAACATAAATTAAACTCAAAAAGAAAAGTGCATTAAACAGGTTTTTAATTGGTTGAACTATTGTTAATAATTCAAAAAGTCTTACTGATCCTCGTGTCAAAATTTGATTTTATGCTGAAGCTGCCGACCTTCTTTCCAAAACTATTTAAAAACAGTCTCATTTGTTCTGAACTGTTGACATTTAACATTTTCTAAATGCTCGGGTTTAAGTTTAAGTACAGAGCCTTCTTGGGTGTTGTTAGGAAATTATCACAGTTGTTAATAGTGAATATTTGACATTTATAAGTTTCTGCATACACCGCACTTACTGGGTGTACTTACTGACAGAATTAACAGCAATATAATGGCAGAACATGGAGATCTGGGTCGCGAATACAATGAAATTGCTTCCTCTCTGGAGATTTGACACTCGTGGGCTCTGGGGAATGTGACAGTGACGTATCCTGACAGGCTGATAGACGGTCTTGATAAAATCATTTTAGACTTGAAAGGTGTCTGATGAGACAGAAGCAGTTTTTAGTCATATCTTGGACGGACAGTGTGGCTTTGCTAAAGGATAATTGACAGGTTGCAGGACTTGGAGTGGTCTGTATGAGGTTGCTGTCATGCTGCAGGGTGAATTTGAACCAATCAGACACCTCCCTGGTACTAAATATACAGATATGTCTGACAAAAAAACACATTATACAGCCTCCTTTCATGTTAATTGAGGGTTTCGTACATGATTCTGTGCATTGTTCAGCTTTAAACTGTCACTGACTTGTTGAAAACATCCCCAGCTGCTGATAAAGTCTTATCAGGATGAATATATGCAGATGTAAAATGCAGTTTTCTGACTCAGAGAGTGGGCGAGGCTCGGTTCGGTCAGCAGTTTGATCACCTCGGTGCTCTGCTGCCTTCGCACGTCTGAAATACAGACAATGCAGCTTTAAGCCCACCACTCCGGATGACTCATAGGATTGATTATTGTTCCTCACCTCCACTCTCTCTTTCTCTCTCTCTCTGTGTTTTTGTGTGTTTGCGCTGAGGTCGCACCCGGTTTTCAACACCGTCTCGAGTCAGGCAGAAGCAGCCGCGTGTGTGATCGCGGCTGTCGCTGATTCCTTTCTCAGAGGCCTCGAGCTGGATTTGGACCAGTTTGTTTACCCTCTGAGTCACTGAAGCAGGAGTTTGTAGATGGAACTCACATGACTCCCAACCAGGTCAATGAGCGGACGGTTCTGGTAATAAGTGCTTTGGTACCGACACCAGTTAAAACACACGAGAAAACAGCTGAAATAGACCATTATCGTGTTTCGTGCATCTAAAAAGCACGTTCCTGGTTGCACTGTTGCTCCCTTTCAAGCTGCTGAGCTATCTAAAGCTGGCTGGTCCTGGCCCTGTGTATAGAAAACTAAAAATGCAGCCTTCTCATTCGTTTTAGTGAAGCCAGTGTGGCAATACAGCAACAGCGTCAATACAGCAGAATTTGGCGTGAGTGAAAGTGAAACCAGTTCATTGTTTGCTCCATGTGACCCCTTATGGTGCTGTGTATTTGGTAACGTGAACTATATTTCAGTCTGTAGGCTTTGCCATGTGACTCAAAGCGTCCCTTTCCAGCGGAGATGGCAACAAACTTAAGGCAAAAGTGTTCAAGCGTGAACAAGACAAACCGAAATACAGAACGAAAAGGTTGGAGTCAGATATGAACGAGAAATATCCAACAAAAACGTCCATCTGAGTCCCGGAAACTGAGATCAGAGGTCCAAAAGAGAGAGAATACTTCTGTCCGCCTTAAGAACAAACTTTTGTCGTGGTGTAATCCAGGAAATCAATAAAAAGTTTTCTTTCCTGAGTAGTAAATTCCAATCTAATGACTACTGCAGCCCATTCTAACACATTAATCTGTTACTCACAGTGTACTTCCTGGATCAGATTTCGTGTTTTACCTCCACCAACTCACCCGACCTGCATTGTCTTACTGCTGGGCTGTTTTCAGTTTGATTTCCTCGTAAGTTCTGGCCCAAGTCCAAAGTACTGAAGAGCTATTTGCAGTCAGGACCTCTCGGCTTTGGAACTGTCTGCCTGAAAGCCTAGGGTTTGCACATTCGGGATCATCTTTTAAGTTGCATCTCCTAAATCAGCACCATACTCAAGCAATCCTCAGCAGCACAGGGTTCACAACTCACTGATGAAGTAAAATGTGGCTGACATTCATTTCCTTGCAACAACAGCACATGCCAAGATATATTAAGCAGTAAATGAACCACACCTACGTAGTGTATTTTAACCTTAGCTAGTGTTTTAAAATGTTTTTCTTGTCCACCTTTGGATGGTCTGCCTAGCAAAGTGCTCGCCTACCAACCCCAAGTTGCCGACCATCAGGAGCAACTTGGGGTTCAGTGTCTTGCCCAAGAACACTTCCACATGTGGGGTGTCAGAGATCTAACCACCAACCTTTTGACTGGTCCCAGTCAATGCAAGACAAATGGGGAGGTGTAAAGACTAGAACGACAAGAGCTGAGTTGTTATGGACGAATGACTTGGTCTACGAAACAGTAAGGCTCTTTGGGGTTGGTCCTGGGTGGTAGCCATGAGTACCTACTGAAAGTGATGCAAAGGGGGACAAACCATGAACCAGCAGCAAGACGTTGATGGTTGTTCTTGAGTAAATGCTATTCGTGGTAGCTCTAACTAGCAACTTACAGGACTTGAAGGATCTGTTACGAAGGCCTTGATACCACCTGACACATTCTTGGGTCTTGTAGAGTCTATACCTCAGTAAGGCTCCTCAAAGAACCAAGAGTTCATTAACCAGGGGGCTCATTATGCTTTGATTCAGCATAGAAGACTCACACTGTCAGATTCACTGCCTGAATTAAAGGTCAGTTTGCACCTGGAAAACCGAGCCAAACCCCCCTGTGGAGTCTAGTTTTACTGCTGCGAACACGGTCGGTGTAAACTCGGCCTTAAAGAGTGTCGGAGAAAGTGTCAGAGCGTCTCATCTGGGGGAGTCGGAGGTGTGAATGACGCCCGAGGTTCCTGCAAAGACACAAATACACGAGAGTTCATCATTGCACAGTCAGAATCGCTGTCCAGAGGAGTGTTGGTCCTGCTGAGACGCGGCGAAGCAGTGGAGAGGTGTATTTCTTGAAGTACCGGTGAAAAGATGCTCGATAGTGGAAGGTCAGTTCGAGTAACAGATCTGAGAGTTTGATTTATTAGATGCTAAAATGCTGCACAGTGGTTCATGGAACTAGGATTTAACTGTGGAGAGTTATCACACCGACTATCTTGCCTCTCCACAGTGGACTTGCACTAATCTTCTTACAAGATATTCTGCTCTAAATGAACAGATGTGTGCATTTACAGCTCGGTAAGATGACTAAACAAGCTTGACGGTACATCCTTAACTGATTTTTCTGCAGAATGAATGACATTTTTAAATAATTTTAAAGGGAGTCAAAGAGCCAGACACTTACAACCTGCTTGACTTAGATTTTATAGATAGCCCATAAACAAAAATTGGAATCAATTCAGTATATTTGACTTGCTGCCCAGTCCTACAGCCATAGTGTGAAAGCTGAGGAAGGTTCACCACTGAATTTTCAATGAAGCCTCCATAATTACATTACACATGACATTTTAATCTATTTTCTGTCATCTAGAATGTCATATACGAAGGTCAGAGTCTGTGCTTGTTCCTTAAATGAGGTTTTACAGAATTAATATTCAGTCCTTAATAATATTAGTGATATTTACCTGATAATTGATAATGATTTGCCTGACACGCCAGTTGGTTTGCTACACAGAACCATTAAAGAAGTTGTTTAGAAATAGTTTAAAAAAGTTCAGCCACTTCTAGACCCCATCCGCACTTAACCAAAAGGCTTATGGTTTCAAAAACGTTCTCCATAAAGACGGAGCTTTTTCAGTAAATGTGTCCGTCCACACGAATTCACTTGATACGCCTGAAAATGATGTAAAACACATGCCAGGCCTGTTGGTGGCGCTATGACGCTGTAACAGAAACAAGCGGAAACTGGTGGCGGGACTTTAGGCATGAAGAAATCTGTATATGATGTAAACATAGAACATAACTGCGGCAAATATGAGTGGACGAGCTGGTAGGACTCTAGTCTGGACGGACGATGAGGTGGAACTATCAGCAGGACATACGCAGCGCTATACGGAGACATTGTTGTCGTCGTTCTCTGAGTTTGGCGCATTTATCGAGAGGTGGAGCTATGAAAAAGAAGCGGACAGGGCGTAACAACGGTGCCACGTAAACGACGTTTTCAGATCTTGGCACTCTGGGACCTAGGTTCAGAAAGGATCGTTTTCAGACCCCCAAAACGCCGGCTTGGTGTGGACGATACACGGGTTGGATGGACTACTAGTGTGTTTAGGCCTGGGCTCGTCTTCATGTGGATGGGGCCTAGTCTCTCTTCAAGTATCAGAACATCGGGAAAAAGTTTTGGGGTTTTTTGTAATTTATTTCATTTATTTTTTATAGCTCATGAAAATCAGAAATCCAGTGTCTCAAGTTCATTCAAGTTTCTGTGCCAACAGTATAAATACTGCGTGTCTCTCGGTGCAAACAAAATCATGGCAAAGACTTGAAAGTTGTCCAGGAGAACATCATCGACACCCTCCACAGAGAGAGCAGGTCTATGCTGTTTGAATAGTATTTTACGCAAACTTGAAATGGAGTGTAGATTGGTCGAAAGTGAGTAGATTGAAGCCTTGCAAGATGGATTCTCTTGCGATCGTGGTCTTACAGCCTCTGTAAATCTTTGCAGATGAATGATGCAGAGAATTAAAGAAAAATCTTGCAAAAGACCCCAAAATAACCCTAAAATCACGCCAATTTGCATGGGACTAATAATATTACCTCCTTTTTCCCACGGTCAACATCAAAGATGACCTCCACAATTATAGGAAATTAGTACTTAACTAGCCTCTCAGGATAACATCCACAAATGAAAGAATATACCTTTGTACACCCATTCAAAGCCATTTGTTCTGTTATCAAGACTCTTAACTAACTAAACTTCTGTTGTTTCTTCCTCCTCAGGCCTACACAGCGACTAACCCCAATGGGACGACCACAGGGAAAACCTTCAAGGTCCACCTTCAGCTCTGGGACACAGCTGGACAGGAGAGGTGGGCTGCTTATCCCATTAAGTCTGGGTCTTTTCCCACGAGGGGGGGAAACTTCTAACAAGATAACCGGTTGTCAGGTGGTTCACATGTTACTGATGGTATCTTGGCGGTTAGATTTCAGTGATGCTTTAGGAAACAAAGCTTTTCTGTCTGTGAGCCACAGCCGGTGTGCTTGAAAGTCGAAGCCGTAGACCGTCCATGGAGATGAACGTTGCTACCGTTATGTTATCCGTGGGTTTGTTGTCTGCTGTTTTGAAGCCTTGACTTTGGCATTTGCTTGTCGCCATCTTGTTTTGTTTTTTTTTAAACCAGACGTAACAAGCTCCGCCCTAAAACATAACCTGCTTTGTTGTCTATTTTACTCTAAATAGGACCATAATTTACAAAATAAACATTACGCTGTATTAAAAAAGTCTTCAAACTAGCGATTGAGACCATAAACTCATTAGGAAAATGTTTACTGAGATAGCAAATCAATTGATAGGTTGGGTCATTTCCTCATACAATCGGCCTTCCAGAGGAGTCGCCCCCTGCTGGCTGAATGCAGGCTTAGCTAACTTTTTTTGTTGGCATCAATTTTCAGACCCATCTTTTATATACCATCTGAGGTCACAATGAAGTGTGCTCAGCTGCAGTTCCATTCATGGTTCTGAGACTCTGAGAGTAGATACAACCCAAAGTCCAGTTCTGTGGCTCATTGGGTAAGGCCATGGTCTTCCACACAGAGAGCAGGGTTCGAATTCATTCCTCCAGTGGTGAGAGGATGCCGCCATCGTTGGGCCCTCGAGCAAGGCCCTTAACCCTTCCTGCTCTTAGCAGTTAGCTGTGCCATAGCTAACCCTGCGCTCTGACCCCAACTAGGATATGCGAAAACAACATTTCACAGTACTGTAAAGATGTATTCCCGACAAATTTCTTTCAGGTTTCTTTATCTTCTTCTTCAGCAAGGATCTAGTCAGGAGAAAACAACCCGGATAAGTGCCATAAAACATCTAGATCTGCTTTGACTGTCCACTGATGGTGGTTTCCATATTTTAGGAAGACAGTTGACCAGCTAAAGTTTGAATGGAGCATTTATCTTGTTTAAAGTTAGGCAGCGACTTAGCTACAGTCACAATAAAATCACAAAAACACAAAAAGCCCAGACGAGTATTTGTGGAATTTAATTAGAGAAATGACTCCTCTGTTCGTATATTTAATCAATCAATCCAAAACTTTTTCCAAGCTAAAGTGCTAGTTTTGTTAGCCGCAAACAGCATTAGGCAGTATGGATTCAACACTCTTTACTGTTTAAGTAGAAAAGCACAATACCAAGGCGAACAAATGAAGTGAAACAAAACGGCCAGGTTTCCACACTCGACAATATTCCAAGACATTTCTGATTGTATTGAAATGAATGGGTGAAAGCAGGTTTTCCCTCCAAAAATACTTGTAAAAACTTGTAGCTTAGCTCTTTTTACAGCATTTCTCGATAGGAATAAAAACATTAAGAGCCAAAATTAAGAGCGTTTAACTGCAGTTCCATTCGTAACCACTAGATGCTAGCCTCGTTCCAGACCTCTGAATCCCAACCCACATCTAGATTAATTGGTTTTAGTGTCCTTTTAAGTTGGTTTCTGCATGTTGAGGAGACAGCTGACCAACATTTATCTTCTTAAAAGTTATCCAGCGACTTAGCTACATCTGAAATAGCAGCAATAGCGACACGTGAATCACAAAAAGTGGTGACAAGCATCGATGAGACTGACGTAGTCGTAGAATTGAGTTAAAGAAATGCAAAAAATGGTACCATCTCATAGCGAAAGTGCTACGTTTGTTAGCTGTAAATAGCATTGGCAGTGTGGCTTAAATAGGAACACCCAATACTAAGATGTACAAATAAAGACTGCGTGTTCGAGGCTATTCCAAGAAATTGCTGATTGCATTGAAATGAATGGCCTAAACCAGGTTTTCCCTCCAAAAATACCTGTAGAAACTTACATCTTAGCTCTTTTAAAGTATATTCTGATGAAAATCAAACTTTAAGACTCAACAGATGAACTCTCTTGGAGCTTGTTGATTGAACGCAAGCAATAATGCATCACTTTTCCTAGATCTAGTTGGTTTAAAGCTCCAGTATGACATCGTAGGGCGCTACAACACTTTCACATTCTCACATTTTTAAAAACTTCCCTGGTAAACCAAAGAAAAATATTTTTAAAAAATGTTAAAAAAGTGTAATAAAGTGAGGCCCACTGCTGAAATGTGGCGTGTATAGCCGCTGAAAGGTTGAAAGGGGAAACAACAGATCGGTATTTATGACTCTGAGTGTCAATCATGTGTGTGTGTGGTCTCTAATTGGACCCAACCTTGATCTGTTGATTCTGTTTCTAAAGGCCCGATGACTCACTGCTGGATGAGTCAGTGGCAGTTACATAATTTTAATTGCGTTTATCCGGCTCAGTGTAACGGAACAGATTTCTGTTTTCATGAACTCGTCCTCGTGGGGTGAAGGTTGACTTTGACTGTTGGGGTTTCTTCCCTGGTAAAGGAGTTTTTTGTGTTCTTCTTTGTCCACTGTGGAGGAAAACACATAAGTCATTCTGTAACGTTCGCTTTCAAAGATTTATTCTCCCGCGAATCGACTGTTCATTCATTCTCTACTGTAGCCGTGTTTCCATAATGTATTCTTATGTGCATTTTGAAGTACAGTGGTCCCTCGTCTATTGCGGGTTTTTGGTTCCAGAACCCCCCTGCGAAGTAGCGACCTTATATTTATTGTATTATTTATACATATTAAGGCTTTATAAACCCTCCCCACACTGTTATTAATCTTTCCCACACTCTTATAAACACTTCCTACACTCCTAAACCTTCTATCAAGAGGAGCTTCTACAGCTGTGTCCGATAATGAAACTAGCGACGCAGCGATCCACTTGGGAAAAATTCTGCCGTATTTTAAACACACCGACACCGAGGACGTCCGGCTGCCTACCTACCGGGAAACTGGTGACGATGTTACGGTAATCCTACAGACTGTCACCGGTTCTCTGACGGTCATTTCCAGCAAACTCTCACCGTGTGGGACCAAAGGTTCTGGCTGGCTTCCATCACCGCCGATCAATCAGAGACCGACTAGCTCAAGAGGAAGTTTTCCATACGTTCCATACATGTACGCTACGTATTTAATATGCAATTCAAAAATCCGCGATACAGTGAGACCGTGAAAAATCCATCCATACATCCATTATCTACCGCTTATCCGGGTCATGGAGGCAGCAGTCTAAGCAGAGAGGCCCAGACTCCTCCTCCAGCCCTTCCAATGGGACCCCGAGGTGTTCCCAGGCCAACCGAGAGACATAGTCCCTCCAGTGTGTCCTAGGTCTACCCCGAGGCCTCCTCCTGGTGGGAACATGCCCGGAAAACCTCCCCAAGGAGGCGTCCAGGAGGCATCCGGAACAGATGTTGGAGCCTCCTCAGCTGACTCCTCTGGATGTGGAGAAGTAGCGGCTCTACACCGAGCTCCTCACCCGATCTCTAAGGGTGCGCCCAGCCACCCTACAGAGGAAACTCATTTCAGCCGCTTGTATCCTGGATCTCGTTCTTTCGGTCATGACCCAAAGTTCATGACCACAGGTGAGAGTAGGAGCATAGATTGACTGGTAAATACAGAGCCTCGCCTTTCAGCCATTGGGGCATGGAACCGCGAAAAATGAACGGCGATTTGACGAGGGATCTCTGTTCTGCATCAGAAAATGGCGAAGCTCAACAAAAAACCTCCCCCAATTTTGAAAAACAAAGGGTTTTAAGCTTCTTGGAGGTGGTTTTTGACTTCTTTAAAGAGTTAACACGCTTCAAGGGAGGTGGACACTCCATTTTCGAATAAGCTCTGACTTTCTAAAGCATAAAACTTCATCGACGCCTGCTGACATGAAGGAATAATTACAACTTTCCCCACTGAAACTTCTCTCAATGATAGTTTAGTTTGTTTCTGCAGTTGGAAAACTCTGCTGTGTTTATTCCAGTCATGTTGCCTTTACTGCCACCTTCTGGCAAAACTGTGCAGGCCAGTTTGTTTGATGCACTTGCTCCTTTTTCAAATTATTTTAAAAGTTTGCCTCTAATTTGCTCGCCCCTATATGGATGCACATCTTATTTCACCGAAGCTGACTGAAAACAAAAATGTGCACACACGTTTTGGCCTTAACCGATTAAAATATTGATTGAAATAATTAGAGATTTAGGCCTTTCTACAGCCTCTACAGCATTTTGGGACCTAAAACTAACATGTCTAACAGTGCTCTTCAAAAATATTAAGTTACCTGATGGCTAACAGCTTGTTTTTGGAACTTTTTGAGATGAAAACACGGGAGCTCCTGCTTTATCTTCTTGCTTCTGCACTGGGAAACACTGCTGACTCAGATCACAGTACTGTTTGTGTATCTGTGTGATGCTGTTAATTATATTTGCCACAAAAGATGCGGCGGCCGTACGAGCTCGTAATTCATATTCATATTTCGTGAATAAAAACAGACCCAGACTAAAGATAAAGACCCGTCCCTGTCGGAGGTATTGCTGCATCTATGAATAATGTAGTTTTTCAAAATAAAAGCCCTCTGTTGCTTTCGTGTTTTTACCGTTTACTGTGTTTTTCTACTGCATCTCCCTGAAACTTACACCTATACTCTTAAGTTCATCAGACTGTTTGCTGTGGAAACACCCCTCGTATCTGCTGCCTTATCCTGATTGTTTGCATATCAAATATTTGCTTATAAGTAATGTTTGCTCAGAGTTATGTTCCCTGCTGGTATCACGCTAACATGCAACAGAACATACAGGTCAAACAGGGAAGTCCCAGAGCTAACCGCTGTGGATGGAAACAGCAGGACACTTTCGCTTTTGTACATTTTCTTCATTTAAGGCTGAAACACAGTGACTGTGATTTTAATAGATCCCTGTAAAATAACTGGTGTTCTGCATAAACTCAAAGTCAGTGCTTCTTTGTCATTTCTTTGTGCAAGAAGGTTTATATATTGGATTATTCCATCTCAAATTATCAGTGTCCTCCAGCTCGACCATCTCTGCTTTGTCTGAAACCTTTTTTTTTATCAATAACTAAGAATATTTTAAATAGTGTGTGAAATTTCAAATTGATATATCGAGTACTTTCTGAGATGCTAGTTGACCCCCCAAACAGCTCAAAAATCTTAGTTATATTTGGAGAACCATTCTAAACTCCTGAACTCTACGTGGATCAGACTGTCTACCAATGCCTTTATTTCTGTGCTACAACTCGTCAAACCTGCTCAATCAGTTATGAAAGTTTCATTTTTGTGACCAAGCCTTTCATTATTCATTCATTATTTTCAAGAAGGGGGACCGGAGGGTGTTCTCCAACTAGAGGGGGATCACACTCCTCAGCCTCCCCGGGAAAGTCTATTCCAGGGTACTGGAGAGGAGGATCCGGCCGATAGTCGAACCTCGGATCCAGGAGGAACAATGCGGTTTTCGTCCCGGTCGTGGAACACTGGACCAGCTCTAGACTCTCCATCAGGTTCGCCCAACCAGTCCACATGTGCTTTGTGGATCTGGAGAAGGCGTTCGACCGGATCCGGGACCCTTTGCTAAGGGCAGTCTGGTCCCTGTACGACCGGAGAAGGAGCCTGGTTCACATTGCCGGCAGTAAGACAGACCTGTTCCCGGTGCACGCTGGACTCCGGTAGGGCTGCCCTTCATCACCGGTTCTGTTCATAACTTTTATGGACAGAATTTCTAGGCGCAGCCAGGGGTCGGAGGGGGTCCGGTTTGGGGACCACAGGATCTCGTCTCTGCTTTTTGTGGATGTTGTGGTCCTGTTGGCTTCATCGAACCTGGACCTCCATGAGTGTGACCTCTAGATGTTGTGATGAAAAGTAAATGAAGTCCAATGAAGGTATAACTTCAGTGGATTAAGATAAGGGTTCAAAGATAAGTCTAAACATCAGCATTCATGCCTCAGGTGAAGTTCAACTGTTTAGGAGTGCAACTAGGTTGTAGTTCAGAGTTTACTGGTTTATGAGTCATACAGAACTGGACTGCACTCCTTTGTGGATGACAGGTTTCAATCTATTGTACTATGACATTTGTTATTTATGAGTCAAACAAGGTTATTTTGTGAAGCCACCTCTCTGGTTAGACTGCTGGCTCCGCGACCCGGCCCCGGATAAGTGGTAAAAGATGGATGGGTGGATGTTTCATTAGAGAATTACTTTATGTGTTTAGTTTTGTGTTATTGTGACATGCAGCTACACATAGTTAAAAATATCACTAATAAACTTATGCGTTATCAGTGTTATTGTTCATTTCTGCTCAGAAATTGAACTTTTCATGACAGCTTCAATTTTTTTTCATACTTCAACTCACCCACAATAAGAAATTATGTTGTCGACTCATTCAATATTACAGATTCTGAGTCAGTGACGTGAAGAGAAATAACAGTGAAAGTTTCAGGGTTTTATCTTTAATAGTTCCTGAGATGTTGTCGTTCAAACAGCCTCAAAGTCCAACGTGAGAAAAAAAAACTGCTCAAAGTTGGGAAAGTTTTAAAAAAAATGTATCTAGTAAAGTTTTTGATATGTCAAGCTAAGCATGCCGCGTATGTTTCTAAATATCTATTTCTTGCTGTAAAAATTCCAGACAAATCGGACATGGTGAGCAGGAACTGCTCTAAAAATCTGATGAGTTGAGATGGAATGACGTATCGGAAGTTTTGGCCACTGGGGGGCAGCAGAGACGAGCTTCAAATACCAACGTTGCTGGCGAAGTCGATATCGTCAATGTGTTGGAGAAAAGTTGCCTATTTGTATATCTGGCCGACACTGAGCAACATTCGCTTCCATCAGGAGTCTTGCTCCTGTCTGAATATAAATAAAACATTTGGCTTTTTAAATCTCTGTTTTGGTCATCACCATCCTTCGAGGGAAATATTTGAATCTCTGGCAGCTAATAGATCCACAATGTCTTACCAGATAACTGTGTTCATCTGCTGTTTGGTGTTGGACCGACATTCCTGCACTGCGTTTTTTTAGCTTTTTATTTGCGGTCACTGGAAACACCTGTTAGCTGCAGAAACGGTTTTTCTGCAGCAGCACCTAGTGGCTGTCAGAGGAACTGCAGCTTCAGGCAAACCAGTTCTGACTTCAGATCTCCACTGTGGGGTTCGGTGTGTTTTAATCCCTAATTTATCGGCCTCGTGTAACAGCCTTGTCGTGCTGAAAACCAACATCGCGTTGTGTTTTGGTGTTTGTGCTGCAGGTTCCGCAGCCTGACGACGGCGTTCTTCAGGGACGCCATGGGGTTCCTGCTGATGTTCGATCTCACCAGCCAGCAGAGCTTTCTCAACGTCAGAAACTGGATGAGTATGTTTTTTTTTATCTATATCTATTTATTTATTAAAGTTTTTATTGCATCTACTCATAAATGAAAGGAAGATGAAGGTGACATTGAAGAAGCATGAATTGCAACAGGACAGTTTTCTGTTCTACTCAAGTTCCCCCGATGCAGTTTATCAGTTTTACATTTGCACGTGTCATTTGTTTGTTGTTTATTTGCTTTATTTACCAGGCCAGCTACAGGCCAACGCCTACTGTGAGAACCCAGACATCGTTCTGGTCGGGAACAAGGCGGACCTGGCCGACCAGCGGGAGGTTCAGGAGAAACAGGCCAAGGAGCTGGCCGACAAATACGGGCAAGTTCAATGTGCATGTGCCGCATTTGTTTTTGAGTAAGTAGAACTCGGATGTTAAGAATGCTGGAGACGTGAACAGTGGGTAGAGTTGTAATAATTGTGCCCTTAAATTGATTTCAAGTCTCAAGGTAACCAGCTTTTGTACGGTCGAACACTATTTACAGCTACGTCCTGCACTTTACTGTAACTTTAGGTGACACTCGAAGTGCTTTGAGTGATTACTAATAAATAGCTCAGTTCAGTTGCCTGTAAGAGTTAAATTTCAAACTGACTTCAGCTGCTTTCAGCTTCATTAAACACTTCAAGACCTTTACCTTTCAAACCTTCAACTAACAAACTGCTTCAAGTGTTTCAAATCCAAGCAGTACTTCACATCAAACAAAACTATTTTACTTTATTTGTTCCATTTTTTTTTATCATGTTTTCTTGAATTTTGTTATGCTAAAAATGCATATCCATCCATCTTCTACTGCTTATCCGGGTCGCGGGGGCAGCAGTGTAAGCAGAGAGGCCCAGACTTCCCTCGGCCCAGACACCTCCTCCAGCTCTTCTGGTGGGACCCCGAGGTGTTCCCAGGCCAGCCGAGAGACATAGTCCCTCCAATATGTCCTAGGTCTACCCCGAGGTCTAGAGCCAAAAGCTGTGAACGGGGATCGGGTCGCCGAGGCTGCCGCCTTCGACTGCTGCCCGATCCACGTAGCACGGTTCCCTCTGTGGGTGGTGGGCCCACAGGAGGTTGGGCCAGTGTTGTCCGTTCGGGCTGAGCTTGACCGGGTCCCGTGGGCAAAGGCCCGGCCACCAGGCGCTCCCACTTGAGCCCCAACCCCAGGCCTGGGTCCAGGGTGGGGCCCCGGGTGCTCCATACCGGGCGACGTCACGGTCCTTGTTTTTTGTCTATCCATGGGGGTTTTCGAACTGCTTTTAGTCTGACCCATCACCTAGGACCTGTTTGCTTTGGGAGACCCTACCAAGGGCATAAAGGATCATTCGGGCACTCAAACTCCCCCACCATGATAAAGTAGCAGTTCAAAGGGGAGTGAAAAAAAATGCACATATTATTCTTCTTGTTATTGTTATTATTATTGTATCTATACTGGGAAATAATTGTAACGCGTCTCTCACACAGATTTCATAGAGCAGGTTAACTCTAAGAAAAGCACTGAGGCAAAACACAACATCACAGACAAGCAGCAACGACGTCTCAAGGATTTCGCAATAACTTCCTGTTAGACGAGCTAAAAATAGTGTCCTGGTTGCCTTCAGCCAACAACAACGACAAAGATTTGTTCCAGGAAGTGATAAACGCTGCCCCAAACTCAGGTGAACTTTAAACGGTTCATGGATGAACATTAGATCACAGATTTACCTGTATAGATATGCACCATTACTACATTCCATCTATTTAACTAATAAATCAGGTGTTTAGTCTTGAAATGAACCCGACTTGTTGTCTTACAGTGAGTCAACATATTCAGTTATAATGGAATGAAACAGAAAAAGTTAATGAAGCAGAAAACAACAAAGGGTTCTTGGTGTTTGGACTTCATGAATTATCACATCAGTTCATCCATTATTTAACTTTATTGATCGATTGCGTGATGATTGATCAAGCCGATGTCAGTGCTGGTGGGATCACACTGATACATAGAGGTGGTTCGGACATCTGATTTGGATGCCTCCTGGGAGACTTCCTTTGGAGCACATCTAGCTGGGAAGACACCACGGGGTAGACCCAGAACTCACTGGAGGGATTATACACCCATCAGTCACAACATCTTGACCACTGAAAGGTGAAGAGAATACCATTGATCATATTGGTACTATGTGGTGTTCTGATGGAAAACCTTGATCAGACTTAGACACCCAAGTAAACATCGTCCCACAACAAGCACACTCCCTCATGCTGATGGAAATCCCAAATGTCACTGTCAATGCCCCCCACCACATGGAAACAACATCAACCAATCAGGAACATGTTGAGGAACATGACAATGACCCAACATGTTGATGTGACCTCCAGACTTCCTACAGCCCATTCTGATCAAGCATCAACAGGATGCAGTGGAACAAGTTGGATTGACAGAGGCCCCACTGGACAAGCCAGAGTACCCAAAGGATCCAGTGCCCTGGTCCTGGTTCCAGACCCCATAGGACACCCTGAGAGGTCCTCTTGTCCATGCCCAATGGTTCAGAGCATTTTTGACCACATAAGGGGGACCAACACAATATTAGACAGGTGGTCGTGATGCTATACCTGATTGGTGTATATTATACGTGGCCTGGGAACGCATCGAGAACCCCTGGAAAGAACTTGAAAATGAGGGATGGATGGATGGGTATATAAAATGCTTTCTGAGATACAGGGTTTTTCAAAAACTGCCTGTCGACCCACTTTCGGCATGTTTTTTTTTAGGCTGTCTGAACATCAATATCTCTGGAACTATCTGAGCAATGTTCACTGTTATTTCTCATCCTGCTAACTAGCACTATTTTCTGAACCACATGTAGCTGCATATCACAATAATACAAAACTAAGTATATAGAATACTTTAAAATATGAAATACTTGATGGAAACATTTGAGATGTAATGACCCAAATGGAAATCAATGTTACAACTGATCTTAATGGACTAAAACCCTCTGAAACCTTCTGCTAAACCCTTCCCTCACACTTCCTTCTTGTCCCTAACAGGATCCCGTACTTTGAGACCAGTGCGGCGACGGGAGCTGAGGTGGACAAGGCGGTGATAACGCTGCTGGACCTGGTCATGAAGAGGATGGAGCAGTGCGTCGACAAGCCTCCAGCCGAGCCGGCCAACGGGAACGGAGCCACGAAGCTCGGCGATGCACAGCCCAATGAGAAGAAGTGTGCATGTTAGACGAAGACGCCGAATCAGGACAACCACCAGTCAGCGCTCCTCCTCTGTCTTCTGTCACAGTCCCTCCTTCTTTTGCTTTTTTGATAGCATGTTTCTTCATCTTCACTTTTCTTCTCTTTGAAACTAACTTTGAGCCGCCCTCTCCTCCTCTTTTGGCTCGTTTTTGCTGCCCTTTATTCTACTTTATCCTCCCCAGACTGTCACTGGAACAGCTCTACCCCCCTCTAGTGGACATTCGAGGTAATGCAGCCTCAGCTCTGTCTGCCTTCAGGAGGAATTGAAACCAGGAGGGGACAGTTTCATCACTGTCGAACACATAATGTGCCTTGCTGAAAACATGCAGCCTGGGAATTAAACTCCGCATGCTCTCAGTTTCTCTGCTCGCAAGTGCTGTGGATGATTTAAACGGACCTAAACGCTAAAAAAAACACGTTTAAAAGTTTAATTTGGAGGTAAATATTCAAGCTTATGTTAAATCTGGGGCATGAAGTGTTTAATATCAGGCTGTGTGTCTGTAAATTCAGTCTCGGTCCTCTCCTGAAGCTTTTCCTCCTGCACCAGGGTGAGGAAATGTGTATTTTTATTAGATTTTTTTCTCTTTTTCCACACTGGGTTCTATGCTGTACTCACACTGGCCACATGCTGGTTATTTTTCAGTGTTTAGATGCCACACGTTTGGGTAAAAATGCACTAAACTGTGTCGACTCTGGTTAAGATTGATTCTTTTGTCTGCTTGTTAGCTTCTCCTGCTAACTTTAGCATATATAATGAAACCTTGAGCCTATATTTAACTCTCCATTGGTGATAAATAAGAATATACGACACTACCTAAGACACAGTGAACAGGAGGCTAATGCTATGACTGAATTAGCTTATTCTGCTAATGGCTACTTGCTAATCTTGCAGTTATCAGAAGATTTTGCTATCGCTAACTTCTTGTTTGGTAATGCAGCAAGCTAAAAACTGACTAGCTAACACAGTAATGCCTGCAGGTATGCTCAGTGGCTGCTAGCTGGATGTTAATTATCAATGGCGGCACCATGTTTTTAAGTGAAGACAGTGTTTTAGGAGCTTTTCTCACAACACTGACACAGTATCTTGGAATCAACAGCTCCTTATGCTCAAGATTGTGGCTTCTTGTGCCAAATACTTGAAGTTTTTTGCTAAAAGAACGCCCATCTGACCAATTTCTCAATCCTAAACAACAGGATGTGATCAGTTAAGCTAACGTAGCATGCCCTACTGTGCATTTCTTTGTGCGTAAATAGCGAACTGCCATGCGATTAATTAGGAGAAGCATTGTTTGGCTACTTTATTTACTTATATTCCATTTAAAACACGGGACACGTTGCCATTTGAGGCGACTTTCCCCTGCAGGAGCGAGGTGGAATTGTTCTTGTAGTCTGATCTCTCAGTTCTTGTGGTTTTTTTTGACTATGGCGTCAGCTCCCAAGTGCGCCAAAACTACAAAAACAGTAGTAGGTACTGGGAGTAACTTACATTCTATGAGCACATTGGAAACATAACAATGGAGGGTTTGTTATGTTGGCGTGTACAGTGAATTTTACGTTTAAGTTAACCGACAAGGACATTGAGAAAGAAGAAAGATGGCGCCCGTTGTCGTCTCTGAGTTTAGCCAGCTAGCGTTCCTCTTTTCAGGGCCGCTCAGACGTACCTTTCCTGCAGTTCGTACGACTTTCTCCTTTGAAAACAACCCCTAAAGAGGTTCTACAGGTGTGGTTCCTGGGGTTAGAACATGCAAATAGGGTCTGTGCCGCCCTAAAACCCAGCCTGCAACTTCCTGCAGTTGAAACCAGCCTTTTGTAAGTATTATTTCCGAGCCCTACTTTAAAACTGCTTCAATTAGCTTTAGTTAGCAACCTGGGTATACGTTACGCCTCCATGATGATGCTTTGGTCCATTGCAGACTTGCAGTTAAAACCCTTATTGTAGGACCGGTGTGGGTACAGCAGGACACGTGTGCACTAGAGTAAAAAAGCCAACACTGTATATCATTAATGGTGTGTTTACCAGGATAGACGTATTGTTTCCAAACTGATCTACTGCCTTGGCTTTTAAAGCGTTATTCCACTTTGGTGAGACTCACTTTAATGTCTGTGGGAGTTTGAGACAAGTCAACTAAAAGCATTGGATGTTCTGGAGACGCGTTGTCGCCGTAGCTTTCTAACAACTAACTTAAAAACAAATTATAATTAATAGCTTTAAAAATAATGCCTATTTCACAGAGAAAACCAACAAACAAAACCATTTTTATCCTTTTTGCCATGAAAATAATAAGAATGGAAAGTGGAAAGTCCGTCAGGTGACATTCGATCTTCAGTGCAGCTGAGTTTAGATTCTGGCTTCTCTCGTTTCAACAGATGATCTCTAGGGTTGGTCCGAATAGCAGTATCTGTGCTTCGGATATTCGGATCCAATATTTGCCAAATATTCAAATATTCAGTTCGTACCGCGTTGTCGCCGGGGGGGCGGAATGACACAAGAGCATCACACCGGAGTTGACAGGTCCGCGTACTAGAACCACTACGGTGTTCTAGAGCTTTGGCAACACTCGGCAACACTTGGCAACGCTCGGCAACACTCGGCAGCATTCGGCGACACTCGGCCGCCGCTCGCACGAATATTCGAATATTCGAATATCAAAATTATTATTCGAAAACCTCCACAACTAACGTATATTCGAATATTCAGGACCAGCCCTAATGATCTCACAAAGTGAAATATGGCTTTAAGGCCCCATAATGTACATGACCAATGTTGTTAGAAGATACAGTGACCAACTATTTATATTAAAGAAATGTAAAACATGTTGTCATTTCCATTGCCATGTTTTTGTTCTGGTCTTTAAATCTCTCACTCTCCCATTTTATTTTACTTTAATTTAAATGTCCGTCGAGAAACTGCGTTTACATTTGTGCTTTACTTTTCTTTGCTTTGGTTTTCTTAAGCTCGGCTGTCTGATTAACCCATAAGTGATTTTTTTGACAGTTGTCTCTAATGCAGTGTTAGAATTCTTTAAAAAGTACAGTAGAAGACCTTTTTTAAGTCACTGCATTGATGAACTTAGTCTTATGTTTTGAGGCTTAACACCATAAACAGACACTTCAGAAAGTATTTAGACCCTGTCAATTTTTGCATACTTTATTTTGATAAAACTGGCATTTTTTCCCCATCAATCTACACTCAGTAACCCAGAACAAGGAAGTGAAAACAGGTTTTTTTTGAGGACACTATAAAAATGCATTAAGACCCTTAACTTGTTACGTTATAGAAGCTCCTTTGACAACTTTAAGTCTTTAAGGTAAAGTCTCAATAGGCTTTACTGTACAGATGGTGTTACCTTTCTTGCTCGGTTGGTGATCAGTATCTCTGTCCTTGCTGCTGCGAAGCACCGCCATAGCATGATGCTGCCACCGCCATGCCTCACTGTAAGGATGCTGTTATCGTCCTTACCATAGACATATATACGTAGACGCCGCATTGACTGCTGCTACCGATTGGAGCCGACGTGCCTACGCGGCGGCCATCTTGGTACAGTGCCACTCGCCCCTACAGTGCATTACGTCTATAGAGGAATGACATGTCTGCACTATATAAGTGATCATAAATCCATCAGTTGTCAACATATATTGTTTGTTACAAACGTCAGACATGGAGGACGGACAGGCAGACATAAATAGAACAAAAGCATCCAAGCATCCTGTGTCAAAGCTACATGTGTGACGTTTTTAACAAACCAAACCGTTTAGAAATCGGTCGAAAATTCAGTGAATAATTCTATTTTAAGATTGTGGAGTACCTCTTACCTCCATAGACTTACATTCACTCCCCCCTCTGCTAGCCCTGTACCAAGATGGCGGAGCTTTAGGCACGTCCCTCCACAGTCAATGCGGCGTCTACATATATATGTCTATGGTCCTTACGCCTGTCCTGCTCCCTTAGTCAGGTCAGAGTTAGTGAAGCCAAGATAAAGTTATATTTGGACTGGAAGTTTGCCATTGGTGGGCTGTAATCAAATTCAAGAGCTCAAGGATTATTAATCCAAACTGGATCCACCTGACAACAGTTTTCCTTACATGAACTCCCACCTTTACCTGCCTTTAGATTCACCAGAGACGAGGGAGATGATAAGTCTGCCTGCTTCCAGATGACAGATGAATTATTTCCATGTCTTATTAAGAGTATAGCTCCACAACATTCCCGCGGCTCGGTCGTTAAAGGACACTGGAACCGTGACCAGTGGTTTTCCAGTAGGCCGGCATCAGTGTTAAGAATGGTGTGGCTCATGAACGGCAAACACCTGCTTGTTCACTGGACACTTGGAGGTTTTCAAACGAATAAATCGATGAGCTCTTTTTTCATTTGAAACCCAACCAGAGTCACTTGCCAGCAGCTGATCTCGGTGCCAAATTAACCAACTGCGAGTCAGAACATTACTTCCCTGCTTATACGCCCTTACGGGTTGTTTGTACCGTTTTCAGCTAATCATCTGTTGATTTTATCTTTTTTTTCTGCTTGTAGGTTACGTATTATTAAAGAACAGGTCGTAATCAGTATTTTTAAACACTTAAAGAAGCAGTTTAGTGACATTCTCGTAATGTGGCCGTTTCATTAATGAAGAAAGTGGTACTTCAGTTCACTTAAATTCAGTGTTTGGCCACTGGGGGGCAGCAGACTGAGCTGAAAACAAAGCAGTGACGTAATTTTTTGCCATAGCAAACAGCTGCCTGGTCACACAGAGCTTAACCTTCAGTTTTAACTCAACATTCAACCCCTTTTTAGTTTCACGAGCGTGTTGAGACAGTAAATGTGCCGTAAAAGCAAAACTATGAGCTAAAAGAGGCTAAAAAGCTCTCCGTGGCAGCGTGGCACCGTGCAGCCATGTCGTCCACTGTTTTGAAGAGAAAATACTGATTAGCGCAGCTTTAAAACGTCACGTGTCCTTCAGATATTTCTGAAAGTGTTGATTTTATTAAAGCTGCTGACGTTTTTCTCGTTTTTCGAAAAGTTTCCCCGTTTTTTGTTCAGAGTTTGGTGAAAGCAGCGCTTTGATCAGGACGACATGCAGCTAATTTGGGTTAAAAAGCCACAAAACATCCTCAGTAATTTTAATAAACTTACTTTGCAGGGACTAAACGACGACTTAGATCAACTTGAGACAATCTTCAGAGACAGCTTGTCGGCTTTCCTTCCTACGTTGCTCATCATCCTTTCACACTTTCGTCCTTTTGATTCCTTCTTTTGCTCCATGATTCCTCCATGATTCATCCTCAGTGTAGTTTTTGGATTCACTTTGAAAGTTTACACAGTTTGCAGAGTCATGTTGTGCCTGTTCTAACAACTCTTCTGTCTGATCCTCTGTAAAGTTTGTGAGCTACTGAATATTTTAATGCATTATTGATTATAGATTTCAAAGCAGAGGCGAAACAGAAGTCCTGATGTTCTTTTTGTTTTTCTGTGTGTATCCAAACAACTAATCGATCCGAGTTACCTCTAAGAGCTTTTATTTTTGGAGATCCTCTGTGTGTGAACTCCCTCTGATGCCTGCGGTTCGTATCGTTTGTTCGGGTTTTTTTTTTTTCTTCAATGTGCGTTTTCGATGCCTGTGTGTGTTTGTTGCACCGTTAGCATGTTTGACACCCCGAGAATGGAATGACCTGCGATGCGTTCAGTGTTTCCGATGCCAGAGCTGCAAATAAATCTCTGTTGGTTTTATCCTGTGGTTTTAATTTTTTCCTTTCCCAGAAGTGACTGAGAAGTAGCCGCCAATAAATCTTGCATGCAAAAGATATAAAACTTGGGGATGCTACAACAGTTTGTGTGCAGACGTTTCACTCTTTTGAATGCAAGAAAAGGCTTTTGTCAGTAATTAGAAGTAAGCCACGTAGAGCCGTTGAAAAGAAGACGGCTTTATGACTTCATGACAGTGATTTAAGCTGGAAATTATCTTTGTAGAGCCAGTTGTTGGCATTTTATCGAAGCTGAGGCATTTGTTAAAGGTGATAACTGACTAACTGTGCAGTACTTTTCTCCAGGCATTGTGAGACCTGACAGCTGATTAAAGATGACTTAGTGCTGCAATCACTTTAATATCTGTTGTGCATTTCGGCGTCAGTCTTCACCGCTCTACGGAGCCCCGAAAGGGACATTAGCAGAAAAAAATTAAAATGTAAGTTTCTCGTGCGCACGCAAACTTCCAGCATCAATAACTCATTAGAGATACGTTGTCAGAACATAATCGATGCCTCTTTCCATCGTTGTCAGGTAGACAATGTGCTACAAGCCCAGCTTTATCAACAGTAGCTGTCTTTCAGGCTGCAGAAATAACACTGGTGTCTGTGCAGAAGGCTGGGTGATGAGTGCACAGGGACCGTCTGCAAATTGCAATTTTGCAGACGGTATGATTTTTATATCTACATGTATCTCAAACCAAGTGTTGTGGTCTGATCAACAGGAGCCAGTCGATGGCTGCAGTGATTCTGGTGACACTACGGTGTATCAGGGTGACGTTATTGAACATCTGTGTGGTGTCTCGCTCCACTGTTGCAGCAGTTTTGCAATTTGCAGACGGTCCCTGCGGCTTCTCATAGACACCAGTGTTATTTCTGCAGCCTGAAAGACAGCTACTGTTGATAAAGCTGGGCTTGTAGCACATTGTCTACCTGACAATGATGAAAAAGAGGCATAGATTATGTTTTGTCAACGTGTCACTAATGAGTTACTGATGCTGGAAGTCTGAATCTGTGAATATCTTTCCTGTATTATCATTTTCAGACAAGAACGCGGAGATGATCTGCTGGTCTATTGTGCATGCTGGCAGTGTGTACAAACAGGGAATTATCTCCTGTGCGTGAGAAACTTTCATTTTAATTTTTTTCTGCCCGTGTCCCTTTAGGGCAGGGGTGTCAAAGTCCGGTCCTCGAGGGCCCCTATCCAGCATGTTTTAGATGTTTCCCTCTTCCAACACACCTGATTCAAATGATCAGGATGGTTATCAGGCTTCTGCAGACCTTGATGATGAGCTGATCATTTGAATCAGGTGTACTGGAAGAGGGAAACATCTCGAGGACCGGACTTTGACACCCCTGCTTTAGGAGCTTCATAGTGCTCTGATTCAGATATAAAGGAGTTTCTGGGGAGGCTTTTTTTTGTGGATGTCTTGTTCAAAAATTACCACTGTGCTTCTTTTAGGATGAGCAGCTGGAAATCCTCGGTCTGGTGAGTTTTTGTTTTTACACTGGTTTTGGGGAGAAACCATTGGACTGTAGGTGAAAGATGGGGGTCGATTGTGGGTCTGAAAATCTGAATCTGCATTATTTCCAACAGTCAGCAGGGGGCGACTTCTCTACTCGCAAAAAGAAATCAGATTATATAGAAATCTATTAGAAAGTGACCCTACTTCCTACTTGATATGCCACTGTAGTGAAAAAGATCCAATGGGTTTATGGTCTGAATGACTAGTTTCAAGACTTTTGAACACACTATAGGGTTCATTTTGTAAATTATCGTCCCATTTAGAGCAAAGTAGACGACAAAGCTGCATAACATTATTGAATTCTCAATCAGATCCACCTTTCGCGTGTCTGGTTTTAAAGACCCAACATGGCGACAAGCAAATGCCGAACTCAAGGCTTTAGATGGAAGTCCACAAACCAGCGGATGCCGTCAAGGTTGCGATGTCCGTCTTTGTGCGAATTTCAAAACATGCATTGCTTTGTTGTCTTTTTTTCTCTAAATGGGACGATGGTTTATAAAATGCACATCAAAATGTATTGACGGAGACTTGAAACTAGCGACTGAGACCATAAACTCAATGGGAAGATGTTTACCGAGGTAAGAAGTAGGGTCGTTTTCTCATAAACGTCTATACAATTGGACTTACTTTTGCAATCAGAGGAGTCGCCCCCTACTGGCCGTTAGAAAGAATGCAGGTTCAAGCCACTTTAAGTTGGCTAAACTTTTCTGACACGTCCATTTTTTTATACACAGTCTCTAGGAATCAGATAGGAACAGGTCAATCTTATTTTATTAACAAAATGAGACAGTAATTTTCTTTAAGTGGACACCTCACAGCTCGTGTAACTTCACCTTTATGTAGATTTTGCTTGAAAACAGCAACCGCCACTTCCTACTTCTAACTCTCAGACACCAATCTCTTCTTTCGAACAAGCACAAGGGTGGTTTTTGCCTATTTATCATATCAAAGTTCTTTAGAGTCATTGCTGACAAGGTGTCAAACTGTGGAAACCATTTTATTTTCCTGCTTTGCGCACCTTTAAAGGTTTGGCTCGTTCATATAATTTCTATGCAGATGACATTCAACTTTATGTACATTAAAATAACCCCAGCTAAGCCATAGTGTTTCTGGTAGACTTGTGCTTTGAATACAAGATTTTCCTACGTACAGAAATGAGCTGAAGATAATAGATGCCTAGAACTAATGAAAACATAGCTTAGCACGTTGACAAAAGTGTGATTTTATTTGCAGTAAATTCAAAAAGTCATCAAACTATGTTCTCAGATGGTTCAGATTTTGGTTCAGTTCTTTACATAACTAACGTCTGTCAGAAAAAGGTGCAGAAAAGGCCACTTTCTTCTTACTAATGGCTCAAAATTGCTTTTTCTGTGATGTCTTTTCATCCACATTTGGACGACAAAAAGCAGAAATGAGCCCAAGTAGGTAAAACAGTAGATGGCGCTCCCAAAAAACGGATTCTTCATACAAAAGCAACATACAACAAATGCCTCGGATTCACAGTGGAGAAGAATTTATTTGTATTTTGTTCTAAGAAAACTTCTCACCAAAAGAGAGAGGACGCGAGACATAAAAATAAATACCCGAGAACAGCAGAACCAGTCAGAAGTTGGAGTGTAGTTACAAAAATAAGTCTGTGTGTGCTACTTCTTGTTTTCTTTACATTTCTGCAGATGCCGTCATTTTGCTACGAGGAAAAATTAAGCAAAGAAAACAAACAAACAGTGGTGCAGCAGCTACAGCTGAGCTCTGACACTGGTTCATAGAGAAAACACGTGATTTAGGCTCCACTTTCTAAAAAAAAACCTAAACAAATGTAAACATGACAGAAAATTCAACTTGCAGGTGAACAGTTTTAGCTTTACATGTTCCTAACAGACGTCCTTCAAGCGGCTAACATGCAGTTGACTGCTAGAAAATGACTGAGTTCAATTATATTCAATCGGATTCCTTCAAATTAAAGGACTGATGGACTTTTTTTTAAGGTATTATCAATACTGGAGGATGAATCGTGTAAATTAAACTAATTTTCCACGTGAATTTAACGAACCAGTTCTGCTCGTTTCTGAAAAAAAACCTACAAAACTATGAGTCGATGCAGAACAACAAACAGATTTTACAGTAAATAACAGCATATGTTCAGAGTCGCGTTGCATTCACAAAATTGGATACCTTATCTTGTAATTCGGACTTAACCATCTGATAATTATGGTGTACAACAGACTAATGTGGTAGAAATGATTTTTCTCCCTAACCTCACCCAAACCAGTCGAGGCAGATGTCTGCCCTCCCTGAGCCTGGCTCTGCTGGAGGTTTCTTGCTATTTTTCCTTAAACTCTGAGGCAGAAATCTCCACTTCAGTAGCACTCATATACACCAAACTTTCCTCTTTAATTCCCATCTATATTCTGAATATTTTTACCAAAGGGGTTGTTCATATATTAGTCTTTGGCCTTATTTATAGAGCATTTTATTCCATAAAACATGGTAAAAAATTGATGTTTTTGAGATTGTTGACAGCTTCTTTTTCTAGTTTGTGGAGTGATAAAATGCATCATCTAAATCCCCTCTGTGGAAACATTTGATTTTAACATATCAACAAAATGAAACTAAAGATTTGAAGCTGGCTTCGGGGGGTGTTCAGATTTCTGTTGTGGAAATTAATGCAAATTAGGACGTGTTTAGACATTTTAGCACCTTATTTTCATACGTAAACATACATGTTCAAACATTTTATTGTAAAAAAAACCAACTGGGGATGTTTATTGGTGGTATTAGTTAAAGTTTTACCCTATCCACCTGCACTTTTTCCACTTAAAAACACAAAAAATCCCAGACAAGTTCTGATTACTAAGACTCAATCTCAAGATTCTGTCGAGGTTTTATAATTCCACTTTGTAATCACCAGACCTTTTTGTCCTTTTGTGAATGCAGCACGCCTCTGTGCACTTGGCCTGTAGTTCTGAAATCTTCCACACAGTTATAACCACTTTTTTGAGTAAACATTTAACCTGTAGTCTATCCTGAATGTGTTTAAGGTGCCTTTAGGTGACTGAATTTAGAAAACAGTGCGTGTAAAGTGAGATTTTCCATCGATACAGCAGCAAAATCCCATAAAACACCTGAAACTGAACTCGAAAATCATCCAACGTGTCATTCTCTAAAGTTAAAAAGGTTTCCCCACAAGCAACTAACAATACAGCGAAGTCAATAATCTTCAAATCACATAAACGACATTAACACACACAAAAAATAACAACGCATCCGATATAAATAATCTCTTAATCGTGCCTACGTGTGAATCAAAAACAGCTACAATCACTTTCAAAGATCCCTCCGTTTTCCCACAGGGCTATCTGTTTGTTGCGTTACCCTGTAAATAGTGAACAACCAAATACTGCAGGCGAAGAAAATCCCTCCTCATGAAAGAACTGAGAGCAAAGAGTCGGTAAATACAAACTGAGATATTGGAGAAGTCTGCTGAACTTACAGGATCCAGGGACTCGCTTTCTTTTCCATTGAGACTTTAAGGCGGTGAAGCTTTTGTGCAGCTGAATGTAGCAGAAAATTCACAACTTCTGCCTGTTTAACAGATAAAAACCTACGAGGAACCTTAAATCAGATCCTTACTACTACCACCAGCAGGATTTCCTTTAATGTGTCTTGGCACCAAACTCATGTTTTGATTGTGTTTTCAGGCTGTCAGCGAGGCCATGAGTCCACCAGGAGCTTCCTCTTATATTATTTTGTATTAACTGGATAATGTTGTAGTTCCTCCTGATCACCAGTAGAGGGCGACAAGTAGGGAACACTGAAATTTCATGCCAAATTCTGGAAATATGGTTTCAAATCCTTTAGATCGATGAAATTAAATTGTCAACCCTCCAGTTAACTGTGAGATTAAGTGTGAGAGAAGCACCCAGTTTATCATAGAGTATAATTGGGAGGAACATCACCAATGCATCATGAGTTTTCCACAACTTAGCACCAGATTCCATTTGTTTTTCTTGGGAAATTGCATCAAGTGTAAAATAATGAAATATCTCAGCGTTTAGCCCAAGTAAAGGAGAAGATCCTGGTGGTCTTTGGGTTTTTTTTTTAGCTTAAAAGATCAACAAACCTCGTAACTGTAAAAAGCCGCTGGTGGCAGAATCATGAAGACATAACCTGGTTTGTGTTTTTAAAAAAATCTATATATATTTACAGGTAGCTGCTTTCTACTGGCAGGGTTTTAGACTTTGGTGACGCTGCCCGTTTGTTCTTCCGGCTGCTGGTCTTCGTCTTCGTCGTCGACGCTCAGGTCCAGCCTCAGGTTGTCCAGAGTCTGACGGATGGTCAGCGTCTCTTTACGCCTGCAGGAGACGGAGATGATGCTTTGTCAGACAACCAGTGGAATCATGGGAAGGTATGTGTACGAGAAAGAGTCAGGAAGTAAATAAAACCAGCTAGAGGGAAGTGAGGAGATACACGATATGAGCAAAAGTACTGGGACACACCTTACGATCACTGAGTCCAGGTGTTTCATTTGGAAAACTTACCACAGGTGTATAAAATCGAGCGCTTAGCCGTGCTGTCTGCATTTACAAACGTGAAAGAATGAGTTGTTCTGAAGGTTTCAGTGAATTCAAACGTGCTGTTTGTGAAGTTTCTCCTCTGCTAAATGTTCCACAGTCAACCGATTATTAAAAAGTGGAAGCGTTTAGGAACGACAGCACATTGGTGCATTTTACCTGTGGCCAGGTATCAATGTTGTGATGACTTTCATCTCAGGAGTTATTGTGTTACTGCGCTGGGTGGGACAGTAAACTCATCCCTGATGAGGTCGACCACAAACATCATCCCTGCACCATCGAGCCGATAGCGTTTTATTAAATTAATCATTTAACGTACAGAGAATATCTCTCCTTCCTCTCGGTCTTTCCACCATCTTGTCTGTTTAAGACACTCTTGCGCTTCTTAAAAGTCCTCCTCCCTCCTAACAGTTTCTCACATTAGCAGCTCTCTTAAGGCCTGAGACGCTTTGTGAATAACTTTTATCTCACCAAGGGAAAATTCTAAGAAAAATCTTAGAACTTGAGTAATTCTAAGATTTCTCTAAGAATGACGTCACTAAGAGCTGCTTTTAGCCTCAGGATGCTTTGTTGATACGGGCCCTGGAGTGAAACCATCTTCTGGCTGAAGCATCGGTCTGGGTTTGGGGGACGTTGGGTGCATTGTGTCTGTAAAGTTTGGTCCAGAAGGAAGAACGTTCTGTGGTTTTTCAGGGTTTCGTCTCGGCCTCTTGGTGAAAGGAAATCTTAACCCTTTAGTAGACCGAGACTTTTTGTATGCTTCCAGCTTTGTGGGAACAGTTTTCCCTTTTCAGTTCCAGCCTCACTGTTCCCCAGCGTACAAAGCAAAGCTGACAAAGACGTGATCTGGCGAGTCTGGTGTGGAAGAACTTGACTTCAACCCCATCATACACCTGTGGGATGAACTAGGATAGAGATTGTGAGCCAAACCTTCTTACCCAACATCAGTGTTTGACCTCACAAATGCTCTTATCGATAAACTGGCAAAACAAACCCACTGACTCACTAAAAGTCTTGTTGAGAACCTTCCAAGAAGAATGGAAGCTGTTGCAGCCTGTGGATTTAGACCTAGAAGTCCTAAAAGTGCTTGCAGGTGTGACCAAGTGTCCCAGTACTTTTGTCCATAGAGTGTACGTTGGGTGAACCTGCAGCCAACCAGGTGGAGTGGTCTTTAAAGCGTCAGTGGGTGTGGGTGCAGTCCTTACTTGTTCTGCAGGTGTTGGTCCAGCAGCTGCCTCTGCAGTCGGCTGTTGTTCTCCCTCTCCTCGGCCAGCTCTCGGTGGGTGTGGCGGTACTGGGCCTCCTTCCTGCTCGCCTCCTCCTCGGCCTCGTTCACCTGCCGCTTCAGGGTGCGGATCCTCTGGGTCATCTGGAGGACCAATCACAGCGCTCCGGTTAGTGAAAACAGGAAGTAAATACCTCTTCTCATTGGATCTGCCATAGACATATATACGTAGACGCTGCATTGACTGTGGAGGGACGTGCCTAAAGCTCCGCCATCTTGGTACAGGGCTAGCAGAGGGGGGAGTGAATGTAAGTCTATGGAGGTAAGAGGTACTCCACAATCTTAAAGTAGAATTATTCACTGAATTTTCGACCGATTTCCAAACGGTTTGGTTTGTTAAAAACGTCACACATTTAGCTTTGACACAGGATGTTTGGATGATTTTGTTCTATTTATGTCTGCCTGTCCGTCCTCCATGTCTGACGTTTGTAACAAACAATATATGTTGACAACTGATCGATTAATGATCACTTTTATAGTGCAGACATGTCATTCCTCTATAGACGTAATGCACTGTAGGGGCGAGTGGCACTGTACCAAGATGGCCGCCGCGTAGGCACGTCGGCTCCAATCGGCAGCAGCAGTCAACGCGGCGTCTACGTATATATGTCTATGGGATCTGCTGTCAAACTAACACATATCAAAGTGTGCAACCCTCTTGTTAAAGAGGTCTCTAAAATACAACACAACCTTCACATAGGCAAACTTTAGAAGTTACGTTTGGTTTTTATCATGAACTGATTCATTTTATTCAGACCAGTCTTTGTGTTTGACTCATATGTAGTTTGTCTGTTGCTTCAGGACAGTGTTGTGTTGTTTTCCCACAGAGCTCTGCTGCCCTCATGTGGTCAGAAGGAGCGTTACCAGGTCTTTCTGCTCCGTGGCTATCCGGTGCTCCTCCTCCATCTGGTCCGTCAGCTCGTTGATCCTCCTCTCCAGCTTACTGATGGTGTTCGTCAGAGTCATTTTGTTTCTGCGCAGTAAAAAAAAAAAAAACACACATAAACATCAGACAAACGCTCACTTTAGAGTTCCACACCGCTCCGTCTGCATGCTTCTGCAAAACCACAGCTGTAACTACGTCTCAGCCGCTCTGAGCCTCTTTCTCACTCTCTAGATGTCCCAAACCTGTTTGAACAGAATCAAATGGAAGCTGATGGTTGTTTGGGAAGCGAAGATCTGAAAATGATCAATCACAATATAAACCACACTGTAGAGATCCTTCAAACACGATGAACCAGAGCTAACTGGATGCTCCATTCACTTTGAAGGATCTCCCATCTGAAGGAAGGCGACTGACCTCTCCTCGGTCCTCAGGACGCTCTCCAGCTCCTTCATCCTGCTCTCCGTCCTGGAGATGACGTCCTCCTGAACTCTGGAGCTCTGCAGCTCGTCCACCTCCAGACGCAGCTCACGCAGCTACAAACACAAACGATATTCCTCCATTGTTAGCCGTCTGCACGCCTGTAGTGATCCTATGTCATCATTCATACAGTGATCTGGGGCTGAGGAGGATCGTTACAGCCTGACAAGACATAACCAATCAAATGGTGGATGATACTGTCCAATACTGTCTGATCACAGATGGAGCTGTGTGTAAATGTCGGACTGTAAGTAAGGAAATGCAGTATAGTGATGTAAACACACGATATTGACCCCTTATTCTGTAGATCAGCCTTTAAATCAGCAGCACTTTCCCCCATTTCCCCCGACAGTTGGCACCAAATAACCCATAAAAACGAAGCGTTTGTGGAACTTTTAAAACATTTCTAAAACTGCAGTCGGGTGTTTTAATAATGGTAAAGACTCGGGTTTTCAGCAAATTTAAATAAAGCAAGACTGTAATTTTAGAGTCGCACCTTGTAAAAGAACGAGTCTTTATTTATTAAAAAAACTGGTGTTGGTGTTAAATACAATATGAAGTTTTTGTAATCAATACTTTTTTATTAAATATTATCTGTAATACAACAAAACAAGTGAAATGTGTAAAATATGAGTTATATGTCTAATTTATGTCTAAAATCATAAATGTACATAATTTTTCTTTTAAAAACAGCCAATATCTGTAAAATATTAATAGTTTTTGCTGTTTTAAATGCAGTCAGACTCTATTATTTTATTGAAAAAGAATAAATTATAATTTGTAACAGTACAGATTCCTACGGAGCCCCAAAAGGGACACTGGCAGAAAAAAATTAAAATGTAAGGTTCTCGTGTGCACGTGAACTTCCAGCATCAATAACTCATCAGTGACACGTTGTCAAAACATAATCGATGCCTCTTTCCATCGTTGTCAGGTAGACAATGTGCTACAAGCCCAGCTTTATCAACAGTAGCTGTCTTTCAGGCTGCAGAAATAACACTGGTGTCTATGAGCAGCCGGCTGGGTGATGAGTGAACAGGGACCGTCTGCAAATTGCAATTTTGTAGACGGTATGATTTTTATATCTACATGTATCTGAAACCAAGTGTTGTGGTCTGATCAACAGGAGCCAGTCGATGGCTGCAGTGATTCTGGTGACACTACAGTGTATCAGGGTGACGTTATTGAATATTGGTGTGGTGTCTCTCCATTTTGTAATTTGCAGACGGTCCCTGGACACTCGTCGTCCAGCCGGCTGCTCATAGACACCAGTGTTATTTCTGCAGCCTGAAAGACAGCTACTGTTGATAAAGCTGGGCTTGTAGCACATTGTCTACCTGACAACGATGGAAAGAGGCATCGATTATGTTTTGACAACGTATCACTAATGAGTTATTGATGCTGGAAGTCTGAATCTATGAATATCTTTCCTGTATTATCATATTCAGACACCTGCAGTGAACAAACAGGGAATTATCTCGTGCGCGTGAGAAACATTCATTTTAAATTTTTTCTGCCCATGTCCCTTTAGGGGCTCCGTAATTTACTGTCTTAGCTTGTCTTTTTATTGATTTTTTTATTTTTCATGCTCGTTTTTCTGATTGTATTACGTGTTATCTGTAATTTAACAAAGGCGTGGAAAAGTGTAAAACAACTGCTAAATTATTTTAAAATTTTTTTTAATCGTTCATGTACAAAACTTTTCTTTTAAACAGCAGCAAAGCAAAAATTATTAAGGTAAAACATTGAGAAAGACTATTTTCTGTTGCTGTTTTAAATTAAATAAAAAGACGTGCAGTTGTTCAGTTAAATGTCGTAAAATAATGAATTAATATGGGGTTTTTGTAGTTTTTCACGGCTTAAATGAAGCTCAAAAAAGGGGAAATCTGCAAAATAACAGTTCAGTTCAGTTAGTAGTTTAAAAAATGATCATTTGGGTGAAAAATTCAACTCTTAAATGAGAAAATGAGCGACTGAATCTGACTTCGACCCGGTTTATCAGTGTCTCATTACCTGTCTCTCCAAGGAAACCTTCTCCATCTCCAGTTGGTCGTTGAGATCTTTCTCCTGAATCACCTTCAGCTGCAGCTGCTCGGTCTGGCGGCAGACAGGAGGAGGAGGTGTCGGTGAACCACGTTATAAAACCAGGTGTGTGTGAAAAGGCTGCTGGCGAAGCGTCTTACCTGCTCGATGGCTCTCTTGTGTTTGGCCGCCCACCTCTGCTCGCTGTCGTGCAGCTCCTCCAGGTCGCTCTCCAGGTCGATCATCTTCTCCTGAGAACAGATCAGTTAGAAGATCTGAGGTCACCCTTCATCACGTCAGAACCAGGACGCATTAAGAGTCTTCAGAAATCATGCGTATTTGGGATAACGGCGCTGATTGCCACACGGGATTTACATAATTAATCCCTCATTAACCCCGAACCCCGGCGGTTCAAACGACTGATTAATTCAAGTGGACGTTTCTGTTTGAATCATCAGGTCGTGTTCGCAGAGACACCGCGGAGGCTGAGGGATCAAACGCTCAGGAAGTGGAGAAACAGGAGCACAGTTTGAAAATCACCCTAAATAAACACAGCAGAATGTGTTTCTTTAGCTGCAGTCGTCTTTTCTAACATTGTACAAGTGTTTGGATTGATTTTACCGTCAACAAATAGCATGAATGTAACCCGCTAACAATCACTGAGTGTCAATCTAAAGCCTGTAATCTAAGACACTGATCAGCCACAACATTAAAACCACCAACAGGGAACGTAGGCAGCATTAATTATCTCGTTGCAAAGCTAATGGCCTCGTTAGCCTTGCAGTGCACTAACATAAAGGTTTTTTCTTTCGTCGTGGGGACAAAAACCCTGAATCTTCAGTTTCTCAGATGCAGGGAGTGCACGGAAACTGTCGTGTTCACTCTCGCAGCCAACAACAAGAACATTTTTCAGTGCTTTAGCTGTGAATAACACATGCTAATGTTAGCGACAGCAGCTCCAGCGATGAAATAAACCTGGAAGACTTCGAGGAAGCTGCTTGTGTTGAATTCAGAGGCAGAATCTGCCAGCAGGGGGCGCCGTTTGTCCAGTTTTTGTGACGTTTATGGCTCTCTAGAAACACAGTTCTGTACAAAACCAGGATTTTGCATAACTTTAAGGAGCAATGCGAAGCGCTTTGAGGACCACTAAGGTAGAAAAACTCAATATAACTGCAGAACATTTGCCATTTAAAGGACGAAGCTAAACATTGCTCGTAAACTCACAGCTGGCAGTGCAGTTCTCTTGGTAAATGTTAGTGTAGAGGTTTGTTCAACAAGTTAAACAGCCGGATAAGACATGTTTGAGTTCATGAGTTTAGATAAGAAGGAGTCTTTAGCAGGGGAGACCTCCACCTACAGACACCTGACAACGTCCTGTTAAGTCCTGCCTTTTGATTTTAGATGTTTTTCTCAAAGGGGAACACAGAAGGACGACAGTTTGTTGCACTTTGACCATATGTAGTCAACTCTCTTATGTAAAGTGCTTTAAATTGCATATTGTAGGTCTAAACTGAGTGATAAGTACCTGGCTCTGCTTGAGCTGCTTGGCCAGGTCCTCCCTGGCCTGGTTGGTGGTCTGCAGCTCCATGGTCAGGTCGTCCACCGTCCTCTCGGCCTGTTTGCACTGAAGCTGGAGCCTCTCCCTCATCTGGATCTCATCCTCCAGGGTCCGCTCAGTGTCGATCAGCTTGCCGGACACCTGAAGGCACCGTGCACAAAGCATGTTGCAGCTCACCGTGTCTGAACGTCCTGCCGTGTCTCAAGCGTTCACGGAGCAGACCTACCTCCCCCTGCAGCCTGCCGATGCTGATCTGCAGCTTCTGCAGCTCCTGGTCCTTCTCCAGCAGAGTCTCCTCCAGCTCCTCCACCCTCAGCTGGGCGTCGTCTCGCAGTTTCTGCTGCAGGTTCAGTTCTGCGGTAGCCTGAGTGGAGATCTGCAGGGCTTCACTCAGCTGGAAACACACAGAAACGTTCTGTTAATCAGCCGCTTCGTTAAACTCTTCTGCTGACCAGAATCACTGAGCATGTCTCCAACTATCGAAGGGTTCTCCTCCGTCTGTACCTCCGTCTCCAGTCTGAGGATGGTGGCGCTGAGTTCGGACGTCTTCTTGTCTTTGGTGTCTCTGACCACCTGCAGCTCCTCCAGTTCTCTCTCTGCCAGCCACAGTTTCTCCGACAGAGTCTTGGCGTGCTGCGTTTGCTTCTCCAGGTTTTCCTGAACACAGAAATAATGCACAAAGTGGAAAACATGCATCTTATAGCATCGACAGCTGCTTGCAAGAGGAAAAATCGATTCACAAAGTGACAACAGGCTTTGGAAAATAACTGATAAGATTATAAATGACTGAAACTCAGCGTCACAAGTTATTTTAATTGATTTTATATTTAACTGACAGCTAAAACATAGAAAATCTACTGTTTCGTTTGATCCTTAAATTTCTCAGCAGGTCTGTAATCTGTAAAACTACTGTATTTTTAAAAATTTGAAAAATAAAATAAAGAAAATAATTTAAATAATCAGCATTTTGACTTTTTTTTAAAAGGTAATCTGATTTACTTGTTTCCACAGTCATGTCAAACATCTAAATACCAGCTTATAAACAGTAAAATAAATAACATTTTTTACATAAGATATATGATTGATGATGATATGATTTCTTTTTTAATTAATTTTATTTAAAGTAAGAATTTGCCAATATTTATAATGTTGAATGCTTATTTGTTTGTATATTTATTATATTTATAAAAATTAACACTACAAATATTAAGAAAAATAATATATATGCGTTTTCTTTTTTTATAGTGTTTTAACTAACTTCTACATTTATTTATCAATAAATGAATGAATGAATAAACAAATTATTATTTTAGTATACGTGTATTATTAAGATATATTTTAATACTTTTATTTTAAAAAATGTTTTTTTAAATTAAAACACTAATCCAGCTAATATTAACAGTATTGAATATTTGTTTTTTTGTATATTTATTATGTTTATTAAAAAAAATGGATATTACAAATATTAGGAAAATAATATAGATTCTTTTCTTTTTTTACAGTGTTTTAGCTGACTTCTATATTTATTGATAAATAAATGAATGAATGAATAAACATTTTTATTTTAGTATACACTTATTATTAAGATATATTTTTTACTTCTTTATTAACAATGATTTTTATTTTTATTTATTAAAACACTGATCCCAGCTAATATTAACAGTATTGGAAATTTATTTGTTTCTATATCTGTTATATTTATAAAAATAATTATTACAAAGTTTAAGAAAATAATTGAGATTTTTTTTACAGTGTTTTAGCTGACTTCTATATTTATTTATTTATAAATGAATGAATGAATGAATAAACAAATGATTATTTTATTATATATGTGTTAGTAAGATGTATTATTATTTTACTACTTTTATTAAAAAACAATTTTTTTTTTTTTTTATTACAGCACTAATCCTGGCCAATATTAATAGTATTGAATATTTATTTGTTAGTATATTTATTATATTTAGAAAAATATTAAAGATTAATAATACAAATAAAGATTTTCTTTCACAGGCTTTTAGTAAACGTCTTCATTGGGAACTTCCTTTTCGGTGTTCAGCTTCGTGGAACCTGATGCTTTTCTACGGTTAAAACCCCAAAAGCTAAAAGCTGTTTTCTGTCTGCATTGTTGTGGTTTCATTCCTTCTAGTTTAGTCTTCCAGCTGCTGCCGTCGAACTCGGTTCACCTCTGCATCCTGGATCTTGTTCTTGAGCGACTGCTGCAGGAAGTTGAAGGCGTACTCCTGAGTGTTGGCCTCCACCATCATGTCTCGGGCCTGTTTCACCTCAATCTGCACAGAACGAGACGAGAGTCAGCCCTGGAAGCACGTTCAGATCTACAGAACCTCCACATCTCCCCGTCTGTTCATCCACCCCACCTCCATCTCCCTGCATCTCTCCCCCATGGACTGGCTCTCTCGGTCCATCTCGATCATCTGCTCCCTCAGCCTCTTCATCTCGTTGTTCAGCTGAGCGTTGGTCCTCAGGAGGTCCTCGTTGTTCACCAGCAGGCCTCGCATCTCAAACCTTCGCGGAGACACACCGAGCAGACTGGTGAAGCTTTGAAAGGGACTCAAAAACATGTAACAGTGCAGAAAAGCTGAACTAAGGGCAGGTCGCTGGATAAAGGCTTTCAAACTCTGAAACCAAGACGGTGCAATGATCACACCAGAAGAAAAACAAGATCTCTGACCTGATCTGGTTCCTCTCCTTCTCCATCTCCACACTCTCAGCCTCCAGGAACTGGTTGCGCTGCAGAAAAAAACACACAAAACCCATCATAAATATGTGTATTTTTGTCTAGAACCACACCAGCTGCAAATAAACTGGTTTAAACCGCAGCATTTTTGAGCTGATATGATAGAAAACCAATAAAACCAACGTTAAAAATGCAAAAATAGAAACCGGTTAGCCTCGTGTGTTATTGCTATGTCTGCTCACAATAAAATGCATTTACTTGCATTGAACACCAGGTGGCGCTGCCCCTATATTACATAGATTTAAAGACATGAAGCAAAACTATGTGGAAAGAAGGCGTCATATCTTTGGGAACCTCAGATGTGTTTGCGAAAGTCCTCCGTCTATTTTCTTAGGCCCCAGAATTAGCCAGTTAGCCAGTTAGCTAGCTCATATGTTCGGTAACAAAACGTTTCACTAAACTGGTTCCACATGTGCAGGATAACCTCCCTCATTTTCTCTGCATGTGTTAGTTGACATGTTTTTGATGCTCGATATATTTCATAAAACTGAAAGGTAAAAACTGAGGCTGCAGTGAAGTTTCCATCCATCTGTAACAAAATGCATTTACTTGGATTCACCACCAGGGGGAGTAGTTCGAATATAAAACAGATTTATGGACATGAAGCAAAACCATACGGAGCAGAGGTTTCGTTCCTTTGAGAGGCTTTGTGATCCCTGACGTGCGAAACTCCTCTTTTCATGTTTTTTTTACGATCCACAATTAGCTAGTCTAACACATGCTAGCTCTGTAACGTTCATACGTTCGGTAAAAAGATGTATAAAGTGGTTCCACGTGTGCAACATAACCTCACTTATTTCTCTTCATGTATTAACGGTCCTGTTTTAATTCTTCATGTACATATTCCATTAAACTGAAAGGTAAAAACTGAGGCTGCAGTGAAGTTTCCGTAATAAAATGCATTTACTTGCATTGACCACCAGGGGGAGTAGTTCAATATTATACAGATTTATGGACGTGAAGCAAAACTATGTGGAAAGAAGGCGTCACTCCTATGAGAGCCTTCGTGATCTCTGGTGTGTTTGTGAAACTCCTTCCAGTTTCTTAGGCTCCAGAATTAGCCAGTTAGCTAGCTCATATGTTCAGTAACAAAACGTTTCACTAAACTGGCTCCACATGTGCAAGATAACCTCCCTTATTTCTATTCATGTATTACTGGACCTGTTTTTAATGCTTCGTGTACATATTCCATTAAACTGAAAGGTAAAAACTGAGGCTGCAGTGAAGTTTCCATAATAAAATGCATTTCCTTGCATTGACCACCAGGGGATGCTGTCCGAATATATAATACAGATTTATGGACATGAAGCAAAACTATGTGGAAGAGAGGCTTCGTTCCTTTTAGAGGCTCTGTGATCTCCTCATTTCATTTTTTTTTAACAATTTAGAATTAGCTCGTTTAGCACATGCTAGCTCATGCGTTCGGTAAAAAGAGATATAAACTGGCTCCAAATGTGTCAGCAAAACCTCCTCCCTTATTTCTTTTAGTGTATTATTGGACCTGTTTTTGATGCTCGATGAACATATTTTATGAAACTAGTAAAAAACCAAGGCTGCAGTGAAGTTTCCATCCATTTGTAATAAAATGCATTTACTTGCATTGGCCACCAGGGGGAGTAGTTCGAATATTATACAGATTTATGGACATGAAGCGAAACTATGTGGAAAGAAGGCGTCACTCCTATGAGAGCCTTCGTGATCTCTGGTGTGTTTGTGAAACTCCTTCCAGTTTCTTAGGCTCCAGAATTAGCCAGTTAGCTAGCTCACATGTTCGGTAACAAAACGTTTCACTATACCTGTTCCACATGCGGCAGAATAATAACCTCACTTATTTTCTCTGCATGTATTTTTGGACCTGTTTTTTAAGATTCGATGCACATATTTCATAAAACTGGACGATAAAGTGAAGTTTCCATCCATGAGTAATAAAATGCATTTACTTGCACTGACCACCAGGGGGAGTAGTTCGAATATTCTACAGATTTACAGACATAAAGCGAAACTATGTGGAAAGAAGGCGCCATTCCTGCGAAAGCCTTCAAGATCTCTGGTGTGTTTAAGAAACTCCTTCCGTTTTTTTAATAACTCAGAATTAGCTGGTTTAACTCATGCTAGCTCACGTGTTCGGTAACAAAATATTTCACCAATCTGGCTCCGCATGTGCCAAGAAAACCTACATTATTTGTCTTCATGTGTTATTGGATCTGCTTTTAATGCTCGATGCACGTATTCCATAAAACTGGACGATAACGTGAAGTTACCATCCATGAGTAACGAAAAATGCATTTACTTGCCACTAGGGGGAGTAGTCGATATATGATGCAGATTTACAGACATGAAGCAAAACTATGAGTATTTATTCAATATTACGTCTGTTAAACCTCTTGGACTTCATCCCTGTGTCCTGTTGAGCATCTGTGGCAACAAACCTCCGACCTCCACATGTATCTGAATCCTACAGTGGATTCTAAGAGTCGTACCTTCTGGCAGGCGTCCAGCTGTTTGGTCAGTTCCTCTATGTAGTCTTTCTTATTTGGTGCCCCCAGAGTGGTGGAGCGCATGCTGTAGTGGGTGGGAACCACCTGCAGCAGGGAAATAAAGCTTTTAATGAACATACGAACATGATGCAGAAGAGGTTCATCGTGTCAGATATAGGTGTTTGCGTGTCGGTAAACGTACGGTGTTGGTGGCCTCCGCCCTCCTCCTCACCAGGGTGTCGTAGGCGGAGAACCGGGGCCTGGGGGTGAGGGCGGTGCTCGGTACCGGACTGGTGCTGCGACTGTTGAAGCCGTAAAGGTTCAACTCCGAGGTGGCCGGAGAAAGTCCACCCTGAAGATGAAGAGGAGGAAGGTCAGGGACATGATCCGACTACTGAAAATAAACGAGCGCTACTGCCTTATAGAGCACTGCAAAACTTTAGAGTAAACACTGGTTTCTTATGTGTAAAGACGCGTAAAGCCTCCAGGAACTGGTTGCGCTGCAGAAAAAAACACACAAACCCCATCATAAATATATGTATTTTTGTCTAGAACCACACCAGCTGCAAATAAACTGGTTTAAACCGCAGCATTTTTGAGCTGATATGATAGAAAACCAATAAAACCAACGTTAAAAATGCAAAAATAGAAACCGGTTAGCCTCGTGTGTTATTGCTATGTCTGCTCACAATAAAATGCATTTACTTGCATTGAACACCAGGTGGCGCTGCCCCTATATTACATAGATTTAAAGACATGAAGCAAAACTATGTGGAAAGAAGGCGTCATATCTTTGGGAACCTCTGAGATGTGTTTGCGAAAGTCCTCCGTCTATTTTCTTAGGCCCCAGACTTGGCTAGTTAGCCAGTTAGCCAGTTAGCTAGCTCATATGTTCGGTAACAAAACATTTCACTAAACTGGTTCCACATGTGCAGGATAACCTTCCTCATTTTCTCTGCATTTATTAGTGGACCTGTTTTTAATGCTTCATGCACATATTCCATAAGTCCACCCTGAAGATGAAGAGGAGGAAGGTCAGGGACATGATCCGACTACTGAAAATAAACGAGCGCTACTGCCTTATAGAGCACTGCAAAACTTTAGAGTAAACACTGGTTTCTTATGTGTAAAGACGTGTTTTTTTGGTTCTTTTCTTTATTGTGTGTTTACGTGACGCAAAAGTATTACTAAGACTACACGGACGAAGACATAAACTAGTCTATATGATAAGAAACAGGGTTATTCCCTCTCAGATCATCAGCAGCTTTAACAGAGCTGTCCAGTGTGGCGCCCCCCTCCATCGGCGATTCACATACGCTTACAAAAGAAATCAAATAGCATTGTTTAGTAGTAATATTAACTTGGCATTGCGAGGGTTTGAAGAGTACAGCAATTTCAATGCTGTTTATGTCCTGTACATATTGCAGTATTGACAATAAAAAGACTTTGACTTTGACTTTTGACTTTCCATTTGAATCAACGTTAGCTTTTCCATTTTAAGAGTTAATAGCCCATTTTGTGGCGCCCCCCGGAGGCCACGGCGCGCTTAGCATTTGCCCACATTGCCTAACGGGCCAGCCAGCTCTGAGCTTTATTGGCTATCTCTGATTTAATTGAAATTGTTCCATCATAAACTGCTGATATATAAAATGGCATCTGTGAACTTTTAGACTGATACATCAAATACTTTTTCTGCAGTTGCCACTTTAAGCTAATTTTTTCTCACGTTGAAATTTGAGGCCGCTTGAACGACAACATCTCAGGAACTACTAAAGATAAAAGCCTGAAATCTTCACTGTTGCTTCTCATCGTGTCGCTGAATGAGAATCTGCATTATGGGACAAGAAGATCAAATAGTCCCTAAATTATGAAGTATGAAAAAAATGGTCACCAACATGAAAAGTTCCATCGTCCAAATTGAAAATCCAAAAGTCAACTGGTGATGTTTTCTGAATCTCGTGTAGCTGCATGTCACAATAATACAAAACTAAACGTATAAAATACTTTAATATGAAATATTTCGTCACAAAAATGCAGAAAAAAGCAATTCTTGTGGATCTTTCAAAGCTGATTGAGCAGGTTTGACAAGTTGTGCCACAAAAACAGAGACATTGGTAGACAGTCTGATCTTCGGACTCCAGTTGTAGGCTGGAAAACGAGAGTAAACTCATATCCTTATTGGAGGGGATTGTTTGATCTGCTTGTCCGATATTACAGATTCTGAATCAACGACATGACGAGAAATAACAGTGAAGATTTCAGCTTTTTATCTTTAATAGTTCCTGAGATGTTGTCGTTCAAACAGCCTCTAATGTCAATGTGAGGAAAACCCTGCAGAAACCATTTATCTCGGAAAGTATTCAATATATGAAGCTAAAATTCCACAGGTATCCTCATACGTATCTCTATTTTGTGCTATATAAATTGTAGGTACATCTAAAATGGTCGAGCAGAAATAGTTAGGAAAATGTAAAGAGACATTAACAGGAAATTACAGTCCTCTAGGTACCAACCTTGAACTCTGACATGCGGTACATGGGGTTGTACTCCATGGAGGTGGTTGTAGAGTACGGACTGTTGAACACTCTGGGTGGACTGTCGATGACGCCCGCCTGTAAACACAAACCAGCTGATTATACTTCTGATCAACAACAGAAACTAAGACAAAAGCCAACAATCTCAGGCAAGTCTTGCAGCTACGAGCCGTACTTATTACAAGCCCTGTTAAGGCAATAAAGTTTGAAGTATAAATCAAATGCAGTAAGTTAAAATATCGGGAGAACAAATCAGACATTCATTACTTCAACAGGGTGGTGGCATCATCATGTGTAAATTACAAATCATTACACGTGGTTAATTATTGTTGACTTTACAGCAGATATGTGACAGTAAAAGCTGCTATCATCGTTTACAGTGCAGTAATTTCTCAGTGGAATCACGGGTTTAAAACAGCTGATTAGATCTGATTGTTGAGAAACTCTGCCGTGAATGAAGGTTTTACAAAGAGAAACCTTAAATCTGCATTTTGTCCAGCAGTGGGCCTTGTTCATAAACTGAAAAAGGAAAAGATGAATTCTGCGTGAGACATTTATCACTTTGAGGCTATGAAGATTTTAAAACTGTTAGATACTGAAGAGTGAGTCAGTTTAGTTATTCAAAGCAGCTGGAAACAGATAAACTAGAGGCACTTTTAAAGGATGGGTTTGTACACTGAACAAAAATCTAAAGGCCCAATGTGAAATATTGATGCCACATGAAGTGCGCCACCCAAAGTGAGCGTATACTGTCTGGTACTTGTACAAAATGGATGTTTCTCTTGATTAGTGTCCCAAATTTGAGTCCACCACTGTGATGCGTCTGTTGTCAGACCAAAGGTTTCATCTGCTGTACGTGTCGCTGGTCTGAGACCATCCCACAAGTGAACAAGCCGGATGTGTCCATCCTGTGCTGGGGTGGTCACACGTGGCCGACGTGGATGAGGTGGATTTGCAGTACTGCCCGTCTGTTGGAAACCAACTCTCAAACGTCCTGTCGTCTGATAGTGAACATTCAGCTGCACAGCGACCGCTCTGGTGGACATTCCTGCTTCCAACATGCCAATGACACGTTCCCTCATGACCGGAATCATCTGAGGCGTTGCTGCTTTGGTCAACATGTGACATGTTGGGGTGGCCTTTTATTGTCCCCAGTATAAGGAGTGTCTGAGTGCTGCTCATTGTGTTGGAGCAGCGTCTGGATATGCCACACCCATGGACTGAATGGAATTAATGCATCACTGAGGCAGTGGTGGACTCAAATTTGGGACACTAATCAAGAGAAATATCCATTTTGTACAAGTACCAGAAAGTATACGCTCACTTTGGGTGGTGCACTTCATGTGGCATCAATATTTCACATGGGGTGCTTATATTGTTGTTCAGTGTATTTTAGTCCATTTGTACTGAATTGCTGTATATAAGCCATGTTATTTAGCAACGTTTGTGAAAAGTGCCATGTTTTAAAAAGATGGATTTAACTCAGTTTGATTAGTTTTAAGATATTACAAGTTTTCAAATGGCAAAAATGAAACTTCAGCACTAATTTTTGGGAGTCTTCGGGAGTTTGCACGGTAGTTTTAGGTATAAGCGAGCCTCAAAATTCATTTTTTTAAATATTCATGCTCATGCATTGATAATTTCAGCCTGTTTGTAATATAAACTAACGTCAAGACTTTCCTAGAAGCAAGTATCTGCATTTTTAAATAAGATTTGGAGTAAAGTACAGGAAAATGGCACATTCAGTTTCAATCCACAAGAAGATTTTTTTTTCTTTGACTCAGGAAATAAGGTTTAGATAGGATGCAGGATCAATAATATGCATTAGAGCTGAGTTTTGTACAGGAAGTAGCACACACTGGCATCTAAAAGCAGGGTAAAAGATGAGACAGCACAGAGAAATATAGGCATAAACAGGAGTTTGCAGCACCATGTAAATAAGTGCTGCTTTGGGGAGCGGTTTTAGGTAAAAATAATTGCAATAAATAGGGTCTACTTTTAGGTTTCAGTAGGATGCAGAGTGAATAAAATTCTTTAAAGCTGAGTTCTGTCCAGGAGATGGCACTGTTTAATAACCGGAGCTGTTTCTGTGGTTGTAAAGCTGCATCTGCATGATCATAAAATCTATCTTTAATCCCTGTGAGAAACACAAACCAGGATCACCCACCTTGTCAGACATCGTGTCCCAGTCCCGGGAGGCCAGAGACTCCAGGGAGCCTTTGTAGTGGTTCTTTCCCAGCCGGGCGGTCTCCCATCGGGCCAGTCTGGGGCCGTTCTCCCCGACCAACCCGCCGGCTCCGGGGCTGTCGGCGTCCCTGCTGCTCAGCCCGTTGGTCTTCAGCTCGTTGTTGAGGAACAGCTGATATCTGGGGTTCTGACTGGTCGTCGTGGCTTTCGGCGTGGAGGGTTCGTCCTCTGACGGGCTGTCCGGGTGCTTGTTCGAATCGAACTCTGACTCCTGCAGCAGAAGGGTAGAAGGTGGGAGAGCGGGGATGAGATAAACCTGGATGGAACATAAAAGTACACCTGCTGGAAATCCACCAAGAGACCCAGTTACACAAACATACAGCTGTGACGGATGAAGGATGAATCACCTGAGCGTGCTGTCAGTGATTGACAGCAGAGAGAAAATTAATAAATGGCACAAATAGGAGGCAAAAATGCAGAAATTGGATGAAAGACAATCTAAAGTGACAACTGATTCAACTTCCTCATGAAAAATACGCACAGAAGTGAATGAAAATCAACTTGGCTGACTGACTGTACGAACTTCACGCAGTTTATTCCCAAATGTTGTTCTTCAGAGCTGCATTTCATGTCTTTTCTGGCCACTAGGGAGCAGAAGAGCTTCACACGGAGCTCAAGTTCAGCTCTTTGTTTTTTTCTTTTAGCTCTGGTTTGGTCTCCACCACCTGAGAGACAAATCTCTAGCTCCTTAGCTGCAAAATGCTGCAGATATTTGGTTATTTTGTCTGCAGTTTGGCGCTGAGGAGGGTGCTTATGATTAACTGGTGGATCCTTAAATATATGCTCAGCAGCCAAACTGTTGATGTTATTGTTAATTTTGTTGAAGGAAAAGTAGCTAAAACTTTTGGGAATAAACTGAGCAAAAGTTTATATTTGTGGTGGGTGTACACTGAAATCACATGACTTCATTTGGCAAATCAAGTGAGTGATTTGTTTGGACGTGAAACTCAAAGTCTGAACTTGAACTGGCGTCATAATCAAGATTCTTTCTTTTGCAACTTGCAGGACAATGATTTTATCCCAACTTTGCATGCAAGATGCCAAACTCCTGTTTAGCAAAAGCAGAGTATTAAACCAGAAACTCAAGCAAACAAAATGCTAGGGCTGGTCCCGAATATTCGAATACCCAAATGTTCGTTCGTTGTGGTGATGTACGAATAATAATTTTGATATTCGAAGATTCGTGCGCTCTGCTGCCGGGCGCCACCAAGCGCCGCCGAGTGTCGCTGAGCGTCGCCGAGCGTCGCCAAACGCCATCAAGCGCCGCCCAGGCTCTAGAACCACAGCACGAACCAAATATTCGAATATTTGGCGAATATTGGATCCGAATATCAGAAGCACAGATATTGCTATTCAGACCAGCCCCACAAAACGCAAAAAATGTGCAACACTTTCCTCCGTTTCATCCATTTGCCATGCAGTAAAAATCAACACAGTCATCGTGAGGTTGACATTTTAGGCCAAAGACAACAACAGCAACAATGAAAGCGTGATTTCCAGGGAGATAATCAAAGAGAAGAGTTTGATTGCTGGATCTTTTGAGGCCTCTGTGATTGGTGCGACGGAAGATGCGGCGTGAAATTTTGCTGCGGTTTCATGCTTTTCGAGTCGTCACGGTGATCGAGTTCGCTGCTTAGATCATGCAAGGAAATGCGTTCGCAAATCGAGAAGACAAAGAGGTTTTGGTTGCGGTTCATGTTTTCTTACCGATCCCATTCCAGAATCCGCCACCGAGTCTCTACCAGAGTCTGTAGCTTGAGTTTTGCTCTTTGGTTCTGAGTCTGTTTTCTCGGTGCTGCCCCCTACTGGACAGTCGATCCTCGCCGTTATCTGACTGCTTCCGGCGTCTTTCTGGGCAGATTTAACCTGAGCGGCTTGCTTGAGCGGAGGAGTCACGGTGATGCTGGGTGTGGTCGGACTGGACGGGGGAGGCGTCAGAACCTCGATGGAAAAAGCCTTCGTGAGTCGCCCTTGTCCGAAAGGGCTCAGCGGCGAACCGGGAGGCGAGGCGAGATCCGGATCGGAGAATTTACCGATCAGGTCTTTGATGCTGCTGGCTCGCTGCAGGTTTGAGCTGCGGGTCAAACCTACAGGCCTCCTCGAACCGGACCTCCAGGTCTGATCAGCCTCGTCTTTGTGAGGGCTACTTGGTGGTTTGGAGGAAGAGGAATCGGGTGGATGCTGAAAGAGGCGAACACAATAACAGACCCCCCAAATAATGTTAACCAAAGCGTCTGGGTGGTAGATGTAGCTTGTGGCACCTTATCGCTAATATTTCTGGGTATGTATGAGTATCACAGCGATGGAGTTTCTTCTTTCCGATGTGACAAAAACAGATTTTGTCAAGCTGACAGTTTAAAGGCATTCAACGGACCTACACTGTTTTAGGCAGGGGTTGTCATAGTGTTGTGCTAAGTATTGTATATTTATGTTAATATCTCAGTGGCTAGTGACATTTACACTGTAATCCAAGAACCATATGGCCCAGTGTCATATTAGACATTTGCAGGGAAAGAAAAGACAAAACTGAAGAAATGTTTGGTTTAAATTAAAGCTCCTGTAGGCCGACATCTAGAAAAGGCCAAACAACAACACTAAAAACTAAGCCACAATGAAAATAAGACTGAAAGGAGGCGGAGAGCTCGAGCTTCCTTTCAGACTACTTGAATTACGACATGCTAAAAGGTTAGCTTGGAATTTTTACCAAAAAAGAGCCATCAAAAAACTGCCTACTCTGGTTTTAAAGCAAGACTAAAAAAAACGGGACAATGATACAATATCAGCCCCTTGAATGTCCCTTAATTTCCAGTTATTATACATGTCGCATCTTTTACTAGGTGTTGTTACGAGGACTACTGCGTTTTTAAATAAAGTTGGAAGAATTGAATTAGGTGGTCACTTGAGTCGGAGTCAGTTGGGGTTGAAGACTACAAGTTAGAAAGACTGTATAGACAGCAGACATCAGAAAGCAGTGAGTCCAACAGATTTCTGCATCGCCTCGTCTCTGCTCTACCGCTAGCAGAACATTTTTCAAGTTGCATTGAGGTTCTCTGTTAAGGGACTTGACGGAGATCAAGCCAGGACACAACCAACATGAGGTACGTTTGCTTCTTGTTTTACCGTCGTAGTGAAACATCGGAACTCCTCCCGCATCAACTTCATGAAACAGGTGCTTAGGAGAGGCATTAGCACGTCGAAAAGTTGCTCTTGGATAATGTTTAAGTTGAAAAAATACATTTATTTCAGTGCCAGACTTTCATCAGGCAAGTCGTTTGCTGCATAGAGAAGCCATCTTAAACAGGAAGTGGCTGCAACTTCGCAACCAATTAATAAATTCTCCAAGTACTGTATGAAGGAATGAATCCCAAAACATCATTCTACTGACTGACGATTTTCAATAACGTACAGAACGTTAAAAAATAAGTCTGCATGGTAACCGTCATGAATGTACCCCAGAACCTTGCAGAGGCCGTATGTAGATGAACCTGCAGGGATGCATTTACACGCCAAGTGAAACAAAGACGAATAAAAACAATCCATAATCAACACAACAAGGTCTCATAAAACTTCAATCTGCTCACAACACATATGTATATAAAAAATAATCATCGCATTTTTCTCTGCCCTGTCAGGACTGCGTGCGTTAAATTAAGTGAGTCTCTGTAAATAGATCCTACAGGCCTCCAGAGGCGACTGCAATGAAGAAAATATGCATATTATGCGGATAGCATTTAACGAAGCATACAGGAAACGTTAGCATCAATAATACATTTACTTAAGAACTCCCCCAGTACAGCTGGCCTGCAGAAATCCAAGCAACAATAATGTGTACGCATATAAATGGTCACAATTAATAGGTCACATGGGTATATCTGTATTTAAAATGCTTCTCTTTGTACAAACGCTGTCAGATGAAGGTCTAGAACGGACGTGTCACAAAAAACTGTATTTTTGCAAGTAAGACAGTGCAAAGGAATTAAAAAAGGAGGGTTGAAATATTTAGTAAGCAGTGATGGATCTCATTGTTTTGTTTTTAGCTAACATTAGCCGACATTAGCGGCTGGTAAGAGCGGCCAAAGTCTAGTGTTGTGTTGCACTGAGTAAATCTCTCAAGAGCGCTTAGATTCAAAGACGTCCTTCCATCACTTTAATTTCAACTTAAAATGACTTCTTGAACGCGTCGTGTTAATCGTGTGTTTCCTCTCCGTCTCCAGTCTTTACACTGCATAGATGCTGTTGACTGATGAAATGCATGCATAATGACATGAAGCCCAGCGTTGGCGTGTGTGTGTGTGTGTGTGTGTGTGTGTGTGTTCTTATCCTGACATAAATCCCTCTTGAGAAACTACAACATCTGCTCGCTCATCTGAAAAAAAATCCAGCCCCCCCGCCTCAGCCAAAACCCGAAACACAGCATCCCACTTTCTCACATAGAAATAAAAGGCAGATAGGTGGATGGACGGACAGGAAACTCAACAATCCTCTTGGCTTCCAAAACTGGGGGGAAAAAAAAGAGAAAGAGAGCCGAAAATGTCAGCGTTTCCCAGTTTTTTGCCAGGAAGCCACTTGAATAAATCCAACTTTAATTAACAATCATAACAAGAAGGCCGATGCCACTTAGAGAAATGAAGTGGCGGGCGTCCAGGGGTTTAACTTTCAGGGGGCTCCAGGGTCCAAAGCACCGTGTGGCCTTAATCCAGGGACTCGCCTGGCCGCCTCCCCCGGGGACGGAGAGCCGAGGCTGGGGTGGGAGCGGAGCTGTCTGGGGTCTGGGATCACTGCTAATCACCGCGGTATTAAAATGTTTACAGGCCGTGGCGGGATTAGCTCTGAGCTGATGATTTTTAATGTTATTATTTTTGCCCTGTGAGCACGCTCAGTTTGGACCCTCGGCTCGAGGAAGACGAGGACACGGCGGGCTGGCGGCTGAGTGTTTGTGTGTTTTGTGCGTGTCTGTCCTTCTGTACTGTACAATACGCTGTTATTGTGATGGAATTAAGCCCGAGTTCAGCTGAGTCCAGGTCAAAATCCCACATGGTGAGAGGAGATGGGGATTTCTCATATATATGCTGAAACAACTCTACTTTAAACCAGAAAACACTCCTGTTTAAATATAAACTACCAGGTTTACTTTGCTTAAAAATATCAAGCGTCATTATGACCTAACATTTACCAAAGAAGTGAGTTAACTTACAACTAAAAACTTAACCTTACATACATTTTTAGTAAACGTGCATCTAATTATTTCACAGATTCCCATTGAATTTTGAACCCATTTGCCTCAGGTAGACCCAAACATCGGGCGTCAGGTCCTTACATTTTCCAGCACCAACAAACCCAATAAGATGCTGCACTGGTAGAGCAAAGGCACAAGGAGGGTTGTTTTGTTTTAAATTAGCCAACTGTAGCTGTTTGGTTAACTTTTGGCTAAAACAAAAAAAAAAAAAAAAGACTCACATCCATCCAAGTGATGCCATTTATCCAAGACAGAAGCTTGGACCACGCAAAACCTCTTTCAACGCTGCTTTGGGGGAAGAGTAGAGCACCTAAAAAACCGCCTTGAATCATGGTTTCATTTGGTTCAAGTTGGAGAAGACAAACGCCGATTGGTTAAACTTGGACAGTCCTTTTGAAGTCCTCGTCGAGTGGCGGCCTTCCTCTAAAATTCCCCATGAAGGCGAACATAAAACTGCTAAGTTACATCCAGCAACTACTGTTTGTCATTGTTTTAGCACCACAATGGAATCAGAAAGACTGAAAGTGTCGGTGATGGATTCAGTCCTGCAGATATTCGCACCACCTTACGGTTACCCCAAGTTCCTACAATGGAATCCTTTATCTAGACATTTTGCAGTGGTCACGTCTTGCTGGGCTGATGATCTAACACTGGACAGTTTCTAGTCATTACCCGACACCTACGTTACCCAACATAGACCTTCACCGACCGGTTCTGTCTGAGAATCTTGTATGTTGGTAGGTATAGTCTGACACCTCAAGCAGAGACTAGCTAGGTCATCTTTAATAACTCTGCTCCTGTTTGAGACTAATTATTGTTGAAGTATCTACTGTTTTAGAACATCAACGCAGCCTCAAATGAAGTAAAAGCTTTTCCTTTGCCCTATAAACACGTCAGATCTATGGAAGAAGTCTTAAAAAATTGAGTGAAAGTAGTCTGGATGTTCATGTTGGGACACGGAGAACCAAACAGACAGACAGAGCTTCATTCAGGAAAACCAGAAATTCCCTAAGGTCCCGGACACACACACATCCATGCTCCTGTATTCCCCGCGGCCTCACTACAGTACAGACATATGGTGCAGAGCTGTGCGCCATCTGACCCAGATATAAGGCAGCAATGCACTCTGGGTAACGCTCGGTGCAGCAGGAAAGCTCTCCGCACAATATGAGGCTTTATCAAAAAGCAATAATCTGGCTTTTATGTGCCTACATGTCAGTATTTCCAAGTTAAGTCATACATTTCAGCCTTCTCACAAAAGCTGGAGACAAAATAAAGCAATGAAGGATCAGATTCTGAGATTCCCTGACTTCTAATCATCCAAAACCCAGATCCTACATCCCATAATGCAACTTTATTGCACGTTTTTGGCCTAAAACTCCCAAAATCTTGCGCTTAAGCTGAAACTACCCTGGTAACACCACAAAATCATCACCGGGGTCAGATTCTAGGACTAATCTCGATGTGTGGGTGTCGCTTTAACTGTCACGGCTGCATCTCGTAGGTATTTTACTGACAGGAATCTAATTTGGTGGAAGGTGTTGGGAATGTTTGAGAGAGTCAACACGGATTTCTTTGACGGACAGGCGGGTTTACTCAGAGATCTCTCAGAGGCTCAGCTTGTGGTCCATCTGCACTGAGACAATAGAACATGCAACGACTATTCAAGTTGGAAACAATAAATTTGATCAACTGTAAAGACCAAACCTGCTTCATCCTCTCTGGAGCTCAGAGAACTTCAAACACATAGTTATTTCTGTGTTTTGGCTGCTCGACAGATTTGAGGACCAAGATGGAGATCAATCTCACCGTGACACCAGAAACTCGAGCTTGTTTTCAACTTTGTGGTTTCTCTTCTGGATTCTTTGGATTGTTTTCTACTTTAACCAGAGTTCCTGCTTCATCTGTTTGATTTCTTGCTTCCTGTGGTTGTTGTTTAGCTTCATTACCTTGTTTCTCCGCTTATTTCATTTAGTTTTTTTGGTTTTGTCCAGTTTTTCTTCCATTCTAAAGTCTCTCTGGGCTGCCTTTTCAGATTGGTTTCTCTCTTTATAGGTTGTGTTCAAAGCCTTTTGTTTGTTTTAGGTTGTTTTTTGGCCATTTCAGTTTGTTTTTAGAGCCTTTTTTTAAAGAACCCCCCTCCATAAAAATCCAGCCAAAACTATTTCAAAGTTATTTCTGTTTGTGGGTTAGGGTTAGGGGTAGGGTTAGGGTTCAAGGGTATGGTTTCTCTTCCAGATTCTTTGGATTCTTTCTTCTTGTGGTTGTTGTTTAGCATCATTACCTTGCTTCTCTGCTTATTTTATTTAATTTCTTTGGGTTTTGTCTCGTCTTTCTTCCTTTTTTAAGTCTCTTTGGGACAGTCGTCTCTCTTTTTTAGGTTGTGTTCGAGATTTTTTGTTTGTTTGTTTTAAGCTTCTTTGGCTGGAAGGAAAAACTTCTCAAGATGTAACTTTCATTTGACAAAGACGTGAGTTGTTGACAAGTTGTTTGGGTCTCTTTTAATTGTTGTTTTAAGGTTACTTTCTAGCTTGTTCTGGTTTCTTTTCCAGATCCAAAACACGGAAGAGAACAACTACACTGGCTGCAACAGAGAAATCTTTCAAGCTTGTGGTTTCTTTTCTCGCTCCTTTAAACTGAGTTGCTCAGGGTTTAATTGGTGACCTCCTCAGAGTTGTTGTGTGGATTCTTTTGGGTTGTGTTTTGACTTCTTTTGGTTGTTTTGTAGCTTGAAACAGTTTTGTAGGTGGTATGGGTTATTTTATTAGCTTCTTCTCATCGTCTTGAACTCTCTTCTGGCAGTTTTATAGCTTGTTGGTTTTGTTTTATGGCATCGCTTGGTTGTATTTTAGTTTCTTGTGTTTGTTTTCTCGTCTCTTGAAGCAGTGTTCTAGTTTTTCATGGTGGTCATTGGTTTCTGAGTTCTGAGTTTGCTTTTCTTACCTTCCTCTGATTGTTCTCTGTCTTCTGAGGTTGCTTTAAAGCCTCTTGCGTGTTGTAGTTACTCGCGATCGTCTTAAAGTAAGAACCAAACCTGCTTCATCCATTTTTTGAGCTAAAATAATTTCAAATTCGTAGTGATTGAGCTTCAAATAGTTTTCTAGCTGGCATCAGTTATTTTTCTAGTTTTTCCTCGTTGTTTTTCTGTCAGTGTAGTTTTCTAACATCTCCAGGTTGCGTTTTAGTTTCAGTTTGGTTCCGTAGCTTCGTTGATTTGTTTTCTAGTCTCTAGTTTTTCGTGGTTGTTTGTGGTTTACTAATTTCCACAGTTGTTTGTTATCTTCTTCAGATTGTTTTCTCGCTTCTTTAAGCTGCTTTCAAGCCTTTTAGTTTTACTTTATAACATTTTAGGTTGTTTCTAACGTTTCACAGTCGTGCTGTAGTTACTTGTTATCGTCTTTAAGTACTTCATAGCTGTTATCTTGGTTCTATTTTAATTTATTGCTCGAGACAGATGAGATAAAATGATTACTGATCATGTTGACATGTATGTGATTCTACATCTCACTGTGGTTCAACTGCGTAACACAAACATGACTTTTAGCCTGAGCGCTTCTACAGACTCACAACTTTTCTCGTTTCGCTTCAGTTACTAGCGTGAAACACATCTCAACATGGAACGGCGGGAAAGCCAACGTTGTCCAAGTAGTTGGAGTGACGCACAGATGTAAACAAGCAGATGCACTTTATGCCACAGCGAAACAAAACTGTCAGGGCGGCGGAGAGCGAGGAGAAACAAAAAATAAAATAAATAAGCAATTAGCGGCAGCAGTCTCGCGTCGAACACGTACGAGTGTCGCGGAGAGCAAAACGTCGAGCTCCGTTTGGCCCGAAGCAATCTGCTTGGCAATATGTTCCCGTGTTGTTGTTGTTCCTCCTCCCGTCTCCACGAATACCAGAGATTAATCAACAAACCCGGATCTGTGTCCTCGAGGCCGACCGGTTTTACACTCTGTAGCCGACAATTATCCCCTTAGCAGGAGTATTTGTTACAGATCAGGATGGAATCTGCTGCGACTAATCCTTCGCTTTATTTAATGTGGGAATCACTGAAGTCAGCTCAGACGTGTGATCGCTGGGTTTGTTTTATCTGAAAAGGCCGATCAAATATGGACAATTTATTAGTGATATGGTAAATACGGAAAATTAAAAACAGCTTATTGAGGGACCCGACACGTTGTCAGTAAAGTGGCGAAAGCAAGTGTGAAAAATGTAGCGGGAAAAGTAAAAAAAAGTGAATAAAACTATGTACAGCAGTTTATGATTCATGTATCTTGTAGAGCTAACAGAGTTCAATAATTACATAATATAATGTATAATAAAACCTATAATCTGGTATAGATTAAGGTCATTTTCAAGCTAAATTTTCAGTTATTCCATAGACCAAAGTAAGAAAATTAAGAAAATTAGAAACCTAACCACTGTCAAGATTACGTGGGAAAATAAAAAGTTGTTTCTCTGCTTATTTCATTTACTGTCTTTGAGTTTTGTCCCATTTTTCATTTTCAAGACCCTAATTGACAGATTAATTGGGCTATGTTTTGTTTTTTTGCATCATGAGACAATAAAACAAGCAGCTGTCAATAAAAAACGTTTGTAAATGGAGGCACTGCGTCACGAAGCCGAATCAACAGGACTTAAATTCAATACTTTTTCTATCAATTCAGGTCAACAAAATCCAAGAAGCTCTAATATAATCAGAATATTATGAACATCAGTATCTCTAATCCTAGTGTGATCTTTACAGAGTGTATTTTTCCACAGTATATTCCCATTAGAATAAAGCGCTGCAGAGGTTTTGTCTGTTTAACACCTTCAACTGATGCCTGATTGCACCTGAGTCCAACCTTTATGGATTTTTTCCCCACTTTTTAGAGAGATCTAGGTGTTTTTTTGTAATTATTCAGAGAGGTTTTGTGTTTCTGAGTGCAGCTGCTCCTCTGGAAATCCAACAACAAACAAGGCTCAGACAGTAATTTATGCATTTATTAGCTTATCAGCTCTATATGAACAAATAAACTGATTTTAAAAGCCCAAAATTTCTTCTAAACCTGCTGACGTGGTGACAAAATGAAGGAAAAGGGTTAAAAAGTGACCTGTTAAATAAGTTAAATAGCTTTCAAAATGGTACAAAACCAGACTTTTGGTACTTTTCCCTCAAAATTCTAGGTTAATTTGTTAGTTTATGATCCCTGAGTCCTTCAACATTTGGCGCTTGAGGCCTTTAATCCTCTAATTTTGGTGCTTTTTGGGTGTCGGTTGGGTAAATGTTTGGATAAATGGTGTCACTTATATGAGAGGAAACACAGAATTTAACCAACAGACTGAGCAGTGATTCCCGCAGCGTGTTTCCAAATAAAACGGCAACTTTCCAACATCCATCTACAAAAAAAACCCCTCTTCATTAAATCCAATCTGACTCTATTAGATTTGAGTCCAATCAAAATGATGTGTGATTATACAAATCCACTTTCTAAAAGATTAACCACCGATAATCTGATAAAAAGGTTAGCGAGCCCCGCTGAGGAAAGATGCCGAGGGTTTGAATCCCTCGTTGCCACCGAGACCCGCCGCACACCGAGGCGTTCGCTGTATTAACAAATTATTTTGGGTGTTGGGAGTTTTTTTTAAAAAAAAGCCACAAGCCAAATTCTGTAACATCTGTCAGCTGTAAAATCCAGTTTTGGAATGAGTTGACCCATTTCCTTTTAAATCCACGGAACGAGCGACTTCAGCTGTCAGGACATAAAGTCAGTCGTGAGGTGGCAGGCGGGTATTTTGGTCGTGCCGATCGCAGCTTGGCACAAATAACGACTAATGCTGTGATAAAAAACCTGATTACTGAGATGCTGTATGGCATTAAAAAGCAGTTTCACCAACCCCGTCTCCTAAAAATGACCCTCCAAAACAACTGAACTGGATTCTCAGTCGTGTTTTGCAAGAAACTTGATTTCGGCAACTTCGCGTCTCGTGTGGAACCGATATTCTAAGACGTAAGTTTTGTTTTTAGCTGCTTTCTGGGTCGGTTTAGAGACCAGGGTTGGGAAAATATCAAGCTTTGGTTGATGCTTTCACAACAACAACTACTTTTTAGAAGTTTAGGCAGCAAAACTTCTTGGTTAGAATAAGGAAAATAGCATGGTTTGGGTTAAAATACGACTCTTTCGCAACACATTTTATTGGTTACCAAGGTGCCACATCTAATATATGGTTGGTTGGCTGCAAAGGAATGTCAGTAAATCTATGAAATAAATGGCAAACGTGTTGGTTATGATCGCGTTTGTGATATTTTACAGTCCAATGTAGCTTGGAAAAACTACGTTTACCCTTAAAATGTAACTGAGAATGAAGTTTAGCTGCATACGAGTGCAATTTTTTGGTGACTGAGTTGAATTTTATTGCTTTTAAGAAGCGTGCGACTTTTAAAAATGTGGCTTTACTGGGAAAGAGCATGAGAGTGTCCAGACAGGCAGCAAGAAGCAAAGTTATGACGTTAAAACCGGTGATAAAAAGTGCACAAATATAGAAAATGCTGTGTTTTTTTCCCTATAAAATTGATTGTATTCGGTTAAAAGATGCAGTTCTTTTGAGAAAACAACCCAGTTATCTTATCGAACAGCAATGCAGAATGAAATGTGAAGTCTGACTGCAAAAAGTCTGAAATGCATCAATCAATGCACATAAGCAGCACCTCACACACAACAATAGGCTGCTGTCAAGGTCGAGAAGCCAAGACTATCCTCAACGAGGAGTCAGAAAGACCTCTTTTACCCACAGGAGGTCCTCGGTTTACGACGGTCTCATGTTACGACATCTCAAGGTTACGAACGACTCCCTTAAAAAAACCTGGACATAAGCGGTTTGGTTTGGTTCATAAATAATACGATACTCCGTGAGAACGAGTTGCTGGTGTGCAGCGGCGAACACAGTCACTGGGGGAACACTGAGCCATGGGACGCACCAACGAAGAAGAAAAGGTCCCTGAGTTCATCACTGCTGATTGTCGCGTGTTGATTAGCTCTGAGTTTCTGCTATTTTGGGTATTCTTTGCCCTTCATTACGGCTCCCAGGCGTAAGGCAGACTCTTCTGATGGCAGCGCGTCGACGGAAAGGAAAACCATCAACATGGAAGCGAAACTAGACGTCGTAAAGCGCTCTGAGAAGGGAGAAACGCAGTCGAACATTGACCGCGTGTCAGGATGAAGTCGTTTGATGGTCGTAACGATAATCAAAGATCGTTGTGTTTAGTGTGAGTGACTTAAGGTATGTAGGTATACAGTGATCCCTCGTCTATCGCGGTGGTTAGGTTCCAGAACCTTTACGAAATCCGCAAAGTAGCGACCTTACATTTGTTTTGTTGTTTATATATATATATTCTAAGGCTTTATAAACTCTCTCCACACTCTTATTAACTTTTCCACACTCTTATAAACACTTCCTACACTCTTAAACCTTCCATCTAGAGGAGCTTCTACAGCTGTGTCCGATAATGGAACTAGCGACGCAGCGATCCACTTGGGAAAAACTCTGCCGTATTTTAAACACACCGACACCGAGGACGTCCGGCTGCCTACCTACCGGGAAACTGATAATGATGTTACGGTAATCCTACAGACTGTCACCGGTTCTCTGACGGTCATTTCCAGTAAACTCTCACCGTGTGGGACCAAAGGTTCTGGCTGGCTTCCATCACCGCCGATCAATCAGAGACCGACCAGCTCAAGAGGAAGTAGCTGAGTTTTCCATACGTGTGTCGACTCATCTGCTGGACGCTACGTATTTTATATACAATTTAAAAACCCACGATAGAGTGAGATCGGAAAAGTGAACCGCGATAGACGAGGGATTGCCGAAGTTTAGGCATAAAATCCAACTAACATCGAATCGGTTTACGACGCGTGGTAGGAACGGATCTCATTCGTAAACCGAGGACCACCTGTATAGGAAATACGAGAGGAGTCGAGAGTCAAAACTTCAGCCTTTTGAAACCACTGCTAGCATCCTGTTCTAACAGTTGACGCAGGTTTTTTAAATCATGACTGCGGTCATTTTTTAAACTGAACCAGAACGTTTCTTGAGTCCTGAAGAAGCTGCTTTTCAAAGTAAGCCACAAAAACCATTTAAGTGCCGTTAATTTTAACAGTTCTGAAGGCGACCACCCTGCTATGTTGCCATTCGAGTCTGAACTTACAGTAGAAATCACTGTTTTTGCAACTTAATTCCTTGCAGCGGGCCTTGAATGTGATAAAGCAGCTTGTTGACAGGAGCTGCGAAGTTCCTGCTGCCTGCATTGACAACAATCCTTGCAGGTTTCACTGCATTATTACTCGCTGTCTCTGTTGCTTTTCAGAGACGGCAGAGACAGCCGTTTGGTTTCTCACTAAAACTCGACTTTTTCTACCACCTGCTTTTGGATAATACTCACAGAAAACACATTTGTCCTTTTATTTATGGTGATTTATGAACTAAAATCTGCTTGTTCACCAACAGTATGTGGGTTTTCTGCCCTGTGCACCCCCCATTAAGATTCTATAGGTTTATGGTGCAGCTTTTTAAAAAATCAGGTATTTTGTGACGACGCTGAGCCTGACTCCTGTAGTATTTCAGTGCAGCGGCGTGTTGGCAGCCGTTCTGTCTGCTGTTTGTGTTTAAGCTTCACGAGTTAAACTGTGGTGACACTTTGACAGGTTTCCCGTTATAATAAGACTCCAAACCAGGTTTCTTCCCTCATCGTTTCCTGTCACAACTGTGTCAGTTTATTATGGGCTGTTTTTTTTTTTTAGGCAGAGATGCTAACGGTGTGTGTGTGTGTGTGTGTGTGTGTGTGACAGACAGAGCCAGATGAGCAGGCAGATGTTTCCTCTGTCTCTACTCCGACTGTCTGAGAAAGACTGACAACAGCTGGACCGATGCCAGACACACACACACACACACACACACACACACACACACACACACACACAGGTAGACAAAGACACAGTGGTGTTGTCCTTCCTGCACTGAGTGTTGTGTTGCTTTGTTCATTTTTATTCACAGCATTAGATTTTTTTTTATCGCAGCTACTCGTCGCTAAATTCTCCTAAAAGTCCACCTCCTCGTGAAATTACCGACGGTTTCACCTCTTGAGAAATTCAAACGCAGCTTTTAACCTTCTGAGATGAGGTTTCTTTCCAAAGGGAGTTAAAACAAAGCTGGATTTTAACATTTAGACTAGAACAGTGAAGCTTCAGCGACAAAAGATCAGTGATTCAAGCTAATTTTACTCAGTGAGAATCAGAGAAACTGAACTTGTCGGCGCCTAAAACGGCACGAAAATTCTGCTGTCATTTTACGTAAAAAGAGCTCGTTTGTAGTTGTGTAGGTATTTCAACCGATACCGATAGTCGATAACTTTAAACTTCTTGCAGCCGATAACCGATAATGTCAACCGTCTGGGTTCGTACCGTGGTGTCGGCGGAGGGAGGGGGAGTGGGAGCATGAGGGAGCGGGGGTGACACCGGAGCGTGACACCAGATTTGGCAGGTCCATCTACTACAAGGCCATACCGCGTTGTGGATGCCCGATCCCGTCACATCTGGGAAGCTAAGCGGGGTTGGGCCTGGTCAGTACCTGGATGGGAGACCGTGAGGGAACACCAGGAAGCCTGGGTGGATGCAGTGTGAGAGTGAGTGGTTGGTGGTGGTCGGAGGGGCTGATGGAGCAGACCGGCCTTCGTCAGTCTACCCCAGGACAGCTGTGGCTACACATATAGCTTAGCACCATCAAGTATGGAGTGAATTAATAAATGCAATACAAAGCGTCTTTGAGTGTCTAGAAAAGCGCTATATAAAACCAATGCGTTATTATTACAACCACGACAGCTTACTACAGCCTCGGCAGTGGTGCGCACGACTATTCAAATATTAAAATTATTATCCCAATTCCACCACAACCAACAAATATTCGGATATTCCAATATTCAGGACCAGCCCTTAGTCAAATGTCTTCTTCAGACACAGTAAACAAAGTCCACACTGGTCAGTGCCATGCCATGCTGCTCATAGACATATATACGTAGACGCCGCGTTGACTGCTGCTGCCGATTGGAGGCGACGTGCCTACGCGGCGGCCATCTTGGTACAGTGCCACTCGCCCCTACAGTGCATTACGTCTATAGAGGAATGACATGTCTGCGCTATAAAAGTGATCATAAATCCATCAGTTGTCAACATATATTGTTTGTTACAAACGTCAGACATGGAGGACGGACAGGCAGACATAAATAGAACAAAAGCATCCAAGCATCCTGTGTCAAAGCTAAATGTGTGCCGTTTTAACAAATCAAACCGTTTGGAAATCAGTCGAAAATTCAGTGAATAATTCTACTTTAAGATTGTGGAGTACCTCTTACCTCCATAGACTTACATTCACTCCCCCCTCTGCTAGCCCTGTACCAAGATGGCGGAGCTTTAGGCACGTCCCTCCACAGTCAATGCGGCGTCTACGTATATATGTCTATGGGTGGTGGTTGGAGGGGCCGATGGAGCAGACTGGCAGCCTGGCCTCCGTCAGTCTACCCCAAGGCAGCTGTGGCTACACATGTAGCTTAGCACCATCAAGTATGGAGTGAATTAATAAATGCAATGTAAAGCGTCTTTGAGTGTCTAGAAAAGCGCTATATAAAACCAATGCGTTATTATTATCCCAGTACCCCCACAACGAAGGAATATTTAGATATTCGAATATTCAGGACCAGCCTGAGTGAAACGTCTTCTTCTGACACGGTAAAGAAAGTCCACACTGGTCGGTGCCACGTCATGCTGCTTGTTTTTCTCTGCCCGTGCAGTCTGATGACATCACACACATGCGACAGTACCGTCGGGGAGGGGAGGGGTTGAGGAGCCAGGCATGAGGACAAACCACAACACACAGACCAACGGCAAAAACCAAGATTCCAAGTCTTTATTATTATAGGCTCATTTTTAAATTATCGGTATGACGTCATAATTGCCAAAATTAACCGATGATTATCAGACGTCAATATTATCATGCATCCCTAATTGCATGTATTTAATGGCTCTTAAATGCTACAGCTATTCACTCAACTCATTTCGTACTGCGTTTTCAATCATTATGACAACAGGAAAGTAAGAATTCTCCATCATATTCTGAGTTTCAACCCTAAATCCTCCATTTAAATTACCGTCCAACTTGCTGCCGTGCTGCAGCGGCGCTGTGGGGACGTGGATCTCGAGGCTTTTGCAGAAGCCAGGAGGAAATTCGTGCAACGGCCGAGTCTTGCACTGAGCTTTTAACCCTCTGAACCCCAAAAGCGACGTTTTTTCGAAGATAAAATTGAACTTTTGTCGAATTTTGTCGGGAAATGAACAAAAATCTGAGCTTTAAATCCTGATTTTTTCACCCGAATCGTTTTATTCTACATGTAAAAACTCAACAAAATGAACTCTTTGCTCCAAATCCTGCAAAAAAACCAGATCATTCTGTGCTCCTCAGTCCAATCGAGAAGCTCCATTTGACTACGCCTGCAGTTTGTAAAGTAAAAACGCCATTGTAAACTGAATCGTATTTGTCACCAAACACAGAACTTCACTGATAATACAGTATTTTGCTTTCTCTGCACCTTTTATCTACATATTCCCCATCTGACGCTCATGGAAGCTGCATTCAGATCCATTCACAGAAAGAACAGAGAACATTTTACGATCTTTCAACAGCCTCAATTGTTGAAACGTGGAAGAATATTCATGTCATATCTGCGGATAACGTCAGCAAATTCGAGTAAAACACAGATTTTTCACATTTTGCGCAAATGCAACCAATAAAACGAACTCATGGGGTGATAAAATCCAAATTACATGAGCTCTCCAAGTAGTGCTGGTCCTGTGTGAGAAGGATTTTGAGACTACAGACCGATGATCGGCCCAAAACCCATCAACAACCAAACATCCAGTGATGGTAGACATGTTTTTTTTAGAGGTTGTGATCGTTCAAACAAGACCAAACTCCAACAACGAGCTAAAGAACAGGTGAAACAGCTCGTAGAAGAGGAATCGGGGTGAGTTTAGACGTTTAAATTGAACTCTACCATGTTGTTGTGCTGCTCGGTCTCGTTCTTCCCCTGCATGCTGAAGGTTTCCTCTCCGTCCGACCTGCAAGAAAACATCCAGGTGAGAAAACCAGCCGCTGGACCGACGCCGCAAGTCAAACCTCGTCGCGTCTTTTCAGCCGGTCGTACCTTTCTCCGAGTATTTTCCGCGCGAAGCCGTCGAGTCTCTGCGTCTCCTCCTGGTACCTCTGCAGGTCTTGGGTCAGCAGGTCACGGAGCGCGCTCAGTGCGTCCTCCTGGAACAAGAGCCTCTCTGATTGGACCAAACGCTCGGCGATGGAGGCCTGAAGCTCCCGACGGGCGCACAGTTCAAACTAGGACGGGAGAAAACTGTCAGCGAGAGGCTTCGAAGGAGCCGCAAGGAGGAAATATACAGTAACAGTCGTGATGTATTTGCTGTGGTTCTTTGTTGTGTTGAGGTTTATTTGGACAGGTGGTCTGTTTGAGAGCTCCAGAGCTTTAACACGCTGTGGTGACGATGTCTGCTGCTCCAAATCTGTCCTAAACTCACTATGGATGTCCGTGTTAACCATCTAAACGCCAAGAGCCTGGATGTTGTTTCCTGCATCTCTATGGAAACAACTATGGCCAGTAGAGAGACCCTGGTATTACAGTAATGGACAGCTGAGAGAGGCAGAAATAAAGTGAGAATAAGCAACAAAGGATGGAAGAATGAACTCCGGGAAGAAGCAGGAGTCCTTTTTTTCCCATTATGTTTTCATTTTATGCCTTCTAAATACAGTTATACTACATGTACTATTCATATTATGTCTGAGTTATTTAAAACTCCAGTTTATTACACTGACATTTGCATTTAAATGCTTATTAGTTTGCATTTTGTGAAGGTATGAAGGTAGGAAAAGTGCCTTATAATAACGATTAATAACACAACAATAACAGCTATGATCAGTTGTAGCAGCTCTTAGCAACTTAGCAACTGATCACGTTGATTAAAAACCAACATATTGCAGTTCATGTGGTTTGATGCATCTTCTTGTTTCATTACTTTCTGCCGTGATGCTATTTTCTAGTGCATGGTCTCTTACGGTGGACGTCTGAAGGCAGGAGTTCCTCCTCAACTCTTCTTCTGTTTGCTTCTTCTCCTTCTCCTGAAGATCGAACAGCTCAGAGGTCAGCAGCTGCTGGCGGCTTTTATTCTGAAAGAGTCTGAGAAAAGAAGACAAAACGCGTGTCAGCAACCGACAGAACTTAGATGTGGCAGCTAAAGTCACCAACAGGACATTAAATGGGTGGAAAATCCTTCATGCACGTACTTTAAAGAAGCTCACATGAAGCTTATTGTGCTTAAAAAGAGAGATAATATTAATATATCCTGTGACGTGAAGGTTTTAGCCCTGAGGTGGTGCAGTTTGATATATTTTTCCAGAACAAATGTCCTGAGCAGACGCAGGACAAACTCTTCTGTTTGTTTTATGGCTGCTGAGAAACACGACGGTTACAGCATCACATTTGCGGGCTGCCGCGGTGCAGCGCCTGGGGAGCAGTCAGGGGTTGAGGGTCTTGCTCAAGGGCCCACAGTGGTGGTGACTGGGACTCGCTCTTACTTTCCCACCTCGACTGCTAGTTCGCCTCACAAACCACCAGGCCACCGCTGACCCAAACGTCTGGTGGAGGACGAAGACGGACCAGCGACTGCATCTGCACTAGCGGCAAAAACCCTCACCGGCAGAGCGACAGCGTCAAACATGTCGACCTCCACCAGAGAAGATTCCAGCAACAAAACTGGAAACGTCTCCCGAACCTCCAGAGTTCAAGCGGAGATTTGCGACTGATGGGGAAACCATCAGAAACCGCCAAGTTAAAAGTCCTCAAGTCTCGGATGCAGCTTCCAGCAACAGATGCGACTTCAAAGCTGAGGTTTACATCAGTATAGAACTGATTGTGAGATATCGTCATATTAATACCTGGTGCTAAAGGTCAGAGGTCCAAACATCATAGTGCATCCGACTGGTATCTCTCCCCCAGGTGTCATTTACCTGAAGAAGTCCACATAATATAGAATAAAGCTTGTTTTATCTGATCGGGCCAACTTAAGTTTTGGTTTATTTTGCACAGCGAAAGAGAAAAAAGAGGCAGAAGAGGAGAGGAATCAAGTCTTTTCATGTTCAAAACCCAACTTAAACTGTGATTCTATCAATGTGAACACTGGTTTAGTTGGACATGAGGTAGACTGAGTGCTGCCTGATGCATCCTGTACAATAAAACTGGAGCTATGGCACCATTAAGACAGATTTTCAAAGTACTTTACAGAGAAGAATCTACTATATTATGTATTCTTGTACCACCTTAAATCATCCCAGGAATAATAAGAGGTTGCACTGATCTGACTGCATATTCTACCACCGGGGTGCAGTAAACCATCCGTCCACTGGGGGGCGCTACACCTCTGCAGAGTGTCAGGAGAGCAGGTGACTAGAGGCGGCCGAGTGTTTTGTTTTGCGGGGACGAAGAGGATCCTCATCTGAGGAGCCTTTGATGAACCAACTGAAGAACCGGCGTGCGGACCGAAGACAAATTAGCAGAAGCAACACGAGCACAAAGGCCCTCTGGGAAACACATTAACACGGCGTTAATGAGGTTCTTCAAGGAGGCCCGCCGACTCGAGGAGGACGCGAATCTGAGAGGGAAGCCGAAAAGACGGATGGGATGTTTGATTCGGTGCAAGAGCCGCTGCAAGGAAGTGGATGTGAAACAGTGATGAAGCAAAAGTCTCCTCAAATTAAACCGACGTTCTTTATCAGGGTCGTATTTATCAGGTCACGTGGCTGCTTTGTTTGGTTTTCTAAGGCTCATTTACAGTTTAATCCTGATACAAAGTGAAAAAAAGAACAGCTCATCTAAATTTTTCACCACATTTCTTCTCACAAACTGGATATTTTACCGCATTAACACTCATCACAGTAAAAACACATCAGTTTTCTTGCAAAACTCCAAGTGTAGCTTCAGAAAACGCTCATATTTCACAGTTTTACGCTGCAAATCTAATATTATTCGATGCAGACTGTGTTGCTAAAGTGTCTCGGCTTGGTAATTCAGTGTTGCACAGCAGATGGAAAAAGGCTTTGAAGAAATGCAAAAAAAAAAAAAAAAAGAAATGCACAAATTCAACCAACATGCTCAGGAAAATGAAGAAAATGATGCTGTGTTCTTTCACCATGTTTTAGGGCTGCTACGTTTTTACTTTTAGACATATAACTGCAGCGACGCAACATATAAATGAGGATTATTTGCATTTCATCACAATATTAATAGTAGGATTCATGTTTTCGTGCATAAAATCCCAGTTTAGCTTTGAAAAATGGTAAAAATCCTCATTAAAACACTCCGTATAAAATAAAACACTCATGTTTCAAGGTGTTCTGCTACAAATATGATCATATCTGATGATGACAGTGATGCTAAAGTAAAATTTAGAAGTATTTGTACCAAGTTTTCTTGCAAAAAATCAAAGTGTAGCTTTGAAAAATGGTAAAAATCCTCATTAAAACGCCCCGTATAAAATAAAACACTCACATTTAACTGTGTTCTGCTCTAAATATGATTGTATTTGATGATGACAGTGATGCTAAAGTGAAAATCAGGATTATCTGCACTGAGTTTTCTTGCAGAAATCCCAGTTTAGCTTCAAAAGACTGTAAAAATCCTCATTAAAACGCACTGAAAACAAATAAAATAGTCACATTCCACGGTGTTCTGCTACAAGTATGATCATATTTAATGATGACAGCGATTTAATGTATAAATTAGGATTATTTGTATTAAGTTTTCTTGCAAAAAATCAAAGTGTAGCTTCGAAAAATGGTAAAAATCCCCATTAAAACACCCCATATTAAATAAAATACTCATGTTTCAAGGTGTTCTGCTACAAGTACGATCATATTTGATGATGACTGTGGTGCTAAAGAATAAATCAGGATTATTTGCACTGAGTTTTCTCGTAAACGTTGCAGTTTAGATCGCAAAAATCCTCATTGGAGCGCACCTAAAACAAATAATACTCACGTTTCACGGAGCTCTGCTACAAACATGATGATGTTTCATGCTGACAGTGATGCTAAACCTCCTCCGAAAGCTTTTTTAGAAGCAGAAAAAAATAAGTCACGAACAAATTGAACCAAAATGTTTTTTGGGGGGAAAAATTCAGAAAATGATTGTGTTTCCTTTCACCTTGTTTCGCCAGTGATGCCTGTATAAATTAGGATCATTTGCACCAAGTTTTCTTGCAAAATTTGCAGTTTAGCTTTGAAAGACTGTAAAAATCCTCATTGAAACACAGAGTTCTGCTAAAGTTATGACCATATCTGATGCTGCAGTGATGCTAAGCTTTCTAATCAGCGCTTCACAGTGAACTAAAGTCATCTGTCCGGCTGCTTCGAGCATCTTAAGAAAGGCTTTTTAGAGATGCAAAAAAATAAGTCGAGACCAGATTGAGCCAACATGCTTGGAGGGATCAGTTTATCATTATTATCGGGTTTCATTTGGCTGTTTTGGGGTCATTTTTTTACCATTTTCTTTTGTCTATTTGATTTATTTCAGACGTCATAAAGGCTAACGAGGGAATAAAAGCACAAAACAAAAAACAAAACGACCAAATCCAAAATGAAGTCTTCATTTTAGCCCCAGAACAGCAGATTTGCAGTGGATAAACACACGTGTGAGTGCAGATTGTTGCCCCAGCATCACCTTTTTTAAACCTGCATGCATGTTTCCTCTCTGTCCTCGCGTTCGAACACGAGCGGCGTTTAACAGATGTGAAACGAAGGAGCAGAGAAGCAGCAGCAGCCTCCTGCAGGTCCGTCCTGTCGCCGCTTCGACTTCACACACATCTGAAGTCGGATGAGCCGCTCTGTCACCTGCCAATCAAACCCGGTCCCGGCCAATCAAACGGCTTCATTAAAACTCCTCCATCGCGGTGGAGAGACGGTAATTACCAATGAATAGCTGCCTCTGTGTGTGTGTGTGTGTGTGTGTGTGTGTGTGTGTCTTCACAGCACATGGCAGCAACGTGTCGAACCCCTCACACACACCTCGCCCAGCTGTCGGTGTGTTCTGATTACGTACAGGAGAGCGTGAATAGGAGCTCCATAATTACGCGAACGTATGTGACAAACACATTTCAGTCCATAATTGCAGGTGAAAAACGCGTGGGAGTTATTTATTTTAATTTTACATTAATGTATCTCACAGCATGCAGCCCTGTCGCACACACACACACACATATACATATATATATAATTTCCAGGTTTGTGCAGGATGTAAAGACGCTGTCGGGGTGTATAAACAGCAACAGGACAAAGGTGAAGCTATAAATCTGAATGGAAATGATCATGGATGTTAAATCGCATGCTGGTAAACTCAAATGCAACTAGCAGCAGAAGCTAGCTGACTTTTTACAGGCTGAGCGATTAATTTATGCAAAGATTTTTGGTCGCTGTGGTGCTGAAATGAGGGAAAACAGAGGATTGATGGGAAGATATTTAGGAAAAAGGAATGTAGGGATGGGAGAGGACGGGAGTCTTGAAAAGGGAGGGAATAAAAGGATGAAATATGGATGTTTTTGACCGAGTAAAGAAGAAGAGGAGGAGGACGGCAGATGAAAGACAGATGCTGACAAAGAGAGGAGTGGAAAAATGTACTGCAGCTCTGAGGCGTCCAAAGATGGAAAAATAAGAGCGAAGAGAGGAAAGGAAAGTGAAAGATGAGGAAGGAGAAAAAACACGCAAATAGAAAGTAAAAGACAGGCTAGAAAAGGCAAAAAAAATACATAAAAAGACGCATTGCATAGGAGAAAGTGAAGCACAAACAAAAGAGAACACAAAGAAGAGAAGAGAAACTGAATAACGAGGAAGAAAATGAAAGGACAAAGGAGGAAAGGAAGAAAAAGAAAGAGAAATCACCCCCCAAAAACCCCCTGAAACAGAACAAAAAGTGAAAGAAGACAAACTATGCAGAAAGAAACTGAGAGACGAGGGAAAACGTGAAAAAGGAAAGGAAGAATACACAAACAAAACCTGAAAAACAAAGAAAAAGATGAAGAAATGTCGCAATAAAAGACACGAAAAGACAAAATAGTCCAGTATAAAATGAAGCACACGTGGAAGAAAAACACAAAAAGGAGAAAAGAACGAAGAACTGCACAAGTCCAGGAGCCAGATCTTTACAAAGAACAGAAATAAACCCTCAAGATTCACTTTAGACTGGTTTTCTAACAATAATAAGCGTCCCCAGCGTGTCTACAAACCCCCCCGACATGAGAAAAGTCTATCCTCTCCCGCCCCACCTTTCAGAAAATGTGTGCTCAAACAGGCCGATTGGAGATTTGCCCTTTATGACCTCATGTAGGGCAACAACGCCACCTCCAGGTTGGTGACACCGCCACAGAGAAATCCAAATTTCCACCCTCTGGACTTGCAGACTGAGCCTCGAGGACTTCAGGTGTACGTAACGTCTGTGACGTCTTCACTGTCATCACGTAAAGTCTGCAGCATTATGACTGGAGCTAATAGACAGGGTTGGAGTCCGGTTCACTTGTTTCCATGAGAACATTTGAAAGACTGTCATGTATACGATAATCACCACAAGTAACAAGATATGAATCCCATTTATAGGCTTTTTGTGAGTGAACAAATCAACATTCATCCACATAGGTTATGCACATCCAAAACAGCCCTCAGTACTCCCGGACTTCTCCTGAACGCACCGCAGAGCACGGCAGTTGCTCTGTTGTTGGCTGCACAAACAGACAAAAGTCTGTTTTTACCTCCTTCTTCGTCTGAGGTCTTGAAGGTCCCGTGGATTCATTTTATTTTCAATAGAAATGTCCCCACAACAACTCCTAAAATGTTGGACGTGTGTGTCACCACTTCACTGTGGACTGCTTTCTCAACGAGGCCCAGTACAAAGCAGGATTCACTAAGAATCTGAAGATAAAGCATGGATCGGTACCAGCTGTCCGTGACCCGACTACAAACATAGGAGCTGTGAGTTTTACTGTTTTATGTTGCTTTACTGTACAGGCCTACCTAGCGTGATAGCCTGTTGAATGTGGTTTTAGCATGGCAGCTAACGTAAGCTACTGTTGGTAGCATAGTTAGCCATTCAGAAACGTTTGAGTTTGTTCAGGAGCCTCTCCTTCTGGGTCAGACTCTGGATCAGACTGGTATGGATGAACCACGGTGCTTCTACCAGCCAAACCTACACACTCTGTAAACATTAGCGCATGGAACCGGACGGCGTCTTCCAGAGAGGGGCGTGAAGGAGGCGTGGACAGACTCAGCTCATTATCACAGACACAGAAACATATTCTCAGTTACAGGCTGGATGAAGTCTAGGAACAAACTGGGTTTTTAGGCAACAAACTTCAAACTGACTGGGCTCCCTGAGACTGATGTGGACCTGCTGAGAAGGAGCATAACATGGGACCTTTAAAATATACACATGATCGCCTGTTTTCGTGTTATACCTGTAAAAACTACATCGACTGACCATGAAATGTGGCTGAAAGCTCCAGAAAACACACCTTTTACTATGTATGCATGAAAACCCAGGCTAGGAAATCATTTAACGACTCATAATCTGAGTTTTATCTGCAGCTGGAGGCCTCTGAGAAGCTACTTTCAGGCGAAATCAGATGTTTCTTCACATATTTAGAGTCCAAATCCTGCAGCTCCTGAATTCTGACTTCTATGTTGAAATAAGTGAAGTTTTTTTAAAATATTTGGACTCAGAGGAGGCGGATTAAACGGGATAAGAATCAGCGAGGCTCCGCAGCTTGTCCAGCATGTTGATCGGTTGTCGCGGTCGCTGCCGGAGGATTCTGGACGACGAGCGAACAGAAGAAGGAGACGAGGGTCGGCAGGGTTCAGCTGGGGGTTCTCCAGGCTGCCTGCTGGTCTTGGCAGCAGAGCGGAGCCTCCTTGCGTAACCAGACCGACTCCCTTTATGGGAAAACAGGACTGAAAACAAAACATGCTGCTGCTGGTGTGGGATCTCGGTCCGTCGCGCTTTAATGCAGAAAGTAAAACACGTCAGGGTTTAAATGGAGCCGATCAGGAGCTGAGACTCTCCGCTGAACCTCTTCAGTCCAATCAAAACTCTTTTTATTCCGTGTTCTGCTGCCGTTCCTGCTTCTGCACGTTTCTTACTGAGTGATCAAATCGTCTTGCACTTTTAAAAAAAACAGAAAAACTACATTAAAAAGGAAAACTGTGACGTTTAAAGGACGATACGAGAAGATAAAGAAGTAAAATAGACTGTTTGGAGCGTGAAAAATCTGCTAAAATATTAATTGTAGTTGAAAAATATCTCCTAAATTTAAAAATAAATAAAAAATATGTCCAAAAAATATTAATTTAAGTAGAAAAATGTCCTAAATTGAAAAATAATTCGAAAAATATGTCCTAAAATATTAATATAAGTAGGAAAACATCTCGTAAAATTTAAAGATATATAGAAAAATGTCCTAAAATATTTATATATGTACAAAATATGCCCTGAAATATTACTGTAAGTAGAAACATGCTCTAAAATATTAATATAAGTAGAAAAATATGTCCTAAAATATTACTGTAAGTAGAAACATGCTCTAAAATATTAATATAAGTAGAAAAATATGTCCTAAAAATATTAATATAAGCAGAAAAATATGCCCTGAATTTAAAAATAAATCAGAAAAATATATCCTCAAAATATTAATATTAATATATGTAGAAAAATATGTCCTAAATTTAAAAATAAAATAAAAATAAGTCCTCAAAAATATAAGTACAAAAATATATCATAAAATATTAATAGAAGTATAAAAATATGCCCTAAGTTTAAAAATAAATAGAAAAATATGTCCCAAAATTATTAATAGTAATATATGTCGAAAAATAATTCCTAAAAAAATTAATAGAAGTAGTAAAATATGTCCTAAAATATTAATAGAAAAACCCATCATAAAATAACAGCATCCAGTGTAAATAATAATAACCGAGTTGTAATTGTGTTGTCGCACATTACTGAGTGTTAATTCAAGAAATAAATATTAATTTTTAAGTAAATTTAGGTATCATTTCTAAAAAACCTGTTTTAAAATCCAAATTAGACTCAGATGTAAAACAAAAACATACTTTCCGTCTATTATTTATTAAACTGGGCCTTTAAGGAGAACGTTGGGATCTTCTGGGGTTATTTTTGACTCCTGGATGTTTCCAGTCATGAACTCAACGTTTTTTTTATGCAGCAGATTCCTGAGAAAGTAGGGAGGCCGACGATGAAAGGAAGTCCGGTCATGATAAAGACATTTCTGTTTGTTTTCAGTCGCTCCGTTGGTTTAGATTCACTCGGCTCACCAACAAATGAAACGGATCTTAAAGAAACAGAGTCGGACTCGTGCAAAACCATTCCTTTTTTGGGTCGAGACTAATTCCTGGACAGAACAACTGAGCTGGACAAACGTTTAAGAGCTAAAGCAGCTTCAACTCTGACTTACATTTCAGATTTCTGCCAACTAAAGCTTTTTAAAGTGGCTCTAGGAAACAAATCCGCCTTTAAACACTGAGATTTTACAGCTAATATGGAAACAACTAGTAGAAACGACGTACAAAGGGGTGTTTTGGGGCATATTCTCAATCTAAATCTGCATTTTTTCGTCGCACCAGGCTGAGAAATGTGGTTAGTTTACTGTGATCTTTCAGGACTTAAGTGTTGTACTGGATTGCAGCTTAAAGATACATAAAGACAGTGGCTACAGTGAGCGTACACATGCTGTAGTATCGGAGTTAGCAGCTCTGTAGGACGGTTATGCTGCACGAAATGCTAATCTTTCTCTGTGCTGCTCGGTTGGGATTAAGTTTTCTTGTCGTTTCTGCTTCTAACAAAGAAGCTGAGCTCGAGTTTGGAGCCGTTTAGGGTGTTTCTGCCTCTAAAGCTGCTTCTTAAACGTATCTCTGTCCTTAAACGTTGCACGGTTTCGTCCTCTCCTCGTGCACGAAACCCCAACCCGGCGTTAAGCCCTCTTCAGCGCCGAGGAAAACCCCGGTGAAGTGAAAGCAGAGGGTGACGTCTTGTTCCAGCCAGGCGGGTTTTGATTATCGATTCATCACCGAGGACTCTGATCCGAGCCGCGGCAGGAAGAGGCCGGCGCTGGGAACCGATGCTGCTGAGAAACTAGGAGATTTCCTGGAACCGGATCACAATGAAGGCGAGTGTCGGACGGCCGCACCTCGAACCCGGAGATGTGCCTCAGCTTGTCTGGGCTGCCAGCAGCAGTGGTGGAGGGACGACGGAGGAACAAGATGAGGCATCATCTGACGGTTTACCGGCAGGAGTTGGAGCCAAATCTGAAATCTGTCACTTTCTCATGCAAATTATGTTTTTTAAAAGTCTCACCCTGACTTTACAGACTCCTTACGAGCCCCTTGGTGTCCTGAAGAGACTCTCAGACGCATCACACGTCGGTTTACTTCTAGATTGAGTTTACTTCTTCTTGTTGAAGCCGTCTAATCCACTGATTTGGTGCCAAAACTAACAGTTTTTAGCTTCTTTATAGCCTCTTCACCCGTCATTCCATCTCAGATTATCGCATTATTAGAACAGCGTTTGCTCGACCATCTATCAGAATAAAAATGTGGACATTTATGAAGGCATTTGTGGAATCTCGGCTTGACGTTTGGGTTTTTTTCCACATTGAAATTTGAGGCTGTTTGAACGACAACATCTCAGGAACCATTAAAGATAAAAACCTGAAGTCTTCACTGTTGTTTTTCATCATGTCACTGATTCTGAATCTGCAGTATTGGACGAGTTGATCAAACTATCTCTGATTTATGGGGAGTTAAAACGTCGGAGAGAAAAAAAGTCCCACTGTTGGGCTCAGTTTAACAAAATCATCAAACAAAACCAAAATAATTTGACTTTAAGTAGAAGCTTGATCCAATAGACGGTCGAAAAATGCACAGGACCGGCAGCGTCTTTACTCGTTTCTGCAGAATTAAGAAGCGAACTTCGATGCAGGTTGTGCTCTTATACACTTGGAGCATAATTCAATTTATTCAGGTGAGTTTTAAGCAGCAAAACAACACAAATACAGCTGAAGATGGGAAAGAAACTCGGTGTTGTCGTGTGTAACTGAAGTAAAAATGACTTAACTGCAGCCTTGTCAGGTTGGTTTTCCTAAAAACTACATTTCAAATCAAAAACTGTCATTAAATCTACCAAATTTGCCGTGTCGGATGCAAAAACCTGCGCTTTTATTTTGAAAATACAAGCGTGGGCACAGTAACATGAGTAGGAATTGCTTGGGTTGCAGATGTTGCACAACGTAAAGGCGTGTCTGTTGGTGTGAGGTTGATGACACAACTTCCGAAAAACAAAAAGCATGGCGGCAGATGAACGTCTCCACTTACAGTAACGACGTGATGCTCGTTTATCTGCTTGCAGCCGACGTTAGATTTCAGATTCAAGAGCGGTTTCATGCAACCGAGCAAGAAAATATAAAAACAAACCTGGAGATTTTTGACGTCTAGGGACTTTACAAGCACACAAACCCGCGCATACCAACGCAGCAGACGCACGAAAAGCCGCGTTCGCTTTGGGTTTCTCCGACTCTCTCGGCCACGCAGCAGGACGGCAGCAGGTTGTTTCCTCCAGCCGAGCAGAACCTGCTGCCGTTGCGAGATACAGCGGAACTCCCACGTCCAGCTCCGTGACGAAACCCCGCAAACCGGCACCAGCGCCGCCGGCCGCCCACTCGCATGTTTTCAAGCGGCGCAGCGGGGACCCGGTTCCACGCAGAGGAGGGTCCCGGCTCAAACAGAACCACCGTGGAATCGAATTTTACAGGAGAACAGCGATGAGGTTTTCAATGTAAAGAACCACGACTCCTGCTTGCAGTTATTTCGAGAGCTGATTCTGTGAGTCGACCTGATTCTGTCTGTTTCTGCAGCAAATAGCGGCGTTGCATTCAAGGCAGCCATGCATTCACAATATCAGATACTGCTTTTAACTGGAGGAAGCACCACTATGCATGTACATATGTTGTTTGTAGCCTCAATAAAGCTCGACTTCCTGGTGTTTTTAGAGAGAAAAACAACCTATTTAACCGAGTTCAACCTGCAGGGGTTCCTGAGGACCCGCGTTTTGTTTCCGCCGACCAAATAAAGCCGTGAAAATGAGTCCGTAGCATCTCCTGACGTCTCTGAACAAACCGGAGAGAGAGAGAGAGAGTTTTGTCAAACAGCCAAGAAATGCAGCTGTCACAGATAGATAGAGCTCAAACGCTGCCGTCAGAGAAAATGATTTTGACCGTTTCCCTGACAGGAGAGAGTCTGTGGCAGGTTCTGTTAACATGTATGCTTCACTTACACAAGAGGAAACACTTCAAGGATGAAGACGCCTCCTTGAGCTAACAGTATCTAGTGTGTCACGGTATGTTCTGTCCTCTAAAGGCTTGTCAAACTGAGGGTTGTCTCATAATCCGAGATGGAGACGCGCTCCAACCACATAACCTAAACATGCATCCCGTCAGTTTGTACGACTACTCACTGTGTCTGGATGCTGCTGAGCTCCTGCTCCGTTTGTTTCTGCAGCTGCTGGAGGTGAAACGCCAACTCCTTACTCAGAGCAGCAAACCTCCACAGTCCTTCTCGTCCTGGGTTGTCCTCAAACACCGAACCCTGGCGGAGAAGGAGGTTAAAGAGGCTTTTAGGTGCAATCACGGCTACTTAAAGGCGGCCAGGACCTTCATGCATGTTCGGATTGCAAGAAGTGGCCCAGTAGAACCTCTTTCAGGAACGTTTTTGGGAGAAAGTACAGGTAAGGTACTTCTAACTAGCCCTCAACGCTAATCAGCTAAACCAAGAAGACAAGGCTGATTGGTTGAACTCAAAGAGGACAGGAAGCACCAACTTCTCAACCCTCCTTAAGTCTTCTCCTTTCTAACATCGCAATCAACAACGCTCCATCGTTCTGTTTCCTGTTACGTCCGTTAATGACTATTTTTTTGTTGTTTCTGACAGTCAAAGTTTTAGGATCCTGCACTGCAATGGAAATAGAAAAAGACTAAAGGAAGTACTAAACGGTTGTTCCTGTAGACTCTGGTACCACCTTCCATCTGAACCGAGTTCCTGCAGTGGGAAGTCGCCCAGTTTGTCCCAGTGGTCACTTTTAGTATTGCAATCTGCAACCCAACGAGCATTTTCCCCAAAGACCACAATTATAAAACACTATAAAGGGTAAAAATGGAAATAGAGTTTGTAAAAGTGTCATCACAACACCGACTCCGACTGCAAACAAGGTTAGTTTTCTCTCTTTCCACAATAAATCTTTAATTTGTGGAGGATTTGTGTTCGTAAAACCTCCTCAGCAAGTAGAAAAGTGAGATTTATTTTCATAACAGGGCTATCTCAGTGTGGCTGGCTCCAATTTAAACAGTTTTATCTGTGATTCATCAAAGCAACAGTGATTATGTGACGTTAGTCAGGGAAATAGCCGACTATAGCAACCTCTCTGCTGTGAAATAGTCAGGTCACTGGTATTTCTCTGTAGAGCAAAGTTAAGATAACAGCCACTGAGTTAAAGTGTTGTCAAGTAGAGAAATGAAACTGGAATTTACTCAAAGGTTTAAGTACCTAAGTTTACCTGAGGGATTTATTAGCATGTTTACACAAACATCTTGTCTTTAAAGGAGCCTGCAGGCTAGCTAGAAAGCTAACAGTTTGTTCATGTTTGACTACAAACACTTTAAACCAGTTTATACTTCACAAAGAACATGTGCAAAGGCAACAGTTGCTCTACGGTGCCAAACATCACAGACCTGGATGTTCTCCTAACTTAGCTTGTGTGCTAAATTAGCCATTTAGCTAATTTGTGTATGTTTACGCTAGGTTTAGCTTTGGCTATCCCCTGATGTTTGTGATTCTGAATGGACAATACTATGTTTGTCCAGTACTTTGTTTTTTACGATAAATACCTGAAAAAGTAATGGTACATCCACCACCATCAGAATGTTAGCATGCAAAATAGGCAAAAACAAAACATGCTAAACACAGCATATAGCATTTAGCAGCACTACAGTATGGTGCTACACTTCTATTAGCCCATTAGCACTAATGGTATATTCACCATCATCAGAATGTTAGGAAACTAGCAACAGAATATGCTAAACACAGCATGTAGCATTTAGCACTATAGTATGGTGCTATACTCTCATTAGCACTAAAGGTATATTTAGCATCATCAGAATGTTAGCATGAAAACTAGGCAAAAAACAAAACATGCTAAACACAGCATGTAGCATTTAGCACTACAATATGGTGCTATACTCCCATTAGCACTAATAGTATATCCGTAACCACCAGAACAGAATGTTAGCATTATAACAAGACAAAAACAAAACATGCTAAACACAGCATATAGCATTTAGCACTACAATATGGTGCTATACTCCCATTAGCACTAAAGGTATATTTAGCATCATCAGAATGTTAGCATGAAAACTAGGCAAAAAACAAAACATGCTAAACACAGCATGTAGCATTTAGCACTACAATATGGTGCTATACTCCCATTAGCACTAAAGGAATCATCAGAATGTTAGCATGGTAACACAATAAAAAATAAAACATGCTAAGCATAACATATAGCATTTAGCACTACAGTTTGTTGCTATACTTCTATTAGCATTTACCTCAAAGTACAACCAAAGTTGTTATAATAGCTTATTTTTAAACTTTTCATCTTGTAGTGTAAAAAACACCTGGTAACTGATTCATTTGGGGCATATCTACTAATCTAAATGGCAAAATGTGTCAGCAGTAGCACAAACTGGGAAGAAGAAGAAGAAGCCAGCACTTGGTACCGGTCGGATTTGGGGAACAAATGTAATAAAGTTGCTGGACACCGACCGCTTTCATTGCCTTAGGTTGGATTTGTAGTTATTGTGTGTCTCAACAACACAAATACAAAAGGCATTGTTATTTTATTCACTCTTAGATGCTGGATATTAGAGGAAAAAATGCAGATAATCAAAAGACAAAAGCAGACAAATGCTCCATAAGTCATCCTATGATATTTAGTCTGGAGGGTATTCAATCATATAACAGTTGTCTCAGTTCGTCATGCGTTGCAACATGTTGAGTAAACCACAAACGATGAATCACTAGCAGGCTGATCTGACGGATAAATGCAGATAAAGAGACAAGAGGAGTGAAAACAGACAGACAGATAGATGTGAAGGTAAAACTTAGAGCACATGGGAAGTAGTGATAAAGTTGTAGGAGGTAACTTCTACTCCGGTTGTGAGTCTGAACTTGTCAAGGTGACGGAGTCCGTCGCCGAGCGGCTGTAGGCTGAAAGACAACAGACCGACTGAGTCATCCTGGCAGAACACGACGATCGCCCTCGTCCTCGCCTTCGTCTGTCTGTCTGTTTGTCTGTCTGTCTGCAGCCATGTGACTCAGTCTGAGAAACAAACTGGCTCCGTGTTCACACAGCAGCCAAGTCTGGTTTGTTTTTCAGACGTGATCTTTGGTCCACTGTCCACGCTCAAACTCGAAAGTGGCTAAAAATCTTTCATCAGATGCAAAGAAAACTAAACTCATTCCTGCTACTTACAGTTCTTCAATATACTTTTGGTGATAACACAGTTCTCTTTGCATTGATTTGTCTTTATGGCTTAAGGACAAAGCTCCATGAGTGAAATGGATAAAGCAGAAGGTCAGAGAAACCACACAGCTGGTTTAATCCTTGCCATTGCAATTTGAATTTTACTCATAATTGTTCAGATATACAGGAACTCTAACTAATTTATGCAACTTTTGGGTCTTTAACATGATCTGTTTGCTAATTAAAGGTTACAAGTGGATAAATCTTCATTGTAATTATTAGATAAACAAGAAATCCAACTGATTTTGGCTGTTTTTGGTTCTTTAACATTATCTGTGTAGCAATAAAGACTTACAAGTGGATAAATCTTTATCAAAATTATTTGATAAACAGGAAATCGATCTATGTTCTGCTAATTTCATTTCTTTAACATCATCTGTGTGGTAATCCAGGCCTCTCTGCCTTGACATGACTTCAAGAAAAAGCTCAGCGAGTCAAGTGTTAAAGCAAAAGGTCAGAGAAACCACGTGGCTGGCTTGTTCCTCGCCATTGCAATCTGAATTTTTTCATCATAATTTTTGAGATCAACGCTAAACCTAACCAATTTCTGTAATTTTTGGTTCTTTAGCATCATCTCTGTTGTAATTAGGCTGTACAAGAGGCTTAATTATTACCAGATTTATTAGATAAACAGGAAATCTAACTAATTTCTGCTACTTTTGGTTTCTGAATATCATAAGTGTGGCGTTTAGGACCCACAAGTGGCTGAATTTTCCTCGTAAGTATTCAAAATAACAGGAAATCAAATTAATTTCAGTCATTTTTGGTTCTTTAACATCATCTGTGTGGTAATTCACTGCTTTCTCCCCTGATAAGTCTTTGGGATAAACCTCCATGAGCCAAATTAATAAAGCAAAAGGTCAGAGAAACCATACGGCTGGTTTAATCCTTGCCTTACCAATTTTCAAAATCCCTTTTTTGCATCTAACACAATTGGTTGTACTTTCTGCAATTAAGGCTTATAATTGTCTATTTTTTTGTCATAATAGTTCAGATAAACAGGAATTTTTTTCTTTAACATCCGTTATGTGGTAGGTAAGGCATAGAAGTTGCTCATTTTTCATCATAATCATTCAGATAAACAGGATTTCAAAATAGTTTTTGTTAATAAATGGTTCTTTAACATCATCTGTGTGGTAGTCGAGGTCTCTCTGGAGTGATATGTCTGTAGGACAAAGCTCCATGAACAAATAGATAAAGCAAAAGGTCAGAGAAACCACATTGCTGGTTTTTAATCCTTGGTATTGAAAGGTTGCAAAAAAGGCACATAAGAGGCTAATTTTTCATCATAATCGTTCAGATGAACAGGAAATCTAACTAATTTCTGTTATTTTCGGTTCTTTAACATTATATCTGTGGTAATTAAAGGTAACAAGTGTCTGGATTTTAATCGTATTTATTCAAATAAACGGGAAATCTCACTAATGTCTGTAATTTTTGGTTATTTTACATCATCTACGTGACAGTTGTACATTGTAAATATTCAGAAAAACTGGAAAACAAACTGATTTCTGTTGCTTTTGGTTCTTTAACATCATCTGTGTGATAATCCAATGCTCTCTGTAGTGACATCACTTTAAAAAAAAGGCTCCATGAGTCAAATGGATGAAGCAGAAGGTCAGAGAAACCACACGGCTGGTTTAATCTTTGCTATGGAAATACTGCAGATTCGTCATTTTCTTTTGCGTTCAGCACAGTTGGCTCGATTTTTCTGTAATTAAGGCTTACAAGTGGCTTATGTTGCCATCATAACTATGTGGATAAGCAGAAGATTGAACTAATTTCTCCTAATTTTGGTTCTTTAAAATAATTGACGTGTCTTTAGGCAAAAGCTCCACGAGTCAAATGGATAAAGCAGAAGGTCAGAGAAACCACACGGCTGGTTTAATCCTTTGCACTAAATCTATATTTTAGAGAAGTAATGTGAGCTTGGTTTTGCTCATTATTAATTTCTTTTTGGTAGCGAGTTTATAAGATTTTGCAGATAGTTTATAGTTTGGATTTTCATTTAAACTACAGACTGATAAGACGACTTCTAATATTAGCTATTTATTATAGATATTAACTGTAGCCAGCAGGAAATCCTTCACTAGGAAGTGATTATGACCAAAAATACCTCCAATAGAACATTATTTATGACATTTTCAAGTTTAAAAGAACTACTTCTACTATCAAACTGCAACAGGACAAGGGTTTAAATAGATTTTCCATCTGTTTGGTATTGATATAAGCATTAGGGGGACACAACATAATCTGTAGAATTTTACATTTTTCCACATAAATATTAAGATAAATTGGAAATTTAGCTTGTTTCTGTTCTCTGTGGTTCTTTAGCATCATCTGTGTGGTAATTGAGGCCCGTAAGTGGCTGAGCCTTCATTGTAATTGATCAGATGAACAGGAAATCAAACTTATTACCGTTGCTTTTGGTTATCTAGCATCGTCTCAGTGGTAATCCAGGTCTCTCTGCTGTGACATGTCTTTAATAAAAAGCTCCATGAGTCACAAGGATAAAGCAGAAGGTCAGAGAAACCACATCGTTGCTCTAACCGTTGCTCTTGCATTCTGCGTTCCCGGCCATCACGATCATTTCACAGACGTCGGGGGCGGGGAAGCGACGTTAAAGCCCATTGAGCGGCAATCTCAAACGCAGGTTTAACACAATCGCTTTTCATTATTTCACTTTCTGCAATTAAGGCTTCAGAGGAGGGAATAAACCGGATTTGAGCTGCCTGTCTGAACATGGCCTCGGGAGAGATCCACAAAGAGGGAAAGGCGAAGGGAGGAGGAGGAGGAGGAGGAGGAGAGTAAGACGGAGAGAAGAATCCACATTCCCACAGAGAGAAAACCGAGCCAGTGGCGTCAATAGATAAAAACTGTTAGCGGGAATGCAGTCGAGGCAGAGTTGAGTAATTAGAGACGTTCCCTCCGGCAAACGCTCGGATTTATAAAAACATCAGGTTACGGAGGAAACTAACTCCAACCTCAGCAAAGACTAAACGACACCTGACGTCTCCGTTTGCAGCTGATAGTCATCTAACTGAGGATTCACATTTCAGTGACACGACTCCTGTTGACCTTCAGACTAATTAGTTCAGATTTAACTCGTGAAACATCAAAGGGTTTTCTCTAAAACCTGTTCAGCTGCACCAGTTGGCCTCTAAGTGACGATTAAATTCACCTCTGAGTGAAAACACTTGACATTATTCCTGCTATATCTTCATATCTTGTTCTTACAGTGTGATGCAACCTAAATGTGATGCATTTTCTCTTTATACTGCAAATATTTATGTTAATATTTTTGCAGTGTTTGTAATATTGTAATGTAGATGCATGTTTTTTTTGCATGTACCAACTGTTGCCCTGGAATTTATTCATATTTTACACATTCATTTGTTATTTGCATTTACTTTTGTGCAAGTTCTATGCATTTTCTTGTAAAATTAATGGCTGTATTTTAAATTTCACATGTATTTTTGCAGTGCTGCTGCAATGAACAGTAAATTATTGTATAGTTTATTACAACAGTCTACAAAAAATAATGTTTTCTAACAGGTTTTAGCTAAAAATAAATACTGTTATTGCTTATTGTTAAATTATGGGTGGTATCTAGTAAAATTACAGAAAAATAAGTATTAATTTACATGTTAACCATAAAGGACAGGCCAATACTGGACATAATGTCCACATCAAAAAATCAAATGGCGACTTGGTTGTGTTTTTTACAGTGTTTGACAATATAATGACGCTATCTTTTACTGTATTTAAATCAACAAAAATATAATTATCAATGGATATGTGCTGATATTTTTAAGAAAAATTATGTGTTAGGGACTTAAAAATGGCAAAAAAATTATTTTAATCGGTTATTTTACTATTTGTTATTTTTATTTTACGTTTGTTAAATTAAAGAAACATATATTTATATATTACAAATAACATAAAAAAATCAGTTTACACATTAACTTAAAAAAAAACAAAACAAACCAAAACTGTAAATAATTTCCACATCAAAAATATTTATTATTACAAATTATAATTTGTTCTTTTACACTGTTTAACAATAAAATTATTTTGCCTGCATTTAACTCAGTAAAAAATTATTTTATAGATATGTGCTGATATTTTTAAGAAAAAGCCTGTGTATTAAGAATTTAAAAAACTGGAAATAATATTATTTTAAATCATTATTTTGGAAATTTTTAAATAAAATAAATGAAACTGAATTGGATTAAATTAAATTAATGAAATTAAATTAAATTAAATTAAATATCTATTAATATAACAGAGAAAATGTCCACATCACAAATCTCTACTTTCTACAAATATTAAGTCGTTCTTTTACACTCTGCCACCATTAGATCCCACTGTTTAACTGTATTTAAGTCAAATAAAAACGCTATAATTCTACATACATTTGCTGCTATGTTCAGCCTTTCAATGGTTTATGGACATTTCAGTACATTACAGTTTTTTTAAATTGTTTGTTTGTTTGTTTTGGACCCTTGCTGCCTGATAAAAGCGTCAGATTTTACAGCATTTAAGTGCATTTTGTAAAACCAGAACCCTGCTGTTAGAATCTGGCTGTATTCTTACAGTAATTTATCACTCAGTTTATTGTTTTGTACATTTTTCATTTGATTTATCAGAGTGAGGATGATTGTTTACATGCATGTTTACTCAAAAGGAACTAATAAATGATGTTTTCATGGTGTTTACCTGCTGGTCTTCAGCGCTGGGCGACTCTAGGATGCGAACTTTGTCTTGGATCAGCTGCCGTAGTTTGTCCAGAGAGGCCGGGAGGTCGTCTTTGTTTCTTTGCAAATGTGGAATCTGTGGAGAGACGCAGAGACAGAACCAGAGTCAGCGTTTCGTCGCCTCTCATCAGGTTGTTTTGCACCTGAGGAACATTCTGCTCATAGTCGGTCCTGAACGTCTTTAGAGCGACAGCCAATTAGCAAAACGCACTCCTGAGACTGTTCGACACGTTTTTTCTCCGGCTGTGTGGAACGAAGAGAGGCTGAGGTGTAACGAATCCTTCGACTTAAACCGACTTCAAAGACGTGCACGAGGCAGGACGTCCTGAACGACTGCCTCCCAGCCGAGGTTTGGAATGTGGAGGTGTGTCATTCATTTAACTAAAGAATGAAGAGTTTAACGAGTTTTAAATGAAACATTCCACACGTTATTCTACTTAAAACGACTGGAAGCAACAGATTTGACTCTGCGTTTGGCCTGTATTTAAAGTGGTGTTGGACCTTGTTTTAGAGTGTATTTAGATGGGTTTTAACTGGTTTTGAACCCCGTTGTAGATTGTGTTTGAACTGGTTTTGGGCCTGGTTTTAGAGTGTATTTAGACTGGGTTTAACTGGTTTTGGACCCAGTTTTAGGCTGTATTTAAACTGGTTTTGGGCCTGGTTTTAGAGTGCATTTAGATTGGTTTTAGACCCAGTTTTAAACTGCACTTAAACAAGCATTGGACCTTGTTTTAGAGTCTATTTAGACTGGTTTAAACTGGTTTTGGGCCTTGTTTTAGAGTGTATTTAGACTGGTTTTAACTGGTTTTGGACCCAAATTTAGACTGAATTTAAACGAGCATTGGACCTTGTTTTAGAGTGCATTTAGACTGGTTTTAACTCAATTTGGACCTTGTTTTAGAGTGTATTTAAACCAGTTTTGGGCCCAGTTTTAGAGTGTATCTAGACTGGTTTTAACTGGTTTTGGACCCAGTTTTAGGCTGTATTTAAACTGGCTTTGGACCTTGTTTTAGAGTGCATTTAGATTGGTTTTAGCCGGTTTTAGACCCAGTTTTAGACTGCACTTAAACAAGCATTGGACCTTGTTTTAGAGTGCATTTAGACTGGTTTAAACTGGTTTTGGACCCAGTTGTAGATTGTGTTTGAACTGGTTTTGGGCATTGTTTTAGAGTGCATTTAGACCGTTTTTAACTGGTTTTGGACCCAATTTTAGACTGCATTTAAACTAGCATTGGACCTTGTTTTAGAGTGTATTTAGACTGGTTTTAACTCGTTTTGGACCTGGTTTCAGAGGGAACTGGTTTTGGACCTTGTTTTAGAGTGTATTTAAACCAGTTTTGGGCCCAGTTTTAGAGTGTATTTAGACTTGTTTTAACAGGTTTTGGACCCCGTTGTAGATTTTGTTTGAACTGGTTTTGGGCCTGGTTTTAGAGTGTATTTAGACTGGGTTCAACTGGTTTTGGACCCTGTTTTAAGCTGTATTTAAACTGGCTTTGGACCTTGTTTTAGAGTGCATTTAGACTGGTTTTAGCCAGTTTTAGACCCAGTTTTAGTATGCACTTAAACAAGCATTGGACCTTGTTTTAGAGTGTATTTAGACTGGTTTTTAGTGGTTTGGGGCCTTGTTTTAGAGTGCATTTAGACTGGTTTTTACTGGTTTGGGGCCTTGTTTTAGAGTGCATTTAGACTGGTTTTTACTGGTTTGGGGCCTTGTTTTAGAGTGTATTTAGACTGGTTTTAACTCGTTTTGGACCTGGTTTCAGAGGGAACAGGTTTTGGACCTTGTTTTAGAGTGTATTTAAACCAGTTTTGGGCCCAGTTTTAGAGTGTATTTAGACTGGTTTTAACTCGTTTTGGACCTGGTTTTAGACTGTGGACTGTGGACTTGGTAAAACATCGTAAAACAATAAATTACTTTTTGTAAAAGTACAGCTATTTGATGTAGACATTATTTATATTTTGTCCTGTTTTGTTACATAGTCAAATTGTAAATTTATACTCTTTTCTATGATTTTAATAAATACAGTCTTATTTTTACAAAAACATGTGTTGCAAATTAGCTGCCAGCTAACTCCGACTTTTAATCGAGCGCTGTCCCTGCAAAAGTAAACAATAAAATAAGCACGAATGTTGTTTTGTAGAGACTGTGTTGTGCAAAGAGTGTACAGTGTCATGATTATCTGGGTAAATGGGAAATATAAAACAGAGAGTCGTCTGCGTAGAGGTAGAAGGAAAAAATAGGAAAACACATTCTATTAACAAATAAAGACAAACTATATAAAATATTGCTAAAATTTCAAACAAATAAGTGGAAATAACATAACAGTTGTAGTTAATATATGCAGACGCAACGTAAAAATCAAAGAAAACAACATGGAAAATCTGTGTACAAAGACGATTAGACGAAGAACGAGGAAAGAAAAAGTGGAGGAAAGAAGTAAATTCTGATGTGAGGATAAAAATAGGGGAACCATGACAAAGACTTCTGTCTCGGTTAATGACCTCCAGCTCATGTGTAGCACAGTTCAGCAGCTTCCTAAAGGGAAAACTGTAAAATTTTAGAGGTGGAAAGGTCGTTAAACTGTAAAAACCCCTGCGATCTACGGCTCTAAAGTTGGTTTTAGCGGCTACATTTCTCCGTTTCCTGCTTTCAGATCTGCTCTACATTGTTCTGAAGACGACAAACTGGAGGTGTTGAGCGGCTCCGGTTCAAACCTCCCGCCCACCACCGCCGGCTGAATCCCTCCACAGAGATCCATTGTCGGGCTGCTTCGAGCCGCCGACCCCGGTGACTCACTCGCATGTTTCCCTCTTAAAGCAGGAAATCAATCCTCGCGTATAGACGGGGAGCCACAGATGGACAGCAGGCAATTAATTCCTCCGCTCGCCGTTCGAGTGGCTGCATTCGTAACACGAGTGGGCCGACACTGAGAGTCTGTGTTGTCTGATTAAAGGCAATCAAAACAAGTCCGTTTTGTTCTAATCCCTGCGAGGAGGACTACATGAGAGGAGTTCTGGACGACGGAAGTGAGACAAAAAAGTCTGGATATATAGAATTTAAGCGGCGTGACACTCCGGTCGGCCATTTTCTCCTCAGAACAAGGCAATTAGAAAGCACAACAGCGGGACGTTGAAACTCCCTCCTCGTCACCATCCAACCCCTCGCCTCCCAGAAATTAGGTTTATATGCCGCCAATTTGTTTTCCCAATTACGTTTCCCAGCAAAGCGTAATTGGTGAAACAAATCAGCGGCATATAAACCGTCGGAGTGATGCAACCCGGCAAGCACCGGTACCGACGCTGCTCCCTCAAATGCTGGAAACCACCGTAAAAAAATGAATAAAACACGCAAATATGCTGGTTTAAGGCTCTCAAATGACGACATCTCCCTGTAGGAAGCCTTCAAAATGACCAAAACAGGCTAAACGTCTCAGTATCTGGGTATGAGAAAGGCTAACGGTAGCGACGTTAGCCCAGTGCTGCTAAATGCTCCGATGCAGTCGCTTTAAAAGGCAGATTTTTATTCTTTAACTGACACTACATCTTTAAAAAGCCGAACTGCAGCTGGTGTTCCGATGTTGAGACGTCACCATGGCAACACTGTTTTGCAAGATGAAAGTTTTACAAGAATAAAGCTAAGTTAGCTGAGGCTAGCTTGAATGTATTTTCCAGGTAGCTCCAGAAGTAAAGCTATAAAATAACTTCCTGTGTGCAGCACATGATAAAATTAAATTATAGCCAGGCTAATTAACTTTACTGGTGAAAGATTAGTAAATATTAGCCACGGCAAAAAATGAAATTCTGGTTTTTGTTTTCCTTTTATTGCTAAAGCTTTAAATGCGCTGTAAAAAAAAAATCTATTATTTTCTTAATTGCGTAAAAACTGATCATATTGCAAGGTTGCAGAAAAGCATGTGTCAGAAACCTGTGGAATAATGTAACGTTCAAAATCCACAAAAATGAAGAAGACAACAGCAAAAAATCTGTAAAATAATTCAATTTTTAGCTGAATATTAAATACAAACAAACTATAATTTTATAGTCACAGTTGCTGAACAATAAATTATTATTTGCATTTGTGTCAACGTGGATGTTAATCCTTTATTTCTCTGATTTCACCAGTTATTATCTTTAATTTAAATAAAATTATTTTACCATTTTTCAGCCCTTAATATACATAAATTTAAATAAAAGCAACTTTACAAAACGGCAATATATTTTTTCAGTTTGAATACAGAAAAAAGCGTAATAACATTAAAAGTAAATAATTACTATTTATGAAAATATAGATTTGTTTTATACTTATAAATATACTTATTTACCTTTTATTAATCCCTCATATAAATATTTTTCTTTTAAATAACAGCAAGTATCTGTAAAACAACATTTATTGATGATTTAAATACAGAAAATGTTTTTTTTTACATAGCTAACATGTAAATTCATACTGTTTTTTTTCTGTAAGTTTACACAAAACAGGGGAATTCTGTAAAATAACAGTAAATAAACCAAAACAACATCCACTTAAAAGTTGTAATCTAAAACAAAGAGCAGATTTAAATCAGATTCAGTACTGAGATTTTAAGAGTTAACAGACTACATCTATCTGACAGTTTCAGCTCTAAGGCTATTAAAGACCTGCTTCCTGCCACTGCTGTGATTTAACTCCGTTTAATTCCTCCTCTGAGCTGTAAAACGGTTCTAAAATACTCACTGCAGGACCTGTGGACTGAGAGGTGTTCATGATGACAGACTGAGAAGTGATTTCCTGCCCGGGCTCAGACCTCGGGGGGTTTCTAAGTGTTTGTGTCGGTGGGTGGGCTGCAGCGCCGTGTCCATGGAGACGACCCCGACTACTGGGTCTGAGCTGGGGGGGGCGGTCGGTTAATATCCGGCCAGAGTCTGTCGGCCTGATTGATCGGCTCACTCAGCCTCTTATTGTAGGGTTGGTGAAGGAAAACAAAAGCAGAGAATGAAAGGAGGAGTCTTAAAGCTCAACCCCGACCAGAAATTCAACCTGCATTCTCTCTAGCAGCCAGCAGGGGGCGACTCCTCTGGTTGCAAACATTAGAGCTCACGAGCCGACTTCTCACGTGATTTACTCCATGAATAAACATCTCCTCGATGATTTTATAGTCCTTACTGATAGTTGTAAGTCCCCTTTAATAAATTATAATGCCTATTTTGTAAATTATGGCCCCATTTAAAGTAAAACAGACGACAAAGCAGGGCAGGGGCGACTATTTCCACGTCTGGTTTGAAAAGATCAAGGACCAGGATTCACAGCTGTAGTCGACACTCCTTCCAATCCATCATTTTTCTATGCAGTCAGTTTTTCTCCTAATATAAATTAACTGGTGTTAGTGTCCCAAGCAGTTTTCTGTTCATGTACAACAGTAAACCGCACTTCTATCCACTGCCTGCTAAAGCTAATGCTAACCATATTAGCGTTTTTATAGGCTTGCTTTCACTTTTATCTCTATTTTTAGTATTTTTTACTGTCTAATTGATTTTTTTTACACTTTATTTATTTCATTGTTCATGTTTCCCTTTATTTATTATTCATTTACTTATTTATTTTACTTATTACTACCATTATTGTCATTTTTTAGCCTTGTTTTTAGGGTTTTTAACCCTCTATTTTCATTTATTCCACTTGTTCTTTTCCTAACTTGGTACTTTATTATTCTATCTGGTGTTGTTGTACTAGTTTATTTTAAGAATCTACTACCACGTTTGGACTTGTAGGCCTTCTGTGGTCGTCCTGCATGATATTTATTCTCTTTTTTGCTCTGTCTGTAAAGCAGCAGGAGCTAGCACATGCTACACACTGTATACCGTTACTATGGAAGTAGCACAAATTAGCAAAACAAACAAAGCTCACCTTTTAGACAACAACACAGGAAAACCACAGGAACGTGCAGTTAAGACTGAATGAACTAAGAGTAAACTTTATGTTGTGTTGCTTCACAGAGGTCCAGTCCTCACCCCCTCACCCAGGTCTCCCCACCCCTGGGTGTGTCTGGGTGGGACCCGGTGCTGGTGGCCGGCCGCCAGCTCAGACACACCTTGATAAGCAGGCAGGTATGAAGGCGGTGGAGCCTCCATGAACGTCTGCAGTCGAGTGTGTTTTAACGCGCTCGGAGATACACAGGATAGATTTAATGCAGCCAGATTAAAGGCATAAAACCCCGTAAGTCAGACGAGGCTACGGTTATTAAACTAATGGGGAGGAAAGGAATAACAAGATACTGATGTTTAATGTTGTTAGAGCAACACTAGGACAAAACATAAACTGCTAAACAAACAAACAAAAACAAAAAAAACTGTAAAAAAAAAAAAATGGGGCAGTAAGGGTGCAAAAAAATACAGTAAAAAGCAGCGGATAATTTTTTTTTTTAAAAAGGAAAAATAAATAATAATGAATGGAGAAAATTAAAGCAAATATCAGTTAAAAAAACAAAAAAAATTAAAAATATTTCAGCAGATTTAGGTCAAAAAATAATGTGTAATTTTAAAAAATACAGATTTTTTAATGTGTATTTTTAACATATAAATTTACATTTTTTGTGATTTTACTGGAAATTACCTGTAATTGAAGAGAGAAAATCTATTTAATAACATTAACATTATTTATCATTTTTCGATCCTTAATATCCGTGATTTTATCTGTAAAAAAAAATATTTTACAATAATATTATTAATATTTAAATGCAGCAGAAAATAGTTAAATTTTACAGTTTCACTATTTTTTATTTATTTGTTTATTTATTTATTAATAGCTATTACCTGTAATTTACCAAATAAGGGACAATCTGAAAATAATAACAGTAAATTGTCAAATTAAAATAAATATAAAAAATATATCTAAAAAATACTGTGTAAAGAATAGATATTATAATTATATATGATACTGTAAAAACATATAAATATACAGTGAAGCCAAAACTGTGAGCTAACAGAGGCTAAAAAGCTCAGTACAGCTGCAGATCTGGTTCTAATTCTCTACAAATACGCCACTCTGAGGGACATTATTCACATTAAACAGTCTTTACACTCCTTTTTTAATATCTTTCTACACTTCAGGTGAGTTAAAGTTAGTTTCAGCTCAGTCAGACTTTCTTTTTGACATGATAAACGTCCCGATCTGATGCTTTGTAATGATGAAAGTGAGATTCCACTGATAAGAGATCTACTTTCCCTCTCGGATCAGGGGAGCGTCTCATTCTTTCTACATGAGACACTGCAGACTCTCCTTGTTTGAACAAATAACATTACGCAGTCAGGTGAGGCAGCTTCTCCACCCGCAGGAAGTTATGAATCAGCAGCGGTCACCTCTGTACATCTGTCTGACTGTACATTTTAATATCTCATTCTGGTTTTCAGCAAAGTTAAACCATCAGGTCTGCAGCCGCGTGTCACTGCTCAGCAGGCGGATCGGTCTGTGAGGAGAACTCCGCTACCCAGAGTTCCTTGCTGCTGACTCACGGCTCTGGAATGTCACCTTGTGCTCTGCTGCACTTTGCACCAGGCAGGAGCTCTAAACCGGAGGAGACGCCTCGGGTTTACTGGCCGGGAGCGTCTCGTCACGACGGAGACGCTTCAGCAGCTTATCTGAGGCCGTAAAAATGAAACGAGGAATGTTTCCCATAAGCAATACATAAAAACACAGAAATATAAAGGTGAAAACTGTAAAAAATGAATGTTTTAAAGAGTTTTTTTACTATATTTTTTGAAACAATTTGCTTTTATTTCCCAGATTTCCCCTGTTTTGTTAAATTACACATAAGAGCTATTAAAATCACAGAAAAAAAGTATTAATTTACATGTTAATCATAAGAAAACAGGCCAAAACTTAAAATAACATCATCAAAAATCTGTGTTTTTGCAATTAATAATAGATTTTATTTTCTACGATGCTTGGTTGTGATATTTCTCCATTTTTACTGTATTTAAATCAGCAAAAATATAATTATTGTACAGATATTTGTCTTTTTCTAAGATAAAAAGCACGCTACGGATCGGAAATTATTAACATTTATTAGACAAACTGTGCAGACGTTCCCCTGTTTTGCTAAACGACAGACAAAAAATAGGACTAATCTACATGTTAAGTGTTAAAAAACGTCAATAAAGGTAAATAACGTCCACATCAGAGATCTGCATTTTACACAAACGGCTCTTTTACAGTGTGCGACCGTATAATTACACCACTTCCTGTTAAAAACGTCATTATTTCACAGATAGCTGAGATTATTTCTGTTATATTTCCCATAAAACCAACAATGCAGAGTAAGAATTCACGGCCGATCCATCAGCCGTCACCTACTGGCAGGGTTAGCTTTGAAACTCGGACAGATGCTTGGAGTTTTATTGATTTTTTACAATAATAACTCACGAAACACGTTTAAATCTGCCTTTTAATCGGCCTTTTTTTGCAAATACAAGGCCTGCGCACACACGTTTAAAGCTGAAGGTGTTTATTTGAATTATAAATGTTTATAATTATTGAACACGTCAGTATTTTAGAGGCTTGTCTTGACTGATTATTGCTATTACAGAGAGAATTATGGCTTCAACTTGTCGTTCTTTTGGGCATAACTGACATTTCTTTCGGTTTTTCTCTGTTCAAACTGAACTCAGGTGCACCGGTACTCCCCTACTTCCTCTGTGGGCCCGGCTCTATGCATGACTCCACTGTCGTGTTGAAACAGGCGAAGGCTTCCGAAGAAATCAATCGTTGCGTCAAGACTGCACTGAAACGAAGAGGCTGAAACCACTAAAAGCTGCTCTGGACCAAAAAAACACACAGATGTGGGCAGATGTTCGCTCACTTCCGGCCACACTGAGTCTTTTTGGACGCTTTAGTCAGAGTTAGCGTTGCTAAAATGAGCCAACTGGACCCAAAATGCACCTTTTCTCAAGTTGGTTTATTGGATTTGTGGATTAATTCAAGCTGTCCAGAGCAGCAACAAGCAGCTCCCTCTTCCTCCCTATGAAAACACCGCCGATATAAAACCGTCAAACCAGTTTTTCTCCGCTGAACGATGAGGCTAAAGGTGAATAAGCAGCATACCACCTCTCCTGTGTTTGCTTCCCCCCCCCACCACTGTACTCCTCCCATTTTAATTGAAGCAGAGCCAAACCTGTTCCTCTGTATTCAACAATTACACGATCTCACACAGTCATTACTCGAGTCCAGCAACAAAACAGCGAGTTCGAGGGTTTCTAGAATCCTGGACGGGCTCAGTTTCAGATCACAGAGGAGGATTTAGATTCTCAGGGTATATGGAAGGCAAACCGAGCCAGAAACACGCCGGGTGAAGTTACCAAACCAATCGGACATGTTCTCCTCCAGCGTGCACCACCCTCATTAGCAGCACTGACAGCATGTTCTTGCTGCATACATGTGTCACCGCAGCTTATTTTAGGGTTTGGCACAATACCGCCGGCACCGCCGCCCAGCTGCATCGCAACACACACTCACACAGGTGTGCAGGGTTGGGTTTGTAACCTACTTCTGACCAACGCCTCCCGAAGACTCGCCCAAAACAAATGAGTCTCTGGAGTCCGTCACTCGTCAGGGGGGTTAGACCAGGGGTGTCAAACTCAAATACACAGTGGGCCAAATTTGAAAACCTGGACAAAGTCGCGGGCCAACATTGATATTTATTGAATATATTCACATATATATATATATATATATATATATCAATGGAACTAGCCTTTACAGCAGCCTCACTTTGTGATGTGGCTTTTTTGAACATAGTCTGTTGTGAAACCAAACTTCTTTTCATCTCCTTTACTTTCTGGCGCCTTTGACTCATGTCCAGGTCCTTGTACTTGTCCTGGTGTTTCATAGTGTCGTCTAATGTTGTTCTCTGTGGTTATATCCACGTTGGCTCCACATACTAGACGGGGTTGGTCTGAATAGCAATAGGTGAGTTCCGGATATTCTGGTCCAGTTACTGACAAATATCTGAATATTTGGGTCGGGCGGCCGCGGTGGCCCGGGGGGGCGGCAAGGGCGAAGGGGAAGTATTTAGCACGGGTATCTCCTGCTGGCGGTGGCACAGTAGCAGCGTCCTGGCGTGCCGCTGGTGGAGATGCTAAGTCAGGTGGCGGCGGAGGGGTGGAGGTGGTTGGGTCAGTAGTAGCGTGCGGTTGCTATGACTACTGTCAACAGAGGAGAGGGTGTTTATGGGTCCTGTCCTGATTGACGCGCCAAAACAGAGCCGAGCATTCTGGGATTTGTAGTATTAGCGATACATGCGCTGTATAATACCGGGCCAGCTTTAGCAGTCATCTGGTATTACCTCGCGGGCCAAATATAATTACACTGCAGGCCAAATTTGGCCCGCGGGCCAGAGTTTGGCACCTATGGGTTAGACAAAAACGCAGCAGGAAGGTCTGGAGACGAGCGACCATCTACGCAGTCGCAATAAAAGCAGCTTTGCTAGAAAAGATGCAGCACCAGTTGTGTTCAGGAGCTAATGATAGACAGGCTTACATGCTCCTGACCTTTGTTGCTAATGTGAATAACGAGCAGACTTAGCATCATGCAGCTATACCGCAATGAAACCTCGACTAAGGACTAGATGCAGGGTCGTACGTTTCGATCTGAGAGTAGATCTTCCACCTGACCTTCTATAGAAAATGGTAAATGGTAAATGGTCTGCACTTATATAGCACTTTTATCCTACCATAGAGGTATCCAAAGCGCTCTACAATGTGTTTTGCATTCACCCATTCATACTCCAATGGTGACAGAGCTGCCATGCAAGGCACTAATCTACCATTGGGAGCAACTTGGGGTTCAGTGTCTTGCCCAAGGACACTTCGGCATGTGGAGGGGCCGGGGATTGAACCGCCAACCTTGCGATCAGTGGACAACCTGCTCTACCACCTGAGCCACAGCCGCCCAATGCAGGGCATCTAAGGCGCCTCCAAAGCTGCTTACAACAATAAAATTCCATATTTTTTAAAAACGAAACCATCACAAGTTAGAATTTAACCCACAGATCAAGAACAGAATCCATCAGTCTGTTGCTTTGTTCTGTGGAGGAGCTCTTTTGTTGTTTTATTGAAGTTTACTGTCTGGCAACACGTACTTTCTTTGTCCTCGTGCAGTTACTGTATTTCATTTTATCCCAAACAGGGTCAAGATTGTCGTAACTATGACTGGAGCTTCAATATATCCGATTCGGACGCCTTTACAAGTGTAAATGCACCTAAAGAAGCTAAATAAAGCTCAGTTTAGTGCTCTAAAGGCTGCGATTGCTCCGTCAGTCAGCCTATATGACATGAACACAGCATGGAGGTTGGGTGGTGGGTGAGTGTTTAACTCACTGGACCTGTATGTTTAACACTGACCTCTACCAGGTCGGTTTGTCGCCAATCACTGAGGATAAATCAACCATAATGGCTGCTGCTGTGCTTCCACCTTGAACCAGACGTGGTCTCTGGCAGAATTGTCCAATATCTCTGTTTTTTAGGCCAACAAATTAGTGCAATGACAGTAACAGTAAAATATTTGTCAATCATTAATTGGAAAAACCTGTTTAACTGATCCTGAATGGCTCAAGTTAGAATAAAGCGCCAGTTTCACTCTGCGTTTTAGAAAAACACAATAAATTGCACATTAATAATTAACTGCAGAGGCAAAAACCCAACCATTGTCTCGGTTTAACGACTCCGCAGCCAAGAAAAATAAGGCAATAATATGCAGACCGACTTTCTTTTTCTAACTCCTTCACTTTCCTCGTCTCTGGGTTCAGTTTCAAAACTAGAACATCGACAAAAACAACAACAACAGCAACTCTCCAAGCTCCGTAACTCCCACCCAGCACCCACCCAGCCTGCACCCACTCGGCCCTCCGACGAGGCTTAATGAGTAATAAGCACTGGGTGACCACAGTCTTGGAGTCAAGCCAACTTTCCCAGATGCCAAATTGAAGCCTGGAGGTACTGCATAATGCAAAACAACACTCATTAAAACTTGGAAGAGGGGAGGAAAAAAAAAAACACAAGGAGCTATAAAATGCAAAAATGCACCAAGATCCATTCCGGGAGAAGCTTCTAAACGACGCAGATGAATAATTAGGACTCTCAGGTGTCCATTAGCGGCAGAAATTACAAGATGTAGGAAGCGGGCTCCAAAACACACTCGTGACCTTAAAACCGAAACCATTTGGCCTGAACGTTATGCCGAGGTTGGGAATGTGAGCTCTGGAAAGAAAAGGGGTGGCGGGGGGGTGAAATGGAGCGAAGTGAAAGACAAACAAGTGACATATTCAGATGCAGAAACAGGATGTGGAGGCTTTCAGGCTCGAGTTACATTATAGGGCAGGTTGTAGCTTGTTGGACAGTTTTTAAAAAGTGCTGCAGAACAAAATGGATAGTGCGATGATTAGAGAATTAGCGCCTACGGTAACAGTCAACAAAGCAATAGAGAATGGAAACACCAATAATTTACATTTACTTTTGGACAGTTGCTGTATATTTAACTATTACACAATTTTCCTAAACAATACGCACTTCAGGTATTATACATTAGCTGTAGTATGTTGTTATACCATAGCAACCCAAATTGATTGCTAACCATCCAGCATTGCCGAGCTCGTAAAGGGGCACCATGACAGAGTCTTATGTGGTGCTTAATGACCTCCGCATAACTGGAACCAAATGGGATACATGTTTTAAATCCCTGTGGCATATATAGTTGCCGCCATTGTGGCCGACTTCATGCATCCATGGCTTAAAACAGAAATATTAGCATAAAATAAATGTCCAGGTTGCTCTGTGTGTATTGTAAACAAATCATTTACTGACGCATAATGCTGCATTTTTAAAGGAAATAATAAAGTAGGGGTGTCCCAGTCTAATCCGACTCATTTATTTATTATTTAGCATCTGCCATTACCGAGTCCCACTTGGATACTTTTTTCCTAAATAATACACCACAGCAACCCAAAACTGCTCGCTAACCAATTCATGTTGGCTAGCAGACAGCATTGCAGGGCTTTAGCTAGTAAAGGGGCACCATGACAGAGTCTTATGTGGTGCTTAATGACCTCCGACTAGCTGGAATCAAATGGGATAGATGTTTTAAATCCCCGTGGCATATATACAGTTGCTGCCATTGTGGCCGGCTTCATGTATCCATGGCTTAAAACAGCAATATTAGCATAAAATAAATGTCCAGGTTGCTCTGTGTGTATTGTAAACAAATCATTTACTGATGCATAATGCAGCATTTTTAAAGGAAATAATAAAGTAGGGGTGTCCCAGTCTAATCCGATTCATTTATTTATTATTTAGCATCTGCCATTACCGAGTCCCACTTGGATACTTTTTTCCTAAATAATACATACTTCAAGTATTATATATCAACTGTGGTACCTCGTTGTACCACAGCAACCCAAACTGCTTGCTAACCAATTCATGTTGGCGAGCAGACAGCATTGCAGGGCTTTAGCTAGTAAAGGGGCACCATGACAGAGTCTTATGTGGTGCTTAATGACCTCTGACTAGCTGGAATCAAATGGGATACATGTTTTAAATCCCCGTGGCATATATAGTTGCCGCCATTGTGGCCGGCTTCATGTATCCATGGCTTAAAACAGCAATATTAGTGTAAAATGAATGTCCAGTGTGCTCTATTTCTATTGTGAACTAATCATTCACTGATGCATAATGCTGCATTTGCAAAGGAAATAATAAAGTAGGGGTGTCCCGATCTAATCCATGTCATGTAATATTTAGTATCTTGCAATACCGAGTCCCAATTGGATAATATTTTCCTCAATAATACGCACTTCAAGTATTATATATCAGCTGTAGTACCTAGTTGTACCGTAGCGACCCAAATTGCTTGCTAACCATTTCTTGTTGGCGAGCAGACAGCATTGTGGAGGTTTAGCTCATAAAGGGGCACCATGACAGAGTCTTATGTGGTGCTTAATGACCTCCGACTAGCTGGAACCAACTGGGATACATGTTTTAAATCCCCATGGCGTACATAGCTGCCATGTTTGTGGCTCACATCATACATCCATGGCTTAAAACAGCAATTTTAGTATAAAATAAATGCCCAGTGTGCTCTATTTGTGTGAGAAATGAATCATTTACTGATAATGATTACAAATAATGCTGAATTTGTAAAGGAAATAATTTAAATTTAGGATTGGGTTTAGGATTGCGCCACTACCAATGAGTTAAAAATTACCTTGAACAGGTCATTCCTGAATAAAAAAGACAAAAACAGAAGATTTGTGGACCAATAAAGACCCTGAATCTTCAAGATGCTTTTATTTTGGTGCACTTGTATCTTAAGACATAGCTGCTTTGTCCCTACTTGAACTTTTCAGCTCACACAATCTTAGATCGCTCTAAATTATTAGAAAGATACTGTCATTCAGTGTGGAGGGGCCTTGGAAAAATAAGATCTACATGACAGACGGGTTTCATTTGTGAAAGTTACGTGCAGCTAAATCAAAGAGAGATTTTCTAAGAAGTCAACAAACATTTCCTCAGAGCAATGCGCATTCATGCAAAAGGAAAATCAGTGAAAGGCGAGTTTCTCCCTGACAGGGCAGTTTGTCAGATTAGATAACAACATACCAACATCCTCCCTCCTCACCGCCGTTAAAAACCGATATGTGAATTGTGCAACGCTGCGCTGATATGGAGATCACAACAATCATCTCATTCTCAGGCTGAAACTTTCACGAGGCTGCATCTGCGTGTCTGTGTTTGTGTATTAGCTTATTCTTCAGGGCTCACACCCTCATTCCTGGCATACCTGTCACCTCCATCCTCCTTCCTACTTTCCCATGATTCACTGACGAGTAGGAGTCTGTGACATCATTCATCTTATGTGTCTCTCATAGGTGTCAAATAATAAAACCTAAAAGCTTGCTGCGGCAGATCCGTCCTCATCGTATGGACCACGTGACCCCGCTGAAGAGTCAGAGTTTAGTTAAGCAGCATTCTAACACTTAAGTCTACTGTGATGAGTGATAAAACCTTCATGATACTCAGGGTGTTGACTGACACGAGAACAATGCTAGCAATTTGCTGTACAGTACGCTCTGTAAAATGACTACAGAGACTCAGCCTTTCCCAAGCGCTCCCGTGCCTCACACTAGCTTTTCAATGCCTAATACTTTGTGTGACTTCACGCTCAGTGGAAATAGTTTAGCAAATAAGCGGACAGACGCTCCGTTAACCACTCAGTTGGATTTATGTAGCACTAATTCACAACACAAGTCACCTCAGGTCACTTCACAAAGTAAAGTAAAGACCTGCAGGATTATATTCTAGACAGAAAACCCAACAAGCAAGCTCTTTAGCGACAGGAGTAAACCTCCGGCAGAACCAGACTCAGGGAAGACAGATATCTGCCTCACCTGGTTAGGGTGAGACTCTTGCATTAATGTCAAGCTCTTTGCATACAGTTTAGCATTTGCTGTGTTAAATTTTTAAGCTTTTAGGAATCGTTGGGCAAACGTAGCAAGAGCAATGCTAGCAATTTAGCATTCACTAGATGCAAAGCTAGCTTTCTTATACTCTTAGCTAGATCCATGCCAACGCTTTTGTTTGCACTGCACTTAGACGTACTGTAAAATGACTCAGCATGTCTTTGTTATTTAATATTTTGCTACATTTCTATGCAAACTGGTTCGAATATTAGCATTTTTAGCAAAGATGTTGATTTAATTAGAGGTGTGAAATGGAAGGAAGTGTATTCAGGCGTGCCTCGTTAAGGAAGTACAAAAGTCCCATTCATTTTTCCAGTAAAACATGTGTAACTCACAGTTGGCTCCCTTCTATGGCTAAATAAGGCGTCAGACTGTCCCTGTTCAATCATCTGCCTACAGCTGCATTACAAAGTATCTGGTTCGTCCATAAAAAAACAATCAAAGGTAGAATTCTGTGAATAGACTGTATATAAAAGTAAGGACCACGACCCGAGTCACACAATGCTTTATCGTCTATTATCCTCTAAAAGGAACCAAATTTTACGAAATAAACATCACGCTGTCTTCAAAAAGTCTTCAAATTAGTGACTGAGACCATCAACTCAGCAGGAAAATGTTTACCGAGGTAGCAAATGGAGGGAAAAGTAGGCTAACTTTTAATAGACTTCTATGTAATCTGACATCTGTTTGCAACCAGAGGCGTCGCCCCCTGCTGGCTGTTAGAAAGAATGTCACTTCCATGGTTCACTTTCCAGACCTGCACGAATGATTTTGTGTTGTGGGCAATATGTAATTTCTGAGGACAAAGCAAAATAATCAAAACCGGTGGCTGTAACATACCTAGAAGATGTTTAAGTCGTTCGGGGGAAGTCCTGTGTTTCTGTTTAGTAAATATTAAGGATTGCATTTATGTAAGAACAATTAACTGGGAGCAGAATTTGAGGAAAAAGCATCACTAAAACACTCAGACTCCATTTGCTTTTGCAACAGTGGTGCTGTTCAGGTTCACAGTTTCATCCATTAGCACCGAATGTGCTCAAAAGATGTTTTATTACTAGTCGGACACTTAGTTTTAGGACCAAGTCTAACGTTTTAGGATCTACCACAGAGCAGAGTGACCACTGAGCAGCACAGAGAGGCCTTTCTGGGCTTTACAAGAAGTCCTCTCCTTTGTACAAAAATTCCACTGTGTTAATGATTGATCGGCGCCAGATGCCACTTCGGGGTGTTCCTCATACCAGACATTTGATGATGATACAAATGAATGTACGACACAATAGATGGCTTGTTCCGAACACAGGAACAGCAGAGGCTTAATACTTGTGCCGTTTTGTGGAGCCAAGTTTGCGTTCCTGTCTCAAATCTTTTCAACGGAGACTTCGAAGGACGAGAGGAAGAAGCCAACGAGAACACCCCGCCCATTGAAACAACCATGATGACCAGTGAGTGGTAACATCCAGCCAGATCATTTTATGTAATTTGTTGCACTATTGTCAATTAACTGCTTAAGTATTCACATTATTTACTTTTATGTTGTACAGTAGAAGCCCTTTGAACTGGTCCTTAATGCTTTAGCGTGACAAAAGATCATTACATGTTTCTCTGCAGAGCTGCACAGACGGCGTCCGTAATGGTTTTCGCGCTACAGGTATCCAACGTACGCGTCTCCGTCGGGCTTGAAGGACGTCTACAATCACTCCTGCAAACATGAAAGGAGCAGGAGTGAAGCTTGAGGGAGAAAAAACAGCAAACACAGACATACTTCTTCTTTGAGAAAACACCCTGACGACTGACAGACAGACAACACCCTGAGCAAAAACTCATCACTCAGGCGTGGGAGTGCGTGGAAATGCACTGCTCTAGTTGTCGTGAGAACGTTTTACTGACCTGTGCATGAATGTTTCCTCAACACTTAATTAAACCAGCAGATCAAACTCAGCAAAATGTTGGTTTTCCTTAGAAAAAGCAAAAGATTCGAAGGTCTAACACCGAAACGCTGAGCTAATACGTGTATCTTTGCAAATTAAACAGTGTTCTGAGGCCTCATCCCTCCCCTACACACCTGTCTCATTAAACAGGTGTGCAAAAAGTTCCTTTGTCTTCAAGAATACCGAACAAACAGAGGTCTTTGTCATCAGCTGTTTCCCTTTTGGATCAAACCGAGCCTGTTGTGAGGACTCCTGGCATCCAGTTGGAATAAGTTTCGAGCAGCGCACCATGAAGCTTGTGCAATCATGTTTTTATCGTCTCAGAAATATGTCAAAAATATGATCCAGTCTGGCTTCTCATGACACAGAGACTATTTAGCATGCTTTCATGTCGTCACATCGTATCTGTTCTCCTCAGCTGCCAGAACAAACGGGCTTTTTCAACGTCTTTACGTGTTTTAGAATAGGTTTGAAGATTTTACCGATTAATTTCAAGGCCCTTTATTGCACCTCTTCCAACTTGGAGATCCTCTGGTTGGGGGTTTTTGCTCAAGAGGTCCCCCTAAAAGCTAAAGGAGGTCCCGAGACCCTTAAACAAAACATAAAATAATGTCTTTCCATGTATTTGTATGGCTGCATGTATATTTATGAGCTCGCTACGCTTCGATGAGATGCCAACCTGTCGCCACGGCGTTGACATCGACGTTGAGATCATCGGCCTACTTTTACGACATAGCTAAATGCTAAGGTAATGGAGGTTTCGGTGATTTGGAACACACGCATGCAAAGACAGGCATCTGCAGGAGGGGAAGCTAGTTTTCTGGAAACAATGACGTCACCTGGCGCCTCACTGACGACTTTCACACACATACAAAGCGTTTTTATGTCATTTGCAACTGTCCACATTGAGGCCGTGGGATGCTACAACAACATATGCGAGTAACCACGACCTGAAACGGTTGGTTTATGTCGGATTCAGGCCACATCAGCGTGTAATACAAACACGGCCGTCGTAATCTTTCGTTCGGTGCTTGAAAATTCAGACCATCTTTATGCAGTTTGTCCAAGAGAGTTTCTAACTGACAGCGTTTTGGTTTTACAAGAGAAAAGACTTCAGGGATGAGGACCAGGAGATTGGTTTGACTAATGCACATCTGGTTCACTTTTGCTCAAACAGGACTTCAAAAAAAGCAAAGACGTTGTAGCTTCTGGCCGACAGCTGTGGTCGACCTTCGGTGACGTCCTGGCCATGTTTTCATACGCACATCAGGCTTGTGGTAAACTTGCGGTGGACTTCTGCCTATCTCTGACAACAGTTTAATCCATTAACTTCATTTTCTGTGGTTTATCCGGACACAGCCATTGATGCCAACCAGCACATCCAACCCGGCAACCCTGTTGTCGTGCAAACCGACCGTTCAAGCAACAAGAAAGTCAACATTGAGATTCTTCAAGAACCTGCAAATAGTCAACATTCCAGCAAACCTGCACCAGAACTCCCGCTAGTCTCCCTCAAAGTCTGCTGCAAGTTCCACCTCAAATCTAATCTGATCTTATCTGAAGCGTATGTGGAAGTATAACCTTGCAGCAATTTGCAGCGACACTGTCAAAGGTTGCTGTGGTGCCAAACCGCCGACCGACCAACAAGACCTGCTGGGATTTTCCCGGGAGTTTGCTGCCGGTCGCCGACAGCAACAAACGTGTGATAAAGATTCTCTGGAAAACACTGTGCTGTTGTACGGACACTCTCTAAAAGTTAAGATAAGTTCAAATCGGCCTGCAGAACCAGACGTTTCATCGACAGATAAGGACGAAGCCATCCCAACAGTAGCAGTGGCAGTAGCGCCTTATCATACGCAGAAGTTATTCAAAGTGCTTTAAATGTAAAAATAACGTGAAATAAAATAACAAACAAGTTGATTAAAGCGTGCACAATTTGTAGATTGATTGGCTAAAACGGCTAAAACGATAAGAGACGAGCAAAACAAGAGCGTGTAAGAGACAAAGTGTGCAATAAAACAGAAAAAAAGGTGAATTAAAGTGCGCCAAAGCTTACTAAAAGCACAAGCAGTTTAAACCAGACCTTATCAGAGCTCTGATTACTTAAAATCAGTGGAGAAAACAGCAGCCTTCAGCTTATTCTAGAAAATTTGGGGCAAAACCCATGATCCAAAAGGAGATTATTTGTAGTTTTTGCCTCCTTCAGAGAGTCTTTATCCAATGAAACGGCATGAATTCTCGTATCTGACTAAAGCGGGAGAACAAACCGAGAGAAACCAGACGCCTGTCGACTTTCCAGCTACATCAAAAGCCTCTAGGGCTTCACTTTTTCTCCAACAGTGGCATCAAACAGTGTTTATTTACCAACAGTAAGTCGAGGGCTGTTGGCCCTTTATGGTAAAATATCTCCTGCATTCTTCTGCTGTATCACCCACTTAAGAAGGGTCAGAACAAGGCAGGGAACACTGGTGGGGTTTCTCTATTTCTGGACTCTGCTTTTTGGCAAATATGTGCGAGAGACAAAGAAAAACATGGAGAGAGAGAGAGAGGAGGGTGTGTTGTGTTTTCTGGTCGGTCTGGTTGGTTAAGTGCCCGAGCAGGAGTCAAGGGAAAGAATGCCGTCTCATTAAAACACATTAAAGAGAAAGGCTGAGGCTGGGTGTGTGTCGCCGAGAAAACTGCTGCTCGACATCAGCTGGAGTAAGTAGCAGGACTCGCCGCTGTCGCTCAAAACAAACTGACGTGAGGAAAGAGACGGGGGAGAAATCAACTAGGCGAAAAGTGACCGAGGGGAAAAGTGAAGGAGGCAGAAATAGAAAGAGAGAGGTATGAGGAAAGGCTGGAAAGTCATGTTGGAAAATATGAGAGATTTAAACTTTGCCTCGTTTAATGTGCTGAGTCACCGACTGCTGCAGGAACCTTTTATAACATAACTGGACCAAATCAATCAGCAGAGTTTGAGGATGAGATCTATGCTGGATGTCATTTAATAAATAATAAAATGCAAAAAAGACCAAAAAAAAGACAAAAAAAAACCCCGAAAATGTTTCATTTATATAATACAAATATATATATATTTTAAAAATACAAAAAATTGAAAGAAAATAGATAAAAAGAAATTACACAGACGGAAAAATTACAAAAATTATTTTTAAAATGCACACATAACAAAAAAAATATCATTTATTTAACAAAAATACTTTAAAAAATACCAAAAATTTAAAGAAATAATAAATACACTAAATAATCCAAATGTAAATACATATAGGATATAGGATAACATAAAAGATAAAAATTAATTTAAAAATAATAAATAAGGGAATGTATATATACTATAGTAATATATTTAAATGCAAAAAAACAGAAAAAATACAAAAACTAAATACCAAAAATATTTTTAAAAATGCACTGACAAAAAAATCCAAATATAAATATTGGATATTGTATTAATATAAAATTCAATGGGAAAAAAGGATTGTATATGTGCTGTAATAATATGATAAAATGCAAAAAATAGGAAAAAATACAAAAAATGATAATAAAAATACACACATAGCAAAACAATTATAATTTTTCTAAAATAAATACAAAAAGAATTTAAAAAAAAGAAAAAAATACACCCTTTATAATTCAAATATAAGTGATGGATATTGCATTAATATAAAAATTAAAACTTAAAAAAATAAAATTAAAAATAATTTTACATATACTATAAAATAATACAATTCAAAAAAGAGAAAACATGTAACATATATAATAAAAAGTATAATTTATGTAATATAAATACAGAAACCATATTTTAAAAAATGAAAGTGAACAGAAAAAATTAATTTAGATGTTTTTCAGTGAGAAGAGTTTAAAGAAAGAGAAGACAAGGAAACAATGAAAGTGAGATTTCTGTTTGTGAGCGAACACAAAGGAAGGCAGGAAGTGAGGAAACAACAGAGGAGATAAAAGCAATTAGAGCAGAAGAAGATGGGACGAAGGATAAAGAGGAGGAAGAGTCGGGCGGTAAAGAGCCGTCGGCAGAGAGCTTGAGATGCCAACAGATGGGTTACGGCATTCCTCAGCTCGGAAAACACTTTCACATGCATGACTGGAAGCTTCACGGGTCGGTCAGACAGCAGCAGCAGCGAGACTCGACACACAGCTGCAGAGTCCGACAAACTCATTTACTTCACTGTGTTCGGAGCAGGACGGCCTCTGATTGGTGGATTAATACCATTTAAACACAAAGCATGAAAGGAAACAGAAAGACGTCGTGTTTTTGACTCAAAAGGTGGCAAAAAATGAGGAAAAACAGGCAAAAAATAAGCAAAAGGAGGCCAAAAAAGCAGGCATGAAAGACCTCTTCCTGAAGCTAGAAGGATATTTAGTAGTCGTGAGATCATTCAGCTCATTAGGCTCTTATCTTGGCCAGTAAAACAACTTTAACTTGTCTTTTCAGTCTAGTCCGTCCACATCTGTCATCATTTCATCGAATAAAACGTGCAGATTTTTTAACGCCGTCTTCAAATCAAGGGAAAACGATGATGTGTTCGGTGAGACTGTCGTCGTATCTCATCATAAAATACGCTGTTAGTTTCTGCTTTGGCCTCCTCTAGCTAGCAAAAACCGGCTTCAGTAGCTGCTAAAAGTTCCTGTTCCTGCACCAGCTGGTCGCCAACTTCATGTGTTTAATGGATTCATCAGAGCTAATTTCCTAAAAAGCAGGTGTCTAATGCTGCTGGGAGCAAAGAGAACCATAAATGTGCAGGAAAACCAACACTAGAAGCTAAAAAATCTCACTTTCACTCGCAAGATTAGGATTTCCTTGCATCACAACTGACTGGAAGTGAACTTTCAAAGTAAAACCCAGAAGAATGCAGCTTTTCTTTTTCATGCACAAGCTGGGAAAAGCCTCCAATCCACAGCAGCTCAGGTCCTGTTATTGCTCCTCTGCTGGTGTCAGCTAATAAAGCGTCGCCGTGGCTCCACGTGGAGCCGTCAGCGGCCTCCGCCCAGCTCAGATAAAGATAACATCTCCTGTCTGATTTCTTATCGCGGTGCAGAGTACAGAGAGACGCCCTTTGACTGAGCCAGCCGTGACGGGACGCTGGGCTTCATCAGGACGATCGGTCCTGGAGAGTAAAGTTTACACAGAGGAGCCTCGAACAGGAGGGACGAGCACTTATAAGAGGCTTCACAGCTTTAAGTTTACGTCGAATTTACACCAAAAACTACATTTTATTAGATTATTCCCTTTAAATTCCTGTAACATCCCAAAAAAGTTGATGCAATGCTGCCCGGAAACAATAAAAAGCAGCAACTGATGCATTTCTGTGATAATTTATGGCCTTAAATTTGATCAAATCCACACTACAAACTATATTTTAATCACATTATTCCCATTAGATTCCTTTTATATTCCAGAACGTTGGAAAAATGTTGGCTGCAAACAACAGAGAACAGCAGCAGATGCATTCCTGTGATGCTTTACAGTGTTTGGCTTTCGTTGATTTTGTGCTACAAACTGCATTTTGTAAGATTTTTACCACAATATTCCAAAAAAGTGACGACAGGTGCTTTTCTATGGCGCTTTACAGCCTTAGGTTTTCATTAAATTTACACTAGAAGCTACGTTATTAGATTATTCCATAAAACGGGCCATGAAATATTCTAAAATAAGTTTGTGGACATACGAATTTGTCTGGAAACAATAAGAAACAGCAACATTTAGACTTCTATGGGGTTTTACAACTTTAAATTTGCGTCGAATTTACACCAAAATCTATATTTTATCAGATTATTCCCATTAAATTCCTATTATGTCCCAAAAAGTTGATGCAATGCTGCCTGGAAACAATAAGGAACAGCAACAGGTGCATTTCTGTGATGCTTTGTAGCTTTAAGTTTGATGAAATTCACATTACAAACTATATTTTATCACATTATTCCTTATAATAATCCTTGTAATGTTTCAAAATAAGTTGGAAACAATAACAAACAGCAACAGGTTCATGTCTAAGGGGCTTTATAGCTTCAAGTTTTCATGGAATTTATACCTCAAACTATATTTTTATCACATTATTCCTGTAATATCCATTATAATGCTCTAAAATGCCTTCGTGGAGGTGCCTCATGGCCAGAAGGACACTGACACACACTGGAGGATGGCGTCTCCCATCATCTTTCCTAAAACTGCCCCACATTTCCTGCGACACTCGAACGCTCCACTCCAAAGCTGCATTAAACTCTTCAACGGCAGCTGAGGGGCTTGAAGGAAACGAGACCTTCCAGATGCATCAGCTTGTTCCACACTGAAGCAGCCACAGAGTCAGAAAAACCACCCGCTTCCACGACGACGTCCTGCTGCTCTAACACTACCTTCTTCTGCTTCAGACTACATCCACATGCTTCTGACTGCTTCGTGTCTTTCCTTAAAGCTGGTTATCACTCAGATACAATGAGCGGCACGTGACCTTCAGCAAACAGAAGATCCAAAACATCCCAGAGCGGCTTCAAAATAAAACCAACGTTTCCCGAATCCTCTGCATTTCTGCCCCATAATCTGAAGCTCAGGTTGGTTATGTAATCACGCCACAATCTCACTTACAGTTGGGCTACAGGTTAATTAGGACGTATCATTGTTAATGATGATAAAGCTGCTAATAATTAAACCTGGCTGGTGTTGACTGTTAACTAGTTGTCCTTACAGGAGCTTATATTTACTTTAAAGCTGATTAATCTGCAGATTTTTATCATGTTTTATAGCAGCTTCTATCTGCCAGAATAAGGTCCACATGGATTCATTGATAGAGTATTTACAGGGCAGGTAAACACGCCTTCATCACACCAGTCTGAGTCTCCATTTGCCAAAAAACACCATAAAATCCAAACGTTTCTCTGCTTCTGATCCTGTTGGGCAGCTTTGATCTAAACTTCCAGCTCCCCTGCAGCTGCTGCACTTCTAAAAGACACTTCAGCCAGACTAAAGTGACTTTCCCGCTCCAGGAAACGTCCCTGAACTCTCTGAAGTAAGTGAAAGCAGCGCAGGTCGCACCTGTGACCCAGAGAAAAGCTCTCCAGGCAGGCGAGTTAAAATCCAACAGGCTCTCCGGGTCAATCATCGGCCTCTTACCTGCCAACGTTCCTCTGCGGTGTTCTGCTGCCGACTGACAGGCTGCCGCTTCTCCCCTGACAGGAGTTTCCCTCGTGGGCGTGTCCACGGCGGCTACACCTGCAGCACACCGGAGCCCGCCGCTGTGCGTAATGAGTTATTGCGTAATGACGCACGCAGGGCGCACGGCGGCGTGGAGAGAGTTCGAACAGGCGTGTGAACTCCGTGTCTGCGGCACCGTGTCTGGAGGCTCACTGCATCAGTTTCTCACCACCGTGTAACTATTGTAACCATCCCAGGAATGTTCTCAGCGCTAGAGGCGTTTTGGTTTCCATGGTTTCCCCCCCCGGAAGTCACTGCTGATAAGTGTTGAGAAACCAAATGTGCTGAAACCTTCAAGAAACAGCTGGAAATGGAATAAATCAGAGCCTCCTGAACACAAAAATAAGCAAAAAGTTGCCATCATGCGGTATTTTTTCGCCATGTTTAGTTGAAAACTACTCTGAATTTTTAAATTAATTTCAGGAAAATGTTCTGGGAAAGTTCTGCAAAGGTTCTGGTAATGTTTTCACTGGAAGGTTTACTTTTAGTTCCCAGAATGTTCTTCTGAAAGGCAGGAAGTAGAAATGTTTGCAAAATTTTAGCTTGACAGATCAAAGATTTCACAATTTCTATTAAAAAAAAAACAAACCCAAAACTGCCTTTGACCCACTTTCAGCAGGATTTTCATGTTGGAGTTTGAGGCTGTTTGAACGACAGTAAGGATAAAGATAAAAACATGAAACCTTCTCTGTTATTTCTCATCATGCCATTGATTCAGAGTCCATTATGAAATGAATGGAATGTGGAAAACAAAATAAAGCCCTCATGAAAAGTCCCATCTTTCAGCTCACAGTCGGCCCAAGTATTTCACATTAAAAGCATATTATAAGTTTAGTTTTGTGTTATTGTGACGTGCAGCTACACGTGATACTTCTGGAGTATCAGTGTTTTGTTAATATGACCTCAAAGATGGAACTTTTCATTACGGCCTCATGTTTTTCATATTACAACTCACCCACAATCACAGATTATTCGATCTACTTGTCCGATATTACAGGTTTTGAATCAGTGACATGATGAGAAACAACAGTGGAGATTTCAGGTTTTATCTTCAATAGTTCCTGAGATGTCGTCGTTCAAACAGCCTCAAAGTTCAGTGTGAGAAAAAACCTGCTGAAAGTGTGTCAACGGGCAGTTTTTAGAAGAAGTTATCTTGAGAAGTGTTTGATATATCAGGCTAAAATTTCACATATGTCTTTATAAATATTCAGATTTTATGCTGTAAAAATTTCAGGCAAATCAGAGATGATTGAGAAGAAACAGCTAAAAGCACGGAGAGGAACTTTTTGCAATAAAAGCTTGGATGTTTGCTGTAAAACCTGTCCTCATAAAGCTAAACTTTGATCACGACCTGTTAGCTGTGAGCCTGAACACTGAGGACAGTCTGCAGTAAAGTTTAGACTGTTGGTTAAACAGCGGCTCGTTGCCATTGGCGTCGGACTGAACGCTGAGCTGCTTTGTGTTGGGAAACACTGAACCACGCCTCGCATTCCTCTGAGCTGCTACGCCCAGCAGCACCTTATACTATGAACCCCACACTGATGTACACATGTGTCCAAGTGGCAGTGAGTAATACTGCATTTATGCCGTGTACTTTTAAAAAAGGAATTTGCTGTGACGACGTTTAAATGATACGTTTGAATCTCCTCGTCGGTGCGACTGTCTGAGGCAGGTGAGACTCACCTGAGGAAGGCTCTGAGCGTCGGTCTGGACTGATCAAAGAGCAGCACGTGGAGCTTTATCATGTGCAAACTGAAGCACACGCCTGCTCTCGAGCCCGATGGGTGATAATCAGACATGTTTACCAGCTTCTGTGGACGTTTTAACACATTTGGAACGAACCCAATAAAATCTAACCCACATGAGTCCAACCTGAACTCGATCTACTAATATTATAGGCAGGAAGTTTTCTTTTAGCACCTAGAATGTTCTTAAAGGCAGAAAAATGTTCTAGAAGTGTTCAAAACTGAATCTCAGACTAAGAACGTTCTTGCTGGGTGTGTTCCCTCGACAACATCCCCAAAATGTCCTCAGAACTTTGCAGGCAGAATGCTCCACCTTTTAATAAATACATCACATTACAGGAACGTTTCAGATACCCCTCTTCCATCGAGCTGGTTCCAGGTCTAGTTCAGAGCCTGACTTAGCTCCAGTTCTTTGTGTTTCCACCACCTAAGCACCGACTCCAGGTTCTAGAAACTGGTTCTCAGCAAGCACCAACTCTTTGCTGGTCCAGAGCTAAGCACCGAGTACGTCAGGGGCTGGGGGCGGGGTTATGGTGACCAACCATCAACGGTGGAAAGGGACACACAAGCGCTAATTAGTGTCCTTGTTCTCCAGGACGTCCCTGGTCCCATCACACATGTATTGGAATGACTCCTGGAAGTTTACCACAAACTGTTGACCTGAAATCCGCTACAGTTGTGTCCCACCAGTAGCGTGATCACGGATGTGTCCAGGCAACAGGAGGACCTCCGCCTCACAATCAGCCTTAAGACCATCTATAGAGATAAACACAGATATTATCATCAACTTACTGCTTTTGATTAACTGCTATGTAATGGATGCTAGCGTAGTGGTTTTATGGTGACCCAATGGCTCCAACTGGACTCCTTGTCAATGGAAAAGCAAACAGGTTCTTAGGAGGAACCAGATTAGAACCAACTAAGCACCAGAACTAGGACCTGGTTCTTCTTGGTGGAAAAGGCGCATGAAAGAACGTTCTGTCATCTGAGACCTCGATAACATCTGGAAAACGTTTTCTAAATGTTGCATTGAGAACATCCTTCATTTGTTTTTGTGGAAATAACTTACAAAGGAACGTTCTATCATGTGTTCCCTCAACAAAAAGGCAAAATGTTCCACCTTTAATTACAGGAACGTTGGAAAACGTTCTGTCCAGAAGTTATTCTGTAATCTGAGGCCTCCACAGCATCTGGAAGACTTATTTTGAAAGCTGCCTTGAGAACGTTCCTCCCATGTTTTTATGGAACATCATCTGTGTTCCTGCGAATGCTGACAATGAAACATTACAGAAACATTATTAAACTTAACAATAGTAACAGTATTCTCAAAAGCATTGATTAAAATGTTTTCTAACTGGATTTAACCTCAGACTTTGTGTTGAAACAATCAGTCGGTGGATTTTCCAATTGACAGAAACAACAGTTTTTACAGTAGATGAACCCTTTTAGCCATTTTCCAAGCTAAAATCCCAAATATTACCGAAGTCATAGCTTCTCTAAAGTCACCACTTTGCTCTGTTTTCTATCATTGACTATATTCGGGATTGGACTCTTGGTTTGGCAAAGCTTGTGATGGACAGTTTGGACTATTTTCATTTATTTTGCAATGTAAATGTTGACTAAATATTCTAACAAAAAGCAACAAACGAGAGAAATTTTGAAGTTCAAATAGAAAAAAGTGATGCCGGAGTATTTAAAAATATCAAACTATTGGATTAAAATTCACTTTCTTACAGCAAAATATTTTAAAAAGAGAGAGTCGAAGAAGCAGAATATTTGTCATCTAATATGAGTTAAACGTCATAAATACAGATCCTACATTTCCCATAATGCATCTGTCTTGTTCGATTCCCCTTAGTCTGACTTACAAGATGTTGACGATGGGTATAAATCTGCATTTCCTGCATTATCTGCAATTTACCAGTTTAAGAATCCCCTTTTCTGTTTTAAGCATCTACAAAAAATCAATGACAGCACTACACGAGGCTTATATTCAGCTTATTAATGCATCAGATCTGATTTTACTTTTAATTGCAAGACCAGAACAACTTGTGAACACACCTCAGTGAAGCCTAGACTCCATCTGACACGACTCTGATGCTTGTTGTAATCAGGTGGAGTTGATTTGACGCATCTTGACTGGACCAGTGGGTTCCTGTTCTGTCATATTGGTTTAATAATCTCACACAGGCAGCAAATCATCCAATATTAATGAGCCCACTGAGCTCCTGTAGAGTCGAGGGAAGGTAGTCTTCACCTCCAGGGCTCCAATTATCAGATTAGGTTTGTCTTTTCAGTCTGTTTAGTGAGGTTTTAGTAGAGAATCGAACATTTTCATGACAGTTCTCGCCTCCTTCACATGCAAATGTTCCTCGAAAAACAAGTTCCCCTTTAACACAGGTTCATAGGGACACTTCCTGTTTAGAAACACCCAAAACAGTTAGTTTAAAGACGAGCAAACAAGCACTATCATGATAATGGGTGCAGTCAGACCATTCTACAGGGCTATGTGAGACCAGACTCTTACTGTTTGTATGGGTAGAGTAATGAAACTGAGATAGCCCCGATTACATCATGAGACCAGATAAATCTCCTTCAGAGCAACAAAACACGTTATTCAACTTTTCATAGGTGTGACAGCAGGAAAGTTGGGTTTCGGTGTTAAAGCTTGGAAGCTTTGACAAAAAACTGAAGTAGACCTTTAGTTAAGATCATAACCCAGCTTTTGGACCCGCTAATGTTTTCATAATTACAATATTTCTGTATTTTATTAATCAGAAATGTGTAGTTTTTGAGAAAAATCATATAACTTGGAAATAAAAACGTCTAAAGCTAATTTAGGGACATTTTTACACCTGTTTTCTATAACTCAGCAATCAATTTAGGTGCTCCAACATCTCAGGACTTGAATTTGTTTGCTTGTAATAAATAAGATGGTACAAAAATCTAATTATAATGGAGGAAAAGAACATGTGGTCTTGCTAAACAGCTAACTAGCCTTTGAGATCGCCAAAACATCATTATGCTAGTGTCTATTTACACCAAAGAACAACTAACTGGAAATATTTTGAAAAGCATTTCACATATTTAAGAAAAAAAAGATAATTTCTCTGTTTTAATTTGATGCATTTTGTTTTATCTGTAACATCCGTAATAAATATAATCTCGACCCAAGATTAGCATTAGCATAAACCGATAACAGCAAGGCTAATTTGCTGTTCTGAAACAAAAAAATACACTACTTTCCACAGTTTTCAATCATATAAAAACTGTCATCTTGGTGAAATTGCAATGTTATAGTATTGAATATTACTGGGTAGCAGGCTGCAGGATTAAATATCTCAACATGGTCAGGTGGTGTGGAACTGGATGATTTTTCCAACCTTGGAGCAACTCAAAGGGATGTTACAAGGGAGAACTGAATGTTAAGACTAATTTCATCATCTCACCCATCACTTCTGCTTTAAGTTGTAAACAGTGTGTTGGTTGTGTCACCTGGTTGTTCAGGGTGTGGCCGCAGTTCAAAGAAGCAGGCTGCAGAGGGGAGCGTCCCTATGAAACAACCTTTAGTCACACTCTGATAACTCACGCTGTTCAGTAACTTACATAACACATTTCAGGTGATGCACCTCCTCAGCTATGCAGCTAAAGTTAAACAAGTCAGCATTATTCTCAGAAATGTTCCCTATGTATTTTTTTGCAATTTGCATGTGTGTACCTGGTCGGGAACGCTTGTCGGATAGCAAAAGATCTTCCAGAATCCACCTACTATGAGCACTTTTGATTCCTGACATGGATGTAAGAACCAGCCGTGAGACTCTACGGCTTCTTTTAGGTTGTGCTTCAGACAAAGGCTCACTTTAGCTTGCTAGCATACAGTTGCGATGCTAGCATGAGCAGGTATACACACCAACAACCCACAGCTGACAGGTGAAGTGACTAATGCTGGTTGTTGCGTCAAGTTTGGGGAAGCAAGTCAATCAGTTGTTGAAGTTGATGTGATGGAGGCAGGAAAAAGAGGCAGTGTGAAGGACAAACTGTGGCTGTAGAACTGGGTCTAAACGTCTCCAAAACAGCTGGTCAAAGGTAGAGCAAATGGGGAACTGATAACAGGCTCACTGTAGCACAGCTTTCTGAAAGCCCTAATGCTGGCTATGACAGAAAGGCATCAGAACACACGATGCTTTGCACATGGAGCCATGTTGCTGAAGACTGGTCAGAGCTCCCATGTTGACCTCTATCCATCGCCAACAGCTTCTACAACGGACATGCGAGTGTCAGAACTGGTCATGTTTTACTTTCTAATCATGCGGACGGCCAGATGCATTGTTTGCATGGATAAGAGATGGAGAGTGATGTTCTGAGTCATGCATTCACGTGGATGCAACTTTGACATGTACCACCAGCCTAAGCATGGTTGCAGATCATGTACAAGGGTACTTTGCACATGGAAACAAGGGGTGTAACTCTCATTCTGGGGCATGACTGTATACTATAAAGCTTTGTGTCACTGTCCACAAACAGTCAATTGTTTGAAGCAATCAAACTGAAAAGGAGAGAAAGGTTTCAAGCTGACTGCTGTTGCTCCAGGACAATGCATCCATCCATCCATCCACACAGCATCAGGAGGCAGAGGTGTCCGTGTACGTCGCGGCCATTCGTTTTCTTATTTTGAGATTTCAAAATAAAAATGAAAAATAAACAGTTTCCCGTTTTTTCAGTGATAATACAAAATGAAAAATGGAAAACGGGCCCTAATTCATTATCCATTATCCGTTATCTGATTTAATTAGATGTGTTTGTAAATGGACATTAAAATTAAAATACACCTGTGGAAAACTTATTTCTCTACTTCCTGTTGGTTTTGGCTCCGTGACCCGTCTGACTTCTGATGAGGAAGGATCTGGTATCTAAAGCTCCAGTGTTAGCTCACTGTTAGCAGACCTTGCTGTGTGCCGTGGCCTGATGAAGACCCACTGTGGGGTCCAAACGTTGCTTGGCTCACACTGTTCACTATTTCACAGTGGACTTTTCACCAGCGTGGGGTTTATTTGTCCCTTTGGAGGGACTTTGTGGTGCCGCTAGCTCTGCCGCTAGCGCTAAATCGCTAGCGTTCGGCTGCTTTTCGGGACGTTTTTGGGGAGGTTTGGAGGTTTTCTGTTACTTTAGCTTTGCCAGAAAGCCAAGTAGCGATTTAGCGCTGGCGCTAGCTCCGCCGCTAGCGCTAAATCGCTAGCTCCTCTTAAGAAGTCAGACGGGTCACGGAGCCAAAACCAACAGGAAATAGAGAAATAAGTTTTCCACGGGTGTATTTTAATTTTAATTTCCATTTACAAACACATCTAATTAAATTGGATAACGGATAATGGATAATGAATTAGGGCCCGTTTTCCATTTTTTATTTTGTATTATCACTGAAAAAAAGGGAAACGTTTTTTTTTTCATTTTTATTTTGAAATCTCAAAATAAGAAAACGAATGGCCGCGACGTACACGGACCCAGAAGCAGCTAAATGTGGCTTCATGAACCTCATTCCCCCATCCTTCTCTTCCCCAAACCTGTGTGCTCGCCATTTTTACACTGATGATGAGGTCACACCCAGCATCTGGAGGCTCAAGATGTGATGAAGGGATAGAAAAGCTTGGACATCAGTGGACCGAGTGCATTAAAGCTAACGGACACTATGTTGAAATACAGTCCGAGAACAATCTTTCTCCTGTGAGACCAAGAACTTTTTGAAGTACTCTCGTCACCCCCTCGTGACAGCAGTACACCCTTGCAGCAGGATAATGCTCCCCGCCAACCTGCAAACAAAGATTTGAGGAACACGATGAGGAGTTCAAGGCATCGACTTGGCCTCCGAATTCCATAAATCTCAATCCCATCGAGCGACTTTGGGATGTGCTGGAAAAACAAATCAGATCCATGGAGGTCCACCATGACAACTTACAGGACCTGGAGGATCTGCTTCTAATGTCTTGGTGTCTGGTATCACAAAACGCCTTCAGAGGTCTTTGGAGTCCACCCTTCAATGGGTTTAGCTGCTTTGGTACCACGGAAAGACCAATGCGATCTTAAGCAAGTGGTTTTTTAAAATTTTCATCACGTTGTCTGCCATAGCCAAGTATGGACACAAGTTCATCCTCAGGTGCGATGAATGTACCAAATGTTACAGCAAACCATCCAATATCCTCAAGCCAGTAGGTTGAAATGAACTGAAAGTCATGATGGCGCAAGAGGAAAACTCAAGAGGTTATCAGATTTTAATGCACCGCCAAGGGAACCATGAATATGGCTACAAAATCTTAATGTCAATCCACCAAGTAGACGTTGATATTTATGAGGGAGCATGATTGAAAATTCTGATTCACCCATGGAGCAAAAGAAAAACCAAACACTCACCAGAGTTTGAGAATTTATCAGTCTCTCCAGGAATTTGCGATGCTGCGATCGCAACAATTAACGCTAATTCAACCAATCTCCATGAATTCTGCGCAACCTTGCAATTTTTGCAATTTTTGCAACTTTTCCGCAACTTTGTCCCGCCTCCCGTGAGTTCCACCAATCACAGCAGTCCCCAGTAATGCACGTACGTCACCGGATTCACTTCCTTGTTTATGGTTTGAAGATACAGATACGTATGCAACAAAAACTACTGCAGAACAATTCCCTGATGTTCTTCACCAAAGCGGAGCTAAACTGTTTTTTTACTGAGGTGGAACACAAACCAAAACCATCCACTGACAAACACTTTTCTACCGTAAACATATCAGGAGAATGGGTGAAACCAGCGGACCACAGACCAGACAAACCACCGTGATGAAGCTGTTGCATCCAGATCTGTGTCCAGCACTGAAACAATGAAGGTCAGTTAGATTCATTAACTGACGTGACGAGCTGTGAGCATGTGTGTGTGAACACGCGTGTGGCAGGATGTGGAATTAACTTGTTAAACTTTTAAAATGTTTAATGAATTATACAAAACAAAGAAAAAAATGCACCTTTTTGACAATTTTTTACTTTCTCTTGCAATTTCATCGCAACAAATACGCTTCAAACATCGCAACTTACATCGCAGTTTTTTAGAAAAGCTGCCGTGAATTCAGGCATGTTAGAACACAACAGTCTTGAAAAACGCCTGCGAAATCCTGGAGGGACTGATTTATCCTCTGGGGGACCCAAATGTCCAGTAATCCAAATTCCATAGCAATCCATCAATTAACTGTAAAAATATGAACCTGCCTCAAAGTGGTGGACCAAGAGATGACTCGGCTACCATGACTCAAACCATTAAAGCCTCTCGGGAGGGATTTTCTGTCTTCTGCCTTTATTTAACCAGGTGGCTCAGACGAAAAACAGATTTCTCAGGAATGATGTAAAGCCTAAAGGACATAATCCCAAGACTAACATGTAGAGTTACAAAACAGTCCATTCAGTGAGACAAAGAGGGGAGTGTGACCGAAAAGCAGCGGGACCAGGACGACGATTTGTTCTGGGTTTATTCTTATCTGACTGAGAACATTCAGTAGATGCCATGCGTTGGTAAAGGTCACAGAGATACAGCGGATACATTAGTTTTATGACCTTATTAGACAAAGGCGCAGATGTTTGTAGTCCAGGTTGTTTCTTTCTACTGATAACACAATGACTACTGAATGGAATGCCTCTGACATGACTACAGCTACTAGCGCTGCTGTTATTCTGTTCCCAACGAGACCATTGATATTCTCACGAAATGGCGCATGTCAACCCATATTTCACAAGATCCTCATTTGAATGATACTATAAAGGTGCTAGAGGTACTTCGGTGGGTGGATAGACATAAACAAATGGCTTGATCTGACCCAAAGTGGCTTTACTTACTCTATCGCATCAAGTTCCTACATCTTAACAACAGCATATCCTATAATAGGTCACCGGTCTGTGCCAAATCCAGAATGACTCATGGTTATCCCACAGCATTATCAGGAAAACAACCCAAATGCAGACGCCGACACACAACAGGCAGGTTGTGGTAGCGAAAAGACAAACGCTAGTAAGACTTTTCAAAGTGGGCTGGAGAATCAAGGTCTGTCTACCTTGTTTAGAGCTCCAAACAGTCGCTCTTGGATGTTCTGAGATCCAGGTACAAAACAGAGGAGATGGAGCCTTAACTAACCTCTGGAACAGTTTAATCTGTCTTCCAGTCATTGTGATTTTTCTTGTATTTAACTGGCTGTAATTTTGATTACACACCACTTTGGTTCAACTCTTGTTTTTACAAATAAACTTGAGTTTGACTTCTGTCTGATTCAGTGATTACGGTCCACTTGGGGTCCACTCTGTGTGTGCACTTGCAAAAAATTTGGTTGCGGCCCAAAGTGCCTGAATTCGCAGCAGCTTTAAAAAAAAACTGCGATGTAAGTTGCGATGTTTTAAGCGTATTTGTTTCAATGAAATTGCGGGAGACAGTAAAAAATTACTAAAAAGCCGCATTTTTTCTTTGTTTTGTATAATTCATTAAAATTTTTAAAAGTTTAAAGAGTTAATTTCACATCCTGGCACACGCGTGTTCACAAACACACGCTCACAGCTCGTCACGTCAGTTAATGAATCTAACTGACCTTCATTGTTTCAGTGCTGCCACAGATCTGGATGCAACAGCTTCATCACGGTGGTTTGTCTGGTCTGTGGTCCGCTGGTTTCACCCATTCTCCTGATATGTTTACGGTAGAAAAGTGTTTGTCAGTGGATGGTTTTGGTTTGTGTTCCACCTCAATATTCCACGGGGTGAAAACAGTTTAGCTCCGCTTTGGTGAAGAACATCAGGGAATTGTTCTGCAGTAGGTTTTGTTGCGTACGTATCTGTATCTTCAAACCATAAACAAGGAAGTGAATTCGGTGACGTACGTGCATTACTGGGGACTGCTGTGATTCGTGGAACTCACGGGAGGCGGGACAAAGTTGCGGAAAAGTGGCGGTGATTGGACGAAATTGCAAGGTGGCACAGAATTCATGGAGATTGGTTGAATTTGGGTTAATTGCTGCGATCACAACATCGCAAATTCCTGGAGGGACTGGTAAATGGGATAA